>QEPC01013498.1:7902254-7953337 GCA_003113815.1 Sphenodon punctatus | reverse complement strand
GTGTGTCTGTGTCTGACCAAGGGTGAAGCTGCTATGGTGCTTGCTTTTTACAGGGGGTGGGGGGCTGCTGGTGGGGCCTAATCATCTGGGCAGGGCAATGCTAACTTTGGACTTCAGCCCCCCCATCCACATCACTTCAGGAGAGATTAGATGTCCTCTGTGAGCCAGTCTGAATGCCGTGCTCAGGGACGCTACAAATTTGGGGGGGAGGAAATGGGCGTAAGATGTTTCAGAGTGTTTACTTTAGTGTGCAGAAGGCTAGAAACATATCTGCCTCCACTGTGTTATATTTTGTTATCATACAAATCTGCTAACTATAGTGCAGACTTGTGTTAGCTGACTCTTAACTAGTGTATTCTACAGAGAGTGTGGTTGCCATATTGGTTGCTAATATCTATGAGAGAACATGAGTCAAAGGGCATTTTCAGACAAGACATTCCCCACCCACTTTCCACCCACTATACATGTTACAGAGTACCCATAGGGCAACACTGCAGCCCTGCAACATGTGTGGTGGGGGGAGAGTATCTTGCCTAAAAAGAAAAGAGTCTGAAAATGCCCAAAGTAGTTAAGTTGATGCCCTTTATTTGACTAACTTCTATTGGTGAGAGTGTGAGAGCTTTTGAGCCTGAGGAGAGGCTTGGTATAGCTTGAAACTTGCAGACACTCACCAAAAGGAGTTGGTTCAATAAAATGCTTCCTCTTAGGCAGGGACCCGAGTTGACTGCACAAACAAATCTTAAATTCTGCAACCACTACAGCCAAATTCTGCAAATTCACTGCGAGCATTAATATTTGCATTATTAACTTGACTTGCATAACTATGCATGCTGGGAAGCAAATTTGCAATAGATTTGACATAGAATCACAACTTTGCTAATCAAACACAACTCAAATCCTCTGGAATTTCAGTACCTCCTTCATTCAAACATAGTGCCTTCAGACCCCACCCACCCACAATTCATCTCCCAGGGGCCTATTTACCCTCTGGTCATGGTCAGGATTGGCTGAGTCTGCGAGGATTCTGCGAGGATTGGCTGATTCTGCAAAAATCACTGCAAATTGCAGCAACGCAGTCAACTCGGGTCCCTGCTCTTAGCTACTTTGTCTCCCATATCTTTTTCTATTGGAAAGAGTGCTCACTGATGCTCCCTCTATTATTGTATCGTTCAGGGTCACCTCCTCCCTTACAGCTAAGCATGTGCACCTGTGACTTTTCAACTTCACAAATATATCCCTGTCTCTTCCTATGCCCCCCCCCTTGTCGTCCCTCCTCNCTCACAGGGCCAGGGACCTGTCTCTAATTAATGATCGCTCCATATCAGGCACATTGCTAGGGCTACATGAATATTTATTATTATTATTATTATTATTATTTATTTATTTTATTTATTTATTAATGAAGCAGAGATTACAACTGTTTTGTGCTCAGGGACACCAATGCTTCAACAATGTTTTCACTTCATAGCCATGCTTATCTATCAGTATATGCCACAGTCATGCATTTTAAATGAGTATAATACTGATAACGCTTCTTGCTTGTAACCAAAGCCAAAATGAGGTAAGTATTAATTGGACTATTGAATTGTCTGTTACACTTACAATATTAAATAAATACTGTTTAGCATTCATTATAACAACTTTGGCCTTGAAGGGTCATGATTCATTCAGCAACTATAATTGCCTACATTTTAAGAGATGGAGACAAAATAGTTCAGACGATATTTTCTACTGAACCAGTTCCCGTTGGTGAGCGTATGCAAACTTTGGACCACTCAGGATCCTTCCAAGAGAATTTGGTCCAATAAAACAGTATCTTCTCAACTACTTTGGCTCTATGGGTGAAAACAGACATGACGCTAACCACCCTTTAACTACCGTTGGTGGTCATTTATGCATGTTTCAGGGCTGCATAGGGCACCAATACAGCCCTGCAACATGCATAAATAACCACCAAGGGTGATTAGCGTCATGTCTGTTTTCACCCTATCCCTTCAGTTTTGGAACAAGACTGCAACCACACTCTCTGAATTTTCTGGGCACATCTGACAACCTGCTAAAGCACCCCACTGATTGGGAACCCCTGACCACTGGGCTGCGGGAGAGTGGTTTTACCCCTATGCCACAACCTTATCTGTGTGAGTGTAGATCTTTCCTTGTGTTGTCTGTTCTCTCTCTGTCTCTTGTTCTGTGGTTGACCACACCCACCAACCTCACCGCTGGCTCCCAGCATTGTATAAAGCATGCTGGGAGCAGGGGTGCCAAGTTGTGCCTTTCTGTATTCCGTAGCTGTGCTCTCCTTTCCCCTCTTCCTTTCAAGTTCAAGACTATGGATATTTTCAGACGTGACGCTGGGCCGATTCGTCCCAGTGAATCCCCGGCGGGGGTGAATGAAATAAGCACACCACCACCACCACCCCCGTGGTCAAAAAATGGCCCGAATAGACGTGTCGGCTGATCCCGGCGGGGAATCGGGGAGGGGGTGGGGCTACGCGGTGCAACATGTGGCCGCATGGCCTCGCCCTCCCACGCCGCCCGCCTACCCGATTTGACCACGGCCCGGAATCCCGCTGGGGATTCCGGGCCGTGGTTGCCGGCCAGACGTTACTTTTTATTGCTTCCCACCAGGAATCACTTTGACCATGCTTGCGGCGATTGTCCGGCGGGGAGCCCCGGAAGCGTGGTTGAAATTGACCCCGTGTGGGAATCGACCATGGTGAACATCTGGCGGCTGCCAAACAGACATTCAGGGCGCTTTGGCCCCGCAGCAAAATTGACCGTGGTTCACTGTGGTTGACTGTGATCTCGTAACGTCTGAAAATACCCTATGTTCCTTTGTCCCTGATATCTCTCTACTGGCCCCTTTCTTTGTAGTGCACCTGTTCTCTAATAGTTTTAGTTTGTTCCTTTCCTGTTCCCCTCCCAGTTCCTATCAGACCTCTGCTAAGCCTTAGTATTTCTCTGATCTTACCCATTGCTTCTTGGTTCCATGCTAGGCTCCTATTTCCCCTACCTGTCCTTTAGTTCCCCTCCTTGCTCAGTATCTGGTTTCCCCTATAGTTGTGTATTGTTCACTGTTATGTTCCCTTCCTTGTTACGAACCTAGTTCCTGTACAGCTGTGTATGGCCATGTTCCCCTCCTCCCTAAATGCGTGATTCTCCTTACAGTTGTGTGTTCTCCTATGTTGTGTTTCCTTCCCTGCTATGCTCCTGATTCCTTGTGCTGTTGTGTGTCACCATAGTTAGTACCTTGCTACCACCTGTTTAGCCCTCTACCGCTCTGTCTGATTGGATAGTCCTGTTTGTTGCCCTGATTGGTATCTAGTTCCTTCTGTTAACCTCTTCAGCTCCCTCTAGCAACTTGTCTCTTCATAGCTTAGTTTCTGTGTGATGTTTTCCTCGTGGGTTTCAATCCTCCCTGGTATTGTCTATTCCTTCTTATCTGTGTAGCTTCTGCCCGCCCAATGTAAGTCTCAGTCTGAAGAGACCATTTGATGAGCCAGAGGATAAGAGTTCCCAATGATGAGCTCTGGTCTTAGCCCAGTGGCTTAACCGCCTTGATAATATCCTGAGGGAACTATGACCTTGTGGCTCCTTCCCTTGGTTACTATAGAATAGCTGCAGGAACTTGGGGTTCCGCTAGTGGGTAACTCTGAGTTCTAGCTCTTTCTTCTCACCAGGTGGTTCTACCACTTTCCCTTTTGAGAACCCTGACACACTGTCCTAGAAGAGTTAGAACCTAGAAAACTAAAGAATATGTTTTCCTTTCCACAGACAAGGTCATTCCTTGAAATTTCAGTTACGAAATTACCGCTAAGGGAAATTATGTTACATAAACTTCCAGAATCCCAATAACATTCAGCTTCGGCACACAGCTCCTTTAATTTTCTTTGAAAAAGCCAGGCAAAATTAGAAGTTTTTTTCATCATTTTCTGAGCAGTCATTATTCTCCAAACCTTTTGGCATAGGGTACTCAGATTGTCCTGCCAATTAAAACTCAAATGGCATCCTGAAGTGATGGGCTTGTGAGGAGGTACTTTTATCTTCATGTTGATGAGAATTTAAAGACACTTCTTTAAAAGGCCATTAGATAAGCTATTTTAAAAATTACTTTTGCAATGTTCACAAGTACTGAACCCAAAAATAATAGTGAAGCAATCTACAAGTAATAGACAGTTCTGTGCTTCCATCTTGAGCGTGTCCTGTCTTCTCTGTATCTTCCCCTTTTGTATTTGTTATCTTGAACTGCCTTTTCATATTTTCCTTCTTTTAATGCCTCCTTTTATTATAGAAAGTAGGTACTAGTGGGGCACAGGATTTTTTTATTTTCTTTTTAAGTGAATTGTAAAGCAGCAGGTCCAGGCAGGATTTAACTATAAGGCCAGTGGACAAATCAGCATGTGATGTCGGAGATGTAGCCAGAGTGTTAAAGCTAGAAGTCAGTCCCATCAGGGAGCCAGACCAAAAAGACAATCCAGAACAGTGTCCAAGTCACAAGCCAAGGAGTCCAAAGCCAGGAAGTCACTCCAAAAGGGACCAGGAGAAAAACTGGACATGGGCTAAAGACAAGAGTTGGAACAGATGAGACAACTTGGTCAAGAGTTGAGGCCTCTCACTGTCTGTAGTTGGCAATTAGTATTTATTTATTTATTTATTTATTGCATTTATATGCCGCCCCCTCGTGCACAAGCATCTCGAGGCGACTAACAGCATTTAAAAACGCAAAAAAAATTAAAATTCAACATAACCCCACATTAAAATAACCCAACAATAAAATTCCCACACTAACCCAACCCACCCATCCCATCTCCCTCAGCAAAGGCCCAGCAGAACAGCCAGGTCTTACACTGTCTACGGAAAGAGGAGAGGTCTATGACCAGGCGGACCTCCAATGGGAGGGAGTTCCATGGCCGCAGAGCGGCCACCGAGAATGGCCTCCTCATGGTCGACACCCGAGAAACCCAGGGGACCTCAAGGAGGGTGAGGCAGTCCTGCAGATAGGTGGAGCCCAGGCTGTTTAGGGCTTTAAAGGTCAAAACCAACACCCTTAATTTGGGCCCGGAAGACTATTGGCAGCCAGTGCAGACAGCGGAGCGCTTGAGTAATGTGCTCGCGATGACACGTTTCCTTAAGAAGACAAGCCGCTGCATTCTGCAACAGCTGCAGTCTCCGGACCATCACCAGGGGTAGCCCCACATAGATCACATTACAGTAGTCTAATATTGAGGTAATAAAAGCATGGATGACCATGGCAAGGTCCGAGTCCGAGACAAATGGACTAAGTTAATGTACCAGATGTAACTGGCAAAATGGAGCCTTTGCCACAGCTGCCACCTGGATATCCAGGTGGAGATGCAGATCCAGGAGCACCCCCAGACTACGAACCCCCATCAGTGATGGGTGTCATCACTCCCCTGGCTTTCCCCACAACCATTACCTCCGTCTTGTCGGGATTTAACTTCAAGCGACTTGTCCTCATCCAGTCCCCCACAGCTGACAAACACTGGGTAAGCACTGAGACTGCCGGACCTGAGTCTGATGAAAAAGAGAGATATAATTGTAAACCACCCTGAGCTGCCTGTGTCGGGAGGGGCAGGGTAGGAAGATTTTTACATAAATAAATTGGATGTCATCAGCATACACCAGTATGAAGTAAATCACTCTATTATGGCCTGTTGTGCCCTTCTCTGAAACAGCTGAAACTGGCCACTGTTACGCCACTTGCCCATTTTACCTAGACACAGCGGGGAAACTCCCAGCAGACTCCCAGCAGCCAAACTCATGAGTAGCTCTGAATGTGGGTGCAAGGGTAAAAGCATCAAGATTAGTTTGCAATTCCTTACCAGTCCCTGTTTTTGTTAAGTGACTGCTGTGTGAAGTACATATAGCAGAGAGAGAGAGAGAGATTACAATGTATCTTGTCCATCACACTTTTTTGTTCTTGCACCCTTTTTTGCACTGGAACTACTGGAAGTGAAATTATCCCAGTGGTTAGTGCTGTACATCATTCAAGTAACTATGTCTGTTTTGTTGGTTTCAATAATATAATATTTAGTGTTCTTTTAACTGCATTGCTGGTAGGAAGCTTAAAATTTAACTTAATTCTTCTCATCTTTAGCCCCTCTTTACAAGTCCTTTTAAGCTATGTAACTGTGTGCATTAAAGTCCTGCCTCTATGAGTAAAATACCTCTGTTTTTAAAGATTTTGCTGTGACTGGGAACACAGCCTCATTTTGTGGGGTCTTGACTGCTAGCTAACAAGCCCACAGGAAAGTCAACCAGTGTCTATGAAACGGGAAATGAGTGTGTTATGGGGAAACATATATTGCAATGTTAATAGAGTCATATTGGTGAAAATACTGGGGATGACAACACCTAATGCTGGTCGTAAGCCCCAGCACCACTCCACCATCACTGCACAGTGCCCTAACATCACCATATTGTCTCTCTGACAGATACACACTCTAACATAGCCTTCTCTCATGACATTGGCCTGCTGTTCTCCATAGATTTTCAGGCCCTTGTCTGACAGCCAGGCTCTGCAGTCCAGCCATGCAACCCAAGTAGCAGACCAGGGAACAAACTAGAGAATCAGAATGTATCCTTTCTTACCTATACTCTTACTCCATATGGAACTGATCTGCACAAGTTTTTTCCCTGTCACAGATCATTTCCTATTCCACCCCATGTCCCTCTGCCAGTCTACATAGAACTAATTAGAGCTAACTACTGCTTTAATGCTTCCCTTCATAATATGGTGAGTAACTATCCTACAGTTGCTGTGGCCACCCTTCTTGCTGCTACCATGTGGCTAATGAAGTAGAAAGTAGCTTGCACTGTCTGACTCCCTTGTACAGGAATTTAGGGAAATGTTACAATCTCACTCCTAGTATTTGTGGTGATTGCAGTCTCAATTTTGCTATGATAACTATGCCCACCTGATTCTGCCTGCAAAAGCAATAGTCTACCTGTGCATGGTAACAAAAAATAGAGCCCTAAAGAGTTGAATCTCTTAAACTCTATGAGGATGGTAAATATTGTATTTGATAGATAGTTCAACCAAGGTACAGAGTCTAAATAGCATATCCAAAGCACAGAGCCAGTCAAGAAGAGAGTGCAGCCTTCAAGACCCATTTTTACAATAATTACCATGATTCTACCTAATCCAGAAAATATTTCTCTCAGCTAGAGAGAAGTCTCTCTTCAGGCTGACTATCAGGAATTCTGGTCAGGGCATGGGGTTGGCCAGAGCTGGGGGTCTGGAGTTGGGGTATCACAAGGGTTCAGTGTCGTGTCCATGGGAGAGGGGTAGGACGTAGATGCAGTCCTCTGGGTGGGGTCTGTATTCCAGAAGTTCAGTCCAAGAGGGGTGCCCTGACAGAAGAAGAGGTGGGGTGTAGCAGCAAGCGGGCTGAGAGAGTCAGGTCTCTCATGATGTCCAGAACAAAACCCCAGGGCAACCTAGGAAGTTAATATAGAAGCTGCAAGCCAATCAGGGTGCAGGTCACTGGCAGCTAATCAGGAGCTCGGCCGGGTGGGGCTAGAAACGTGAGGGGCTAGAGAGCCAAGATCCCACCATTTTACCACAGTGGCCCAATGGCAGTGAACTCTCTCATCCCTGAAACCCAAAGGGCTGGCACTCACCTCACATCCTGACACTTACAACTTCAGATTGCCTTAAAACATTTTGAGTTACATCCCAAATTTCTGTACTCTCCAAAGTTCCACAACCATGCCAACAGTTAAATACATATGTCTTGTAAGCATTCAAGTCAATTTATGTCTTCTGATCTGAAACTTTAAAACCCTAGCAACTTCACTGGGAATACAAAATCCAGTGAGATTTGGCCCAGACTGTGCATTAGATTTTCTTTAAGTGTTGCCGCTGTTGTGGAAGAGGTGAGTAATTTCAATTTGTTTTCTGAGATGTATCATAAGTGAATTGTATCAATCAGGAAGAGTTCATTTTTACTTCTTTTTCCTCCTTTAACAAGAAAACTGCTGCGGATGGAAAAAGACAGGAAATCATTGTGTTGGACTCCAAGCGGAGCAATGCTATCAATATTGGGCTGACAGTGCTACCTCATCCAAGGACCATCAAGACTGCTATTTTGAACTTTGATGAATATGCTTTAAACAAGGAAGGGATAGAGGTAAGGAGAACAAAACAATATGCTTTTCAGTTGAGTGCATATAATATTGCCCCAATACTATGTATAATTTACTGTATTTCAATTGTATACTTTTGTAAAGTGCCCTGAGTGCCACTTTGCAGGGGGGTGCTTTAATAATACTAATGATTGTTGTTGTTGTTGTTGTAATGATGACAAAGATAAGAACGTAAGTGCCATACCGGGTCGGACCAGCGGTCCATCTAGCACAGCATCCTGTCTCCTGACAGTGGCCAGCTCTGGGTAGCTCAAGAGATCTACATGTACAGGTCATCACCTGCTAAGCATTCTCAACTACCAGTAGCCAGGGATTTAAGCCCCAACTAGTAGGAGTTTATGACTCTATCCTCTAAGAATTCATCTAATTTCTATTTTAAGCTACTTATGCTGCTGTTCTGACAGTGAGTTCCACAACTGTATTGTCTGCTGCATGAAAAAAGCACTTCCTTTTGTTCATTTTAAATCTACTGCCATTTAACTTCAGAAATTATCCCCTTGTTCTCTTATTGCGAGAAAGGGAAAACAACAATTCCCTATTTACTTCCTCCATGCCACTCATGATTTTATAAACTTCTGTCATATCTCCCCTTAATTGCATCTTCTCCAAGCTAAACAGCCCCAACCTGTTGAGCCTCTTCTCATATGGAATTTGATCCATCCCTTCTTTCATCCTTGTTGCTCTTCTCTGAATGTTTTCCATTTCTATTATCTCTTTCTTGAGATGGGGCAACCAGAACTACATAATATTCAAGGTAAAGTCATACCAAAGATTTATACAGCAGCATTATGATACTTTCCCTTTTATTTTCTGTTCCTTTCACAATAATGCCTAGCATTCAGTTTGCCTTTTTGACTGCTGCCACTCACCGAGCTGATGTCTTCAGAACTATCCACAGTGACTCCAAGATCCTTATCCTAAGTGGTTATACCCCCGTATGAACCTAGCAATAGGGCTAATCCCATGCCCATTGTGTATGTATAGTTTTTCCCTATGTGCATCACCTTACGCTTACCAGCGTTGAATTTCATTTGCCATTGTATTGCCCATTCACCTAGTCTCGTGCAAGATCCCTCTGTACTTCCTTACAGTCTACCTGGGTCTTCATAACTATCTTGAATAATTTGATGTCATCTGTGAATTCAGCCACTGCATTCTTTAACCCCTTTTTTCCCTTTTTGGTGCAGCCAAGGCTTTTTGTATGAAGAGGTTACTGTATTTCTCATTGTAGATAATATGTACCATTGCTGATTCTTCCATGCAAGTCTGCAATGAAAGACTACGAAAGCCAAGGTTTTAAAATCTTGGCTAAATTATATAGTGGAAGCCACTGCTTATATGTAAAGTGAGGACACTACCATTATAATTATTGGATCTTCAATTCAAGTTTAGTATTTTAATAATAATAAATTCTTTATTGCTTAGCCAATAAGGCTATTGCAAATCATACAAAACCATAAAAATTCCCTACAGCCATAGTAATTTCAAAACAAACAACCACTGGGAGAGGGGAACAAATCAACTATAGCATAAAATATTAAACAACTAACAAACAACTTTCAATCTCTGTTTAACAGTATTAGCAATGCCCCAAAAGAGGTCGACCTTCATCATAACTGGCTGCATTAAATATGGACAGGAGGTTACTGTACCTTATTTATAGTTTATACAAGGATACTTCTATAAAGGTTAGCGTGAACAATAATGGGACTTTGTCCGAAAGGATTGTAACAATAAGAGGGGTCAAACAGGGTTGTATCTTAGCCCCTACTTTGTTCAGTATATATATAAATGATGTGGTGGAGGAGCTTCTTGTCCCTTTTGTCCATGCCCCCCAACTTGGTAATACAGCTATCCCTTGTTTGTTTAGTATTTAAATAGAGCTGAAATGGGTAGTAGATTTATTAGTCACATTTTCAGGTAGCCATCCAAATATCCAAATAATACTTGCAACCAAAACAGGTATTTACATATCCATTTTATTGGGTATTCTGTTTCTGCTTTTTAGG
Organism: Sphenodon punctatus; assembly: GCA_003113815.1. NCBI lineage: Eukaryota > Metazoa > Chordata > Lepidosauria > Sphenodontia > Sphenodontidae > Sphenodon > Sphenodon punctatus. The sequence goes on along the minus strand of QEPC01013498.1, from coordinate 7,943,159 downwards.
TTTTTGTTTGGTTATTTTGTCTTTTCGGTCATTTCATGTATGTCATTTTCAGCAATTGTGTAGGCACAATAGTGCTAATATTGCCCAAAATGACACAAACAAAATATCTGCATGTCAGGGATAGGGAACCTGCTATTTTTAGTTTTCCCCTTTCCAATTTTTGCATCTGCCTTATGAATCCAGTCCCTACCTCCTGGCATTGAAAGAGTGAGCTCGGGAGAAAGGAGCAGAGATGATGGAATACACTCATGGATAGAAGATGGCTCCATGACCTGTGAAGCTGCTACTAGAACTGTGTGAAAAGTTTCACCAATGAACATTGCTTTTTCAATGTAAAATGAAACTTTAGGGAAAGGTTCACAACAGTGGGTAAAAACACGTGACGGTAGCCCAATGTGGCCCACGTTTTCACACTTTGGTGCATGAATCACCAGCATGTCAAGGTCTGCCAGATGTTGGCCTGGGATTGCCCCAGGCCATGTCAGAGGTTAGCCCGAACTCTGACTCTTGGACTATGTCCAGGCTAGCCCAGGCTAGCCTTCTGTTCGATTGGGACAAAGCGGGCCACAGCGGGCTATTATGTGTGATGTGGCCCGCCGTGACCTGGTCCGGATCAGGTCCACCATGACTGCCCATCATGACAAAGGGTGGGCTGCTGGGCACAGCATGGGGGCAGAGCTGGCTGTGGAAATGTTCCTGTGTCTCCCTGCCTTCCCTGGTGTCCTGGCCGTGGGAATGCGGTGAGCAGCCCGACCAGTCCAGACTGTATCAGCTACGGTTTCCCGGGCCAGGTTGCAGCAGGCTCTTTTGTTACCACCTAGGGAACGTTTTTAGACGGGAGAGATTTCTCCTGCATTTTAAAAGTCTGGGTTGGGGAAACCCCCACAGGGGGGTGGGGGGAGTTAGTTTAGTCTATTGAGTAGCTCTGGCTTACGCCATGGCCAAAAACAATTTCCAAATACAAAAAATATATAGACAAACAACATCACTCCATACATTATCACCACACTATACAGACACGTGAATTATTAATCCAGATCAAACACATCCACCCCGCATCCAAGAGTAAACAAAACATAATTTAACATTTAAATTTAAACCGAAATTAAAATATCATTAAACAGAATTAGATTCCCAAAGCTGCCACCAGATCGAAAGGGCGTACCAGTTTTTACAAAGCAATCTCGTTAGCCTAAGGATTGCTGTACCAATAGATGGAAATTGACCATGTATTTTAAAAATGTGTCCTTGTAAAGCATCACAACTTATAACCATGCTCCTTACTATATATCATTAAGGGATATAGCCTTGCTCTTTTAGGGGGAGTACTTGGGGAGAGCTTGGCCACTGAACATAATAAAATGCATGATGTTATCAGAGTCCTTTCAGGGTTGATCATAGCCAGCATTTACCTCTATTATATATTTTAATTGGTATATTTGGGCCTTAACCTTAGTACAGAAAAGTCATCATCAATATTATATCCCACCTGGATATCAAATTTTAAACATTCCATGTTGAAACATAACATAATGTATAGTCACCCATGATTACTGTCCAAAATCCATCTGATCCACCTCCTTCTCTTCCTTTACTTGTCAACACTGGGTTTTTAATCTACCTGCTGTAAGTGCAAACACAGCCATAGCTCTGGTCATATCCTTGTTCTTATCAACTAATAGAAATATCAGTTTCTGCAATGTTGACCAATTACTATCCAATTTAACTAATTCTATTAAGTCTTGGCGTAGTGCATGCAATATTGGGCAGACCAGAATATAGTGGGGGTGGTTGATGACCACAGCTACATAAACGATCTGTATATGGAATCTTCCCATAGCATCCCCTAATCACAGCAGACTTCATGGTCTGAAGTCTCAGATCGAGAAAAGCTTTTTAAAGCTTCAGGTTCGATAATAATACCAGATATCTAACCCCCTCTTCTTTAGGTAGCTAATATTTATAGTATGGAGAGATACGAGAGGACCTGGCTTGGACTCTTAGTTGCTGCTGGACGATATCATTAATTCTTACTTTAATCAACCTCTTGGCTTCTTTTAAGTGGAGAGATTTTACAAAATCCATCGAGAAGCCTAACTGGTTCAGTCTTTTCCTTGTGCCTTTCCACCATGGGTCCCTATTTGACCAATAGGGACTGCTTTTTTCTTCCATGCACATTTTTGGTAGGGATTCAGATGACGAATGCAAGATCTATAACAGAAACATAAAAATAAGTCTTTCCATTTTTGTTACGATAGGTTTCAGTCCTACCTCTAACCTTAATATAGCTGGGGAGGTTGCCGGAGGAGCGCCCCAAACCCCCCTCAAAAATTTGTTTTGTATTATCTTACAGCAGTCGATAGTCGCTGTATCATATCCCCATACCTGTGCACCATAGCACATTTTGGAGATGGCTTTGGCCTCGTAAATCCTTACAGCTGATCCCAATTGGAATCCCCCCGTAGATTTGTAAAACTTTAGTAGTGTTGCAGTAGTAGGGGTCAGAGTTTGTTTAATAAACCAGCTATGACGTGCCCATGTTCCGTTAAATGCAAAAATTACGCCAAGATATTTGAATAACCGCACCTGCTCTACTGTATGCCTTTGTATATACCATTTCCTGGCTTTATATTTTGGGGAGAAAATCATTATCTTGGTCTTACTATAGTTAATTACCAGATCTTCCTTGGCACAGGCCAATCCAAAGTCCTCAAGGAGCCGTGCCAAACCCAACCTGGCCGTAGAGAGCAAAATAGTATCATCAGCATACATTAAGATTGCCACTTTATGATTGCCAATTTTTGGTGCCATATACTTCCCAAGGTCTTGATGAGATTCTATAAGATTATTTATACAAATATTAAATAAGGTTGGGGCCAATAGGCACCCTTGCCACACTCCTCTTGCTGATCTAATGGATTCCGTCATAGCTCCTCTTAGATTTGTCTGTACCTTCACAGAGGCATTTGTATAGAGGGATTTAATAAGCAACAACAATCTCTCATCCATCTTAAGCTCAGAAATTTCCCCCCAAAGTTTCTCACGATTAATGAGATCAAATGCAGATGTCAGATCAATAAAGACTGCAAATAGCTTCGTTTTTTTTTTCTTTATATTTACCAATAAGATGGGCAAGCACAAAACAATGGTCTACCATGCTTTTGGTGGCACAGAACACAGCTTGTTCCTCTGCCATTATATTGTTGACAATGATCCATTCCCTTACTTGATCCAAAGTAGATCTTGGATATTATACATAAGAGAGTTATTGGCCTATAATTGCTTGGTTTACATCGATCTCCCTTCTTATAAATGGGTAGTATGATCCCCTGCCTCCAGGGATCTGGTACAATTCCTGAGTCATTAATCAGCATAAATAAATTCACTAAAACTGGAGCCCACCACTCAGGTAGAAGTTTTAATGCTTCCCCAGGAATAAAGTCAGTCCCCTGGGCTTTCCCCCTTTTGAAAGAACCAATTGCTTCCTTAACCTCGGCTTCTGTGACTGGCTCCCATGAGGGCAAGCCCTCAGGGCACACTGACAACACCTGATCTTTATACACCTTGCTGATATTAAATACTGTTGTAAAATAATCAGTCCAATTCTGATTTAGAATCTTTGGCTCAATATACAAGGATCCTGGCCACTCTATACCATTCTGTATCTTCCAAAAGGTACGAGAGTCGTTCCTCTCCGGTGCAACCTGAAGGGCAGCCCACTGTTGCCTACTAAACTCCTGTTTCTTATATTTGAGAAGTGCTTGATAATGCATTGCTTACTAGCCTCCTGGTAATGTCCTACAACCCCCGTGCTATTACTGAATTTCAAACACCGGACTAATTTCCTAAGATGTACTTTAGCCTGCTGGCATTCTACATCGCACCAGCCTCCATGACCAATTTGTCTTGTTTGGCCTTTCCTGGTTGTTACCGACAGTAATGGACACACCTGTTTACCAGATCTTCAAATATTGCAATTGCTTGATTTATATCCGTAACTGCACTAAGGTCAGCTCTAATGCCTAAGGCTTGTGCTGATATGCAAAATTCCATGATTTGTCCATCTATTTTAGAGGACCATCTCACCCTGCATGGGCCATCCAGGAGTATTTCACCACAAGGGACCTACCTTATTTTAGATATGACAGGACCTAGATTGTATATATCCAAGAGGATAAGAAAACGGTCACTGTCAACAGGTGAACCAACTGAAAACATCTTGACCTGTTCACTCAATGAGGGGGAAATAAGAGCTAAATCTATCACACTCCCACCTCTTGAGTTCAAGTAGGTCAGGTTTCCTTGATAATTTCCAATGGTATTTCCATTCAGAATCTTTAGGCTATATTCCAATACAAACTTGTAGAGAGTTTTCCCTGCCTTATTCACAGTCTGATCTTTAGATGATCTAAATTGATTCCAATTTATATCAGACTGCTAAATTTATAGTTTTTTAAGATTTCATTACTTCACCCTCATTGGGGCCTATTCTGGCGTTAAAATGGCTTAATAGCAAAAGGTGGTCCTTAGGAAACCAATTCAAACGAGTCTAACCTGGCTTGCACACTAAAGAGATATTTAACATATGAACCTCTAGGGGGAATATATATAGTCAAGATTATCAAAGAATCGATTTGGTGAGGGAAAATACATCTTAGTGCAAGACAGGGACCCTCCAATTCTCCTATCCTCTCACACGTTATATCCAATTCTAGGGAGATAAAAGTAACCAGGGGGGCAGGGGGTGGGATTTAGCTAAATACTTCCCTCGGACCTTGTAAGACCTCAGCTATCAGGGTCTTACTAGACCCGCATCTGAAAACATCTGGGAGTCGTCCAGTGCCACTGTTTCCAGTGGTGCCCAGCAACTTACGGTTCGGGGAGGAACATCTAAATCCCCCCCCCCCCCGCGGGGGTTTCCCCAACCCAGGCTTTTAAAATACAGGAGAAAGCTCTCCTATCTAAAAACACCCAGTGTACGTAAATAGAGAGTCATCATTTTTCAGATCCTGCATTAGTATCCCAATGTGGAAGCTATGAACAGCAGAAGATGGATCACTCCATTTCTCACTTGTTTGTGCCTCTGAAGCAACCAAAACCGGCCACTGTTGGAGGCAGAATGCTGGACTAGATGGACCAGTATAGCAGTTCTTCTGTTCTTTCTTTTAAAGTGATAGTAATGCAGATTTATACATATCTGAGATAGATATACCCTTTGGTATTCAAACTTGGTCTTGGTCACTAGTGATTGGCAGGGAAAATGGTATGCTCAGCTCTCTGTGCCCAACTGCTTAATGTACTCTAAATTCCATGTGCCTGGAGTGATTAGTTACACTTGAGATACAAAGAAGCGAAGCGGGGAGAAGATGCTTGGTTTTGAGCAGTTAGACATATTAAACATTACCCTCAGCAAAATATCTAGTATGTTGAGTATCAGCTCTTACAGCTGTAGAGTCAAAAAGAGAGCACAGTAAGATGAGTCAGCAAACATTAGACTTGCACCCATTAATCCAAACAAAACTATGGGCTGCCTATATTGGTTGAAACTTCGGCATGCACATTTTGGGATTACTTGGTGGGCATGATATTGCCAGTATCAGAGGGATAATGGACGGCATTATCAGCTGAGCAGAAAATCCATGCAAATGGTTCTTATCATGGTTTAAGAGAAAGCTAAAGTTCACCAGTCTATTTAGTGTAATTAGTTCCCAGTGAGGGAAATCAATGAGACTACTTGCAGTGGCATGACAATACATGGGGCAAGTGAGAGGTCACCCCAAGAGCCCAGGCAGTCATGGGCCCCATTTGCTACCCCACAGGCAGTCATGGGCCCCATTTGCTACCCCACGGATTGGTTTGCCAGTAGGGTCAGCCAGCAAAATCCTGTAGTTTGTCTATGCTACTCCCACATTCAGCCACCATGCAGCACTACCATTGCCTGCCGACCACTCGCCTCTGTTCCGGTACCCAACAGCAGCAGTTAGGATGGAGATGAGGGGTTGCCATGAACTGGAGTAGAGTCAGGCAGAAGGGGAGCAGCCATGGTGCTGGATAATGGTTCGGATGCGTGGGACCTTGGAGGTAAGGGCCACATGGAGGGCAGTGATTTGACGTGGCCCATAGCCCTAGTAGATCTATTGACGCCACTGAGATGCTGCTTGTTGTGAGGACGACACATGACAGAATCAAGCCCATGTTTTACATAGAATCATCGAACTGAAGAGATGTAAGCGATTTCAAGGGTAATCTAATCCAACCCCCTGGTCCATAGTTTGGACACTGATGAGTTAAAGTGTGTTTTAGGTCAAGCTTGCTAAACTGAGACAGTTAGCATAATTTAAAAGAACAGCTTTCCTTTGGAAATTCTCCCTGAGAGGACAATTTACTTACTGGATAATCATGTTACTGTAAGATATGTACTCTTGGCTTTTGCTCTCTGTCAGCGCAGTCTGTGTCCTAACAAAATGCAGACCTTTATTAAAAACAAAACAACAAATTTAATTCTACAGTTTCCCTTTTCAGCCGGGCAGGAGTAAAAAATTCATACATTTGGGTGGGAAACTAAAGTGCGCCAGTTTGAGTGGAGAAGTTGTTGTCAGCTCCTGAGTTATGTGTATCACATGCATTATTTAGGTATTTTGGATTCCTTCCCCATCTCTTTGGACTTAGGTGGACTTCTGAGAGTCCAAATAAAATATAATAAATTTAGTTGGTTACAGTCAAATGTAGACTCCTGGGCTTCATATTCTGAATGGTTGCTGACCGGCATGGTTAATGTCTGCATGAAGAGCTAAAGTAAAAGAGCAGCTATGAAGCTGAATCTTCTGTTGAAGCCTGGCAATAGTCAGTAAAATGGCAAGCACAAGAAGAGACTTACTACATTATGAAGCAGACTTATCATAAATCTGAGAAATCAGACATCACTATTGCTAAGCTGACAAAGTAGGAGTTTCACAGGGCACCTTGTCTTAGAGTAGAGGGTTGTACCTTAAGGTCCTTCAATCACCACAATTCTGTCATTCTATCCGACACTTCCAAAGACTTGAGTTTCTTACTTTATTTCAGCAATTTGGTGAGAAAAGGTTTTCTCTCTTACTGAGGTAGTTGGGTACAGGAAGACCAAAGTAAATAAGATCCTGCTATTAAGTCCAAGATTTCCCCAGGACCTAAATTTAAGACTATAATGGACACTGTCCAGAAATTTAACTTTTGGGGGTAGTTTTAAATATAAGAGCAAACTGATACTGAAGCAGATGACTGAAAACAACTTTTGTTTCCATGAAAATATTACTTACATCAGATATTTTCTCTGGGATCATGTTTTCTAGGTCGAGGAATTGCATGGCTATAGAATCAAGTTAGGGCTAGCTGACCAAAGTAGTTATCTGACTTTCTTTCTTTCTTTCTTTCTTTCTTTCTTTCTTTCTTTCTTTCTTTCTGAATGTTAGGCAAAAGACCATTTTACATTTAGTTATGCAAATGAATGTAAATTAGCATTCCTTGGTTTTCTTCTCTTAGAGCAAGCTGACAAAGCAAAATCAATACTTTACACCACACTGCTTTTTCTGACTTACGTGCCTGAAGAAGGGCCCTGCACAGCCCAAAAGCTTGCACATTCTCACCAACAAAGGCTGATCTAATAAAAGAGATTATCTGAACTACTTTGTCTCCAACTCTTACATTTGGGATCAACACAGTGGCCACTCTCTCTAAATACTCCATTAGCAAGTCATATGAAACCAAAATCTGTTTTAGGTTGTTAATAAACTATTTCTTGCTCTATGTAGCTTAAAAAGAAATGAGTGTCTTGAGATAAAAATTAAATTTAAGACTGTTTATGAGCTACCAGTGGAAAGATGTTGCAAATTACTATGAGGTGCCTGTGACTTTCTGTACCTCAATGTTTTCTTATATTATTTTATTATTGTCAGTGAAAAGGGACAATAAACTAGATTATAGACTCATCAATCCTCAATACCACCAATTTTAAATTAGTTATAAGTGAAGAACAAAAATAAGAACATTTAGTTGCTTTTCAGTGGGTGTTTTTAAACAAGATGCTACCCCGCATGGCCACCCAGCAATCACTTATCTCCACCCATCTGAAGGTGGAGCGTGGGGACGCGTGCTCCCATGAGCCACGGAGCACCCACTCATGGCCACTCACGGAGTTTTGCCAACAACTGGAGTGCTCCTTGTGGGGCAAGCCAAAAAGGTCCATGAGAACAGGTGGCCACATAGTCCCTGCCCATATGAACTGGGCCAGCCAGCCACACCAGCATATTGGTCTGCTGCTCATAGGCACTGTGGGTGGGGGACACGGCCTTTGCAAGTCACAAGGAGTCCTGGGGAGCCCAGGTTCCCCAGCACTCACACCGGGAACATATCAGTTGCAAAGGCCAGCCCACCGTGCTCCCCTCTCTCCCATGTTCCATGATATGGGGAGTGTGAGGCAGCAGTTGCGGATCCCTCCCCACACACTCCACCTGAAGGAATGTGCTGCAGCAGTGCTACTCCGTGGCCATGGAAACCCGCCCCCCAAAACCTTGCTCATTTAAAAACACCCAGTCTTAGAAGTGTCTGCCAAAATGAAGTAAAAAGGTCGAAAAGGATCATATGCTATGGCGTGAGATCCACATTTAGCGCAGCCCATGTGAGAGCAACCAGGTAGTCAATAACATTTTGATCATTGCAAGACAGCAGCTCCAGAGAAGGGGGTAACCTTGGCAGCTTTTGCTACAAACTGGGCTTTTTGATTGGCTTTCCCTTTCCATCTGTTACATTAACCAGCATAGCAGACCAGCAGTGTTGGACTGAATGCTTTTTTTCCGCACCATCTGGCCTGCTGTGTTTACACAAAGCTCAGAGTGGAGGAAAGCCCCTTTGGAAATAAAGTTTACTGTTTCATTACTCTCGTTAAAATGCCTGAAGGCCACCAACAAATCCCTAGAGTGGGGACACACTGCCTCAAAAATATTTATGTAGTCACCACAAGTCTCAAACCCTAGGTATTTGTCATGGGTGATTGAAAGTTCTGTAGCTGCCAACGTATATTGATTTCAGAACCATTTTTAGATTAATCACACCTATTATGAATATTACAGTGATACGACATGCAAGAAATCCTACCTCACTGAGTTTCCAAATGCTCATTGACATTTAAGTCATCTTTTCTAATGAAAGAGAGAAATAGACACTGGAGAGCCTTCTGTTTCCTGTTTGTTTCTTTGGTCCCTTAGCAATCCCCTTTTTATTATTTCTGGCCTGTCTGGAATGCAAAAGAAAGGTTGAAGGAATTGGGTATATTTAACTAAGGAAAAGGAAGACTGAGGCAGGACATGACAGCAGTTTGTATATCTCAAAGGTTTCCGCAAAGGCGGGGAGGGAGAGAAAAAACGATGTAGAACATTTGCTGCTCCGTGCTCACTGCCACAGAAGAGAGAACAAGAGGGAATGAGATTAAATTGCTGGAAGGTAGATTTCAGTTAAGTATTGGGAAAAGCTACCTACCTAAGGATGTGGAATCTCCTTCGTTGGATATTTTCCCAAACTGACTACTTTCTATATGTCTGTGATGCTGTAGGTGTAGGGCATATCCATTTTCAAACAGTGATTGCATCCCCGTGTGGTCCTCTTGATCATTTGCTGTATGGGTGAAAACAAACAAGGCAGGGACGAGCCAGCTCCCTGGGTCAGCTGGCCGCTGCAGCCACCACTTCTTCGGTCGATGGGGAGGGCAATCACACGAGAAGCCCCCTCCCGGTTATCCAGTTCCTCTACACCATGGGTCAGCCAAGGAGCCGTCCATATGGCACAGGACACTAGGACCCTTGCTTCCCAGCAGAATCGGGTCCCTGGGAAGAGCTGTCACCAAACATCTGAAGGGGGGACCCAGAGACATGCCCTCAGCTGGCCCAGGTGCGCATGCCAAACACATGATCAGGGGCACACCTCTGGGATCCTTTCCCTGATCAACTGTTTAATGCCCACAGTGTGAGAGTTCTCCTCGGGGCTCGATCCTCAAACCTCACCTTGTGGCATGGTGGGGTGAAGTCTAACAGACAGGAGGACTGTTAGCCCAGTTTAGCTTGGGTGACTGGGCCTTTGCCTGGGCTTCATTGCCAACTTCCCCTGGCCCATGTGTACCATAGCAACCAGCCGCCCACTCTGAGGCAGATGTGGGCAAACATCTGGTGGCGACCTAACTGATGAGCAGGTGACTGGGCTACCACAAGCTAATGCAGATTACTACCTCGTTTGTTTTCACCACCTGTGCCCTTTCTTCCCCTTGCCCATCAGATTTATTTATTTATTATTTATTCACATTTTTAACCCGCCCTTCCCCGAAGACTCAATGTGGCTCACAAAAAACAAAAAATACACTTTAAAAACATTAAAATAAAATCCACAACAAACACCTACCCAGTCCAACCTCAACCACCCAAGAGCCTCCCACCCAATCCTTACCCGCCAAATGCTTTACTAAAAAGAAGGGTCTTACACCGCCCCTGAAAGATGCTCAGACTCCGACGAACCTCCAGGGACAGGGAGTTGCACAACGTTGGGGCAGCGACCGAGAACACCCCTCTGCGTGCCCCGATCGTACGGACAAGAGTGGCAGATGGAATTCACAGGAGGGCACTTCCAGCCAACTGCAGGAGTCGCAATGGGGCATGGTAATAAAGGTGGTCTTTTAGATACATGGGCCCAGGTCCATTAAAATGTTTGTATTCTTATGTGCAGTCGGAATACAAAACCTCCCTGTGATACCTAAGCACCTGAAAAGCTGCTTCAGCAGCTGTCACAACTGACTCTGTTGCAGTCCCCCACTTCGGGGCCTCTTGGTCATTTGCTTCTTGTGGTTGTTTAATCCAGATACTTTGAAGACCAATGCAGAAGTTCCCCAATTCACCCGCAGCCACAGAGTAGATCAAAAGTAACAACTGACTTTTAATTTAAAGCACAAGAGAAATGTGACCAGTTCCCTCTGGGTTTTTTTATATCTGGGTTACCAATTTACATATAAAGAGTGCTTCAGTATCCAGCTGTCTACTTCCGCTCCTGCCCCCCCAGCCACCAGGCCCTCTCATTTCACTTAGGATTCTACAATTTCCTCTGATGATCCATGGGGTCTAGTACTCTGGCTCGCCACACTAACATTGTATGTTTCCAAGCATATAGACAGTTTGGAAATTGGTGGTTTTGTGAATGTGACGGGAAGTTAATGTGCCTTTGTCTTTCTTTCTAGAAAATCCTAACAATGATTCCCACAGAAGAGGAGAAACAGAAGATTCAGGAGGCCCAGATGGCAAACCCTGATGTCCCACTGGGCAGTGCAGAGCAGTTCCTTCTCACGCTCTCCTCCATCAGTGAGCTGTCTGCTAGACTTCAGCTTTGGGCCTTCAAAATGGACTATGAACTAGTAGAAAAGGTAAGCTCCCTGGTGATGGGAGAAGAGGAGAAAATCTCAAACCCTTATTTCAACCTGTTTAGTATTCCTTTTTGTTATGGATATGATTAACAAACTACTTTTAGCTCTTGTTTTGGCAACTAGGAGGAGATGAGGTGGCTGGGGAAGCAATATTTTAGCTTCTCTTTGTGAAATGATAAAGAGTTAGGTCTTTCTTCCTCTGATTCAGCAACAGCGATGAAAGAACAAGGAATATCCTAAGGATTATGGACAAACAGAGATGCCATCTCTTACCAAGATGTTTATATATTTGTTGTAGCAGTTTAACCTGCATAGAAACTATTGGTCTAAAATCAGGGATGGAAATAAAATCAGCCACTGGAAATACTACAGGGGCTGGAAGTAAAGGAGAAGGCTGCTTTCAGCAAGCATTTGAATTTGTTAGGAGTTGGATGAGTAGTGGAGCCATTGTGGTGGAGGGAGGCTGGAAGGAAAGTCTTTGTGGCAGCAAAGTTGGAGGTGCTGTCTACTCGTTTTCAACAGTTGTTACTCTACCAACAGGGAACGACTTCAGAACATGACTCATGATAAGATAAGAAAACTAATTGTGGCTGCTCATTAAATTTCTGGGAGATTGCATGCATCAAAGTTTGTATTGGTCTAATTTGAACTCTTGAATGAGAAAAAATGATCTGAGATTACTTATTAGGGATTTTCTTTCTTTAGAGGGAACAGATTTTGCCTAGTAAAATATTCAATCAAAATTATTTTAAATAAAGTAAATAAATAAATAATGTTTTTGAACAAATTAATCTCAAGCAGAATTCTTTTGTTTTCAGTGAAGCTAAACCAGCAATAAATTTACCCTTGAGTGGGTGTGTCTACATGTTACATTAGCTACAGGAGAAAACAATCCCCAGGCACTTACAAACATTAGTGCTGTTCCCTGTTTATGCTGCCACCTATGTGCTCCACTCCCCAGGGGAAGCCCATTAGTTGGCAGCATAAATAAGGAGCTTTCCCTCTGCTTCGGAGGTGTGAAATTGACAAAACCCAGCATGCGCCAGCTCAGGAGTGAAACTGACAAGCACAAAGCAAACCTACTCACATTCATGAATAATCATGGAGAGTGGCATCTGAAAGTTCCCATTCCTCTGTGGTAGCCTGGCTGACTGATGTCCGGTGGTGGACATTGATCAGACACTGATTTTGTATCATCTTCTCTGCTGCTCTGTGGGCCTGCTGAGAAGTTCTCTGGATATGTTCTGGGCAGCAAGCTCCTGAAAACCTATATTGACACCGTGGCCTGTTCCTGGGGTTGAGTGAATAAATGTAATGCTTATCCCTTCTTAGGTGGCTGGGTATTACAGGTAAAGACACCCAATATTACCAGTACTCAGTCACGCACCAGACGTACAAAATATTCCTTTATTTTTCTGTCGTATTTTATAAGGTCTTTTTTCCTATATGAATATGCAACAGTGTGTTTCCTTTATGTCCTGTAGGATTTTGCAAATTCCTCCTGAGTTTTCCTCACTGAGACTGCAATCCTAAAACCTCTTTCTCTGGAGTAGTCCTATTTGCTTTAGAGGGACAGATGCAGAGATAGGACCCAATCCTCATTTATCCAGATGCACAAAGAAATTGTGGGCATACTAGCTGTATATGGTGGTGCCAAGCTGGCATCAAACCCCCAGTCACAGCAAGCCATGGTATTGCCCACGCCCACTCTCACTTGCTCATACAGTGTCACACACACATCCCCCCAAGGATCCAAAGCCCTTTGTCTTGATTAGAACTTCAACGTGGTCTGAGCACCCACAAATATGCTCCAGCTTCACATGTGCATTCCATGCTCTCACATTACAGGCAGCAGCCAATGTTGCCCCTTCTCTGAATGAGAATTCAGCACCCGCTAAAAACTGCTATGGCACTTTATTTATTTATTTATTTATTTATTTATATTTATACTAACATTTCTACCCCGCCCCCTCCTGCCTCTGGCAGCTCACCAATGTACAACTAACCCTGGCATTTCAGTCTACAACTAACCCTGCTCACCTGGATGAATGAGAATTGCAACCTCTGTGGTTTCAGGATTGTGTTCCAGTAAACCTGTTTACAAAAGCTTCTGCCACTGGACTCACCCTCACATTTTAGAGTCTAGTTATTGCCCTTAGGCCAATATTTAGACATCAGAGTGGTTAAGGTGATGCCTTTTCAGTGACAAATTGGGGAGAATGTGTTAGCTTTTAAGCTACTCTTTAGACAGGAATGAGGTCAGAGCTAAATATCTAAGTTAAATTGCAAAGAAAGTTTAACCTCTGGGGATAAGGTGAAAATGATTAATTTTCTCATCTCCATCTCTGGAAATTTCCAATGAAACAGAAATAGCAAAGAATAATGAGAATAACTTAATTCCTGAAGTTATTCAGGAAAAAATGAAGGTGATGTACATCAAGAAAATGTTCCTAACGGTGATGTTGCTGAGTTGAGACCGTAGTCCTGAAAGCACTGATTTGCAAGTAATGCCATTGAATTCAATGAAATGACTCACAAATTAGTGGTTTCTGGACCAGTGCTGGAACCAATAATTTTTTCTATCTGATGGCTAATCTGACAGGTACTGGAAAGCCTCGTAATTAACCTCGAGAATCAATCTGGATTAACTGCTGGATAGGAAAAATCTCTGAAGAGAAGCAAAGGGAACTCAGTTACTTGGAACTTAAAAGTTGGACATTAAAATGTACCTCAAACTGTGAAGCCTATATCTCCATAAAGCAATAGACTTAAAAATCCTCTTTGTACCATCAGAGGTTAAAGGTTATTAAAGGTCACAGAACAGTCGCCAAATTCGTCATACAAATGTATCTGGAAAACAGTAGGGGGTTTGGTTATTTTTTACTTCTAAGAACATGAAATTATTATCCATCTCATGTTATGGATCTCTCTGCTGTTAAATACTGACTTTTAATGACCTCCACTTTGAAGTGAAATTGAACTTTAAGGCATAAACACAACAGATTCGAGCTAAAATTCTGACCTTTATATGTTTGACTTAATTCTCTGAAATTAATTAAGTGTAATTCAGATATTACCACGTTAGACATGCTTTATTCTCTTTGTTTAAAAAAAAAAAAAAAAAGGAGATCTGTCAGTAAAACTATGAAGCTACAGTAAGAGGGATATAATTCTTGTTCAGACGATTAACTTAAATCAAAAGAAAAAAACATATTTTAATTTGGTCATTGTGCATACATATATATCTTCGGTGCTGACAATCTTAAAAGATAGTAAAAAATCAATCCAAACATGTGGAATAAAAAGTAGATAAGCCAGGCAAGATGAGACTCCCTCCCCTCACATTTTTTATCTGCCCCCCCTCAATCCGGTCAACAGTAAGACCATCTATCACATCACATACTGAGTGAATCACTTTCTTTTTCATGAAACATACCAGATAAAAGTATAGGAATTTCTCATCAGATGTAGAAGGTAACATCTAGTCTTTTGTAGTTTTCAAGGATTATCTGGTATTTTCTGCAGGAGAAACAGTGCTAAGAGTGGTGTCCAGATTAAATTCAGTTCTGTCTGTCTAAAACTTTCTTTGTCTTTTCCATTTTATTATACTTACAGCTGAAACAAATATTATTTGCAAATATTATTTGCAGTTTCAGATAGCCCTCCAAATGTCCACAACCAAATTTTGCAAATCCACTTATTCAGTGATTTCGGTTAAGATACTTCAGTTATTTCAGGCATTTTATTATTTTGTTTTGGCTATTGTACATGCACAGTAGGATTGAAATGAAGGTACCGAAATAGCAAAATGATCAAACTAAAATGGATAACATCCAGCAAGGTGGAACCAAATATCCGTTTCATCAGATCCAAATTAAAGTGGGCAAATACATAGGATGCAGTGTTTTCTTTGGATATTCATTTCATCTCTAGTTGTATTGTTCCTCACTTATTTATCTTAGAAGTGATCCTCAAAGGTTGTTGTTTTGTTTGTTTTTTTAAATCACAAAAGATTTCAGATCTCATCACGTATGAGTACCCGATTGTAACAATTTGGAAGTAAATGCTTCTAAGTCTAAGGTAGTGATGTTTCGGTCTAGGAAAAGGCATAAGTGGTTTCTTGATAAGTACCCTTCAGAGATAGTTAACAAATTCTGCTATCTGGGTGTAACCTTTGCCAGTACCCTACACTGGGAGAAACACACTCAGAAGGAAGCAGTGAAGGCTGCCCAGGTTACGGGAGATATTTTGTGCTTTTATAATAGATTTAATAGGAAAGCACTTCCCGAGGCTCTTGTGGTGGGAAAAGCTAAACTCGATGCCACCTTGTTGTATGGTGATTTCGGTTAAGCTACTTCAGATACTTCAGGCATTGTGGGGCCTAGAGCCAAAAGCTTTGGCAATTATTGAACAAGCCCAGAGTGCTTTACTGAAGAATCTTTTAAACGTTCTGAGAGGTATCCCAGCAGCTCTGGTAAGAGTTGAGACAGGCTCCGTAAACATTGCCACTTTAGCCAGGCTAAGAGCTATTCACTACTGGCTCAAGATAAGGACATACTCTCCCCTTAGACTGCCAAAGAAAATATTATTAGAAACTGAAGCAGCCTGTACCCCTCTCCCTCCCTGACTGGCTAATGTGGGGAAATCATTGACCTTAGCTGGTCTGGGAGATAGCTGGCTGAACCCCGATCGGCTCCCACTGCCAATAGATCCATTATAGATGGGCGCTTCCTGGACATTTCTGCCCAGGAAGATTTGGCGGTAGTAAGAGCACTTAGGTGTGCACCTTTATTTAAATTGATTAAGCAGGACAATGCACAAGCAAGATATTTAGCCACAATTTCCTATGTGCAACACACGGAATCTATAACAAAATTACTGTTCAATCAGATTGATTCTGCCGTTCAGAGAGGTAGATGGACAAAGACACCCTAAGAGCTGAGAATTTGCCCGTGTGGCATTGGGGAAATTGAGGATACAGTGCACTTGCTCTGGAATTGTATTTTTTATATTGAACTTAGAGAGAAATATCTGGTTCCAGTTGTTAATGCTTTAGGATATTTCAGTCCATTTGAAAAAAATATCTGGATCATACAGAATGAATCCCTGAAGATTTAAAATTTCTTGGCAAAATATGTGAATGCTGCTAGGAAGATCCATAGCAGGATACATAGCCCATAGGGTAATTTGTACTCTTTTATACATTTAAATTCTATCTTATATGTTTTATAAGATGTATCATAAGTGCAAATATGTATGTATGAGATATGTTTATTTTATTTATTTACAATTGTCTGTAACTATTTGCTATTCTTGTTTGGCAATGTGCCGTTGTTTTGATTTAGAATCCAGTAATTTCCCTCCCAAGCACGATTCCCCAATCGGGATTTTAGTCACCCCCACACCACAAATTAGACGTTTTTAATTGGGTACAACACTATTTTATTATCCTGCTCACACAATCAGGTACAGCATGAACCCAATGCAACAGTTCTTAGATAGATCCTAGCCTGGCCTGCCTAGCATATAAAATATGTTTCTTACGTGTCCTGCAGATCACAGTGGCGAGCGTTGGTTTGGAGAGGTTGATACAGGTGGGGGCCCGGGGGTCCGTACCCGGGAAAGGTGCCCCTTGTTGTGTTGCAGAACTCCCTATGGAGGAGCTCCAGAAAGGGTCAACAGCCCACGGACACCAAGTTAGATGCCAAGCGCTGAGACAAGGACCTGGAGTATTGCTTGGCTTTTTATACTGTTCTGGGTGGGGACATGTTGTCAAAATACTGAGTGCAGGGTTCGACTGACCTTTCAGGCAGGAGGTGTATCAGCATATTTGGGAACAAAGCCTTTTGTAATCTTTTGATGGTTTGGGGCTTACCCAGTTGATATGCTTATTTATTTTCCCCCAATCTATTTCCAGAGCATTCAGACCCCAACCCTCCAGTCAGGGCCAAACCTTCTGTAATTTAGATTGGGGTATTACTCATGCCCCTCCTGGCATCTCCAAGGCTACTTTTCTCGTTGACACCCAGTCACTCTGCATCAAAGTACTAAAAAGGCCCCTTTGTCTGGTTAGGTGTTGCCGCCTATCTCCTGTTTTGCAGTACTTATAGCTTTGTTTATAGCAACATTCCTTTCTCCTCTCCTTTGTGCATGGCTCTCAACTTCGTATCACTGTGACCTGAGGATTTTGGTTTGAGGTTTAGCTGGCTAGTTGGTTCTTTAGCTTGTACCCATCATGCTCTATAATATGAACCAGTGTTTTTCCCACTTGGGCTAACATATATTCAATACTATTTATATTTAATCTACTAATGCTACAAACAGGTGTTATATAGTTCCTAAAGTCATCTAAACGCAGGTTTACAATCATGTGATATGGGGAGAATACAATCAAAATGCAGCACAAGTCAGTGTACACAGTTACTAAGATAAAAACAGGTTTACATGGCCAGGTGAGATTACAATAAAAATGCAACACCGTAAATAAATATTACTTACTTACTCAGTACCTGATTGACATCAGTCTTGCCGAAAAGAGAATGTGGTCGCAATCCACCGATCTCTTACTCCAGAGTAATCCCATTGAAGCCCACAGAGTTGGTAGATTGTAGTCTATAGGTTTAAAGTAAATATTATCTTCTTTGTATGTGAGGTGGTTGCCTTTTAATTCAGGTGAACAACCAGCCATGAAATCATTTAGGCCCATTGGAAATGCTCACCTGCTTAAATAAATCCAATTATATATTGGCACTTCAGGGTCCCTGGGAAGATTCATTGTCAAGATTGTATTGCCAACAGGGCAAGCCTCAAAGCAAGATGGGCAGAGTAGTTATCAAGGGACTCATACTTTACAGGAGGCCCAGCCTTGCTGCCTTGCTAAAGTCCACTGCTGTACAGGGCCCTCACCTTGGGTTCCAAGAATTAGCGGGGTTATTTTTACAGCTGAAATGGGTACCCATTCAGACAAGTAAAACCCATCAGCGCATTGAGGTAAAAACAGATGTGTGGCCAACAGGGCAGAAAACCCTGGGCGAAATGGCCTGGGCCAGCCTGGGGCACGGAACTGACTTGCCCATGACCGGGGAGCCATCCCGCTAGCCGCACGGTCCGGTTAGGGCTGGAATTGCAACAAACATGAGGGCGGTCAGCCCCTCTCATGCAATGCTCCCAGCACCCCATACGCTGCCATGATGGGCAGCCAGTGAGGCACAGCCATAGGTGCTGGCCATGGCAGCACCCCCAGCTCGGGCCAAGTTGGCTGCAGCCACACAGACTTGTTAGTCCGCTTTGGCCCGGACAGGCGGACCTTAGCCCCAGCCCACGGAGATTTTCCAAGGTCACAGTTCAGGCTAGCTGTCAACAGGGCCCAGGGCAGAAGCGGGTCAGTATTTGGCAGTATCTGGCCAAAACAGACATGCCAGTGGCTTGCGGACCACTGTCACGTTTGTTTTTCACCTTGGTAATTGAATCAACTCGGTATTATCAGGTATTAAACAATACCCATTCACCACGTGATGAGTTACTCAAGTTACCGTTACCGAGTTACTGTTGCCAAGTTAACGTTTGTGCATTTCTGTGCATTTCCAGATATTTCCTTCTGCACATTAATTGCCTTTATCCTGGTTACAAGTTTACCTTGCTATGCCATTGAATTGCCAAGTCAAATATACCAGAAATAGTAAATTGATAAATTGACAAAACTAAATGTCAGTTGCCTGCTAATGGTATTATTGGAATTTCTGGTTGGTGGTTACCTGAGATAACCGATAAGCTGCTTGTAATAACAAATATTTCCCCCAGGTAGTAAATTTACTTCCCATTTCAGTTCTAATTATTTTCCACCTTGTGTTTTGTCATTAGCAACAAAATAAAAGTTCTGCCAGCCAAATTAGAAACACAGAGTAGTGACTTGCAATTTTTTTAAAGCTTCCTACAAGGGCTTGTCCTCATGAACCAGGGGAGTTATTCTGGAGTAATTATCTCTCCCTCTCTCCATTGCCACAAGCAGGGGTTAAATAGCTCTCCCCTTCCCATGATCTTCCTGCTTGAGAACTTGGAAGGAATGGCTAGCAGAGAGCAGGGTGGAATAACAAGCAGTCTATGAGGCAAAAGATGTGTTGGGTCCCCTCCCCCCCCCTCAACACACACAAACAAAGAAGGAAGTACTGCGGGTTCTTGGAACACAAGAAAGCTGAATTGTCCAGTGTAATTACCTCTTTCTAGCACTGTTGTGATAGCCCACCCCACTTCCCAGAGAAGAATCCTGTCTCCCCCATCGTATGCACACACACACACACACACACATTTTAGCCCCCAATTTTTTTTTAGAGGGAAGTACCTCTTTATTCTCACTTTAAACCCCCCCTTCTTATATTAACATAGGAGAGAATAAAGCGAGTTACAGCGTACTTACCTCCAAAAGAGCATTCATGAGAACAAAGCCCAAATGTTTATAGTGCTGTATCCTCTCTAATCTGAGAAGATCCCATCACAGTTCCTCTAGGCACAGCAGTTTTTGCCACTTGGCCTGAAATACCATTGCTTAATTCTGGCTCCTTAGATCATACATAAACAGAGCCGTAATTTGAACAAAGGATGCTGGTCACGGATGGCTAC
Organism: Sphenodon punctatus; assembly: GCA_003113815.1. NCBI lineage: Eukaryota > Metazoa > Chordata > Lepidosauria > Sphenodontia > Sphenodontidae > Sphenodon > Sphenodon punctatus. The sequence continues at coordinate 7,923,112 of QEPC01013498.1, read as the reverse complement.
GATTAAATGTGATGATAGAATGGATTAAGAACTATATGTACCTTATTGTACATTCTAAACAAAACAGCCCTTGGCCACACAAAATGATGTAGAAATAAACCCATTAATTGCCAGTACTGTGTCCCTCTCTCTCTGCCTTTGAACTGTGCAGTGTAGTGCACTTCTTGAGATAATTTATGCTCGCAAGTCCATGAGTCTATATATGTTTTCAAATAATCTGTGTGTATAGAAGACACATAAAGAGTGTGCAGGTCAAAAGGTTATAATGGGAAGCCAGTTTTGTAAAGCTTTGATGCTGCAATATTCTTGTGTTTTAAAGTGATGTACTGATTTAGAGAGGTTATCACAATTTTGCTTGGAATCAGCTGACATTTGGGGAGATCTTTAGAGGCAGATTAAAGCAGATGACAATTCACTTGAAATTCTAGCTTTTATTAGTACAATTCACAATTGAAAGTTCAACAAAGAACACAATTCAGAAATTGTATTATTGAAGGTTTTTATGCCTCTAATTCAAATGCCTTTAACTGCAACAGGCCTTTTCAAAGTGTCAGACATTGCAGCAGCAAGTGAATTCAGCTTTGTGTTCACTGTCCGATCGAGGCAAGTACATCTTGGGTGTTTTTAGACAGACAAGGAGCAGGCTGGAGCCCTGGAGCAGAAACGTGTGTGACCCAAACCGAAGCTGCATGCACCCACAAGTTTGGCCACAGACAGACCAACAGCTATTTTCCATCTATTTATAGCTACTGTGTGACCACACAGTGCCCCATGTGTTGGGGAGTGGAGTGTGGTCACTGAATAAACTTGAAATGACAACATGAGTTTGAGAAGTACTGGTGTCAAATACAGGCCCTCAGACATAGGGAGCCTTGGCCTGTGGAGGGCCTGCAGTGATACTGATGTTTCTTGTTCAGTAAACAAGAAACAACAACATCTGTGTAACATATGGGCCTTCAAATAAGGAAGTCCTGACCCTTGAAGTGGGATGTTCTATTTAATTTTGAACATCAAAAATTAATTATAGTGACACTTTCCTTTTTCTAATGCACGAGTCCGTGTGTGTCTGTCAAACATTCGTCTACTAGGAGGTGACCCACACCACCCATTATCACAGAGCCTGCGTGTCCCAGGATCTGGAACTGTTTGTCTGAGGCCTCTCTTAGACAAACAGCGCGTGCTCGTGCAGGAAAATCACATGCCTGGTAAAAGTGCCAGGGGCGTGGTTTAGACGAGACAATACACGCCTTGTTGCCGCTCACGTATTCCTTTAAGGCCACAAATTAAATACCTTGATATTGAGGTATTTAATTTGTGACGTCTCTTCCAATTCACACTTACAAAGTAAGGTTCAGGCGTGGGTATCTCCCCAACATCCTCTGCAGTGAAGACCGAAGCAAAGAACTCATTCAGCTTCTCTGCAATGTCCTTTTCCTCCCTAAGCACCTCTTTCAGCCCCTGGTCATCTAACGAACCATCTGACTCTCTCGCAGGTTTCCTGCTTCTGATGTAATTGAAAAGGGGTTTATTATTAGTTTTAGCATATTTAGCAAGTTGTTTCTCAAATTCCTTTTTGACCTGCCTTATTAACTTTTTACATCTACTTTGACAACGCTTATGCTTTTCCCTATTTACCTCATTGGGACTCTCTTTCCATTTTTTAAAGGATGCCTTTTTGGCTCCAATAGCCTCCTTCACCTCACCATTTAGCCACACAGGCAGACGTTTGGTCCTCTGCCTTCCTTTCTTAATTTGTGGTTAATCTGTAACAGAAATGGACAAAATGGAAAGTCAGTCACCTGGTAATGGTATTACCCAGGATTTCAGGTTGCTATTTGCCTGACTCGGTAATTAATTCCTGATCAGTCAACCGATAAGTTGCTCAAACTTGTGGGTATTCTTTGCAAGTAGCAAATCTACAACCCTTTTCATCTCTGTTCCCACCTCTCCTTCTGCCACCTTGGCTACAGACACACACACCCCAGAACCAAACTAAAAGAACCCACTGAAAGGGTGAGATCAAGAGGCAAGGTGTTGAGATGAGGGTATGCGCTCAAAGACAGGAGATGGATCCCATGCCATTAAACCCTCCCCTACATTTCCCCATCCTGAGCACACCCCTTAACTACCTTTACCCCAACTCCTATCCAGTCTGCAGAGCTTGCACTAAGTAACCTTTGAAGAATAAAAGGTTCCGTCCTCCTTATGTCCCTCTGTGGCCCCTAAGATCAGCTGAGAATGCCCTCTTGCAAGTTCCTACTTTGGATCAGGTCCATACAACTCGGGCATGCAGAGAGGAGTTCTTGGAGGGTGGTCCATAGCTTTGGAAATCCCTTCCCTTGGAGGTTTGCTGAAGCCCTAGTCTGAGCATGTTCCAAAGTCAGTGTAAGACCTGTTTATTTGGCATGGGATTTAACAGGCAGGGGTAGATCTTGAGGTGAGTTTGTGTTACAAGTATTTTCTGGGGTTTTATGTGTTGATGATGATGTTAGGCACCCTAAACCTTCAGGGATGGGGCAGGATAGAAATCTAAGATAAATAAATATATAAATAAAAGAAATCCAGAAACATTATATGACAAACTAAAGTTTTAACCTTTTCCTTTGTTTATTTTTAATGACAGGAGGTTGCAGAACCACTTTTGGACTTGAAGGAAGGAATGGACCAGCTGGAGAATAATAAAACCTTGGGATTTATCCTTTCTACTTTACTAGCCATTGGAAACTTTCTGAATGGAACTAATGTAAGCTTTGGTCACACTCTCATTTTATTATCATCACAGTTTACTCCTCTCCTGTACCTAGCATCATAGTTATGACCCTGATATATAATATAGATACATATGTAAGTAAGAGTAAAACTCGATATACTTGTTTCTAATTCAGAGTGCTCTGAGAAAAAAAATGAGGGCAGTTACTATCTTCCTTTATTTTTACTTATTTAAATTTACGTTCTACCCATCCCACAAGAAGCAGGCTCAGGGCGGGTTACAGTAAAATCAAATACATCCCTCTTGCACTTGGTCTCTGTCAGTAGAACTCAGTTAATTTGAAAATTATTATTCCCGATTCACGTTATAGGAGAATTAACGGCTTGGTCTTTTCGTTACAGGCAGATTGCTCAAGTTTTATTTTATTTTATTTATTTCTGTAGCAGTTTTAATGAAAAATATCAATTTTTGTTAAAATGACCAATATATTCTACCAGCTAATCACTTCTTTTAACTACACACACACACACACACACACCCTACACACACACACACTTATGTATGTGTTTCCTTTCTTAGTAAATGTTCACTTTGGAAAGGAAAGGAATAAACATGACTGTATATTTATATCCTGTTTTTCTCCCCCATACAGGCCAAAGCTTTTGAGTTGAGCTACCTCGAGAAGGTTCCGGAAGTCAAGGACACAGTCCATAAGCAGTCCCTTCTGCACCATGTCTGCACGATGGTCGTGGAGAGATTCCCAGACAGCACAGACCTTTATTCCGAGATTGGGGCCGTCACTAGGTCAGCCAAGGTATGTCTGTGAACACACAAAAAAGAAAAGCTCTTTACATTCGCTACAGATGTTGGATCTTTATCAGGCTCCATGAGAAACAAAAAATGATTCAAGGGAAACATTAAAAGTTTTGCTTTTAGTCTTCCCCCCTCCTCCCCGCCCCCGTACCCTCCCCTCCCCCCCACAACCTCCTCTCACTGTGCTGCTTATGAATGTGGATTTGTGTCATGTCATTTTCTTGGAATTTTAAAGGCATAGGAATTCTATCTTCTTGGCTTTATCTATGTCTCTCTGGCAGATGATTTCCCCATCGAGTCATTTTAATAGGCAGATGGGCTGCATATTCAAAAATGCTGAAAGCAATTCACTGCATTGGTTGAGCATTTTATAGGTTTATCAAAGATTATTAGAGCTATCACTGACACCAGGGGGGGGGGGGAACGGAGTGGGTTGAACTATTACCAGGGGGATCATTTGATGTGATCAGTAGCACTGAGAGTTTGTTTTCCAGTTTTTAGGAAAACCACTTTTTATGTCATTGTATTTTAAAATTAGATTGAGGACACTACAAGTGAAGAGGGGCTCTTTTCTCATTGTTATAAAACTAAAAAATGTTGCTGCTTCTAAGGATGCATCTGATTAGCTTGGGGCGGTGATGTGTATACAGCTCAGAGTATGTTTTATTGCCATGCGTGTGAAAGCTTATTTTGCAAAAGTGCCACCAACCTAACGCTGACATTAATTGTATGGATGTGAAATTTACAAAGGTCCAGCGTGGCTAATGTTCTGGCTCTGCTCCTGATCTAGCTAGGTAGCTGGTGTGCTGAGACTAGTGGTGAAATGAATAGACAGTTCAATATTTGTTGATATTATTCACACATTCAGATACACATCTGAATATCTGATTAATACCTGCATCTGAACAGGATAAGCGCTTGTTCAGTTTGGTTACTTCGTGTATTTGATTAATTGCTTATGTCTAATAGTAATTAATAACGCAAACTGAATGAACCGAACTAAAATATCTGATACAGATATCCAGATAGAGCAGACTGAATCCATCAGATTCAGTCGAAGTGGCTGAATTTGACAGAGAAGATATTCGCATAAAATAATTTCACCTCTAGCTGACACTGCAGCCTTTCATCCGTACCAGTATCATCTCATTATTTTGCTGGGTGGCCAGGTCTCAAAGACACTACCATGGTAAATAATAACACAGTCATCCTCATAGCTGAAAATCGTTGCTGTTCAGCAACTTTGACATCTCTCTGATTTTTTCCAGGCATCTTTGAACACAACTGTTTCTTTTGTCTAGTAGGAGGCCTGTGTAACCACCTCCGCCCCCAAACTTTATGTGCTGACCCTTCAGCCAGGTGCTAACATGGGCTTCCTTGAACAAAATAGGTGGACCTTCCTAGGACCATTAAGGTGAATTGCCTCTCCAGAGATAAAGACACTCCCTGAACTCTCTTGAACTCCCTAGACTCACATCTACCCTGGGTGGGCTCCCCAGACCCCACCCAGGGTGGGCTCACTCATCAAGGTGTGTAAGCCAGACTATTAATCATCTTGGTAGATAAAACTTGAATCTGAATACTATGTCTGTTATACACTGGAATCAGGTAAACAAGGTTTTTATTAGTACTGTATGATCTTAAGTATAAACAAATCAGAAACATTTTAAAGTCAGTCCGCTCTCTTCTGAATCCTGGAGATCCTGTACTATTATTATGTATAGTTTTCTAATAAAAAGAGCATGAGTATACTATATGCGACCTCTTTCCTTAGGGCTGGAGAGGAGATTGCTCTCCAGAACCCTGCACTGCTCAGCCAGCTGCAGGGGGGAGTGAAGTTTAGTTTGTTTTTTGTGCTTCATTTGTTTAGTTCTTTAATGTCAAAGCCTGGGAATTAGTAAAGACAAAAGGAACAACACTATACAAAATTGGTTTGGGGTGACATCCTTGGAAAGAAAGAGTGCAGCCACTTGAATTGTGGCCTGATCCCTGCACGGCCCCATGGCAGGCAAGTTCAGCCACCAGTGCGTAGCCAGCACAGGGAGCAGGGCAGACTGTCAGTCCCCCTGTTGGCAACCTAGGCGGGCCGCTGTCAGACCTCCGGCCACAACCCAGGGCAGGCTGAGGTGCTGACCACAAAAGCGGGTGCTCGGCCCCTCCCCTAACCACTATCCCACCCCCAGCTGTGACGTGGATGCACGGAACTGGAGTTAACAGCGGCTGCTCAAAGCCCTGCAGCAGACCTTGCTGCACAGCGAAGCAGACAGCAACTGCACACGTGAGCTACTGCACCTTAGGCAGCTTTGCCCCATTTTGGGTAATGCTGCTACACGCTGCATCCTCTGTCTTTTTCGGGGGATGCAGCATGTAGCTGCCTGCCCTGCCATGCAGCAGGGAAATATCTGGCAGCCACCAGACATGTAATGCATTGCATCACGTGGTAAGGCTGCTTGGACTGGTGTAAGGCTTCCCAAGGTGCAGTAAGTGTACCATGTGGCTGCACTCATAGTGTAGCAGTAGGAAGTCTTTGGAGTCCCCTTCCCTCTATATTTGGAATCAAAGTTACTCCAGTGGCCATTTCTTCTTCCAAAAAGTGTCTCTCCCACTGTCCAAGGCCCAGTCTATACCAGACCTTTCTAAATATTTTGACATTCACAGATACAAACCAAGCCCATCACTTCACTCTGTCTGTGGTTTGCAGTTCTGCTAGTGGCCCTGCCCAAAAGAGACATTATTGCAAAGGGTCAAACAAGATCACTTTAGAAAAAATTATAGCCTTAACCCACCCCATGACGTCCATGGCCTTCCACTTTGGGATATTCCTGCGCATCTTGAAACAGAGATGGATTACTGTATAGAAAGTTTTATTCTCCTTTGGCCACAAATCAAAGGGTTAGGAACTGGAAGCCTTCCAAGCTGCCCTCTTTAATGGGACAGTCTCAGAAAGTATAGGACAGCTTGCTTTGGAAAACTGTCATAAATTAAGAGCCAGTCTTTTATTGGGGATTACATTGCAGCTCAGGATCCATTTCATCTATATGCATTTTGCAAAACCTGGAGACTAAACTACAGAGGCTAAACAGTTGCCACCATGTGGAAAAACAGAAGTGCCCTTCTCTCTGGATGAGTTTCAATATAACTATTTCCTTAATCTTAATTTTAAAAAGCACACGCTATCACATATGTAAAGCATACAGAAGACATGAAACAAAAGAGTACGGGTGTTTTCAGACGTTACAAGATCACGGTGAACCACGGTGAATACCTACCTGTGGTCACCGTGTCTTGAACGTCTGTTTGGCGGCCGCCAGATGTTCGCCACGGTGAATACCCACATGGGGTCAGTTTGAACCACGCTTCCCGGGCTAGCCGGGGGAATGTCCTGGGAAGCGTGGTCAAACGGACCCCGGGCAGGGACCAATGAAAAGTAACGTCTGGCCGCGCGCCACGGCCCAGGATCACCGGCGGGATCCCGGGCCATGGCGCTTCCGGCCCGACGCGTCGGCCACAATGGCCCCGCCGCCCGCCCGTCTCCTTGGAGGGCGGGCGGCGGGGTGCGTAGAGGGGGCGGGGCCGTGCGGCTGCACGTTGCGCCACACGGACCCGCCCCCTCCCAGATTCCCCGCTGGGATCCCCCCGGCACGTCTGATATGGCGTTACAGGGCGACCCCAGGGGGGGAATGAATCCGGTGATTTCGGTACGGGGCCAAAGGGCCCCGTAACGTCTGAAATCACCCTACAGTCCACCTCACATCCACTTTCTTCCTACCAAAGGACCAAACAAGTTTTCAGTGATTAAAATATGTAATGGGGATTCCTTGAGACAAAGTGCAAACTCATCTGTGTTTTAAATGAATATAACATATTACTGCGTGGCACATTTCAACCTTGCTTGTTTTAATCCTAAAATGTAAGACTCTAGGATAGGGATGGAGAACTATGGCCTCGGACAATTGATCCACAATTGTTTTTTTATTTGGTTCCTTTCTGATTTCTGTAACTGGTCCAAGGATCCAGCTCCTATCCTCAAGCACTGAAAGAGTGAGCTCAGGGTGAGGGGCCGTAGAAGATGTCATGCTTTCAAAGATAGGGGATGGATCGATGGCATGAATCCATGATCTGGATTTTCCCCTTGTAATAGTTTATTTGGTTAATAGCTATATGCTGGCTGTTTGCTTGACAGGAGTAGAATCAGGCTACAGAAAAGAAGAATAGGGAATAGGTGTTACCAGACCTAAGGCTAGTTTGACCTTGTCCTTAGTTGGAGTTAGGCCAATAGAGAGAGAAGTGGAGAAGAAAGCCAGGTTGGCAGATCAGAATAAGAAATGGCAAGTGAGATAAAAGGTCTGATGGGATAGCACAGAATGGCACCATATTTAGCTAAAATTATAATAAAATTGCTAAGCTTAATGATAATCATGGGGTCGCCATATTTGTTATTCCGGTAAAGATGTGGGCTATAAAAGTTGACACCATTTGCCAGATTAGTAGCTGCGCAGCTCATCACCCCAGAACTTTGCCTAAGGGCCACTTAGTCCCTAGCAAAGTCTCTGTTGGGGAAAGAAACTCTTCACCTCACTTCACTTTGCATATCCTCTCCTCTTCTTCTAGTGGGTAAGATTTGTCAACTCGGGAAGGCTGACCAGTGTCCACCTTTCCAAAGGGACTTTTCTAATATAGGCCACTTCTCACTTAGGATTTCTTGTTTACATTTACCAGTCATTAGTCTTTTATTTCTCAATTGTTTATTATAGGTACTGTGTGAAATTATTTATGCATGGGTTTGGTTTCTAATTCATTTACATGCATCTCTCATCTGTTTTGTATCAGATATCCTTCTTTTTCTTTCTCGTGTGTTTTAATAAATTATTTCTCTACTTCTTGTAAACATCTTTGCCTGTGTGGTCAATTTCCTGTGTGGGGATGATAAGAGCATCTGCCAGTAGAACCTAGACTGGGAATTTTGCCCAGGAAATTCCTTAATTTTACATCCTGTCTTTCCTTAATGTGAGCACACTCCTTTAAGTACCCCTACACCTAGCTGTGATGTGGCCTGCAGTGTGTGTACTAATTTTCAAAGTGCCCCATGGGAGGGAAAAGATTCCCATTCCCTGCTCTAGGAATATATGCACAAAGCTACCCCACAAACTCATAAAGAAATCAACTAAAAATAAATGAGTGATGATGTAACTCCCCAGCTACACATCCTCCAGAACCCCTCAAAATACTTTCCCAGAAAAGGCCTGCATGTAAATACCTTGCAATGTGCCTATGGTCCTCTCTAAACAGAGGGCTGCATTCCTACCCCCTTAGCAATTCCACAAACACCAAAGACCTCCGCTTTCTTCACCTGTGTGTTTTATTTACAAGGCACAAAGCAGTTAATATTTCATTTGCTCAAACCGTCTGGTTTCTTCTTTCCAACATTAAGGCAGTTCCAGAGCACCCTGCCTCCTTCAGTTCCCTGGTCAGAACCCTTTTGCCTCACGCTAGCCTCCCTTAGGGCCCCTGCCTTCTAGCTCATGGGCCCATGTCGACAAGAGCATTTAGCTTCTAGCCACTCTTCCAAACTGTCTCCCTGGTACTCAGCCCTGATCACACAACCTGGAGTTATATTTAGAGGAACTACAGAATTTGCATCTACATAAAGCAGGGGTGGGGATCTTTGCCTTTCTAGGAGCCACTCTGAAAATTAATACAAGCTCTGAGGGCAAGAACTGGGGCAGGGATGCTTAAGGAGGATGCACTCAGATAAAAAAGGGCCAAGAACATAAATCTGTGCCATGGATCAGTCTCCTATCTCTGCTTTCATGCCTGCATCTTTGCTCCCCTCAGTCTTTCAGTGCTTGGGGGTAGGAACTGGATCCACATTTGGCCTCTGATGTAAACCCTATACTGTACCACCATAGGTTTCACCCCCTTGACTTGGTAATTTTAAGAGGATGTTTTGCCAAAGTGTGTGCCAAGGACAGCTAGTGTCGTGTAGTGGTTAAGAATGCGGTACTTGGACCACACAGTAGGGGGAGGTCCCTGTTCAAGTCTCACCTTAGCCGTGAACTTACTGGGTGACCTTGGGCCAGTCACAGATCTCTCAGCCTAACCTACCTCACAGGATTGTTGTGAGGGTTAAGAGTTAATTAGCTGGTTGTTAGCGTTACAGTTAATAAGTTAAAGAATTGTATGCCAGGGATAGGGTGGGATGTTCTTATTAGGGGACACTCCATAAAACTAACAGGTAGTAGGTTTAAAACAAATAAAAGTAAGTATTTTTTCACTCAACACACAATTAAGTTGTGGAATTCGTGGCCAGAAGATATGGTCAAGGCCAGTAGTATAGCTGGGTTTAAGAAAGAATTGGATACGTTTCTGCAGCATAGGTCCATTAACAGATGTTTAGCCAGGTAAATTTGGGGAATGTAACTCTTACTGTTGGGAACTGGGAGTGAACAACAGAGAATGAATTGCCCCATTGTGACCTGTTGGGTACTTCTTCCAAGTGAGTGAGATTGGCCACTGTCGGAGACAGGTGCTGGGCTCGATGGACCATTGGTCTAATTCAGTATGGCACTTCTTATATTCTTAAATGTAAATAAATAAATAAAGTGCTTTTATTTGCTTCAGACCTGCCTATGTAATGCCAGGGAAGTAGAAGCTGTAATACGTGTCTTATTTTTTTGCTTGTTTTATCAGTATCTGAGAGAGCAGTGGATTTTCACCCCCTCATTTAGGGGAAGGGAGGACCATCTAACTCCAGTTTAAAAATTAGTACATTTATAAACAGCTCATAATAATAAAATGATTGGGGCAGTTGCTATGTATGCTTTTTTAATGTTGTGCAAAAGGAAGATGATGGATATAAGGACCTGCCTAACTGAGTCAGACCAATGGTCACAACCTGACATGGCAGCAGGGTTTCAAATCCAGCTCTCTGGCAGAAGCCTCACCTGGGCATGCTACCTGAGACCTTCTAGGATCTTTGGTAAAGGCATCACCCAGGCATGCTACTAGATATCCTGAATTGGAGATGCCAGGGATTGAACTTGAGACCTTATACATGCAAAGTATGCACTCTGCCACCTGAGCCACAGCCCACCCCTACCCAAGTTGAGAAGCCACAGCAGACACAGTTCAGACCAGGTCAGGGCATGTAACATACATGCCCATGGCTGGGGAGGGTGGAGAACATGCCGAATGTGTAGCTAACCAACCCTTCACTGTGCCCAGCACCCCACCCTCCGCCATGACAGGCAGCCATGACAGCCAGCCATGGCAGAACTGACCTAAGCCATGTTGATGGCCCGGGAAGAGACATAATAGCCCGCTGTGGCCTACTTTGGCTTGGGAAAACCTTAGCCCGGGCTATGACCTTGGGGGTTTCTCGAGGCCAGAACCCCAGCTAGCTGCCAACACAACCCAGGGCAATCCCAGGCCAGCATCTGGTGGTGGCTGCACATGTCCATGTCATGTCCAAAACATGACAAAAGTGCAAGCTCACTTGGATCAGGATCACATCTGTTTTTACCGATGGTTCTGACCCTGAGATTTGTGGCTATGCATTTTGAGTAAATGGTTCACGGGACTACACCCTAGATAGAATCATAAAATTATAGGGACAAAAATGGCTTCCAGGGTCATCTAGTCCGACCTCCAGCTCCAAGTCAGAATGCCTTCTACCTATAGCATCACAGATAAAAAAGTTTCCTAATGTTTCTTTGAAACTATCCACAACCTCTCTTAGCAACCTATTCCATTGCTGAGCAGTTCTTGCCATTAGGAAATTAATCCTAATATTTAAAAATAATCTACATTGCTGCAATTTAATCCCATTCTGTCATCTTGTATCTTCTTCAACAATGGAAAATAAATGTCCACCATATTTTTGTGGCATCTTTTTTAGATATTAGAAAACTGCTATCATGTCTTCTTTTTTTAAGCTAAATAACCTTTTAGCCTTTCCTCATATCATCTTGGTTGCTCTCATCTCGACCTCCCCTGCAACTACTCAGGTTGACTTTACAGCCTTCCTCTTCCTTCCTCTTAATGCCTTCCTCTTCCTTCCTCTTAATGCAAATTAGGGAGATCTATTGCACCTCTGACATTAAATAAAAAGGTTGTTTACTATCTGGTGCTGCCTCAGTTCATTTACACCTATCAAAAGGGGAAGGTTTCATTCTCTGCTTACACAACTTTGATGTTCCTAACAGTTCTCCCTACCAGAAAACACAGAAAAGCTGCTCCTGCCTCAGTATCAAATGATGTCAAACAATGTTAGTGAAAATCCTTGTTAAAACTTCTCTTTGTTTCTGCTCCTCATCAATAATTTAGTCATGCAGCAGCATTTCAAAAGCCAGTTCTTAGGAGCAAACTTGTAATCATCTTATTTATAAAATGCTACCCTTTCTGACTTTGTTTGACTACTTCTGCAAATTCCTGAGTTTGCTGCTGATATTAAACAGCACAGATACAGGCAAACTTGAAAGCAAGTAGCAGTCGAGGAAGCTGCTATTACTCTCGGGAATGGACTGCTGATGCTGCTAACATGTACACACACTCATTAAGGGGTGGGAGGTTTGGAACTAAACCAAACAACTTGGATCAGATTTGTGGAGAGAATGAGTTGGGTTAAACAGTTTACTCTTTAAAATGTGACTTAAAGTAGAAAAGAGTATTTCCCATGAAACGGTAAAAAACAAAAATAGAAAACACCACCCACCTTGGAAAGTTATTCTGTACCTGACTATTTCTGAAAATGGTGCTTCAGATTGAGGCTTGGTATTTATTATTATTATTATTATTATTATTATTATTATTATTATTATATATTTATATAGTGACAACAATGTACCTGGTGCTTTACAATCGTTAATTATAGACCAGGTCCCTGCTCCAAGGGGCTTACAGTCTAGGACAGACATTGGAGGAGAGAAGTATATATTCTTTTTCCATTGTGCAGGAGCAGTGGTGTAAATTTGGGCTGAAATTGGCGATGTAGGATCTTCTTGACTCATAAACCCCGTCCCATAACCCTAGAATTGCGGGGAGAGGGGAGGGGATTTGTGGGGAGTATATTTCCATGTCCCTCACCATAATTATGCCCATGCATGACGAGAGATTTGTGTAAAGCTTCTATCACTATAAAAAATACATGCACTAAGGAAGAAATAACCATTTAAAAAAAAATACAACTGATAAAAATAATCAATTTGACTGTATGGGTGCTGTGCTTAAAGTGCTGGTCACATCCCTGTTGTACTGGATAAAAGGACATCAATGTCTGCTTTTGTGAACGAATTGAGTTAGTTACAGAAAAATCATAGAACAAGCTATGTACACCTCAGTTTCCACTGGTATGGTGTGAGTGGTTGTGACTTAAATGTTTTTTTTCTGGGAGAAAGCAATTTTTGTTCAGTCTGGGGGGAAATAATCACCCAACAGTATACTGTATGTATATAGTGTATGTATATATATACATACATTCATTCTTCTTTGTGTCTCTGAAAATCTTTTAGACTAAATTGTACTGGGTTCTGTCCCTGAAAGCATTATACTTACTGGGTTCTGTCCCTGAAAGCATTATACTTCTTTCCCTTTTTTCTTCTTGACACTAGCCACATTCCAGATCTCTTCTTAGGCTCCCAAGCAATGAGAGCCTTGCAGTCTCTTTATATTATAGCTAGCACAGAGCAAGTCCTGGTTTTAGCTTTGTTTGTTTGTTTGTTTGTTTGTTTATTTATCAGGTGTACAAAACTCCAACCTTGGCTTACCACCCAAGTTCGCTTCCTATGTAATCGTGCCCACTCTGCAGAGCATCTCTGGCTAAAGTCCCGCTCCTGTGCTGATTTCTAGCACTTCAAATTCATGCTCGCCTCCTTCATTTCAACTATTGCCCTTGCTAAACAAGCTTACTATGTCCATCTGACTGACTCCTTTGCCTCTAACCACCTCCATCTCTTAGCCATACTCACCTCCCTACTCAAACTACCTCCTCCTCCTTCCACTTCTTTGCTCTCTGCCCAGGCTCTAGCTGATTTTTTTCTGACAAGATTCAAAAGATTCACCTAGAGTTCTCTGTCAAGCCCCCTCAACATCTCCCCTTCACTCCCCTCCTCTTCCACTAGCACCTGTCACACTTCCCTCTTTTTCTGAAGATACCAAGGAGGAAATCGCTCACCTTCTCTCCTTCTCCAAACTTGCTACTTGTTCCTCTGACCCTATCCCCACCCATCTCCTCCTTTCTGTCTCCTCTGCAATTATCCCCTCCATCCGTCACATTCTCAATTTATCACTTTCCACTATGACCGTTCCTGCTGCTTTCAATCATGCTGTGGTCACACCACTCCTCAAAAAACCTTCACTGGACCCTACTTGTCCTGCCAACTACCTTCCCATCACCCTCCTCCCATTTGCATCCAAACTGCTCAAGCGTGTCATTCGTGTCCATTGCCTCGACTTCCTCGCAACTCAGGCCATTCTTGATCTGCTCCAATCTGGTTTCCGCCCACTTCATTCCACAGAGACAGCCCTTGTCAAAGTCTCCAACTATCTCTTCATGGCCAACGCCAGGGGTCATTACTCTATCCTCATCCTCCTTGACCTATCTGCTGCTTTTGACACAGTTGACGACCATCTGCTCCTTGGCATTCTGTCCTCCTTTGGATTTCAGGACTCCATCCTTACTTCCTCTGTCTCCGGCTAATCCTCCGCACAGGTCGCTCTGTGGATGGCCGCCGGGAGGCAGAAGAAGAAATGCTCTTTTGCGCCTGCGCGTGGAGCTATCCCCCAGCATACTTCAGTTCGTCTTCTGCCTTTGGGCCATCGGGTACGCTTATTCTCCTCTCTAGAACCTGGAAAAAGAAACAGAACAGAATTTTTTTAAAAAAAGAAGAAGAAGAGAAGAGGAAAAAGGCGAGTAGCTCTCAAGCTCAGAGGAAAGGGCAGCCTACAGCGAGCGGGTGGGGCTCAAGGGGCAGCTATTCCTCAAGACTCGAGGGACCGTGGGACGCCCAGCCGGTTCCCTCACAAGGCACCAGGGAACAGGAGAGCAGAAGGCCTAATTCCACCAACCAAGGGACACAGTTGAAGCCTCCCCCCCGCCGAGGAAAGGCACCGCACAGCGGGAGCCATTCCAGCCGCAGCGCATTTTTCCAGCAGCAGCACGAGACACGCGGGCTGAAATTGAGGCTTCTATAGGAGAGGGGGCGCAGCAAGCGGCATCTTCCCAGGAGAGCATGCAGGTAGACATGCCCTTCCTAGCCAACACAATGAGGAAGATCTTGCAATCCCTGGACAAACTTTATGAGTTGCAAGCCAAGGAGCCCCACAAAAACCCCTTCCCCACCCCTGTAGCAAAGAGAGCTAGGTGGGAAAAGCCTCTCAGAAGGCGGGCAACAGGAGGCAAAAAGGCCCACAAGGGGGCGCCATAGCCAAACTGTTGGAGTCCTCAGGCTCTTCGGAGGAGGGTGGGTCTGAGGCACAGTCAAAGAAACACAGAGAGACAGAGGAGGGCCTAATTAATTCGGCCTCAGATATGGAATCGGGGCAAGGGTGGGGTGACTTGGAGGGAACAGCTTCCCAGGAGGCTTCCCTAGAGCCAAGAGACAGGGATAGACAATTTCCTCTCACCAATAGAGAGAAATTTCTGGCCCAAGTTTCAAAGACCCTCCAACTGGTAGAAAAACAGAGTAAGGAGGACTCCTCAGACTCTCAAGAGGAAGAGGAGAGAGATTACATTCCGTCCCTACATGGCAAAGAGGCAGGGGTACCTCTAGACAAGGTTTTTGAAAAACTGGTCATTCAGGAGTGGAAACATCCTGACAAGACCCAGAGGATGAATAAGACACAGGCCACTCTGTACTCCTTCTCCAGGAAGAAGGAGCCAGTGTTCAAAAACCCCAAAGTAGATGCTGCGGCAGTATCCTTAGCACGTCAAACGGTGTTCCCTACTGAGGGGGACTGTTACTCCAGGGACCCCACAGACAGAGCCATAGATTCAACCCTACGAAGAGGATTGGACCTGTCAGCCACCTCGCTAAAAATTAATATCATATCTTACGTTGCGAGGGTTCTCCTAGCATGGATACAGGAGGCACAGGATCCAGAGATTTCTTATAAGAGGGCACAGGTCATTTCGTCTCGCATTTCCCTAGCCACAGCTTTCCTGGCAGACGCCACCATGGATGCCATGGGATGGGCACTAGCTAGCTCATTTTCTGCAAGAAGGAGACTATGGCTCAGGTCCTGGCAGGGGGGCGTCACTGCCAAGAACCTATTAGTTTCAGCCCCCTACAAGGTCCTCAAGCTGTTCGGCATGTGCCTGGACAAGGTGCTGGCAGATGCGAACGATAAAGCAAAAAACAAGAACCTACAGCAAGTAGGAGTAAAGAAGAGGTTTTTTCACAACCCTGCGTACAAACCCGGGGGGTGGAGGGGTATGGAGCATTCAGGAAATTTCAGGGGCAATCTAGGGAGCCCCAAGAAAATTTTTCCTTTCGCAACAGGGGCAACAGACAAACCCTAGGTTTGATAGACAGAAACAGAAAAACCCCACCCCCAATCTACATAAACAAGATGCATAACTATGTAGAAACTCCAGAGGTAGGGGGCAGGCTTCAACTTTTCTCAGAAACTTGGGAAAAGTCAATCTCAGATGCATGGGTGAAAGACACGGTAACCTATGGCTACCGCATACAACTAGCATACCCACCTCATCAGAGATTCCTTGCCTCTCCCACGTCATATTCCCCAGAAAAACACAGGACCATGACAGGGGAGATCCACAGGCTTTTAGCCATCAAAGCCATAGAAACAGTTCCCCCCAGAACAGACAGGCCAGGGACTATATTCAATAGTCTTCCTAGTACCCAAAAAAGCGGGATCCTGGAGGGCGGTTTTGGATCTAAAACGATTGAACAAAGCAGTAAGGCCACAAAAATTCAAAATCGAAACAGTAAACTCCATATGTCAGAGCCTAAGGATAGGCGACTGGATGGCCTCCCTGGATCTCCGGGAGGCATATCTTCATATCCCAATCTGGCAGCCACACAGGAAGTGGCTCCGTTTTTGCAACAAAACAACCACCACCTGTTCAGATCCCTCCCGTTCAGGCTATCATCCGCCCCGAGAACATTTACCAAAGTCCTGATTCCCCTGGTAGCGAGTTTCAGACAGGAAGGAATCCATCTATATCCATATTTGGACAATCTCTTGATCAGAGCACAGTCCCACAAAAAGATCTTAGAGGATTTGAACAGGACTATGGTTTATCTCAATTCACACAGGTTTCTGGTCAACGAAGGGAAGAGCCATCTGTCTCCAACATACACCTGGGGGTTATCCTCGATACAACCTCAGGTGTCGCCTTTATTCCACCTCTCAGACAACAAAAAATAAAGACACTGACCCGCCTCCTTTCCCCCCAGAAAAGAGCAAGACTAAAGACACTTGCTCAGCTCCTAGGGCTCCTAGTATCGTGCACCAGACAGGTCCAGTGGGGTCGATTTCACCTCAGACCCTTACAGCAGCTGTTGCAACCCATGCAGGTAGAGCTTACAAGGGGTGCCAATCCATGGGTAACCATACCCCGAGATTTCGCACACTCAATGTCCTGGTGGTTAAGGGCAGAAACATTTGCCACAGGGACTCTGTTGGCAGAACCGAATCGAGAGATATTAACCACGGACGCCAGGCTGTCGGGATGGGGAGCACATTCCGGTCCAAAATCAGTGCCGGGCCTATGGAGCAAAAGGGACCAAACCCACAGTATCAACTTTTTGGAGCTGAAGGCAATCAGACTAGATCTACAGCATCTGTCTCAGAGACTTCACAACCAATACATATTAGTCTACACGGACAATGTGACAGCCAAGGCTTATATAAACCACCAGGGGAGATCCAGAGCACCAGAGTTGCACAGAGAAGCGGTGAGGCTGTTTGCTTGGGCACAAAAGAATCTCCTATCCCTCAAGGCGCTACACATCAAGGGACAGGACAACACGCAGGCAGACTGGCTCAGCCGTACATCCATAGATCCCCACGAATGGTCCTTACACAAGGAAGTGTTCAGGGACCTAACAACGAGATTCAATCATCTGAGGGTGGACCTCTTTGCCAACTGGGACAATGCTCAGATACCAAGTTTTATGTCCAAAACCCCCTGCAGATCAGAAATCGCAGTGGACACTCTAAACCAATCCTGGCCAACAGGCCTATCCTACGCTTTCCCTCCTACCCTGTTAATAGCAAGGACGGTGGTGAAACTCATCAGGGAACAAGCTTACCTACGTCTAATAACCCCATGGTGGCCAAGGAGACCATGGTTTTCAGACTTGATAGAGCTCAGTACCACACACGTAAGACTACCAGCGAGACTGGACCTTCTCCTCCAAGGTCCTCTACTCTGTGAGAATCTGCACTTATTGAAACTGACAGCGTGGCTCTTGAACGCTCAACCTTAAGAGAAAAAGACTATTCAGAGGCTGTGTTGTCAACCTTGCAACAATCCAAACGTCCATCCACCAGAAGGGCCTGTGGAGTGACTTGGAAAACCTTTGCTCTATGGGCAACTCAGAGGGGTTATGACCCCTGTACAGCAGAGATTCCCAATATTTTACAGTTCTTACAGGACGGTCTAGATAAGGGATTAAAACCTAACACCTTAGCAAGGCGGGCAGCAACAATCGACTCAGTGTTGAGAACGATGGCAAATAGGAGAGTCTCATCTCATAAACATGTGAGACAATTTCTGAGGGCAGCTAGATCAATATCTCCGCCAGTAATACACAGATGCCGCTCATGGAGCATAAGTCTCGTTCTCGATGCTCTAACAAGGCCACCTTTTGAGCCGCTGAGACATGTATCATTATATATGCTGTCTCTTAAGGTGGTATTCCTGGTCGCATTTACATCAGCTAGAAGGGTTTCAGAGTTAGGGGCTCTCTCTATGGATGATAATTTTTGTATTTTCCAGGAGCAGTCAGTGACACTTAGGATAGACCAGACCTTTATTCCTAAGGTTAATTCTTTATTTCATAGGACCCAGGAAATTAATTAACCTTCCTTTTGCCCTAAACCATCACATCCAAAGGAAAGGTTATGGCACAAGTTAGATGTCCGGAGGATGCTAAAAATATATTTGTCCAGAACTCGGGGGCTCAAATCCATGACATCCCTGTTTATCAATATCAGACCAGGACAGGCTGCCTCTAAGACTTCAAAGATACTTTTATCCAAATGGGTAAAACAGTGCATTATTGAGGCTTATAAGGCAAAGAACAGGATTCCACCTATCCAGATATGGGCACACTTGGTAAGAAGTGCGACCACTTCTTATGTGTTTAAGGAAAGAGCCTCTTATGAAGAAATTTGCAGGGCGGCTACATGGTCGTCCCTGCATACCTTCATGAAACATTATAAATTACATGTATTCAAGTCCGCAGAGGCAGCGTTTGGCAGAAGGGTGTTGCAGACGGTGCTGGACTCTCCAGGCACTGTTGGCTCCCACCCTGAGGGAATCTAAAGGGCTCGGGTATATTCCATGCGGAGGATTAACCGGAGACAGAGGGAGAAAGGAGAACTGGTCACCTACCTCGGTGAATTCTTTTATTCTCTGTCTACGGATAATCCTTCAACCCACCCTACAAAACAGCACCAGGGTTAATCACATTTTTCAGAAAAGGTTTATTAGAAGGGTTTTTGGACCTAGTTGGGGATAAGTTCAATTGTTACACTTTACGGTTTAGCTCAGACATCAGGTTTTTCAGTTATCACGTAGAGTTGTGATATTGACACGTTTTCAAGTTTGTCTAGAGACTGTGACCTCGGCTAAGATATGGACTGAAGTATGCTGGGGGATAGCTCCACGCGCACGCGCAAAAGAGCATTTCTTCTTCTGCCTCCCGGCGGCCATCCGCGGAGCTACCCGTGCGGAGGATTATCCATAGACAGAGGAGAAAAGAATTCACCGAGGTAGGTGACCAATTCTCCTATCCTGGTTCTCCTCTTACCTCTCCCACCGAACATACAGTGTATCCTTTGGTGGATCCTCCTCTACTGCTATAGCACTGTCAGTCGGTGTGCCGCAGTGCTCAATCTTGGACCCTCTTCTTTTTTCTCTCTACACTTGTTTCCTTGATGCTCTGATCTCCTATGGCCTTCAATACCATCTTTATGCTGATGATTCTCGGATCTACCACTCTGTACTGAAACTCTCAACAGAATTCCAAAACCTGTCATTTTTTTCTCTATAATATTGCCCAAATCCTTCCCTTCCTGTCTAAACACACTGCTAAAACCCTAATCCATTCTCTCATCACATCCCACTTAGATTACTTCAACCTGCTTCTCACAGGTCTGCCACTGAGCCACTTATCTCCACTACAGTCTATTCACAATTCAACTGCAAGACTTGCCTTCCTTGTATGCCATTACGACCATGTGACACCCTCCCCTCCTCAAGTCACCACACTGACTCTCCATCTGTGTCCGCATACAGTTCAAGCTTCTGCTACTCGCCTACTCTGCAGGTCCTCAGTACCTGTCTTCTCATATTTCCCCCTGCTCCCCTATTCATGACCTCCATTCATTGGGCAAGATGCCCTAATCTGTGCCCTTCTCCTCTGTTGCCAACTCCTGACACTGCACTTTCCACCTTGCTGCACCATATAAAACAAACATCTTGAGGTGGTGCATCAGGACACCTCCCTGTCCATATTCAAGTCCCTCCTAAAGGCCCACTTCTTCGAGATCACTTTTAAATCATGAACCCAGGCCTTTCATGATTTAAAAGTGATCTTGATTTAAAAGTGATCACTTTTAAAAGTGATTTAAAAGATCACTTTTAAATCATGAACTTATCATAGCCTTGTGTAATCCACTCATTTTAACTGAAATAAATAAACTCAATACCTGCATCCTGTAGTCCATTATTCATAGGAAGACTCTTATTTGTAATTGTCTACGTCTTTGTGTCTTGATTAGATTGTAAGCTCCTTGGAGCAGGGACTGTCTTTATGTTGTGTGTGTCTGTACAGTGCTGTGTATGACTAGTAGCACTATAGAAATGATGAGAAGTAGTAGTATTTATTTGCTGTGAAAAACCGTTTCAGCACTGCAGCAAAGGATCTAGCCGCGTTTATAGTGAATCGCAAAGTGAATATCACTTTTATAGTGGATCGCAAAGTGAATACCCCCTTGCGGGGGTGGGGCCTGGGTTGGGCTCCTTCCAGGCCGCTCCCCACAACACCAGGGGCAGCCACAGGGAGCATTGGAGGCATATGTCTGAGGGTCCCAGAGGCGGCACTGAGATCATCCCAGCAGGCAAGATATCCCCCCCCCCCCA
>QEPC01013498.1:7878789-7902227 GCA_003113815.1 Sphenodon punctatus | reverse complement strand
CCCCCCCCCCCCCCCTTGCGAGGGTAGAGCCTGGGGAGGGCTCCTTCCGGGCCACTTCCCATATCAGCGGGGGCGGCTGCCAGCCGTGGCGGAGGCACATGTCGGGGGCACGGCTCAAAGGGACACGATCAAAGGGACCTGCCCTTTGGTCGTGCCTCGAGGTTGGGATGGAGGGGTCGCTGGTGGGGATGCCCAATGTGAGGTTTCTACTGGTGAAAGTTGTGAGGAGGCCTTCCTCTCCCCCCGGTGAGAGAGGGGTGGAGAGGGAGGACTACCCCTGGTGGCAACAGGGGATGGAAGGAAGAATGGTTTGATACTGGTAGAGTGGGTATTGGGATGGGAAAGAGAGAAGCGCCAGGGGAGGGGGTTGACCATGAAGGGTAGGAAAAGCAGCCAGTGCAAAGAGTTTGGGACCCGTTGAACTGTTCAGAGTTCTGGGAGTCAGTTCTAAGAGTTTGTGCCTGTGATGTGTGCGCGCTGTCTTTCTTTCTGCTTTGCGTGTGCTTTGCGTTCAAAGAGTTTGTGCCAGTGATGTGGTGTGCGCGCTCTTTCTTTCTGCTTTGCGTGTGCTTTGCGTTCAAAGAGTTTGTGCCAGTGATGTGGTGTGTGCGCTGTTTTTCTTTCTGTTTTGCATGTACTTTGCGTTCAAAGATTTCTGGGAGTCAGTTCAAAGAGTTTGTGCCAGTGATGTGGTGTGTGTGCTGTTTTTCTTTCTGCTTTGCGTGTCCTTTCTGTGTGCGCTGTCTTTCTTTCTGCTTTGCTTTTCCTGGAGAGGCTTCTGTGGTAGCTGCTACCTTTTGAAGGAGTCAGTTCAAAGAGTTGCAGGTAGTGCAATCTGAAGAATTATGATAAATGGTACTTAAAACCTCCTTTAGTTTCTCTTGTAAGGTTGTCAGTTGTTAGATAACTGATGGTGGATTTTTGCATTGTCCTCTTAGGCTGCTGAATTGATACCATGGACAGGTGGCTAAAGAAAGTGAGGCTCACAGGGCAGGAAGGACAGGCAGCAAGCTTGGCAGATAAGGAAGGGCAGACAGAAATACTGCATGAAGTTCCCAGCAGCAGTCGAAAACATCAAAGTAGTGATTCTTTTGAGGCATCTGTAGCTCGCGGAAAAATTTGGCGCTATGACCCAAACTACATAAAAATGGGTTTCATATCTACTGGTACCGCTGAAGAGCCACGTCCACAGTGTGTTGTATGTTATGAGGTGCTGTCGAATGAGAGTATGAAACCAGCTAATCTTCGTCAGCACCTGGAAACTAAACACTCTCAGCTTACTGATAAAGATTTCAGTTTCTTTGAGTGGAAGCTAAGGGAATTTCAAACAGAGAAGAAAATGGTCCAGTCTTCTTCCATCACTAATAGTAAAGCCCTTGAAGCATCCTTTCAGAATTGCCAGGGCTGGAAAATCTCACACAATTGCAGAGGACCTCTTGATTCCTGCAGCAAAGGACATGGTGACAGCAGTGTTGAGTGAAAAAGCAGCAAAGCAACTTGATGTAATACCTCTGTCTGACAATTTAGGGTGATTTCAGAAGTGACGCGTTCCAATTCATCACAGTGAATCCCACCCCGGTGTGAACAGATTCACCTCAGGCTGTGGTGACACATGCGGCCCCAACAGAAGTGACAGGATCGTGACCACCGCCCGGAGGCAATCAGAGAGAACATGGGCCGGGGGAACACAACAGGCATGCAGTGGAGACGTGGACCGCGGTTCGAGCCCCAGAATGCACTGCGGTTGGGGTCAATTCCTTCCACCGCGGCTGCGGGTTTCCGTTCAGAAGTTACTTTTCATTCACCCCTGCCGTGGTGACCATTCACCACACTTCTGGACCTCCTCCCGCCCCAACCTCATGAAGTGTGGTTAGCTTCACCCCAGGNCCGTGGTGACCATTCACCACACTTCTGGACCTCCTCCCGCCCCAACCTCATGAAGTGTGGTTAGCTTCACCCCAGGCTGCGTTTGACTGTGGTGAACATCTGGATGTGAGCAAACAGACATGCACGGCACTTTCACCACCACTCACGTTTGACTGAGGTGGACATTCACCACGTCACTTCTGAAATCACCCACAGTTTCACGCTGAATCAACGAAATGGCTGATGACATCAAGAAACAACTTGTTACCCGAATCAAAAACAGCTCATACTATTCTCTGCAGCTGGATGAGTCCACAGATATTGCCAGTGTTGCCAACTTGCTGGCATACATCAAGTACGAATATGAAAATGATTTGATGGAAGATTTTTTGTTTTGTCTTTCTTTACCAACCAGGGCTACTGCAGAGCATTTATTCACTGAAGTTGATTCATTCCTGACAGCAAATTGCATTGATTGGGGTAAATACATTGGAATTTGCACTGATGGTGCTCGTGCAATGACAGGCAGTGTTTCTGGCTTGGTTACATGTATCCTGAAAGTAGCCCCTGATGTGCACTGGGAACACTGCAGTATTCACAGAGAGGCACTAGCAACCAGAAAAATGCCAGCCAGCCTTAAAAGTGTCCTGAATTCGGTTGTGAAAATGGTCAATTTCATCAAAGCTTGACCGGTGAACTCCCGTATATTTTCAACTCTCTGTAATGAAATGGACAGTGAACATGTTACTTTACTTTTCCACACTGAAGTGCACTGGCTGTCAAGAGGTAGGGTGCTTGTACGCTTCTTTGAGCTGCGATCAGAAATTAGAGCTTTTTTTATTGATCATCCATTTGTGCTCTCTCATCATCTTGAGGACGAAGACTGGCTTTGTCGTCTTGCTTACCTTTCTGATATTTTTTCACACCTGAATGACCTCAATTTAGGATTGCAGGGGAAACATGTACTGATCTTCAACGTACATGACAAAATCGAAGCTTTCATCAGGAAGTTGCAACTCTGGGTTTCTTGTGTGAGATAAAACAGATTGGATTCATTTGAAACCCTTGCCAACTTTTTGGATGAAAATTCAGTGCACCTCAATGCTGATGTGCAACGAGAAATCATGGAACACCTGGAGACACTCAAAGTCCAGTTTCGCCAGTACTTTCCAGAAAAAGGGAATGAAAATGATTGGATAAGAAACTCCTTTCAGACAGACTGCAACTGTAGGTCCTGTCTAACAGCAACAGAAGAACAGTTGCTTGAGTTATCCTCTGATGGGGACTGAGACTTGAATTCAAGGAGATACCTCTTGCTCATTTCTGGCTGAAAATAAAAAAAGGAGTACCCTGATTTGGCAGATAAGGCAATCAAAGTCATGATGCCATTTGCCACGACATACTTATGTGAAAGTGGGTTTTCAGCCTTGGTATCAATGAAAACAAAGTACGGGAATAAACTGGACGTTGAAGCAGACCTACGATTAAACTCTCACCTATAAAGCCAAATATTCTTTCACTTTGCAACCTTAAACAAGCCCACCCATCACATTAGCACCCTGAAAACTGAGTTAATTTTTGTACATACACGTAACTGTTGTAAGTTTACAGTAATTATAAGCATTTTGCTTGTAATTTACTCCCTGTCCCTGTCCACATCCGCCTTGCCCTCTCCCTTCATACCTTCAAATCTCTCCTTAAAACTCACCTTTTTCGCTCTGCTCTGTCTGACTCTTTATCCTGCTGAGCCACTATTTCCTATACCTATGGTCTGTTTACCCTTATCCTTGTTACATGGACCTGCTTGCTGTCATTCTCATTGTAACCAAGCCAAGTACGTGCACTTGAGACCTCGCATCTTCATGAATGTTAGACCCCTTGTCTCTCCCTCTGTTCCCCTTCCTATGTCTCTCCCCCAGCTCCTGTCTCTCAGATTGTAAGCCCTAGGGGCAAGGACCGTGTCTATTTTATTACTTTGTAAAGTGCCAGGCACACTGCTGGTGCTATATAAATGTTTGTTAATAATAATAATAATTTTTATCAAGACTATAATTGTACTTGTTTTTTCCTAATTGTAATTTAATTATAATTGTTGTAATTGAAAATATATGATTTTATCTTGTAATAATCTGCAATTGGAATTACAACCATTCCGTTACAAGCATTATTTCACAAATGCTTACTTATTTACATTCGTATTTGTTGTGGTATGCAAATTTAGGGGTGTGTCATGCAAATTTGGTGGGGGTTCGCGGCTCTTTGGGAAAATTGGAAAGGGGTACTTGGCCACAAAAAAGTTTGGGAACCACTCTAACTAACTCGAGTGAAACTTGAAGTGCACTGTATTGGGTACAAGGCTTAAAGGAAAGGAGGTCAGTTTCATGGGATATAATATATTCTCAGTGAGATTTGTAACACAATATTAGGTGCTCTTCAGTGTGCTACAGTGCTACAGTGACGAATAATTCTTAAATATAACAAGTCTTGCTTTAAAAGATCTAATCCGCCTCCTCTCTGAAAGTATCACAGGCTAATATGCTTCTCCATTATGACTCAGAGGTCTCTTTGGCGCTGAACCAGGGCAGGAAGAAGAGAATTTCATGTTCCACATCAAAAGTCATCCCTGTAATAATGTGGAAATGAACTGTCTGACCTAAATTATAAACAACTCAAGCTTCCCTCCAATCTGTTTTAGAAAATATCCTATCTTTGAAGGGAGAAGGAGACTTTGGCTGCTTGCCCACATTAGATTAAAACTAACATGAAAGCAGCAATAACACTAGATTCCTACTGGGCTGGATGCCCATGTTAGTTTACTTCTGGGTTTTTCCCCTTGCACTAGGTCACATGACTGAAAGGGATCTGTTATTAAATGTCACAGATCCCTGCACACGTTGCAAGGCTAGGCTCTACACATTGCGCTGTTCATGTAAGTTAAACTTATGGTAGATTCACCCCATGCACACAGTCAAATTTCACGTTCATTTCAACTCATGCAAGCAACAGGGCTGAATTTTCCAGCCCTGTCTTCCGTGATGAAACTAATGTTAGTTTCACTGCTGTTTGCAAAAGAGGGCATTTCCACGTTACACAATCTCACGTTACATAGAAAGTAACATAAGATTGTGTAACATGGGCAAACAACCAATTATTTTACCTTTTCGCGTGTCTAGAACCCAGTATATATTTTATGTATATAATAGATCTTTTCACTTGTGAATTTATAATAAGACAG
Source organism: Sphenodon punctatus (assembly GCA_003113815.1). Lineage (NCBI taxonomy): Eukaryota > Metazoa > Chordata > Lepidosauria > Sphenodontia > Sphenodontidae > Sphenodon > Sphenodon punctatus. The sequence goes on along the minus strand of QEPC01013498.1, from coordinate 7,897,126 downwards.
TTGGCATTTGTGCAGATGTTGGTAGTTGAGATAAGTTTGGGAAAGGCAAAAATGTGTAGGTGCAGTTCCAGTTCAGAAAATGTCTGGAGATGTTCTGCTTGCCAGTATAATTATTGTTGTTGTTATTAACAATAGCACAGGCAATGTACCTGGCACTGAACAATCATTTGTTAGAGGCGAGTCTCCGCACCATGGGACTTACAGTCTAGGAGGGGAGATAAGGGAGAGGAGAACATAAGGATGCCATGCATGTATATTCATGAAGGTGAAAAGTGTCAGGTGCACATGCTTAGCTTAGTGACAGGGGAGAAGGGAACCCTGAATGAGGAGCTAGGGAAAGGCTGCTGGAATCAGTAGGGTTTGGGGGGTGGGGAGGAAACAGAGTAAATGTGTTAAGGGAGAACAGAAGGGATAAAGGCAATTTAGGGAGCAGGAGACTTGAGAGAAGGTGAGGGTGATGGCAGAAGAGGCGTGCTGTTCCCATGTGGGAGTGCAGCAAGAAATGAGTGCAGAATGATTGAGGAACAAGGCCATAAAGAACCTTGAAGGTGAAGTCAAGGAGTATGACAACAACATTTTAGAGAATTCAACGAAGGCAGTAACAGCCTCTGTCTTGTGCGCATGTAGCAGCTATTATTGAAATTGGTTCTTCCACCCCATCGTCAGAGAGAGCTGTGACCCACCAGCAGGCAGGCAGAGATGCTGCAGGAGAGGTGGTGGTGCTGGACACACAGGGATTTGCCCCAGTCCTCTATCTGGTGGCATCCTAGCTAAGGCTGGAAGAGCTGCAAACCAGCTAAAACGCACCCATTGACCACGAGTTGGGAATCACAAGGCTAAGGCATAGCTTTCAGAAAAGGGCTTGGTCCTTTCAGAAAAGGACCTTGATATCAAGGTATTTAATCCACAGTGCTAAAGAATGCTTGAGCGACTAATCATGTGTGTGAAGTCACGTCTAAACCCTGCCAGTGGGATTTATTATGTGGCGCGTCCTTTTACGGCACGGTGCTGCACGCATATCTAAACTAAACTGCCTGAGTCAGACCAGTGGTCCATTTTAACCCAGTATTGTCACAACCGGACATGGCAGCAGGTGTTTCAAATTCAGGTCCATATCCGGCTTGTCTAGGGTCTCTGGCAGAGGCTGTCCCGGCATGCTACCTGAGACCCCTCCAAGCCCCCAGCAGAGGCCTCCCCCAGGGATCCTGAGGTGGAGATGCCAGGGATTGAACCTGGGACCTTATACATGCAAAGCATGCGCTCTTACCACTTGAGCTATGACCCCTCCCCTCTAAAAACAGTCAAAACCATGTTACACAGTCAGTACTCGAGAAATATAGGACTATGGTGGCAGGACATAAGGACTGAGAGAGAGCAGCTTTTTAATTTAGTAGTGTTGCGCTCACAATATATAAGACCTAGAACCGCACATCAGCAAAGCCCCTCAGTGCTGCAGCTATGTTCAGCATTAGGCTTGGAGCACAGATCCTTGGCACCTAGTAATAGCCATCCCTATTTCTAAATTTCCCTGCCACTCTTTTCCCCTCTGCTCCCTCAACCCCCACAACAGTCATTAGCACTGGATTATACATGCTGCAGTATTAACCAGTGTTGATTTTCCTTCATGGTGGAAGGAAACAAGGCTGGGCCATTGGTCTTCTTACCAGAGTGTTTCCCCAATTCTTCCTCCTAAGATTCAGGGGGTGAAGGAGCAGAATCCGTCACAATGAATCACGCTACTTAGTTGGATCAAGAGACCTGCCTGCTGGTGAGGGAGGTCACTTAGATGTGCCAAGAAAGATGTGGGTTCCCCAGCGTCATAAAAGGAGGCAAAGTGGTTTCCATCAGAATTCTTGAAGTACCTCAGTTGGCAGAATCCAAGTTTGCTCTCTGTCCCCTTCCACTCTCAACTTCATCCTGCAAGTGAGGACCTCTAAAATTTCCTTTTGCTCAGGAGTTCCAGCTAAGACATTAGACCATGAGAGATTAAGCATGAATATTCCTTATATTCCATAAACTTGGATATTTTGTTGACATGTTGGACATTTTTCTCCAGCCCTAAAAAGACTCTTAAGTTTATTATTGGTTCTTGTAAAGTTTTATCAGATGTTTTCTAAACTAGTTTTGCTTTTCTGTCATAGACAAAGATAGACTGAGTGTTGAAACCAGCCCTTTAAACCAGTTGCTTTGTCAGCTTTATGCTTTATCTTCCTCAGTGTTGCCCTATCAGTGATGATTGATTGGTCCAGGAGAGTTCTGCTTTGCAGCACTTCCACTGAAACAGTCTGGGCTGCTGGGCTTTTGGTATTCGCAACAGAGGGTGTTTTTAAACAAGCAGGGCGGGGGGCGTTCTTGGCTGCTGAGTGGCACAGCTGCAAAGCAGACAGTCAGGTGAAGAGCATGGGCGGGAGGGGAAGGGGGTTCCAATAGGCAATTCCCAGTGTAGTTACCATGGCAGCCGCCTTGCGCTCCCCCTACCATGGGGAAGGGGGAGGTGCCCCAGGCTAGCCTTTGAAATTGACATGTGCTGGGATGAGTGCTGGGGAACCCAGGCTTCCCAGCCACCGATTACCATACACATTTTTGGCTTTATTTATTTATTTATTTATTTATTTATTAACATTTATATGCCACTCCCTCCTGCTACAAGCATCTCAGGGTGGCTAACAACATTTAAAAATACATCACAACTAAAGTACCATTAAAAGCAACCTAAAATTCCCAAATTAAAATAACCCATACCCAACCCTCCCTAACCCAACCCACCCACCCCATCTCCCTCGGCAAAGACACGACAGAACAGCCAGTCAGGCAGACCTCCGACGGGAGGGAGTTCCACAGCCGCGGTGTGGCCACAGAAAACGCCCTCCTCATGGATACCCGGGAAACCTTGAGGAGGGTGTCACGTTTTGCATTTTTTCTCATAAATTACAAAGGGAAAGTGAGCTATGTAGCTTAGCTGAACTAGTTAAACTAAATTGGGCTGCACTTTTCCCAAATTGTATATTATGAGTTTACACTTCACATTGTTGTCCAGCTAGCAAAGGAAGTATTGTAAACGACAATTCATTTATAATAAGGGAACATGAGACTTTTGGATTATAAAAATATATGCAAAGTTTATTTAAATATAAATAGAAGGCATCAGTAGTTCACATTGAATGGTATGATTGCCAATCAAAGTTACATGATCTTAAAACATTTCTATCTTAAGAAAAAGCTTGTAAAAGCTTAACATTTGCACAATTCATTGGCTCAAAGATATCAAGAAGTAATACATACATACAGTCCAGATTCATCCCTTTGCCATAAAGATGTTGAATGAGAAAGAAACCCAATAATATTTAGGATTTCAGTCTGAAGAAAACCAGGCTGTCTCTCTCTTTTGAAGGATGGAATACTAGGGGAGTTTCTATCCTTAGGCTGTCATGCTGACACCAGATACACGTCAGTCAGTAAGGAGATACACTGGATTCTAATTGGCTCTTGTAAAGAGACCAATAAAAGTTTTGACTTTCCTCAAGCTCTGAAATGAAGAGAGGCTTTGTATTTTTTATCAGAGATAATTGTCAGATAAAGAGAGAAAATCCAGACCTTTCAATATTTATCTCAACTATAAATTTAATAAATATGTTGGCTGGAAAGAACTAACAAATCCTCCTTCTTAGTCTGGAAGATATCTTATGAATAGAACTATCTGTCAATTAGACACCTAGAGATAACACTCCAGACTCCTAGACTATGAGAAAATCTAAACAAAAGCCAAGCCTAGGTAGAAGGGTCTCTTTATGGCCTTAGCTTAGACCAGAGGGAAAGTTTCAGAGGTAGCTTGTTTTATGGCTTGATCATTTGGTGGTTTCCCTAGTAACAGCCAAATGTCATTTGGGAAGTTTAGAAAAAACACAAAGGAATGTGCTTTTTATGGGCCTAGCTATTCACAAAAGCTGATTCAAAAAATCTGTGATGTAAGTCACAATTAGCTTACATTAAAACAGAAAATTAACATATAAAGGCTCTAAGTTAATACATTTAAACACAGATAGCCAAAATATCTTAGGTTTATAATTGAAAATACATGACAAGGGCACCCCCGGCCAACCGCAAAGGCCGATCCAGGACCCGGAGGGTGAGGCGGTCCTGTAGATAGGCGGAGCCCAAGCCATTTAGGACTTTAAAGGTCAACACCTTGAATTGGGCCCGGAAACCTATTGACAGCCAGTGCAGAGAGCGAAGCACCGGTGTAATATGCTCGCATAGGCCCATGCCAGTCAAGAGATGGACTGCCACATTCTGCACCAGCTGCAGCTTCCAAACCAGCACCAAGGGTAGCCCCACATAGAGTGCGTTGCAGTAATCCAGTCTCGAGGTAATAAAAGCATGGATGACTGTGTCCAGGTCCGAGTCCAAGACATACGGCCTAAGCCGATGCACCAGATGTAACTGGCGAAATGCTCCCTTCGCCACAGCCACCACCTGGGCATCCAGGCGGAGCTGTGGGTCCAGGAGCACCCCCAAACTCCGGACCTGAGAAACCAGGGGAGGACATACCCCTTCAATGATGGGGGCCACCACTCCCTTGGCTTTCCTCACAACCATCACCTCCATCTTGTCAGGATTTAGTCTCAGGTGGCTCGCCCTCATCCAATCCCCCACAACTGACAAACACCAGGTAAACACCGAGACTGCCGGGCCTGAGTCGGAGGAAAATTAGAGATATACCTGAGTGTCATCAGCATATTGATGACATCTCACTCCATACTCCCTGACAAACTCCCCCAAAGGCTGCATGTACACATTGAACAAGAGAGGGGATTAGATGAAACCCTTTGGTACTCCATACATGAGGCCCCAGGGGAAAGATGAAAACTTCCACCAGCACCACATGCTGGGTTCTCCCGGCCAGGAAAGAGCTGAACCATTTAAGAACAGTCCCGCCAATCCCTGCCCGGTCCCGCAGCTGAGTCACCAACAACTCCTGATCAACAGTATCAAATGCAGCCAAGAGGCCTAATAGGATCAACAGGGTCGAACGACCCCAGTCCAACTCACAGGAGAGGTCGTTGGTCAAGGCCACAAGCGCAGTTTCCATGCCATAACCCAGACAAAAATCCGACTGTGAGGGATCGAGAAAGTCCAAATGCCCCTGAAGCTGCCAAGCCACCACCTGTTCAATAACCTTTCCTTAAAAGGGCCGGAAGACTATCAGCAGCCAGTGCAGAGAGCAAAGCACTGGTGTAAAGTGCTCACATTGGCCTGTCCCCATTAGGAGACGGGCCGCCACATTCTGCCCCAGCTTTGCATGGTGCACCCTGGATTTCTCTGCAGTGCTCCTTGAGTGGCCATGAGCGTGCATCCCCCCAACACCACCATCAGACAGGCGGTCGAATGAGTGGCTCCTGGACCAACATGCATGGGTAGCATCTCATTGGCACAACAGGAGAAGCAGGCAGCTGGGAGAGCGGCGCCAGGCTGCCTCTGTTCTTGCCTGTGCCGCTGCTCCTCAATCAAGCCCCTGGTGGGATTAGCTCCTTGCCTTCCCCTACTGGCATTGCTGAGAGGGAGCCCTGCCATGCATGTGGTAAAACCCTCCAGACATTGGGGGACTTTGCTGCCTTGAGTATTCCCTCCCTCCATCAACTCAGGTGACACTGGGACTGCCATCTTGTTTCCGGCTGGAGGGTTGTTATAAGCAAGGCTGTGACCATGTGCTAGAAAGCCACGCGCACAAGGGCACGGCCCTTGAGTGAGGCCCTTTGGGAGGTTGGAGGCCTGAACTTTTGATTATAATGGTTTTTTTCTGCTTGAGGAAGGCTCCTTTTTATAGATTTTTCAAAGTGGTTTTAGCCGCATTAGAAGCCAAGCCTATCTGCAGCTGAGTTTTGTTCAGAGGGCCAAGACTGTCCACATTTGTGCTCTGTAAAAGAGCAAGGATATTTAGTCTGGATTTTTTTCTGGGGATGAGTTTATCTGCACTGGAGCTCCATTGAAGAGCTAAGACATTAGCCTGGATTCTTGTGACTCGGGGGGGGGGGGGGGGGGGGGGGGGGGGGGGGGGGGGGGGGGGGGGGGGGGGGGCAAGACTGCCTGTTGTGTGCTCTGTAGAGGTGCAAGGACATTTTGCTTGGACTTCTTCACCTCAGGAATCAAGATCGTCTGTTGAATAGGAAGGACATCTCGTCTGAATTCTGCTACTGAGGGGACAAGACAGTCTGCTCTTGTGCTCCCTAGAAGAGCAAGGACTTCCATCTTAGACTCTAGTAATATTTGTATCTTGGGTTCTGGATTTTGGAAACAGTTTTCATCTGTCACCAGAGCCCTGGTTGTTTGTATCTGTGCTTTCTTTAATGTAAGATTCTGGAATGTTGTATTAACCTTAACTTATTCTCAGAGTGCTTCTGTATCTGGGTGGTGGTGGGGGTGGGTTTTTTTTGAGGGGGGGTATTATAGAGGGTAGTAGGGTGTTCTTTTTATCTCTAATAGTGTGGGATTGGAGAGCCCCTATGCCTTCTGTAACAAAACTTAATATCGCAGCAGGTATCTTCCCCTGCCAAACAGAGAACAATTGATTTCTACTTAAAGAGATCTAGGCATTTGGGTCCCAAGGATGGTGAGCAGAAAGTTGCTTTACCATTATCTAATTCTTATGTTCTTCTTGATCCAGATGTTAATGGTATCCTGGATAGCTTGATGGAGGGGCCTGAAGGGTCTGTGGTGGTAAAAAAAAAAAGGAGCAAACAAAGGTGGCCTCTATTGGTGATCAATCAATCCAGTGTCAGTTTCTATAACAAAATTGGATGATCAAGATGTGACTAATCCAGTCCTAGTTCCCTTAACAGAACTGGCAGATCAAGTTCTGTTAATTGGTAGGACTTTACAGATGATTTTTACTCAATTAGATTAGTTACTTAAGAAAGTGGATTGCATGAATTTGTCCCTGGTGAATTTGAGGAGTAGTTTGTGTAGGTGTTACTCCCAACAAAATTTAGATCCCTCTTCAAATTTAGCTATGCGTAGATGCAAGGTTATGATGTCTCCGTTGGTTTTTTCCCAACGAATGTAAAAGAGACACACCCGTGGTCACACAGACCCAGAGCATTTCTAACAAATTAGTTTTAAAAACAGATTTAGTTGCTCTCAGCATATTTCCTCTCCAAAATGGGATTATTTCTTCTTGGGATACACCAATTCAGGTGGCAAATAACTTGAGACTTATTGCTAATTAGGGATGGCAAATTCGGTTTCGGATCAATCCGTAATTGCCCTAAAATGGCAATTATGGATTGATCCAAAATTATCAGCGGGAGTGAGGGGGAGTGCTGGGGAGGGGGTCGGGCTCTGAGGACAGCAGTCTGAAGGGCCAAGGGGAAGTGCTGGTACTTACCCAGTGGGTTCCCCACTCCTCCAGCCTGTGCTCACCTCCTGCGGCGCTCAGTTCAGCTGCCGCCTGTTGCACACCATACTTTTTTAAAAAGAAAAAGAAAGAACTGCGCTTACGCAAAATGGCAATTCTGCGCAAGTGCAGCCCTTTAGGTGGACAAAAACCTCAACTCATCTTCTCCCAACTCCCCTTACCTGAATTGGACACTATCCTGGGGGAAAGAATTTACCTTCTCGGATTTATCCTGCCCCACAATCACATGGTTACAAGAACACACCTAACTTCCAGGTAAAGCCTTAAGCTTTTCCTTACTTAGGGATATAACACCTGCTGATACTCTAATAGGAGAAACTGATGCCTGACCATCTACCTTTCCAGAATCTACCTTTCCTGGACTATTCACCTCAATAGAGCCAGGGCAACTATTCGCCCCAATTCTTCCAGTGACGTGACCAGGATTCCCTTCATCAGGGACCAAAGATGGAGAGATCCCACCAGGTGCCAATATATCAGATGAAAAAAACAAAGGGTTATTATTATATGACCTCTTTCCAAAACACCCCCTCTCTTTCCACCTAGTAACAGCTGGGCATGTCTACAATTCCGCACTTTTTCCAGGGAGCCAGCAAAGAGAGGGGTAATCTGCTGATTATTAAAGACCCTATTAGGAAGAACTCTCCGATTAATCAGTAGATGTTTTATATCTCATAATCGGATTCACAAATGATGGCCTAGCTAGCTTGATCACACATCTTTTCATTGCTTGATCAGTGTGGAGATAATCTATCTTTCTAATTTCATATGGCTTGTAGTGATTATTAGCAATAGGGATGGTAAACCAAGGCAAATTACAGATTCGGATCCATTACGGATACCGATCCATAATTTATGGTTTTTATTACAGGTACGGGTTCGGTTTACCCATAATAAAAACCAAAAAGCTCATTGGAGCAGTGCTGGCATTGCTCCAACGAACTTTAGTGCAGGGGAGACCTGGGGGAAGCAGGTATAGGCAGGGACGGGACTTAGGGGAGCAGTCTAGGGGGCCAGAGGGCAGCACTCATACTTACCCAGTGGGTTCCCCACTCCTCCAGCCCGTGCTTTGCCTCCTGCACCGCTCAGCTCAGCTGCCACCGGTCGCGCGCCATACTTTGGTGGGGGAGGGGAGAGGAAAGAACTGCGCCTGTGCAAAATGCCATTCTGTGCATGTTTCCCTTTCCCAAGATGGTGCCAGTGACATCAGTGCCATCTCGGGAAAGGGCACCCATTCTGACTTTGTGCAGCAGTACTGCATGCATGCTCAGAAAGGGTGCCCTTTCCCAAGATGGTGCCAACACCACCAGCACCATCTTGAGTTAATAATCTTTCAAAGGAAGAACAGGATAACATCTTAATGCGATTTAATATTCTACATGAGAAATTGGTTGAAATCATAGATACCCCTCCTCCAGTTCCTCTAGGGTCCTTTATATGTTTTATTCCCCAGGATGTAGAGTCTTTAGGATGTTTTAAATCTATTGATGGCTCAGAGGACCCCGGTGAAGTGTATATGATAAATAGTGGGAAGAAGAAGCTTGGTTTAGTGGACAAAGATTGGTTAAAATATAGGTGCATGAGCCTGGCCCTACCGACCTTGGACAGCCGATTAATTTGAGGAATCAGATACAAAAGTCTGATGGTATTGCTGAAGCCCCATCCAGGGTTTTGGAGAATGGTCTGGTTGATGATTTATCCAACCAGCAAGTGATATAAAGCCAGAAAAGCTTATTAAAAGCCTGGAGGGGAGAACGTTATGGGGGCAGAAGGGGTTAGTAAATCATGTTACATAATCACTGTCATATACCCCGCCTATAAGACCTCTGGCTGATTCAAATTGAACTGGTCAGATTACTCAGTAAGGCGTGCCTTCACATGCCTCAGGTGTGGGGTATTTCCGTCAGCAATACTGGAGGGACGCTATATGGGAGTTCCACTGCAAGAAAGACTGTGCCGATCTTGTACCTTGGCACGACAGAGCATCTTCTGTTCGATTGCCCCAGTTTCTCAAAAATCAGAGGTGAGCTCCTTCTGGCCCTTAGTGAAGCCCAGATGCAACACCCTTTGACAACTGGCCTTAAATTATGTTTGAATGCTAAAACCTCAGAACTGACATATGCAGTAGCAATTTTTGGCAACCTGGTTTCCAGGGTGAGAAGCCCAAAAGTAATGGAAGGGCATAGGGAGCGCAGCTGAAGTTTATTCCCTGTGGGACAGTTGGGGGAAGGCCTTCATTGGGGACGTTGGTTTATGATAGCCTAGGAGACGGAGGTGGGAAACCGTGGATAGGGGAAATGTTTTATATTATATTATATTATACTTTTATTTTATCTTGTGTTGAATATTAGCTGTAAATCATATGTAGATAGTAGTTGTGTTTTTTGTATGGCTACTGTTGCCAATAACTTTTAGTTGTGGCAAATAAAGGGTTTATTATTATGTGTCACTGTAGATAATTTGGGGGTTGGAGATTCAACAGAACTGGGAGATTCTATTAAAGTGGCCCCTAAGGGAGCAGTGTGTAATGACTCCTTTAATATCAGAAGAGCATCCTTAGAATCTAGCTGACTATGGGAGTTTAAGCAGGATAGTTCACTGAATATGGCAGTTATTTCATAGAATATAGCGGGATTATTGAATAAATTGAGAGACAGGAATTTTAGTAGTTTTTTAGAAAATGTTGATGTTCTTTTCTTACAAGAGACTTGGTGTAAGGAGCCCTTCTTTTTGAAGGAGTTATCATGTTTCAATCTGCCAGATACAGCTTCAATTCTTGGGGTACAATCTCATGCCAGACTACTGAGTTTGATAATTAACAAAGCAGGTTGGGTTGCTAGACAGTTGTCTCATTGTTCTGATATTTGCCTTACCGTAGAACTCACTATTCCAAATGTTGCACCCTGGATCCTCGTGAATGTTTATATTCCTCCCTGTGTTAAGAAGGACTTAATTATTCAGAAATGGGACCTGTTTATGTCCTATTTAGAGTCATTGAGGCTAGTGTTCCCTTTAGTGCGATTTGTAATTGCTGGGGATTTTAATGCCTGTTTCGTTGGACTAAATTGGATCGATGAGGACTACCTCTTGATAAATGAAGTTCATGGAATTGCTTCTCCTATGTTTAAAGATTCTGTGGTTAATTTTCCAGGCATAAGGCTACAGCAATTGCAATTAGCCCTGACCTTGAGAACAGTTAATGGTTCATTTTCCAGTCCTCCTTCCTCAGATCCCACCTATATTCAAGACTAGATTCAAGTATAATAGATTATATCTTGATTGACCCTGAGACTTGGTCAGATATAATGGACTTCCAGATTACTTGTTGCCCGGAGAGCAATTATTATTAGTAGTAGTAGTAGTAGTAACAACAAACATTTATATAGTGCCAGCAGTGTACCTGGCACTTTACAAAGTAATAAAATAGACATGGTCCCTGCCCCTAGGGCTTACAATCTGAGACAGGAGCTGGGGGAGAGACATAGGAAGGGGAACAGAGGGAGAGACAAGGAGTCTAACATTCATGAAGATGCGAGGTCTCAGGTGCACGTACTTGGCTTGGTTACAATGAGAACGACAGCAGGCAGGTCCATGTGGGTAAACAAGGGGTAAACAAACCGTAGGTATAGGAAATAGTGGCTCAGCAGGATAGAGTCAGACAGAGCAGAGCAAAAGAGGTGAGTTTTAAGGAGAGATTTGAAGGTATGAAGGGAGGGGGCAAGGCGGATGTGGACAGGGAGGGAGTTCCAGGCATGGGGGGCAGCAAGTGAGAAGGGACGAAGGCGCTTAGGGGAGCAGGGAAGGCGTGGAAGGGTGAGAGAAGGGACAGAGGAGGAGCGAAGTGCACGGGCTGGAGTATGGAGGGCGATAAGTGCAGAGAGGTAGGGGGGAGCAAGGTTGTGAAGAGCTTTATAGGTGAAGACTAGGAGCTTGTGCAGGATTCGTTCAGGAAGGGGAAGCCAGTGAAGCGAAGAGAGGAGGGGCTGCACATGGTCGAAGCGACTGGCGAGGTAGATGACCCTGGCAGCAGAGTTTTGGACAGAGATGAGGGGAGAAAGGTGAGACCGGGGAAGGCCAGTGAGAAGGAGGTTACAGTAATCGAGGCGAGAGATGACCAGAGCATGAACAAGAGTTTTGGCAGACGAGACAGAGAGAAAAGGGCGAATCTTAGCAATGTTATGGAGGGAGAAGCGACAGGATTTAGCAACAGAGTCAATGTAGGGTTTAAAAGAAAGGGCTGAGTCAAAGATGAAGCCTAGGCTACGGGCTTGGGGGACAGGCAGGATGGTGACTCCATCAATAGTTATTGACAGTGAGGAAGGAGAGGAAGGATGAGGGGGGAAGATAAGGAGTTCAGTTTTAGCCATGTTGAGTTTGAGTTGACGTTGAGACATCCAGGTAGAGATGTCAGAGAGACAGTTGATGAGACGAGCTTGAACAGAGGGAGAGAGAGAGGGAGTAGAGAGATAGAGTTGAGTGTCATCAGCATAGAGGTGGTATTGGAAGCCATGGGAGGCAATGAGTTTGCCTAAGGATGAGGTATAGATCGAGAAGAGGAGAGGGCCAAGAACAGAGCCTTGAGGAACACCAACTGAGAGGGGGAAGGAGGAGGAGGCGGAGTTGGAGAGAGACACATTAAAGGAGCGGTCAGAGAGGTAGGAGGAGAACCAGTTATGGACAGAGCCACAAAAGCCAAGGGAGTGAAGGGAATCCAGCAAGAGTGAGTGGTCAACAGTATCGAAGGCAGCAGAGAGATCAAGGAGGACAAGAATGGAATAGAGACGTTTAGATTTAGCCACCAGAAGATCGTTGGTGATCTTAGCGAGAGCAGTTTCAGTAGAATGAAGGGGGCGGAAGCCAGATTGGAGGGGGTCAAGGGAGGAGTTGGAGGATAGGAAGTCAAGGCAGCGGGAGTAGACAACACGTTCAAGCAGCTTGGAAGCAAAAGGAAGGAGTGAGACAGGACGATAGCTAGAAGGGTCAGAGGGGTCAAGAGTGGACTTTTTGAGAATAGGAGAGACTGTGGCATGTTTGAAGGCAGAAGGGAAAGAGCCAGTAGAGAGGGAGAGGTTGATGATGTGCAGGAAGGAAGGGGCGACAGTGGGAGTAATGGAGGTGAGGAGGCGGGAAGGAATGGGATCAAGGGGGCAAGTGGAAGGGTTGGAGGAGGAGAGCAGAGAGGAGATTTCCTTAAGGGAGGCAGGGGAGAAGGAGGACATGAGAGAAGGAGGGGGAGGAGGGAGAGGGGTGGGAGTGGGAAGAGAGGAGTGGGAAGCGATGTCGAGGCGGATCTTGTCTATCTTGGAGGTGAAGAAGGAGGCAAGATCCTGAGCAGAAAGGGAAGAAGGAGGGGGAGGACAGGGAGGCTTGAGGAGGGAGTCAAAGGTAGAGAACAGGCGGCGAGGGTCCCGAGAACAGGACTCAATGCGGGAGGCATAGTAGTGTTGTCTAGCAAGGGAGATAGCAGAAGTAAGGGTGGAGAGACAGAATTTGAAGTGAAGGAAGTCAGCGTGAGAATGGGATTTGCGCCAGAGTCGTTCAGCAGCACGAGTGCAAGAACGGAGGTGGCGGATACTAGGGGTGAGCCAAGGACGGGGGTTGTGGGAGAAGGCAGGGCGGGAAGAGAGAGGGGCATGGGAGTCAAGTGTGGAGGAGAGAGAGGCGTTGAGAGCAGAGACAGCGGAGTCAGGGGAGGAGGAAGAGAAGACTGTAGGAAGAAGGGGAGAGAGAGAGGAGGCAAAGTCCAGGGGATCAATAGCTTGAAGGTCACGGAAGGGGCGTAGAGAAGGGGAAGAGGAGGGGGGACAGTGGGAAATGTTGAAAGAGGCAAGGAAGTGGTCTGATATAGGATGAGGATCGAAGGAGAGATCAGCGACAGAGCAGTTTCTAGAGAGGACAAGATCAAGAGAATGGCCATTAGTATGGGTGGGGGAGTTGGTCCAAAGGTGGAGGTTGAAGGAGGAGGCTAGGGAGAGGAAGCGAGAGACTGAGGGCTGAGATGGGTCATCAACATGAATGTTGAAGTCACCAAGGATGAGAGTGGGGATATCAACAGAGAGGAAGAAAGTGAGCCAGGACTCAAAGTCAGAAAGAAAGGAAGAGAGAGGACCAGGGGGACGGTAGATGACAGCAACACGTAGATGGAGGGGGGAGTAGAGGCGCACGGAGTGAGCCTCAAAGGTATGGAAGGAGAGAGAGGGGGGAGGAGAAATTGGTTGGAACTGACAGGATTTAGCAAGAAGGAGGCCCACCCCACCACCCCGTCCTTCAGGGCGGGGTTGGTGAGAGAAGGAGAGACCCCCACAGGAGAGGGTAGCAGGCGTGACAGAGTCCAAGGGAGTGATACAAGTTTCAGTAAGGGCAAGGAGCTGGAGAGAGCGAGAAAGAAAAAGATCATGGCTATAGGGAGCTTTACTGATAGATGAGCGACAGTTCCAGAGAGAGCGGAAAAATGGTAGTTGATGAGGAGGGAGGCAAGGAATAGGGATAAGATTGGGAGAAGGGGAGCGTCGTGGTAGGCTAGAGGCAGGAGGAATAGGTATAAGATTGGGAGAAGGGGAGCATCGAGGAAGGCTAGAGACAGGAGGAGTGGAAGGGGAGCAAGGAGAGAAGGTAGCCAAGGGAGAAAGGATGTATGGGGGAGGTTAGAGAGTGGTGATCAGTTGGGGGGAGGAAGAAGCAGGGAGGAGAAAAGTAGAGGGAGAAAAAGATGAACAGGAAGAGGAGACGGAGAGGAGGGAAAGAAAAGGCAAGAAAATAGGGCAGGCATGTTAGTAAGTAAGATAGGAGGGAGAAATACAGTAGAAAAGAAATGGAGAAAAGTACCTGTACGCGGCACGTGCCTTTCGGTCCGCTGGTCAGTGGAGCTTGGGGTGGCAGAAAGGCCAAACCTCAGGAGAGTCACGGCGTGCTCAAGCAATGACAGCCAAGGATGCTGGGAGCGTATGCAGACAAGCTGTAACCTCACCAGTTCTCGGCCCGCTGGTCGGTGGAGCTTGGGGTGGCAGAAAGGCCAAACCCCAGGAGAGTCCCTTGTTGTTATATCTTAAAATCGGGAATTCTCTTAATAACTTGACTTTGGAGAATGGAATCCGACTGAGGAGATCTCCCAACTTGGGAGATGGCCTTACTCTGGTTGTAGTCAGCAGAAAATTGAAGTGGAATGGACAGCTAGCTGATAAGTTTACTAACAACCTTCAGGGAGAGGAATTAATGGGATTAATGAAACAGGTTATGGAGGCAGTGGCTAGCCAGGATGTTCTTAGGTACTGCCAAAAAATATTCAGTGTTCTCCGTCCCTATAGATCCCTTACCTTTGGACTTAAAAAAAATTGCACGCACCAGGTCTTGGGGTACATATGGACCCCTATGGGAAACCCATTATAGGTGGGGTCTATTTTATCCCCAAAACATAGTTTGTTTCCCAAAACCTTCAAACTAAGCCCTGGGAGCACACACACACACAGAAACACATGAAAGAGTCTGCATTTCTTTTGTTGTTGCCTAGGATGCTTTAGGGCTTGTTTGCATTTCTTTGTTAGCCCAGGATTCTTGTCTCCACAAACTGACCCCAGAAGGGAAACTTAAACCTAGGCTGAAGAAATGAAATCTAACATTCCTTGACTTCTTGTCTCCACAAACTGACCCCAGAAGGGAAACTTAAACCTAGGCTGAAGAAATTAAACCTAACATTACCTGAACAAATGAGAAATGAAACAGAAAAGGTTTGTGTAAAACCAAAAAGGAAAACTCCATTGACACCTTGTGTGCGTTTGCACCTTGGCACTTTTTTGGTCATTGGAGACAAACAATAAGAGATATCTGGCTGAAATTTGAGTATGTTATGGCCAGAGGTACCAGTGACAATGTGCTGCAAGCTCAAAGTTGTAGACCCAATACTTAGCATATTTTCATGGATATTTTTCAACCATGATACAAAGGCACAAGATAATAGCAGTGAAGGGGTTAATTTTCATTGCTGCTGCCAGGTGTGGAGGAGAGATGGGCGTTGAGAGCAGAGACAGCGGAGTCAGGGGAGGAGAAAGAGAAGAATGTAGGAAGAAGGGGAGAGAGAGGAGGCAAAGTCCAGGGGATCAATAGCTTGAAGGTCACGGAAGGGGCACAGAGGAGGGGAAGAGGAGGGGGGACAGTGGGAAATATTGGCCTTGAGTTCCAGTGGCCTTGAGTTCCATGTCCCCTTGCTATCTGAATGGTCCTTGAAAACTGTTTATTTTGGTTTATTTTAAGCTGGGGTCCGTTTGACCCCTATTGAAATGCAGTGGCTTGGGGTCTATAGGACCCCAATAGGAAAACTCTATAGAAACCTGGGGTCCGTTTGCAAAATATCACTTTTTTGGTTATAGGAGACAAACGGTAAGAGGTATCAGGCTGAAATTTTAGTATGTTATGTCCAGAGGTGCCGGTGACAATGTCCTAAAAGCTCAAACTTGAAGGGCTACTAATTAACCATATTTTAATGTTTTGGTGCTCAGTGGGTTCAGTTTGACCCCAAAATCGTGGGTTAGGGCTATCTGTTTGTCCCTCTTGAAATACAGAATTTGCAACCTAAGATAGCCAGGGGTGTACTGACAAAGTGTATACTGCAAAGAAAAAATGTTGAATAAAAGAGCAAAGGTCTTAAAGAAGGGGAACCTGCTGGATCATAGTGGGTACCGAGAGTTATGTAAAGAGTACAAAGTCTTGCTATGGGAAAAGAAATTGGAATTCTCTGATTTACAGTGGGGGAAATTAAGAATTGCTATCAATTGCAAAGATTCTAAAATGTTTTGGCAATTAATGTCCAAAGGAATGGGTAAATATAATGTGAACCTGGAGGCCAATATTTCTGCAGAACAATGGGTGGGGTATTTCTCTTCCCAATTCTCAGCTCATCAGAAAGGTTCTCTGGGTGATATCAAACTCGAACAAGCTATATGTCTTCGTATCATTTAACTACTGATTTAGTATTAGGCTTTCTTAAGTCACACAAATGTAATAAGGCCCCAGGTCCGGATGGGGTTCCAGCTGAACTTTATTTACTCAATAGTGATTGGTGGCTGCCAATATTGGAGGTCTGGTTTAATAACATCATTAACATCATGTGTTATTCCTAACTCCTGGAAAGGGAGTACTATTGTTCCCATTTTTAAGAAAGGTATGAGGAATAAACGTCAGTCTTATCGTCCCATTAGTCTCATAAATATATCCGCTAAAATCTTCGGGTGACATTTGTTGAGCCATTTAACAGCTTGGGTGGAAGAAAGTAATATTCTCTATGAACATCAGGCAGGTTTTCGAGCAGGTTTCTCTACTATCGACCACCTCTTTATGCTTCAGTTTTTGAGTCACAAGTATGTCACTCTGAAAAAAAATCAGCAATTTATGTGGCATTCGTTGGCCTTGCTGCCGCTTTCAATTCAGTCGATAAAGGGTTACTCTGGGGAAAACTGAGACACATGGGGCTGGATTCTCCTCTGCTTAAGTTACTGGAAGGCTATCATAGCTGTACCTGGGTCCAGGTCAGGTGGGGTTTGTTGGGAGAAACAACATCAAGATTTCCTACCCATAAGGTTGTTAGGCAAGGATGTATACTAGCCCTGTTATTATTTACCTTATATATGAATGACATTATTGGTGAAATGCTTAAGGACAGTTTCCACCCACTACATTTGTTATCCACAATGGTGTCTATCTTAATGTATGCAGATGACACAGTGATCATTTCTAGAATGCCCGTGGGATTGCAAACGCATTTCTAAGTTTGAACATCTTTGTTCCCTTAATAGGCTCCGGGTAAATTACGACAAAATCAAAATAATGGCTTGGGGTTCTGGACTGAAAAGGCAGTCTTGGTGGATGAGTCAGAGTAAGCTTGAGGTAGTGAAAAGTTATAGATACTTGGGTGTTTGCTTCTCCTCTGACATGCTGTGGAAACACCATTTGCAATTGGTTAAAAAGCAAGGCGTTACAATCTGTCTGGGCAATAAAAAAAATTCATGGTTCTGCTGCAAGACAGTCCATACCACCACCTCTAAAAGCTTATGAGGCTAAAATTAACTCCCAGTTGATCATATGGTGTGGAGGTATGGGGGTTTGCATTTAAAGACGATATTGATGTCCCTCAAAATAAGTATCTGCGCTCACTGCTTGGCTTATCCCCTTCCTTTTCAGGAGCTTTTATAATTTATTTATGTATTTATTTATATTTTCATTTCTACCCCGCCCCTCTCGCGTCAAGCAACTCATGGCGGCTTACAAAATACTAAAAATATAACAAAAAAATAAGTTTAAGACTTGAGACGGGATTGGATTCTGTTCTTACTAAAATCGTCATTCGTTTGGTAAGATTTTGGTTTAAAGTTCTGACTTATTTGCCACTTGGATTGTCCAAAATGTGCCTTATCGAAGACAATGGCCTTGCTCCATCCAGTCAATCTCCATGGCCTCGCCTTTGTCACCCATACTCTTAGATTTGTGGGGTTGGGTGACTATATTTCGGGCGACGTACATTTCTTTTCTCAGGAGGACAAATTTTGATTTGCTCAAATAATTTGAGATATTATTAGGCAAAACTATTTTGCCATGGTCTGTTTCTCTCTACTAGCCCCCTTATATATTTTAGTTAACATAGGGTATTTTCAGACGTTACGAGATCACGCTCAACCACAGTGAACCACGCTCAACCCCGCGGCGGGGCCAAAGGGCCCTGAACGTCTGTTCGGCGCGCGCCAGATGTTCCTCACGCTCAATACCCACATGGGGTCAATTTCAACCACGCTTCCCGGGCTAGCCGGGGGAATATCCCGGGAAGCGTGGTCAAACAGACCCCCACCGGGAACCAAGGAAAAGTAACGTCTGGACGCCAATCCCCGGGCGGAACCAAACGAAACGAGCCCCAGCCGGGGACAAGGCACGCAGCGTCGCTGC
>QEPC01013498.1:7839641-7865284 GCA_003113815.1 Sphenodon punctatus | reverse complement strand
GGGTTCCCTGGGAGAGGAGTGGGGGGCTAGTGGGTTAGAGCAGTGGCCCGGGGGGCTAGGAGCCAGGACTCCTGGGTTCACTGGGAGGGGAGTGGGGGCTAGTGGGTTAGAGCAGAGGGGGCTGGGAGCCAGGACTCCTGGGTTCACAGGGAGGGGAGTGGGGGCTAGTGGGTTAGAGCAGTGGGTACTGGGTTCTCGGGGAGGGGAGTGGGGACTAGTGGGTTAGACCAGGGGGTGTTGGGAGCCAGGGCTCCTGGGTTCTTGGGGAAGGGAGTGGGGGCTACTGGGTTAGTGCAGGGGGGGACTGTGTGTGGTAAAATGGAGGTTTGGAAATCCTGAGAGAGATGTCACTGCAAGTCATGCGATTTCAGTTGTGTTCAAAATGCTGGAAATGGGATGTGTGTGGTAAAATTGGACTCAGGCTGTGACTGGGGTGCTTTACAAGGATGGGTCCCTGTGTTTTGGGTTTATAAACTATTTATTTTAAGCTTGATGTGCATGTAGACTGTGTTTTCTTCCATCTCATGTTAACCCTGGGAACTCCTTGCTGCTGGGTTTTGCCAGTGTTATGCCAGTGTTCTGGGTGTTTCCCTGTGTTTTGGGTTTATAAATTATTTTAAGCTTGGTGAGCATGTAAGACTGTTTTCTTCCATCCAGTGTTAACCCTGTGAACTCCTTGCTGCTGGGTTATGCCAGCGTTTTGGGTGTTTCCCTGTGTTCTGGGTTTACAAATTATTTATTTTAAGCTTGATGTGCATGTAGATTGTGTTTTCTTCCATCCGATTTTAACCCTGGGAACTCCTTGCTGCTGGGTTATGCCATGCCACTGACCTACCGTACCCCTGGCTCCGCCCCTAGGCCCGCTGGCCTTACTGCCCCAGTGCTCCTCCAACATCAAAAACCACCAGTCACCCCTGCCAAAATGGTAGTCCCTTAGGCTCACTAAAGGACTTTGGAAAGGGGAGGGCTATTCCATTCAGAGCTCCCCACAGTCAGGAGAGAGAGAAAGTGAGAGTGAGCCATCGCCTGGCTCTAGAGTGAATGTGAAATACTGCATTGTGTGTGTGCATGCTTTATTATTATTATTATTATTATTATTATTATTTTATTATTATTTTTATTTATTTATTTTAATTTAATTTTACCAAGCCCTTCCTGCCAAAGGCGGCTCAGAGCAGCCTACAATATTAAAATACAAATATAACACAACCAAAAATACAAAAACATAAAATACCCTACAACCCTACACTATCCCCCTGATCCCGCTCCACCCCAACTCCCCAACCTCCTAACTCACCCCTATCCCTCCACAACACACACACCCTCACCTAGCTCCCCCTCCCCCAATGCCCTTGCGAATAGAGCAGTTTTACTGTTCTAAAGGAGCCTCCTAAAGGCACTCAAGCCCAGACATAAACGAACCTCCCGGGGGAGGGAGTTCCACAGCTTCAGAGTGACAGCCAAGAATGCCCTCCTTGTCATGGAGACCAAGTTAAAAACTGGTACCTCTAGACAGGCATCCGCGGCTGACTACAAAGACAGCAATGGGACATGGTAGATCAGGCAATCTTCCAGATAAGTGGGTCCCGAGCTGTTTAGTGCTTTTTAAAGGTCAAAACCACCACCTTGAATTTTGCCCTGAATACAATAGGTAACCAGTGCAGATTCTAGAGCACTGGTGTTTTGTGCTCCCAGAAACTCACCCCCATAAGTAGCCATGCTGCCACATTCAGCACCAACTGCAGCTTCCGAACAATCTTCAAGGGCAGCCCCACATAGAGCGCACTGCAGTAATCTAGCCTCGAGGTAATGAAGGCATGGATTATGGTTGCCAGATCAAAATCAGAAAGAAAAGACCACAGCCTTCTCACCAGATGAAGTTGGTGAAGAGCACTCCTAGCCACCGCTGGCACCTGGGATTCCAAGCACAGCAGTGGATCCAGGAGTCCTCCAAGGCTGAGAGCCTGAGCAACCAGGAGGGGTCAGACCCCATCAGTAACGGGGGTCCCAATCCCCCCCAAATTACAAAGCTGGCCAACCATCATCACCTCAGTCTTGTCAGGATTCAACCTCAGTCAACTCACCCTCATCCAGTGGAGTCAGGCAACGGTTCATGAGAGGGTGGGTGACATTGCAGTGTGCGTTTGAGAGGTGGAGAGAAGTAACTGGATGTCTTTAGACGAACACCTGTTCCACTTCTGCTCTGCCCCACCCCTGGGTGGCCCATCCGGGGCAGCCCATCTGTGAAGAGGTGGGTCACCCTCGGGTGAGACAGAGCAGAAGCGGAGCAAGCACTGCCTGCTCCAGGGTAGCTCTGCTCATGGTGATCTGGAACATCCTGGAGCACCCCAATCCCAGAGCACCAGCCAAGGACAAAGCAGCAGTCCCTCCAAAGGACAGATGGCCACTACAACTCTGCTCCCCGGGGGCTAGTCACCCCAGCAATATCCATAGAGCTGCAGATGGCAGCCTAGAGCAGTTGCTGATTCACCCACAGTTGTATGGCGGGCAGACTGCAGGCAGCAGCAGGGGACTCCGGTTAAACCCACCGCCACTGGAGCAGACCCAGTGGCCACCTACAGGTCTATCTAAAAACACTCATTGTAAGTGGCAGATTGGGCCATCTGGACACTGGAGGTGGCCAGTGCTGATGACACAAAATTATTTTGCAGATGACACAAAATTATTCATGATAGTTAAGTTCCACACAGACTGTGAAAACTTACAGAGGAATATTGTATGTCTCAAGACTAGGCAATAAAACAGCAGTTGAAATTCAGTGTTGCTAAGTGCAAAGTGATGCACATAGGAAAAAATAATCCTCAGTGTTGAGTTCCAGACTAGGTGTTACCAATCAAGGGGGAAATGGAGTCATTGTGGACAATTCATTGAAAACATCAGCTCATTGTGCAGCAGCAGCAGCAGCAGTCAAGAAGGCAAACAAAAGGTTGGGAATTATTAAGAAAGGAATAGAAAATAAACCAGAAAAAAATAAATGTAGACTATATAAAAATATATAATCATCTATCTAGCCATATAGATCTATATCTCTATACATGATAATGTTACTATATAAATCCATAGTGTAACCACACCTTCAATATTGTATGCAGTTCTTGTCTTCTCATCTCAAAAAAGACGTAGTAGAAATGGAAAAGATGCAGAGAAGAGCAAAAAAGATAATTAAAAGCAAGGAACAGCTTCAATACAAGAAGAGGCTCAATAGGTTAGGGCTCTTCAGCTTAGAGAAGAGATGACTGAGGGGAGGATATGATAGAAGTTTGCAAAATTATGAGTGGCATGAAGCAAGAAAATAGAGACGTGTAATTTACTCCTTTACAAAATATTAGAACTAGAGGATACCATATGAAATTAGCTGGCAGTAGGTTTAGATCAAATAAAAGGAAGTGTTGTTTTTTTTCACTCGGCTTACAGTTAATCTGTGAAACACATTGCCAGAGGATGACCTTTAGGTCGTAACTCGGTTCAAAAAAGGATTGGATAAGTTCATCACTGGCTGTTAATCAAGTTGGTCAGGGAATGAGACTTCTGACTGTCAGTGGCTGGGAATTAGTAACAGGAATGGATAACTCCATTGTAACCTGTTGGCATTTCTGTAAAGCAACTGAAGGGTGATTGGCGTGACCCAGTATGGCAATTCTTATGTTTTTATGCTCCTGGTTATTTTTATGTTGCAGAAAGAAGCTCACATGATCCACACATTCCCAAACTCTGGGTTGATTGAAATCTCAATCCAAACCTAGATTTTGTGACTCAAGCTTATCACTACATTGAAGCAAGATTTGAAAATGAATTCCTCCTTCTTGGGAAATTAAAGGAAAATGTGTAGTGTGTTCCCACTGTTTCTATTCGTGGAGTGTATGCTTTGCAATTTGCCTAGATGGTTCACACACTTTGTCCTGATTTTAGCTGCAAGTTTCAAGTTGCTTCTGTAGATTACTGCAGTTCAAGTACCTTTTATGGCTAATAAGCAAGAGTGAGCCTCTTCTTCAGCCTGTTATGGAATTTATTGGGTTTCAACAGCTAAATTTTACTTGTCGTCATTTATTTTAACTGTGTTGACATAGCCTTTCAAAGCTCTTAGATAACAGAGTTTCAAGCAAGCAGAGTCATGCCATTTATAAGGAAAGCAAAGGAGAAGCTGGATGTTAGAACCAAGTCCACTCGATAACACATCTTCAGAATAAAGCTTGAAGTCCTAGTCAATGCAATAAAGATTTATGGTGGAGCTTCACCTTTCACAAAGTTCATGTGTGAGAAAAGGAAATATCCCAGTGGAGACATGTTATTTTAGTGCCTACACACTAGAGTGGTTGGCAGATCCATGCAAAAGCAGCAGTTGAGGAGGAAGACAAAAAAGCAGATCATTTGGCTGGCGAGGTAGCCAGCCCCTGGATTTCCTTGGTACAGACAAGGATTTTGTTGTAGCACCCTGGACAAAAACAAACAACACATCAACTATGGGTGTTTTCATAGGTGTCCCACTGTTCTTCACTTTATTTATTTATTTATTTAAAAAATATATACCTCACCCTTCTTGCCACAGGCAGCCTGGGGCAGCTAACAACAGCAACAATAAACACAAATAAAATATCATAAAATATAATAAAACATCAATACAAAAGAAAATAATAAAAACCACCCCCCACCCTCACCAGCCCCCACCCCCACCCCTCTCCCTCGCCAAATGCCTGACGGAACAGCCAGGTCTTACAACTCCTTCGGAAAGCTGGGAGGTCCGGGACCAGACGGGCCCCCACCAGGAGAGAGTTCCAAAGGTGCAGCACGGCCCCCGAGAATGCCCTATCCTGTGTGGCCCCCCAGAAAACCCGGGGGACCTCTAATGTGACCGCAGGGGCTGGTCTAGGACCCGGGGAGTGAGGCAATCTCATAAGTAGACAGGGCCCAGGCCGTGTAAGGCTGTATAGGTCAAAAGTAACACTTTGAATTGAGCCCGGAAGACTGTTGGCAACCAGTGCAGAGACCGGAGCACTGGTGTAATGTGCTCCCAGCGGCCTAGTCCCACTGAGAGTTGGGCTGCCGCATTCTGCACCAGCTGTAGCTTCCGAGACGTCACCATAGGTAGCCCCACGTAGAGCACGTTACAGTAGTCTAATCGAGAGGTGATAAAAGCATGGATGATTGTGTCCAGGTCAGGACCCAAAACCAATAACCGACACTGCCGCACCAGATGTAACTGGCGGAAGGCACTCCTCGCCACAGCCTCCACCTGGAGATCCAGGCGGAGCTGCGCGTTGAGGAACATCCCCAGGTTCCGTACCTGGGAAATCAGCGGAGGACAGATCCCATCAACCATGGAAGCTGTCACTACCGTAACTTCCATCTTGTCAGTATTCAATCGCAGTCGGTTAGCCCTCATCCAATCCCCCACAGCTGCCAAACACCAGGTAAGCACTGAGACGGCCGGGCTTGGATCTGTTGAAAATGAGAGATACAGTTGGGTGTCATCCATATACTGATGACACCTCATCCCGAACCCTCTAATCACCTGGCCGAGCGGCTACATATACATGTTGAACAGGAGAGGGGACAAAACAGAACCCTGCAGAACCCCACACAAGAGGTCTCGGTAAGATGAAAAACAATCACTGAGCACCACCCGCTGAGTTCTTCCGGTCAGGAATGAGTGGAACCATTCAAGAATAGTCCCACCCACCCCCACGCTGTCCCGCAGGCGCGTCACCAACATCTCATGGTCAACGGTATCAAATGCTGCTGAAAGATTTAACAGGATCAATAGGGTCAATCGACCCCAATCCTTCTCACAGCGGAGATCTTTTACCAAAGCCACAAGTGCGGTCTCAGTGCCATAACCCGGGCGGAAGCCAGACTGAAAGGGATCAAGATAACCGATACGGTCAAGATGCTTCTGGAGCTGTTGGGCCACTACCCATTCAATAACCTTCCCTAAAAAGGGAAGATTAGAGACAGGCCGATAGCTGACAGGGGAGTCAACGTCAAGCGATGGTTTCTTGAGCAGAGGCCGCACCACCACCTCCTTGAGGCAGCTCAGCACTCTGCCCTCCCGAAGGGAGGCATTGATCACTCTGGCCAGCAGCGGCCCCATTGTCTCCCAGCAGCTCTTAACTAGCCAGAACGGACACAGATCTAATTCACAAGAAGTGGCCTGAACTGCCCCCAGAACCTCCACCACATCATCGGGTGTCACCAACTGAAATTGATCCCACAAAATTGGACATGACGGGGCTTCTACAACCTCTACCTCCTCTACTGTATTAAGTGCGGCATCGAAGTCATGGTGAATACAAGCGATTTTATCCACAAAATAATCCATAAACATGTCACAGCAGGCAGATGATGACTCAACACCAGGGTCGACCAGTCCCCACACAACCCGGAACAGCTCTGCTGGACGGGATTTTGCGTACACTATGAGGGTAGCCAAGAACTCCTTCTTTGCTACTCACGTAGCCACAGCATAGGTTCGTAAACTAGCTCTATGCCACAATCTGTCAGCTTCAGCACGAGAACGACGCCACCATCGCTCCAACCGTCACCCAGCTTGCGTCAGCCTCTGCTTGCGTCAGCCTCTCGGAAAACCAAGGAGGTCTGCGGAGCCTCCGCCTAGGTAATGGATGCCTAGGAGCTGTCCGATCGATAGCCTCCATGAGCAAGGTTTTCCACAGCTTAATGAGGTCATCAATGAGACGGTTGTCAAGGTCAGAGGGTAACTCCCCCAGAGCACCTAGAAACCGCAATGGGTCCAATAGCCTCCTGGGGCGGACCATCTGAGTAGGTTCCACACCCTTCCAGGGGCAGATGTGTGCTAGAAGGGAGGTCTGCAGGAGGTTATGATCCATCCATGACAAGGGCACAGGTGATATCTCCCCCATTAACTAAGCACCCGCCTCAAGGCCAGTCCAAAACATAAGGTCCAAGGTATGTCCTCCAAGATGTGTCGGGTCGTTGACCCTCTGGGACAGGCCCATGACGGCCATGAACTCATGCTCGGCTCCCCTGAGAACAGCGTTGGCATGAATATTGAGGTCCCCCAAGACTATCATCTTTGGGGACCGCAACACCACCTCCGACACAGCCTCCGCCAGAGCATACAGGGAGGCCGCCATACTGGTAGGTGCATGGTATACCAGCAGCACTCCCAAACTGCCCCCGCCAAATGGAACACAAGATGAAGACCTTCAGTGCCCACTATGGATCGCACTGGATACCTCCTCACAGACCAACCCTCTTTAAAAATCATAGCTACACCGCCCCCCACCCTCCGTCCCTCTGGGTATTCCATCCGTACAGCACCACCTAGCTGGTGCTGCACGGATGGAATACCCAGCTGGAACAAGATCAGCCAAGATAGGCCCTGATTCATTGTCCAGCCAGGTTTCTGTGATACACGTGAGATCGGCAGCACAGTCCAGGATTACCTCCTGGACCATCACTACTTTATTCACCACTGACCTCACATTTAAGAGCACCACCACCAGGTTGGGGACCCCCCTGACCGAGTCCTACCTGCTCTACTGCTAGGGGAGAGGTGAGCAGGACATGCAGTAGACATCTATCCCACCTCACCGATCTCATTTCCCTCCCCCTGAGACCATATCTCCCCCGACCTGTCACGACCTCAATAGTCACGCCCACCCCCACCCCCGGCTGATCCTCCCCGGCCCCCACTCCCTGGTTGTCCCATCCAGTTAGCGAGGGAGATCCCCCTCCCCCCATTCCCTCTTCCCAAGTATCCCTCCCCCCTCTCCCTGGGTCTCCCTCTCTCACAAGGAGTCCCCTCTCCCCGTAATTCGGGATAACACCCCCGTCTCACCGGGAGGCCAGACCCGCCCCCCCACCTCCCATACCCCCTACCCTCCCTCACACCGACAGGGGTAGCCCCCTCCCTAACCCAGTTCCTTCGCCCCCCTTCCTCAGAGGAAACACCCCATCCACCCCCCTTAATCCTGTTCAAACCAAACCAAAACAAAAAGCCTTCCCCCCCCCCGCCCCCCTCAGTCCCGCTAAGGGCCACTTTGGTGTGGCCCTTAGACACACTGCCTGCTGTGCGTCCCTGCGGCACCCGCTGGGTGGAAGGCTGCTTTTGGTCGGGGCTGGATCTAGAAGTCCTAGCCGTACGCCCTAGTCCCATCCCCCTCCTCCAAGTGGGGGAGGGGGAAGATAGTACCTGGTGGGGGGCTGGACAGCATGGCTCCTCACTGAGGCCGGGGTCCCGCAGTGACAACAGACGTGGCGGCGACCCCAGCTCTTGCAGGAACAAACAGCGGCAGCAGCAGACTCCAGGTCAGCCGCAGGGTTGGTCGGGGGCAATTGAAGAGGGCTGACCGCCACAACTGCCGGCTAACGGCACACCAATGGTTCTTCGCCCTTTGGCAGCGCCCTTTGGCCGCCACCCAGAGGACGCCGCCCCCTGGACAAGAGCCCTTTGTCTTGTAGTTACCTGGGGGGAGGGGCAGATGAATTAGCCCAGGTGGGTGGGTCCCAGGAACCTGCAAGAAGCCTTCCTTCCACCACACAGCCCAGCCACACCCCCTGGGCAACAGCCCTTTGTCTTATAGTTACCTGGGGGGAGGGGGCAGATGAATTAGCCCAGATGGAAGGGTCCCAGGAACCTGCAACAAGCCTTCCTTCCACCACACATCCCAGCCCAGCTTTGACCCCGTTTAACCCACAGGCCATCCATTCCCAGCTGCCAGATGTTAACACAGGATAGTTCTCGGCCGTGGTGGCGGCTAGCGCAGGCTGTGACTGGGGAAGGTCTCGGAGTCGCATCCCACTCTAGCCGCCACCACAGCCCCGGTTCCAGCTGCCCAACCACGTATAAAGCTTTATTGGGTCCGGTCTGGAGTGCCTGCCAGGTCCGGGCACCATGGCAGCCATCATTGACCACCATAGCTGCCCAGGGGAAGGGGGCAGGCCGCTGGTCGCAGCACGGGAACAGGGTGGACACACATCCATGTAGCCCAGCCCCCATCATATTAGTTCCAGTACTGGCCATGGTGGTGGCCCGTCTCCAGACTAGGTAAGTCTGTGAGGGCAGCTTAAACCCTAAGATTACCAACAAGGACAATCCTGAACATGTAGCTCATGTTTTAAACAAAGTGGCTCGTGAGTAGCCAGTGGATTCTTTCTGGTAGCTGGTTACCCACAAGCTGTTTCTAGGGAAGGGAGGAGAAGGGAGACTTACTGGAACCAGGGAGCAGCAAACACTGACAGCAAGGACAGCAGCAAGTCCTGTTGCCAGCACTCACTGATCCCCAGTCTAGATAAGTCCTCCTCTGCCTGACCAAGGAGCAGCAAGATCACTACTGCTGCTATCCCCTCTGCTTGTTGTTCCTCAGGATCTTCTGCTGCTGCTGCTGCTGCTGGGGTTCCCTCCCCATCAGTAGCAGGAGAGCGGGGGATCGCACTGACCTACCTCCCTGCCACCGCTTTTCCCACCTGCGGGGAGGAAAATAAAGGCCGGGGGGTGGGGGTGCCTTCGACCTCTGTTCCCTGGTTTTGTAGTGGGGAACAGGCCCAGACCCGCTTCCCTTCCTACAGGAGGGGAAAACGGCAACAGCACCGCAAATTAGGGAGCTTCCCTGTCTGCTCCCTGCTTCTGCAACAACGAGGCAGCTCCCTCCTGGTTCGATCCCCCCTCCCTCCTTTGCACATAATCACTTATGAGACCACATGACAATTACGTGCAGGTGCTCCCCACTCAGGATGGATCCCCTATAGCCTCGGCATACTCCAGGAGTGGGAAACAGCTAGTGGCTACTTAGCTGCTGCACATCTGAAAATTGCTGTCATCTAACAAACATGACATCAAACACTTGTGAGTGTCTAATATTATGTTTGTTTACCAATGTCCTCCAGCATTGGTCCATGTGCATTTGATTGCACAGAGATCTACTAAAACTTTTGATCCACATGTGGTAGAATATAGGCCTATACTGCAAATCATAAACAGCTGTATTTCATTGTTGCTGGATTTTAATGGCCATCATTACACATGGCTCACAGTCATGCAGCGGTTTTGTTGCTGGTGCTAGCCCTTTGCGCTGGAGTGAGTTCCATTCACTTCAGTAGAACTCAACTCACATTTGGTACAAAGGGCTGGTTATTAATCATATACATCAGGTTAACTGCAGTTACTTAAAGAATCTTCTCAGCTTTCTGCATATAGCTAGTTGTTTGGATACCCCAAATAAAGGTCATGGTGGTTGTGATGAAAGTGCTTGATGTGTTTTGCTTGTTTGCAGGTTGACTTTGAGCAACTACAAGACACTTTATGTCAGATGGAGAAAAGGTGCAAAGCATCATGGGATCATCTTAAGGCCATAGCAAAGCATGAAATGAAACCAATTCTGAAGCAGAAAATGTCTGAGTTCCTTAAAGACTGCGCAGAAAGGATCATAATTCTGAAGATTGTTCACAGAAGAATAATTAACAGGTATATCATTGAATTGGGTTTCAAATATATATTATAATGTGCTTCCCAACCAGTAAGCTTACCTAGACATCTTTTGTAAAAAAAATTATGACAGATGAACATTTACTCCAGACATATTTACATAGTGCCAGCAGTCCTGGCACGAAACAATCATTAATTAGAGATAGGTCCCTGCTCTGGGAGGGTTACAATATAGGATGGACAAGGGAGCATAGGGAGAGACTGGGATACATTTGTGAAGTTGACAAGTCACAGAAGGTCCATGTGCTTAGCATAGTTACAAGGGAGAAGGGACTCTCGAATGAAAGGACAGTAAATGGGAGCATCAGTGAGCAGCCTATGGTGGGGAGGAGCTAGGGAAAGTTTGATGAAAGAGAAAGTTTTTAAGAGGGATTTGAAGGGGCAGGGAAGAGCATAGTATATGTGTCCCCAGGCATAGGGAGCAGCATGGAAGAAGGGGCAAAGGGAGGAGATCTGCATCAGAAAAGGATGGTGGCAGAGAAAAGGTGAAGTTCCTAGGTGGGATTGAAGTGTTAAATGAGGTTAGAAAGATAGGAGAGGGGCAAGGTCATGGAGAGCCTAGAAGGTAAAGACAAGGAAATTTGTTCTGGATGCAAGGGGGAGAGGGAACCAGTGGAGGGAGCCAAGAAAGGATTAAACATTATCAAAGTGGCAGGCGAAGTAGATGTCCTCAACATCAGAGTGTTGAGTAGAAATGAGAGGGTCAAGGTGAGAGTTTTGTTTCTTCTGAAAAAACAAGACCACCAACATTTGTTTTTTATTAAATTGACCTGCCTGGTATTTGCAGGTCCTAATCATCTCTCTAGATCAGACCCAAAGCCTTTTATGGTTTAACACACAATATCAAAGAGCTATCTAAACGGTGATGAGTTTGTTGGCAAAGTGCTGATGTTTTTATGCAGACAAATCATTATTGTCTTTAATAGGACACTTGGTGTAGTAAGGTTTGAGTAAGGAATTTAGTACCTGAAACCATAACTGTACATAACTTTTGAAATCCATTAATGCTCAGAGATGAGCAATTGGCACTGCTGATTTTACAGTCACAATGACTGTGTATAGTAGACCAACACATGAGAGGGCAGAATTAATTCTTAAATTTGTTCAACAATACGGTTTCCTTCAGACTGATCCAGTGGAGTTATGTCCTGTTTATAGTTTTGTGAGGAAGACATGCTAACTTGCTATTAATTCCTCTGTTAGCGTAAATTTGATCTACTCCCAAATTGTTCGTCTTGCTGATGTGGCATGTTCTGCATTTGTGCCCTCTCCATATAGATATAATTAACCAAATTATAGCTTGAAAATTTGCTCAAGCTTCAAAATTTGAATCCAGATTTCAAACAGCTTCAGATTTGCAAACCCATCTCTCTTACTAGTAATCATTTCTCTTCCACCCTTCCAGAAGAATATTGTAGTAAATGAGGAAAAGTAAAAGTAGGAGCTCATGAGTTTCATGATTTTAACATACACATTTCATTGATTTTGAAACTAAGCATAGAGGGTATTAAAATACACGTCAGCTGAATGCAGTTTAGAGATCTGAATGATAAGGAGATCAGGTTAGTTGATCTCAGATTCCTTTGGCCCTTAAGAAACAATGGATCTGTATGTCAATAACTGGTAGCCAGGTCTGGAACAGGGCAGGAAGCCAGGAGATCAGAGTCAAGACAAAGCGAGCAAATCATATCAAGTCAGGAGGCAAGGACCGAGGCAAGATGATTAAACTAGAAGCACATGGCCTGGGTCTTGCAGACAAGCTAGTCAGCAATTACATTACATAGGCACTTCCATAGGCATAGCCTTGTGTAGTCTGGAGTAGCCTATGGGTAAATGCAGGCCTATGTGGCCTGTTGGCAGCCCAGGAACAGATGTGACAGCGGCCTGTTTTGGCCCAGACCTCGCTTGCACATGTGTGCAGACGCCGTCAGATGTTGGCCCAGGATTGCCCCAGACTGTGTCATTAGCTAGCCCGGGCTGTGACCTCAGAAAACCTCTGAGGTCACAGCCCGGGCTAAGACCCGCCCAATGGGGCCAAAACAGGCCTCAGCAGGCTATCATGTCTGTTCCCGGGTTGCCAACAGAGCCATAGTCCGCCACCATGGCTGACTCTCATTGGCCACCATGGCTGCCCATCATGGGGGACTTGGCATGACATGGGAGCACATACACGTTTCTCCCAAGTGGCACAGTTACAGTCATATTTGTTCAACGATGTCTGCCACAGTTTTCCTGTCCATGCTGTGTCAAACCCCCACGCTATTGTTGTATGTTTTTACCCAATGAGAAAGTGAGCAGAGTACAATGAATCAGAAATTACTGGGAGTGTCATGCGATCCACTGGAGCTGGTTCAGTATTAGTGAGTCAAGCAGTCTGGATGCTCACACAAGACGCAAGAGACTTAGGTTCGAGTCCCATTTTCCAATGTATCATGTCAGTATCAGCATATTCTCTACTTGATACTTTTAATTGCATACTCTAATGCCTGTTCTGATCCTCAGCAAAGTATTCCATTGCTGTAATCTTACCTTTCCATCCCACTGCTACAAGTGTTTTTTATTAGTATAGATAAAGTAGATAAAGAGGGATGTATACAGATCTGTATATTCAGTTGGCTTGTGTATACATTTCGCTATAGAAACAACAGCAACAGAGTAAATAATGTCCAAGCCTGAATAATTCAGGAACAGTATTAAAGTTGTAAGCATGCAGCTGACCCAAACCAAAATATTTGGATATTACAAAATGTTTTGGTCATCTTTGTGAACTAGAAATACTTTGCTTTCTGTGTTGCTAGCCTGTAAATCTTCGTTCTCCTCGTCTAGACTTCCTTCAACATCCTAAAAGCCTCTTTGAAGTTGCTTAATGCAAACAAGTGGAAATTAAACATAGTAAATATTTTTCTTTACACTATCTGAAATGAAATTGCTTATTCATATGCCAAATTAGAAATAGAAAAGGAACAAGGCTCCATGAACATCTTATCCTCTTCATCACACTTACAAAGTAGATTGGGATGAAACTATCATGGTCTTTCTTTTTATTTTCATTGTGTTTTTAATTATAAGCTATGCCAGTGATATTTAAGGAATCCATGAAACCTCCACAGTACAAAGAAAGAATGATGAGAGTTCCCAAGATTTTAAATGGATTAATGGGAATCTGTTTTACTGCAGATCCAACCATGTTATTAAGGGCTTTGATATTTTTTTATTTATGGGGGTGGGGAAGATCAGGGCTGGCCTTACACAGGGCAACCTGGGGCGACTGCCCTGGGCCCCACTCTTTTCTCTGCTTCCTGTTTTGACCAGGACCAAGTGTGGGGCCCCAACTCCTTCTCAGCAGGACCTCACACACAACCAGTTCTAGGTCCCCACGGAGGGTCTCCTGAGGGGACAGGAGAATGCAGAGGGAGTGGGGCCATCAGGGGCCCTGCATTTTAAGTTTGCCTTGGACCCCGCAAATTCTGCGGCTGGCCCTGGGGGAGATGATGTTACATGTCCATTCTTTTTGCTTCTCTAGGTTCCACTCCTTTTTACTATTTATGGGCTACCCTCCTTATGCAATCCGTGAAGTCAACATCAACAAGTTCTGCAAAATTATTAGCGAGTTTGCTTTGGAGTACCGCACCACCAGGGAACGGGTCTTGCAGCAGAAACAGAAGCGAGCCAACCACAGAGAAAGGAACAAGACCAGAGGGAAAATGATCACAGATGTAAGTGAAAGAAGCAATCCACTTTAGCAACAGTTTGTAAGACATTCCTGCCAGTGAATGCCATCCTATAGATATTGAACTGCACTCGCTAGTCTTTCCTTAAGGACTCCCTCCATTGTGAAACCTGTTCTTTCTGTTGTTTCCCATAAGTTACATTTATGTTTATGTTTGTCATTGACCATGTGTGTGGTTCCAGGTTCTGAATTTGTGAGGAAAAAAACAAGTCAAAGTTTTTGTAAGGAACTTTTCAGCCTGCTGCTTGGGCAAATTCGCACCCAAGGTCTGCTCTTGTCAGCTAACTGAGTGGGAATTGAAGACACCAAGGGTAGTGAACGCTCTCGTCGCCCTTTGCTTGATCAAAATTTCCCCAAAGTTTTGCAGGCTGGATTACTCTGCATAGTGGCATGGCTAACCTGGGAGCACTCTGGGGAGCGGGAGGGATGAGGAAAAGCTCAGAGCACTCTGCGCAGGGCGCAAGATGCCAGCACAGAGCATTCTACAAGATGTATTGCTGGCTGCCCCAGGAGCAGTCTGCAAAGAGTGTGGTTGTGCCAGGAGTGCTTTGCAGGGAGCAGGGTCCCAGCCTGCATCAGTTCTTCTCACCTTCACTGCAGCCTCCCCGAGTAGGGTGGCCATACCTCTCCTTTAAAAGAGGACACTTATGAAAAATACATGGTGGAGGGCTGCAGTGGAACCAGTGCAGCCCTGCAACATGTATTTTTCATACACGTCCTCTTTTAAAGGGGAGGTATGACCACCCTATCCCCGAGAGGGTGCCTGTGACTTTTCTGCAGTGCCAGGCAAGAAAGGAAGACTGGCCACACTGATGTCGAAACAGGGGAAGCCACAGTGGGTCGGATGGACTGTGGCCATGGGCAAAAATGACCTAGAGGCCAGAGGTTTCCCACCCTGAATGGAGACAAGATTTTCCAACCAGTCAGGTTCCTCGGACAGACCATATTTGGAATGATTCATCAGTTGTCTAGTTGTGTGGATTCGAAAGTTTGACTTTAGGCCCTTGTTTAAAAAAAGAAAGGGAAAAAAGTGGTCTATGTGCCTAAATGAGAGGTTCCTAAGTCATGAATTAGGACCTCAAACAGGGTCATGCTATCTGCAGTCGGAGTCACGATCCTGATTGATATTGGATACACTTTCATGTCTTTGCTGCATCTTGTGATCACAAGATTATATTTCAGTTCAAAACAGGACCACAGGCAAAAATTTGGGGAACCAGTCCAGTATTTTTAAATGTATGGCACCAAGGTAGAAAAAAAAATCGATTCTATGTAGTGAAAGTGGACCCGCTTTCAGTTTTCAATTCAGATTATTAATTTATGTTCTCAGAAGATGCTGCCTGATAAATTTTGCTGGCTGTTTTTTAGCTCCTTTTGTAAAAACAAGATCAGTTTTCTCTCTTGAGTGACCTTTAAAAAAAACAACAAGAAAAACCCTCCAGGTTGTGTTTTTTTGGTTTTTTTAAAAATTCTCCATTGAAACTGGTGTAGTCTCAGTCCCAATAAAGGTTTAAGTGGTGCCAGTACTTAATAAAAGTTTCCAGCTCTCTTAAAATCCAACTCTGGAGTCTCGATTAGACATGAATTCTTGGTCGCTGATGAAGCTACCCCTATCCTGCCTTTGGCTTGAGCAGCCCTGAGCTGATTTCAGCCTCATGGCCAATATCTTCACAAGTTCGCTCAAGAAAAAAATATCATAATGGGCCCAAGTTAGGGTTGCATTTAAGTCACTGATTCCCAGTCATTTGTAGATCTTTCCTGGCAATGTCTTTACAAATTTTGGATGTCTGCCTTATCTGCATTGCTATTGCAAAAGGTTTTTCTTTTGGTCCAAGTCCCACATTAAGAAAGGAACTTTGATTCTTTGCAAAGGTTTTGGACTATCCGCACGCTATTTCACGTGTGGTGGTAGGAAGCTGAAGCCTTTATGCTTGCGCTCCTCCCTAATTATTTCATAGACTGCTGGAGAGGTGAAATTGTGACACTAACCAAAAGGGATTGAAGGATTAGGTCTTGAAATTCTCAAGCAGCATATGTTCCACCATCCAGATAGTTAGGAGTGAGGCATAGAGGCAGGCCTACAGTTTGTTCAAGGCTTGAGCCTGTTAAGTGCTTAGAAGTCTATAGCCCTTATCCTGCATGGATCCCCATTCCACCCCCCCTACACAACCTACAGAACCCCATATCTCTCTTGTCTCTTCAGTGGAGTCTCCCCTCCTCCCTGAACTTAGGATGGGCTAGGGCTAGTTTTGAGGTTTTCCATTCCAATAGAACGTTCCTGTAGAACTATTTTAGCAATTGGTCCTGTAGCTTTGAACTGGTGGGTCTAAAGGTTGAAGTGTGCCCATGGGAGGGAACGCTATAGGTGTGTGTATCTGCATTGTTTTTTAAGTTTTCTTTTTTTAAAAAAGCACCTGATTTCTTTGTTTTCCATAGACGATCTAGAGATTATGATAGAACTCACCTAACACAGGGAATTCAAATTCAGGAGATTAACTTTACCACCACTCTAACGGCTGGGATGACTCACCACCCACCTTCCTAATCCCAAAACAGAGTCCACACAGTGTATTGGATAGGGGGAGGGGGTACCAACCAGTAGTGGGATTCTAAGGGTCATCATTCCTCTCCCACTCAACTATCTAAATTTATTTATTTATTTAGATTTAGAGCCTACCCTTCCCGAAGTCTCGGGGCAGTTAACAAAACATATATACATAAAATAAAACTTCTTTAAAACATAAGATTGTGCAGAAATATAAAAATCAAAACCACCATCCCAGACACTATCTCTGCCTGCTAAATGCGCAGCCAGATAAATAGTTCTTTCTAGGGATGTGCGAACAGGACGGAGTTCAGACATTTGGACTAAAAACTTAGTTCGGGTTGGTGGGTTCGGTCCGGTGGAGTTCGGACCCCCTACCCCCCCAAATGTTCGGTCCTGCCAGGAGGCTTGGGGCGCTCCAGGGGTGCCCATGGCAGCATGGCAGGCCACCAGAGACCCAGCAGCAGCAGAGACCAGGAAGGCTTGGTGCTTGGCACCCTGGGTTGCCTGGGCAGGCAGGCTCGGCGCTTGGCCCCTGGAGGTGCCCGTGGTGCCAGGGCTGGCCGTCTGAGACCCAGCAGCAGCAGCAGAGGCCGGGAAGGCTTAGCGCTTGGCACACCAGGTTACCCGGGCAGGTAGGCTCGGTGCTTGGCCCCTAGGGGTGCCCGTGGCGCCAGTGCTGGCTGTCTGAGACCCAGTGGCAGCAGCAGCAGAGGCCAGGAAGGCTTGGTGGCTGCCACCCATAGTTGGCCAGGCGTTGCAGAATGGCAGATATTGGTGGGTCTCAGACAGTCAGCCATGCCCCGAGGTTGCTGAGTGGCACTGCTGCAGAGCACCCACTCAGATGGAGTGTTTGGGGAAGGATTCAATCGGGCGGCTCCCACCATGGCTACCCCAGCAGCAAGCCACCATGCACTCCCTCTGCCATGGGGGAGGGAGAAGCACATTGGGCTGGCCTTTGCAATTCACATGTCCCCGCCCGGTGTGAGCCCTGGGGAACCCAGGCTCCCCAGTGCTCCTGGCTAGTTCTTCTACCCACAGTGCCTATGTGCGGCAGACCCATCTGCTGACATGGCTACCTGCCCCAGTTCATACAGACAGAGGCTTCATGGCTGCCCATTGTCACAGAGCTATTTGACTTGCCCCACGCGGAGCACTCTGGATGGCAGTGCTCCGTGTGTGGCCATGAGTGGGTGCTCGGTAGCTCATGGGAGTGCACATTCCCCTGCTAGCGCATTCCTCTTTAGACTAGTGCTGCAACTCTGTCCTCAGTTTTTCTCAGAATTTACCGAGGACTGGCCTATTTGGCCTTGGTTTGCCGAGTACCGGATTTTTGAAGACTTGCCACAAACATTTGGTACTCTACCAAATCTTGGCTGAGTGCAAGGAGCAGCAGCAGAGGCCCTGCCAGGGCTTGGTGGCTGACACCCCTACTTGGCTGGGTGTTGCAGGCTGCTAGGCATCGGTGGCAGCCTGATTCAGGGTGGTGTGCAAGGGCAGCTTAAACTGAGGGGCCAGGAGGCCAATCAGGCACCTAAGCCCCATGTGCCCGACCACTGAGAAGGGCTGGTCCTCGAGCGCAATCATTTCCCCCAACATGCGAGTGGCTTTCAGTTGAAAGCCATGCCGCCCTCCACATCCTGCAGCTGCCAACAGACTTGGCAACTGCCCCCACCCCAGCTCTCGATGACATGAATGGACAGCCCTCCCTGCCTGTAACGTAGGCCCCAGAACCCTGAGGGTGGGTCCTGGGGCTGGAATGGTTGGTTGTTTCTTGATGCGGTGGAATGACAGATCCCCATGAGCATAATGATGTCCCCAAAATCCTGATGGTGGGTCAGGAGTTTCAGCTTTTGGATAAAGTGAATGGACAGCCCTCCCTACCCGTAATGCAGGCCCCAGGACACTGACAGTGGGGCCTGGGGATGGAGTGGCTGCTTCATGATGTGGTGGAATGACAGCTCCCTGTGAGATGAATGATGGCCCCAGAACCCTGACGATGGGTCCTGGGACTAGAGTGGCAGCTTCTGGATAAAGTGTAATGAAAGCTCTTCCTGCCTGTAATGTAGACTCCAGAACCCTGATGGTGGGACCTGGGGCTGGAGTGGCTGGCTGTTTCTTGATGCCATGGAATGACATCTCCTTGTGAGTGGAATGATGGTCCCAGAACCCTGACAGTTAGTCCTGGGGCTTATGTGTCTGGCACCCCTGCTCAGCCAGGCTTTGCAGGCTGGCTGGCATCAGTGGAGCAGCAGCAGAGGCCTAGCCAGAGCTCGGTGGCTGGCACCCCTACTTGGGTGGGCATTGCAGGCTGGCTGGCCTCGGTGGGGCACTTGCAGACAAGTGGAACGACAGCCCTCCCTGCCTGGAACGTATGCCCCAGAACCCTGATGGTGGGTCCTGGGGTTAGAGTGGCTGGCACCCCTACTCGGCCGGGTGTTGCAGGCTGGCAGGCATTGGAGGAGGAGCAGCAGAGGCCTGGCCAGGGCTTGGTGGCTGACACCCCTACTCGGCCGGGCATTGCAGGCTTGCATCCTACTCGTCGGGTCTCAACAAGCTCTTCTGCAAATTGGTCAAGCCTTGCCCGATGGTGAATCACATGGCCACCCAGTAGCAGACATTGGATTTCTGGGTGGCAGAACCCATGGCACAGACAGCAGAGGTAGCATTGGCAGCAGCAGCAGACATTGGATTGCCTGGTAGCAGAACCCATGGCACAGACAGCAGAGGCAGCATTGGCAGCAGCAGCAGACATTAGACTGCCAGGGCACAGAACCCATGGAACAGCAGAGACAGCAGCAGCAGGGTTTGCCTGTGTGCAGCACCAATGGAGCCAGGATGGTAGGATTTGTCAGGGAAGAGCTCCCATACAGCAGCAGATGGCAGCAACATTTGGATTTCCCAGGGCAGAGCACACATGGACCAGCAGACAGCAGCAGCGGATTTACCAGGCCAGTGGGGCACATCTCCCAGGGTTGCCAGGGCAGGCAGACAGGCACCTTGGCATGAGAGGCAGGCAGGCTGGGGCAGGGCTTCAGCTTTGCCCACAGGGTGGGTAAACAGGCACTTTGACATGAGCGGAAGGCAGACAGGGAGGATTCGAACTTGGCAACCAAGGCGGGCAGACAGGCAGCGTGGCATAAGCATCGGAAGGCAGTCTTAGGCAGGCTTTGATCTTGGCAACCTGGGCGGACAGGCAGCATGGCATGAGCATCGGAAGGCAGCCTGAGGCAGGCTTTGATCTTGGCAACCTGGGCGGGCGGGCAGACAGGCAGCATGGCATGAACATCGAAAGGCAGCCTGAGGCAGGCTTTGATCTTGGCAACCTGGGCGGGCGGACAGGCAGCGTGGCATGAGAGGCAGTAGGGAAGGCGGCCTGGGACCTTGGCAGGGCACTCAGATAGGCTGGCAAAGACTGTGCAGAGAGAGCGAGTCAGATAGGCGGGCCGAGATTGTCTAGTCAGAGGCCAGCTGGCAGGCTTACAGCTTCCCAATGCCACCCTGTGTCATGAGGTCAGTCAGGTAGGCTGGCCGAGGCCGACTAGTCAGAGAGAGAGGCAGGCCGGGAACCAGGCATTGGGAGGGAGGGACAGCACCTCAGCAGAAGCAGCCCAGGTTGAGGAGGAGCTCCGTCCCAAGACTTCCCCTGGCATGGAATGGCGTGTGCCACTGCACCGTCAATTCATGTCCAGGGGCAGCTTGGGGAATCTCAGTAGCGGAAGGTTGACCTTTATAAACAGTAACTGCTCCACCAACTTAGCCCCCAGTCTCAGGTGGTGCGGCGAGCAAATGTCCCCCGTCATGGAGAACACCCACTCACTGGGGACACTTGGTGGTGGGCAGGACAAGAGACCCTTGGCCACTTTGGACAGGGCCGGCCCCACGCTGGTCTTGCCAGCCCAGTAGGACAAGGGATCACTGCTGGGTTCGATGCACGGCTCCTCCTCCAGTTAGCTCTCCACTGCTTCTGAGGTGCTGTCATACTCCCTCACATAACTCTGCCTGGGCACCACCTCCACCAATGCCCTCAGCCACGCTGCCTGCCCTGCTGTGCATGAGCCCATGCTCGCCAGAGTGCCCTGCACATACAAGCTGCTCCTGGCAATAGGGGTGCTGCTGCTGCTCAGCCTGCTGCCGGTGCTGCTACTGCTAGGGTTGGGGGCAGGGATAGACCCCGCCAGCTGAAAGTGGTGGCTGCTCCCACTCCCACCATCCCCAGGGGTGTTTTGCTGCTGCTGCCGCGCACTCTCAAGCCCACTCTGCCTTCCGGACCCTCTCCACCAGGTCACCCTTCCAGTGCCCATAGAGCACTGTCTGGTGTGCCACGCTGCCCTTGACCCTGAGGTCCAGCATGGTTGCCAAAACGTATTCCTCCTGCTGCAGGAGCTCATCAAACCACACCTTCAGCCCTGCCTTCAGCTGCTGCATCAGGTCATCTGTTTCATCTGCCAACTTCCTGCCCTGAGGACCACAATCCCACCCCTGGAGAATCTCCTCCAGCGTCCTGAGAAGGCGCTGGACCAGAGGGGTTGCCTGGCTGATGGTGGCCGTGGAGGAGCTGATGGACACCGTCACGGCCAGGAATGGTCTGAGCACGAAGACTGTGTGACCCAGGATCTCCCATTCCATCCCATCGTACCCTGGAGGTGCCCCGCTATCCATCACCAGTTGAACCTGATGCAAGGCGGCTTTCTGCTCGAGAAGCCACTCGAGCATCAGGAACGTGGAATTCCACCAGGTGGAGCCATCCTGCACCAGCTGGTGTACTAGGGAGCCTTGCTCGGCCTGCTTCACCCGGAGGAGTTCGCTGCCCTTCACACTCCGGTTAAAGAAACCAGCCAGCTTCCTCCCCGGCTCGATCAGGGAGCTAAGGGTGCCTGCCCCAATCCCCTTTTCCCCCAAGCCCAGAACGCCCTTGACCACCAGGTGAAGGGTGTGTGTGGTGCAAGGAATGCTGGTGAAGCCCCCCTCGTGGACTGCCCTTAGTATGTTGGTTGTGTTGTCCGTCACCACGCACCCCTTGGTGAAGGGCGTGCCTGGTGTGACCCACTCCCTCACCATGGCAGTCAGGGCTGTCTTGATGTTCTGAGCGGTGTGGGGGCCGTCCATTACTTCTGCCTGAAGCAGGGCCCACCTATACCCTGCTTCGGAGCCTCTCCTGCCACTGCCAAACGCTGCCTCTGGGTCCTGCCACCAGTGCGCCGTCACTGCCAGGTAGGCATGCTGGGCGTTTATACTCAATCGCAGGTCTGTGGTGAAGTGGATGGTGGCACCTCCAGCCCTTTCCAGCTGCTCCCTCACCCGCTTCTTTAAAGCCCGGTTTTGGCTGCCAACTCAGGGTGGTGCGTGAGGGCAGTTTAAACTGGGGAGCCAGGAAACCAATCAGGCACCTAAAGCCCATGTCCCTGACCACCAAGAAGGGCTGCCCATCCAGCACTATCATTTCCCCCAACACACGCTTGGCTTTCGGTTGAAATCCACGCCGCCCTCCACGTCCTGCAGCTGCCGATGGACTTGGCAGCTGACCCCACCCCAGCTCCTCCATGGTGC
Organism: Sphenodon punctatus; assembly: GCA_003113815.1. Taxonomy (NCBI): domain Eukaryota; kingdom Metazoa; phylum Chordata; class Lepidosauria; order Sphenodontia; family Sphenodontidae; genus Sphenodon; species Sphenodon punctatus. The sequence goes on along the minus strand of QEPC01013498.1, from coordinate 7,842,976 downwards.
ACTGATACTGCTGCTACTTCTGCTGCTGCTGATCCCCCCTAGCAGCGATACCGCTCCTGCTGCTAGAGGCAGCTGTTCGAGCAGGATGCTTGCCCGCTGCTAGAGGCGGACGACTGGCTCTTGCAGTCGGGAACCCGCTGGCATCCACTGCTCATGCCTGTCCACTTAGCAGCACAGCGCTGTGGCATCCCTTCAGGTGCCTCGCCATGGCAGTTGTGCCAAGGTTGGTGAGCACCTGCCCATGCTTTACCACCTTCTGGCACAAACTGTACTGCACATCCCTGGGATCATCCACCCGCACCAACTTAAAATGCTCCCAGACAGAGGATTGTTTGCCCCCTCCTGCCTTCTGGCCCACACCGGGTGACACACCGCTGACAGCGCTGCTGGGAGGGGAAGAACATCATGGCAACACAACTTTCGAAGGGACAGCCATCGCCTCAGCACCAGACATCTCCTCCGCAGGACTAGTGTTTGCCTCACTGTCCCCAATCAGAGTGATGTCCCACGAAGGGGAGTACTGGGACCCTAAGGCTGATCTACTGCCCACCATGTTGCTGCCACTCTCCCTGTACCCCTTATAGCTCCTGCTGCTCCTCTCCTTGCTGCCATTGCCCGGGGATTGGGCCCTGCCTTTAGCAGCCAGGGTGGGATCCACCAGCCCTGGACTGCTGGGGATCACCTCAATAATGGGGGTCAGGGACATTTGTGACCCTGGAGGAACTTCCAACCCTGAAGCACCTGCTCCTGCAGCCGCAGCAGAGACAGCCGCAGCCTCCTGGAATGCAGGCCTTCCAGTGCCCTGCGTGGCAGTGGAGGACACTGGCAGGAGGCGCCGCAGAACCGCATCCCTAGTGCCACTGCTGGGAGCCTCTGAAGCCTGACTGCCAAAATCAGGCCTGTGCAGTTTGGGGCATGGTGATGGGCTCGGGCTGCTGCCACTCCGCTGGCACAGCCCCTGCCACCTCTGCCACGTGCCCCATTGCCCGCCTTATGGGCAGCAGACCGGCCTCTCCTGTTTCCCTTCTCCATTTCTCCCACCCAAAGAATGCACACAAAGATTTGTTTTTATTTATTTATTTATTCAAATTGGTAATCTAATATTATGTATATCTACACTAACTCTAACTGCTATTAACTAATCTAAAACCTATGGAACTAAATGGAATATTATCTGATATCTACAAAGGCCTAGTCCTACAAACACACTATAAAATATTAAAACTGAATCACTACACGCTATCTCTGTATCTCTATAACTAAGCTAACTCCTACAACTATCTATAGTAACTATCTTATAGATAGATAGATAGATAGATAGATAGATCTGAACACAGAGGACTACATCTCAGAGGGCCTGAGACAACTTAAGGATGACAAGACTTACAAGCCCCTTGACTTACAAGCCCCTTGACCAAGACATTACAGCAAATCTTAATACCCACATTTCTACCACCGTACAAGGGTTTAAACAAAGGAACTTACTTAATCAGCATAACTTTGACAAAGATACCATACGAGCCACATTCGATGTCACTTCTCTCTACACCAATATTCCACACGATGTGGAATTAAAAGTATTTTTAAATAGCAGAACTTTCAAAGAACCCCCCACGGAAGTCATCACCTCATTAGCTACACTAGTGCTCACCTGCAACAACTTTACCTGTAATGATAAACGTTACGTGCAAGTGCAAGGTACTGCTATGGGCACTCATATGGCACCATCCTATGCTAATTTATTTATGGGCAAACTTGAACAAAGTATCTTGGAGGAGTCTACCCACAGACCTCTAATATGGTGGAGATACATTGATGACATCTTTGTAATCTGGACAAGTGGCAAAGAGAGTTTTGAACAAATTTAGGGCTATCTCAACACCTTCCTTCCCACTATAAAATTCACATGCAATAGCAGCATTGATAATTCCTACATCCCCTTCTTAGATGTCCTTCTTAACATTGAGCGAAATAAGATTAACACCGTTTTATACAGCAAACCTACAGATGCTCACCTTTACTTGAATTGGAGTTCTTGTCATCCAAGACACATAAAGGAGAACATAATTTATAGCTTGACTCTCAGGATTAGACACATCTGTAACAACAACGTGAATTACCACCAATGAAGCAAAGAACTCAAGAAGCATCTTTTCACTAGGGGCTATCCTTCCAATGTCATAGACTACAACATCCACCGGGCGTCCATACTAGAAAGGGAATCCCTCCTCTACAAGGGGGAGACTCATACTCACAAAGAACACCGCATCCCTTTTGTAGTAGATTTTCACCCAGCATCTCCTCAATATCACCTGGCAATTAAAGAAAGCTACCCATTGGTTACAAATTCACCAGGTCTTCAAAAAACCATCAACCATCCACCTTTTGTGGCTTTTTGCCAGCCGCCTAACCTACGGAAACTACTTGTAAGACCTGAATTAAAATCGCCTGTCATCAACCCTGGATCTCATCACTGTGGATCCCAACATTGAATCACTTGTATCCATCTTAAAGAAACAACCACATTCAGAAGCAGAACAACTGGTAGGACCTACTACATCAAACAGAATATCACCTGCAAGTCAAGCAATGTCATATATGTGATACAATGCAAACATCCTGATTGTCATATACAATACATTGGGAAAACTACGACGAACCTCTGTACCCTGTTCAGAAACCCGCTTGCCCTAAGGTTTTGTAAATGTCATCTTCAGATGGTGGAGTCCCTGGCTCACATATTTCTTGAATCCATGAGGATGCTAGAAGGAGGTTTCTTTCCCCGGTAATTGCCCCTTTTCCAGGCAGACCATCGCTTTTCTATGTGTGACTGCTGCTGGGGGACAGTTTGCCGGAGGTGACCCAGGTGGGGAAGGGGTTTGGTTTGGCCCTTTTGGGTTTACTAAGTAGGAACCAATGCCCCTATAGATGGTGATAGGACTCCCTTTTTGTGCAATGTAAATTATATATTAATAATTGATTTGAATAGAAAACAGTATTATTTTTCTTTTCCTGAACAATTTTAGTTTAAAAATGTTTATGTGCAGGATGGATTGTGATGTGGACAATTTTAAAGTGTATATACATGTATTTATTTATTTACTTTGTGTCCTGCAATGACCTTTGGTCACGCAGAATAAAGTTATTAAAGTAAAGGTTCAGAAACCACAAATTGGCTATCGTGACAACGAAATTGGAACAACCTGTGGCAAGGCATTTTAACTCAACAGATCACACTCTCTCGGACCTGGAAATCTTCCCTATAGAAAAACCCTCCACCCCAAAGCTACTAGATGCCAGGGAGAACTTCTGGATCTACAGGCTTGACACCCTAA
>QEPC01013498.1:7823401-7838542 GCA_003113815.1 Sphenodon punctatus | reverse complement strand
GGGAATTTATTTTAATTTATTGCATTGGTTTCAATGGGGACACAGCGCCCCATTGAAACCAATGCAATAAATCCGGCACCGGTATACCGGATTTAATCCGGGAATCCGGTTTTTGCGAAACCGGTAACCGGTAAATCCGGTAGCCGGTAATGGGCCCGGGGTCCCACCACTATTATATATATTATAGTGACTGTCAGCACACACACACACACAGAGGGATGGTGGGGGGAGAGAAACAGACAGCTCACAATGAACAACACAGGGAGGGGTACAAAACTGAAATGAAACCTAAATAAATCTAATGCTACTCTAAATAAATCCAAAAACAGGGGAAGAGAATCAGGGATGGAATACATACAGGGACGAGGGAAGGATTCAATGGAGGGTAGGGAGAAAGAACACAGGGAGGGGTAAAAAATAAAAATAACACCTAAATCTATCTAATCTTATCTAAATAAATGAAACTATGGAGGTAAATGTGTGGAAATGGGTGAAATCGGAGGAGGATGCAATGGATTGGGAGGAACACAAAGTGCTGGGAGAGGGAGACTTCTGAAAACGCCTGCTGACAGGATCAGTGGGTAGCTCAGAAGGAATTGGAAGGCGGGAGGGCAGTGACTTGTTACTTGCTGCGCCCGCCTTACCACAAGCCCCATTGGCTCCATGCAGCCTAGCCCATGGCCAATCGCAGACTGCGAAGCCAGTGGTCTGAGGAAAAGAGAGATGGTGATTGGGCAGGCTGGCTACTAGTCCAAGCCTCTCCACCCCTGGCACCAGGAAATCTGCTCCTCAGCTGCCCAACCCCCGGGCCTGCCAGACAGGATTTTCCCTCCCGATCGCGCCCAAACTCATCCGAACACAGCCAAACTGTTTGGGGCTTCGGGAGTTCGGTTTGGGCGTTCGGTTTGGCCATCTGAATTTTCTGAGTTCGGGCCAAACACCAAACGTCCAAACCGCGTTCGCACATCCCTAGTTCTTTCATCACTCCAGGAAAATGCTCAGGCTGTGACAAACCGCCAGGGGCAGGGAATTCCAAAGCTGTGGAGCAGCCACTGAGAATGTCTCTCTTTGTGCTGGACAGCCTGTATGGACCTGGTGCAGAGATGGAGACCAGAGAGGGTACCCCCGGATGACCTTAGAGATCACAATGGAACATAGAGGAGAAGGCAGTCTTTTAGATGAAATATAGTCAGGATCTAGTGGGGCAGCACATAATGGAAACGAGGATGATTCAGATAAATTTCAAGCCAATATATGCAGATCTTTAGCATTCCTTCTTTTTGAAATTTCAGCCTGGCAGCCCCTTGCCTCAAGTACGGGTCTGGCCCATGGATCCATTCCCGAACCTCAAGCATTAAAAGAGTGATCTCAGAGGAAGGGAGTTGAAATGGGGGCGTATACTCAATGCTAGAAGATGGATCTATGATCTGGACCTTCCTTTTCTTCACCCATCCTGAGCTCATCACTTAAGTGGCATCCTCCCCAACTCCTATCTGGCCCCAGAGCATCTACTAATTTTCCTAGTGACCCACAGGAGCAATAATGTTTCTTATAATCTGGGATGCCACCTTCCTTAACTAACTGTTGTGCTCTGCTTTCTACTCCTTCAGACATCTTTCAAATATTAGGTTATATTTCACTTTAATTTTTCCCTTCTTTTCATTTGTCTAGTTATCATTTCCCTTATAGACTACAGCATATGATGCTCTTTGTCCCAGATTCTACCTTTAGTTTTCTGACAGTTTATCATGCCAGGTAACTAATGGTACATTGATGTCTCTTCAGAGGAATTATTTGAGAGGGGGTGGAGGGGCTTGGAAAATCTTACCATAATGGGAATAACAAAATGTGCATGCTCCCAAGGTCCCACTGCAAAAGGTCTGGCATAGTTTCTGTGCCACTAAGCAGAAAGGAAAACAAACAGCTCACTCCTTGAGCAAAACATACCCTTAAAAAGCAATGTCAGTGCTCCTCAGCACTCTCGCAGCGAATCCTTTTCTGTAGTGTACGTAGAAGATTAGAGGAGAGAGGGCCAAAACAAATGAGGCTTTCTTTTTTTTATAATGAATTTTTTTGAACTATATTTGTTAATTCCAAATAGAACCCAGTTACCAAACTGGAGTTTGTCACGGCCATGAGGTCTGCAAATGCTGACAGGACCAGGCCAGGAGTGGCAGCAGGATCAGACCCAGGGCAAGGACAGAACCAGGTCCAAATCCAGGCAGGGCCAAAGCAAATCTGGAACACAGGCTATCATTATGATTTACCATCTTTATAGCACTTTCAGTGTTTAGTTTACAGTGTTTCACAGTCCCTACATAGATCACCCTCACAACAACCCTGTGAGGTAGGTCATTATTATTTCCAATTTTACAGATGAGGAACTGTGACTAAAAGATGGTGACTTGCCCAAGGCCACCCTGCCACTTCTCAGTTACGGTGGGATTTGAACCCTAATGGTTAAGGTCCAACACCTTAACCATTAGTCTACACAGGCTCTCAGTCAAAAGGAGCGATCCAAAATTTGTAGTCAATGAGACAGGCCAGGGAAGGAGTTGCAAACAGGCAAGGAAGGCTGGGACTCAACTGGGTCTCATGCATGGTTGGAACACAGGCAAGATGGAGGAAGGATTGGATCAAGGACTGGATATCACACATGGACCAGGGTACAGGAAATAAGAGACGTTGCTCTGCCCAGCTTCCTGAGGCTGTTGGGCAACCTTATATTGAGGCAGGAACCAGTCTGGCACTGGGTGAAGGACATGACAAATAACTGGGGTAGCGAGCTTAATAAGCAAAAGCATGAGCCCAACCTAGAGCACAGCGGTGGTGATACAGAGAGAGCCACTGCCCCAAAACGCCGGGGGATGCTGCTTCACATCCTGCGTCTTTACAATTAAGTCTGAAAACATATGTGAATAGCTTACAGTTTGGGTGAACATACAAATAACTGAAAAACCAAGTTCTCTTTACAACTTTAAAATAATCACAATACACGGGAAAGGATGGGCATGAGAAGCTACAGTTTATGAAAATTCCTTAACTCTGCCCATATGCTCTACCACCCTGAGAACATTCACATCAAAAATTTCCTAGAAAACGTACAGATATAACTCTTGATAATACCGCTGTTTTGGCATTACATCCAGGCATTTGAAGAAATTTCTGTCTCCGTATATTGGGATACTAAGCCAGTGCTTGCAGCTTTATACGAAGAGTTGCTTAATGAGTAGAAGTGGCACAGCATCATATTAGGAGCATGACGCAGGCAAGAGAAACAGATGGGTAGTGATCGACTATGACCACAGTTCAGCATTAGAGCTGAAACAGATAGTTAATTTGGTAACTGCATTGAATCTGTTAAACCATCGAATAATAAACTAATACAACTTGGTAACTGATTGTTGTAGGTGAAGATCAGTTTACCGCAAATCTACCAGTTACCAGGAAATTAACCATTTCAACTCTATTCAGCATTTCCCCGAGAGAAAGCAGAGGCGGGATAGTGTATCTGTACACACAGAGTTCCACTCCCAACACTGGGTGTTTTTAACTAAGACACACCCACACATGGACATTTCCCGTCCACGTGGGGGGAAGTCTTGTTTGAATATGGGCACCTGGGGGTGCGCACTCACGTAACCCACACACCGTCCACACAGTTCACGCATGGGCACTCCTGGAAAAGTCAGAGTGCTCAGTGAGGGCATGGGGTGGGCAGGGCGTGAACGGGACGGCTGTATGTGGGGCTGCTCGTTTGAAGCACTCCCCCATGCACGGTGCCCACTCACCCGCCCTTTGCATTGATCACGGACCCTCACTCCATCTTGTTTAAAAACAACCACTGATATCCTTGGGTTTGGCATGGGGCAGCCCAGCTCTGCTCTGTGAGTAGGACTCTGAGTCAGCTGATTACAGTGCCTGCAAATCTTGAGATTCCACATGTTCAGGACAGCCCAGACTGTGTATGCCTGCAAGACTGAGACCAAAAGGATTAAGAGAAATGCCACCTTTTCAGGAAATAATGTGTCCATTATTAATAGTAATGTGCTAAAAAGAAACGTCCAGCTGCTTGCCCACAGGAAATGGTATCTTTTTTACCTTTTATTTAATTTCATGCTTAATACTTTGGATGCCTCTTGTTCTCTCTTGCTTTGACTATATGATTCTTCTTAAACCTTGCTCTTTGTCCTCTTCTGTCCTGGCCTTTGTCTTCTCTGATAGACTGATGAAGAAGAGGATGTGGAGGTACGGTTCTTTGAAACAGCATGCCATTTTCAAGCTTTGTGTTGTGAGATCTCATTCTAACACATGCAGCCCACCTCCCTTAGCTCCATTGAAAATGTGCTTTGCCCCTTTCTGGCTCTGTCATAAGGGTGTCCGTTTCTTCCATAGTTTTTGTTGCAGGAGTGGTATTATAAAGCCATTAACGCAGAAAAATATGTGTCAACAATTAACATGTGTGTGAATATTGGACTAATGTGTATATCCTAACTAATGGTTATGTGACAATATTCCTATTTGATCCCCCAATAATGTTTTGTATCTGGCTAACTCTGCAACCTGTTGTCTCTAACGTATTCATTTTAAACAAGGTATTTCATGTATTGAAGATGAAGTTGTATCGCTAATATTTAGTCTATCACTAATATTTTTTTCTTTTCACAACTGAGCATTTTTTCAAAATTACAAGCTGATTTTTTAAACCAAATTCTAAGTAGGTATCTTCAGAAAGAAGCCTCAAATTAGTATGTTTAGGTCTATGACATAATTATTATTGTGTGGTTATTAAACAAAATAATTGCTGTACTATCAGCATAATTCTCTCAACAGTTTCTGCCTCAAATGTGCTCAGTTGTAAATGGAAAAAAATGGTTGGCTTGTTTTCCTAGCTTGGCTCCGAGACACATACTGGGTCTTTTCTTCCTCCTCCATAATCCCTGGTAGTGTGTGTTTGAACAGGTATAATAATTTGACCTTGTAATAATAAGGGAAATAATCTTGCTTATGATACAAAAGAATGAAAAGAATTTCACACTGATTGGTTTGCAAGACTAAATAAATGAAGAGGAGCTTAAAAAAATTGTTTTAGCTGCTGAAATTGGCAAATTTGACTCTGAAAGAAATCACGGAGTCGATCTGTCCTGGCTTCAGGGGTCTTTAGGGCCTTTCTCGTCCCTGTCTTTCTGCCCTAATGCCCTGCTAATATGCTTCACTCCTCCTCTGACACCACCCTTACTTGCTCCTGCTCTCTAAGCCATCTTTGCCCCTTTTCCCAGGTTACCCTCTGTTCCTGAAACACCCTCCCCGAACAGAGCTCTGCTTCCTCCCCTGCCTCCCCCTAATCCTTCAAATCCCTCCTAAAAGCCTTCCTCTTCCATCAGGCTTTCCCTAGCTTCTCAGTCCCATAGCTTGTCCATTTATACTTCTCCTTGTACTGTCTCAGCCTCAAGATTCCTCCTTCTCCCCTGTAACTAAGCTAAGCATGTGTGAACCTGCAACTTCTCAGTTTCATAAATGTATCCCTTTCTTTCCCTATGGACACTTCTCCTTTTCCATTCTAGACTGTAACTCCCTCAGGGCTGGGACCTGTCTCTAATCATGAGTGCTCAGCTCCAGGCAGATTGCTAGAATAATAATAACAAACTTGTTGAGTTTAAAAAATAATAATATTCAAATTAGTGCTGCACTATTTATTTATTTTGCTCTCATTTACAATGGGAGTAAACATCTCAGTGGGTGCTTTTAGACGGACAGCAGCTTCACTTTTCCCTGCAGCAGCCCGCTTTACCTCCAGCTTGCCCGGTCCGTCCAAAGGCACCCGCCAGATGTGCAAAGCGAATCAGGCTGCACCTGCTCCAGAGCAGCCCCGCCAGCAGCGCTCTGGAAGATCCTGCTGCATAAAACCAGCTGGGTTTACCCAGGGCAACTGCTGAACGTGGAGCTGCTGTCATTCCATTGGGCAGCCCCCCAGTCAGCACCATGGAGTTGCAGCCACCAACCTAGAGCATCAGGTGAGCGGACACAACTCTATGGTGTGGAGTAGGGGTGTTGCACAGGAGGACCGCAGTCTGGGGACACCCACCGATTCGTCTAAAGTGGAGCTGGAAGTGGGCGGCTGCAGGGGTGCACCTCGGAGCAGCTCTCACGGCAGGCAGGCTCTGCGTCCATCTGTTTACACCCATTATAACCTTAACAACCATATGCTAAAATAGGCCAAACTATGTTACGCTTCCTCTAACCTGAAGACATCATGCTGTTTAAGTTTCGTTGTGCAACTGTTCTCCTTAGAGATAATTGGATCTCGCTGTGTGTTATCTGGCTTTACTCAGGCATAGGTATGGAATCTCATGTTATTGTTGCATTAATTTGTACGACGTAGGTGTCACTATTTCAAAATCTATTTTTAATGTTGTCTTGTTGACACAGAAGCTGTACTCAGACTGGGCAAATGATGGGCAAGTTCCAAATTTGATTTAAAGCCGTGTTTGTCCATCTTAATGCCACCTTCCATTTTTGTGCTTTATCCTTGAAATTATTTGGCAGCTTTTTTCAATGTTTGCTTTAATTTATATATATTTTTTGGCTTAATGTAGATAGCAGCTATGAGAAGAGATTGAATGTGCTCTGTAGTTATGGGGTGGAAGAATGGGCACACAAAAATCTCTTTTTAAGGACAATGGAACTAATCCTACTCTGAAAAATTACTATCAGTTGATTCTAGAGAATGAAGCTGCTTAGCTGTCTTAGTTCTTGTGCCATGTCCATCACTGTGGTGCCTTTGCCTGCTCTGTTTCACATTGCCTTCACTTAGGAGTTTTTGAAAATCAATGTCCATTCTCATGCGTCAGTATTTGTAGGATTTTACATTCACTTCGATAACAAAGCCGGTGTTGCCCAGTGGAGAGTGTGCCGGATTTAGAACCAGCAGTCCTGAGTTCAAAACTTGGTCTCACAAGTTTGGAAAGTCACTTCTCTCAGCTCCCTGTATGCATAATGGGGAGACCTGATTAGTGGACAGTGGGTTTGGGGGAAAGTGGAGTGATGCCTTACTATTGTGTTAGCCTTAAAATTCCATCGTGGTCTTCTCATGACTATGGGGACAGATGATGATCTCTTGCCACATAGGGCACTTTCGCATGTTACCTGGGAGAAGGGGAAACTTCCATTAAGGCAATTGGGGTTCTGTTCTCACAGGAATTAGCACACATAGGCCTCCAGTATTCTGTTTTTCTCCCATGAGAACACTCATGCATGACCGGGGCCTGATGTAGCTCTTACAATTGCAGGTGTGTGTGTGTGTGTGTGAGAGAGAGAGAGAGAGAGAGAACTGGAATAGCACATTTGTACGTGCTCTAATTCCCATGAGAATAGAGCCGTGACTGCCCTCAGGGAAGTGGTTCCCGTCCCCCAGGTAACATGTGCAAGCACCCTAAATCAATCCAGCAACCATATTCACTTCTCTTGGAAAGAAATGAACATAATGTACTGCTGAGAGAAGCTGTACTAGCTCCATGCTGCCATGCATCTCAGATCACAGTCTGTACAGTGGATGAAAAGAAAGGCATATTTACTTTAGTGCTTTCGTTCTTTAGATATAAGTAACCTAAATGGTGCCAGTTAACCAAAAATAAATAAATATGCTTCTCCCCTGTAGTCTGGGAAGTTCTCTGGCAGCTCCACAACACCTCGGAGCCAGCCACAAGGGCTGCAGTACGCCGAAGATGCAGCAGAACATGAAAACATGAAGGCCGTGCTGAAGACTTCCTCCGTCGCTGGGGAAAGCACCACTGTACTGGGGGTCCGCACCCGAAGCAGAGCCAGTAGAGGCAAGTACTGAGGATTTAGTCCCTCGGCTCCTTCAATCTATGATTATTGGTTGTGTTCACATTATAGCAGCACTTAGAGTTTACATTATTGTAGATAGCGTATCAACACATAGTAAGAGACAGCCCATGCCATTGCCTCAGGCATTTTAAAACATAAGTATTCAACAAAGGAGGAAGGTAGAGGGAAAAACTATTATCCCCATCTATAGATGGGAAAATGGAGGCAAAGTCAGACTGAGTGACTTACCTAAGTAAGATAATGCAGGAAATATATAGCAGAATCAGAAACTGCTCTTAGGTCCTCATCCATTTCCGTATGAGCAAGCCTGGTCTCTGTCTTTAGTATGGTATGGTATGGTATTATTGCTCCCTCTTCCCTGAGCAGTGGAAAGTTTCCAGGGTAACCTTTTCCAGGTGGTTTTTCTTTTGAGGAGAGAGAGTGAGTTTTATAGTGTGTATAGAAATCAGATTGTTTCCAGATTTTCAGTTTGAGGGGGGGGAGTCGATGGGAAGTAACTTACAGCACCTGCAGTGTTTCCTCAAACAGACACCCTTGTAGCCCCTAAAATCCAACAGTATCACACACATCCCTCACTCCATCAAAGCAGCTTCTCTCTCTGTAGCTTTGTTTCTAATGTTCAGGACTGCAGGGATTCCCTGAAAGACGCTTTCTGGCTGCAATCTTTTACCAGGTCTTCTGAGCTTGCAGTCTTCCTGCCAAGCCCAAGCTCACTTCTATCGAAACTTTGGTTGTTCAACTTCAGCCATACTTCTCCTGTTTCTGTAGCCATTAAGGGTGGGACTCTGGGCAAAATTTCGGTTTCTGTTTTATATCGGTTTCAGGTATCATTGTATTCAGTTCTCTCGGTATCAGATTTTTAACATTGTGGTTTTCCCCATTGACTTCAATGGGAAAACAGAAATGTTAAAAATCCAATAAAAAAACCAATGCAAAAGATCCAATACCACCAATACCAAGAAAGAACTGAAATATCGGATGACTCTTATATAGCCATTATCGGGTACTTTCGGTTCTTTCCGAAACCAAAAGTCCCATCCCTATAATAGCCATTAACTTTCCAAAATGTTCAGTGGACCTGCTTGTCCCCATTCTGGCTGTATCCAGAAGTTTTGTTCCAAACACAGCTGGGCTCTTAGGGGGTCTCACCATTCAAACGGCCTTCCTAAATCCATGTTATACTGGCTTAGGGATGTAAGTTTCGGATTCATCCATAACAGGGACCTCCCTGGATTGTTACTGGCCTTGGAGAGCTCGATTGAAGCTCTGCCAGCCCGCCACTGCTGTAGGGACCTCCTGGGCGGTTCCCTCACCACAGTATGCTGCCAGGCTGCCTGCTCTCGATTGTGCATGCACAAATGGCCACCAGGGCCATTTTGTGCATGCACAGCCCTTTTCCATTTTGCACATTTGGTGCTGGCTTCTCTTTTCCAAAATGGCGGTGACACTGCCACTGCCATTTTGGAAAAGGGTTATGCATGTGCAAAACGGCCCTGCCATTTTGCACATGCCTGATCCGGAGCAGGGAGCTCGGCAGCACGCCACAGCAAGGGAACTTGCCATGAGGACTCCCACAGATGTGGCGAGTCGGCAGAGCTTCAGTCAAACCTTCCAAGGCCGGTAAGTACCATTCCAGGGCCCCTGGGGATGTAGCTGAGGGAGGTTGGAGCCACTGCCCTGGGAGGGACTACAGATGGGAGTACTGATCCATAATTTAATCCAAATGCCCATCCCTAATTACTGACTAATAAAATGATTTGTAAACAACTTAATTCTGTGACAACTGGTAGTTCAGAATTTGATACTTTCAAAGTAATGGATGGATTTGGTTGTCTGGCCAGCATTTTATTACCATTCTCTTTAACGTTTACTGGAATATTTTTTGTCCAAAGCCGAATTGTAGTTCTTCTTCGAGGAGCTCCGCGATTCTCACTAATGGGATTCACTTCCTGCTCCGCGGGTACCGGAATAACCTCTTGTTAGCAGTCTCCAGGCAGAAAAGCCCGGAAAAAAACTAGAAAAGGTGAGGGCTCTGCCCTCCTCCCCCCCTCCCGGCTGAAAGCGCGGGTTCCAGTTCACGCGAGAGCGGGATGCTATAAGAAGGGGCGGAGCCCTCGCCGCCTCAGTTCCTTCCAACCGCGTTAGAAGACCTCACGTGCTTCTCAGCACGCTGTTAGCAAAGACGAAAGAAATTGAGGAAACTTCCTCCACCGCTGCTTCGCCCGTCCTTGGGTCTCCCCAGGGCTCACCGCCTCCTGGGCGGCGAAGCATGCCCAAACAACCGGGCTTTAAACGCTGCGCGTCGTGTCTGGCCATGTTGTCGGTGAGTGACCCGCACAAATTTTGCCTCGCCTGTCTTGGAGAGGGGCACATCACGAACACTTGCCCTCATTGCGCCAGACTAACTCAGCGCACGCTCCGGACACGAGCCCTGCGGCTACAGGAACTTTTAACTAAAAAGGCTCTCCAGGGCGGTGACGAAGGGCCTCTCACCCTTTCCTCCCGTCCTGCACCTATGGAGTCAACCGCGGCTGCGGTTGTTCAGGGGCCAGCCCCCAGACAAAACTCGCTTGAGTTTCGAGCGGCCTCGCCCGCGCACTCAGCCATAGCCAGCTCTCTCTCTGTAACCGCCGGCTCCATAGGCTCTGCCGGCACTGCCACCGGCACCGGCTCCGGCACCGCTGGACCAGCCCCCAAGGACCGTCATAGGCGTCAGGGGGAACACAAAAAGAAAAAGAAACGCTCTCGCAGCGCTGGTGAGCGACCACTCCACGTTGAGACCGTGTTCTCACAGCCGGCACTGGTACCTAGCCCCCCGCGGGATGCCCTGGCGAGGGCACCGCCGACTCCGGTACCGCCGACAATTGCACCTCCGGTCCTGGCTAGGGCGGAGACAACACCGGCACCTGACAGCGCGACGGCACTGACGGCACCAACACCCGCACAACGGGACCCCTCGGAGCTTCTGTTCTCCCACCCCTTCTTTCAGGAACCTCAGGAACCGCCATCGGTCCCTCTCGGTATATAATTTCACAGCCGAGAGTGAGACCCATCGCAGGACAGAACTGTCCCACCGGGATAGACCACGCCGTCCATCGCGTGACCGCCGCTCTCACTCTCCATGTTCCTGCTGTTCTCCTCGGAGCGACTTCCGGTACCGCCAGGACGATCTCCCCCGGTACCGTCGGCCTGAGCACTACCACGACTTTGACCACCATGAATATGGGTACCAGGGTCACCCATCACAATCTCCCTCGCAGTATGAGGGAGACTTTTCCACCTTTAACCAGCGGGCCCTTCCGCAATTTGTACCCGCGGCGCTGCCCAGAGCCCCTCCTATGGCCACGGTGTCCAGACCACCACACTCTCCGCAACCGCAACGCCACCACAGTGCCAGACAAGCATCGGTACCACTGGTACCAGCGGGCCCTCAGGCACCGATACAGCCGCAACCTCTCCCAGCCCCTATTCCTGCCCGACCACAGCCAAGGTTGGACCCTACCAATTCATCCCTCTTAGACACGCTCCTCGCCCCGGCAGGACTACCGCCTAGCCCGGTACCGGTAGAAGGGGAGCACCACATCTCCTCTGAGGACGACGGTTCTGTCTCCTCTTCCTCGTCCGTCCAAGACGAGGACGAAACCATCTCACCACCACCACAGGATGCCATAGCCGACCCTATGTCCTCCCTCTCCACGGAAGACACCAAAGCCTTCCAGGGGATGCTCAGGCAGCTAACTTCCACGCTTCCCAACCTCCCTACTCGAGTGATTAAGAAATCACAGTCCGGGCCAGTCTTTGGCATCCTGGGCTCCGGTGACACAGGCCAAATTATGCTACCAATTTTAGACCAGCTCTTAGAGCCTTCCAAGGCAGTATGGCCAAGACCTGCCTCTGCCCTACTCACCAACAAATTAGCAGATTCCCTTTACGCTATCCCCAGAGAAGGGGCAGAAATGTTCTATAGACACCCGGCTCCCAACTCTCTGGTGATAGCAGCGGCCTCCCTAAAGTCTAGGGTCGGCGGCCTCCAAACTTCCCCTGCAGACAAGGAGGGTAGACGTTCAGATGTCATTGGCCGCAAGATCTTTTCTTCAGAGATGCTTTCCCTTAAGGCGGCCAACTATGGCTCGGCCCTCTGTGGCTACCAACACTGGCTGTGGGCCCAAATCAGCAGGGCCTCTGATCCAGCCCAAATCCTGGCTCTCCAGCAGGAAGGCATGCAGATTGCCCGTTTTCAGTTAACGGCAAACATGCATATTGCGGATGCCAATATTAGGGGTATAGCCTCCGCTATCACACTAAGACGCCATGCCTGGCTCCGCTTGACCGCCCTCGCCCCTGAGAACAAGGCCTGTATCGAGGACCTCCCCTTCGATGGGGAGGGCCTGTTTGCGGCCTCTACTGACAATACCTTGAAAAAGGTAAAAGAAATGTGTCAGACGGCTAGATCCACGGGGGTTATCCGCTCTGTGCGAAAGAGGTCTTTCTACCCTCCTTCGATCCCCTACGCTTACCATCCTTATCAACCCAGACCCCGCTACTCGCCCTCACAGGGCAATCGAAGATTCTCACCCCAATCTCAACAGCAGAATAGCTCTTTCTCTCAAAATCACAGACGCTTCCAGAAGCGGAGGGGCAGGGACAAATCATCCTCCACCTCATCTACTGGCCCCCTATCCAAACAGCGCTTTTGATTTACCCCAGGTCAAGGGAGCTTCCCACCAACCTCCTCTCTTTCACCACCGTCTCCGGCTCTTCCACCAGCTCTGGGCCGCCCTTACTTCTGACCGGTGGGTCACAGAGATCATCACCCATGGATACTCCATTCAGTTCCTCACTCTTCCACCCGACTCCCCTCCCTCACCCCTTCGGGGGTGCCCCCCCAAAACTCAAATACTACTTGAGATACAGGAGCTGATCTCGAAAGGGGCAATCGAGGAGGTACCCCGGTCTCAACGTTTTACCGGGTTCTACTCAAATTATTTCCTCGTTCCTAAAAAGGACAAGGGCTTTCGCCCCATTCTAGACCTCCGCCATCTAAACAGGTTTCTTAGGAAATTCCGCTTCCGGATGACCTCACTCCCCATCATCTATCTAGGGCTCCAGAAAGGAGATTGGCTAGCCTCCCTTGACCTGAAAGATGCCTATTTTCATATTTCCATTAAATACCCTCATCGTCGATATTTACGTTTTCTCGTAGGAAACCATCACTTTCAGTACACCGCACTGCGCTTCGGCCTTTCCACGGCTCCCAGAGTATTCACGAAATGCGTTGCCATGGTCGCAGCCCACCTCAGAACTCTGGGCATATGCGTCTTCCCCTACCTGGACGACTGGCTGTTCGTAGCCCCATCTCCACACACCCTAACGTCCCATCTCGACCTCGCACTCAACATTCTACAAGACCTGGGGTTCATTGTGAACTTCAAGAAGTCACACCTCATACCCACGCAACGCCTTCAGTTTATAGGGGCTGTCCTCGACACCAACCAGACCAGAGCCTTCCTCCCAAACGACAGGTTTCAGGACCTACTGGCAACCATCCTACCCCTTCGCACAAGACCCAGGAGACCAGTCCGGTTCTTCCTGCGGATAATGGGCCTCCTGGCAGCCACCACCACAGTGACTCTGTACGCCTGCCTACACTTCCGATCGCTACAGCATTTGCTTGTAACTGTATACGACCCTACTTGCCACCCTCTTTCCATGCGCATCACCATCCCATCAGACGTCCTCCTCGACCTCACCTGGTAGACCTCTCCCCATCACATCCTCACCGGCATGCCCTTAGACCCTCCACTGGTGCACATCTCCCTCACCACCGATGCGTCCCTCACGGGATGGGGCGCTCATACCAACAACCACATGGCCCACGGGCTGTGGTCCCTCGAAGAGAGACGCATGCATATCAACTTATTAGAGCTGCGCACCATCAGATGGGCACTAGCCACTCTCCTCAACATGGTTGAGAATCGCAGTGTCCAAGTGCTCACGGACAACACCACAGCTATGTGGTATATCAACAAGCAGGGAGGAGCAAGATCCACCGTACTTTCTTTAGAGGCACAGGCCATCTGGACGTGGTGCATTTGCCACAACATTCACCTTCACGCAGTTCACTTAGCCGGCCAAGACAACTCCCTAGCGGACCTCCTCAGCCGCAAGTCCACCGACCAACACGACTGGACCCTCAACGACCGAGTCCTCTCAGATATCTTTCATCGGTGGGGCACACCCACCATCGACCTTTTCGCCTCACAGGTGAATGCAAAACTTCCCCTGTTTTGCAGCAGGGCAGGAGCCGATCCCGGATCGATCACCGACGCCTTCGCCATTTCCTGGGAGGGGCCCTTGCTTTATTCTTTCCCACCCATCCCTCTCCTATACAGAGTCCTCCACAAGATCCAGAAGGACCATGCTCAGGTCATCTTGTTAGCCCCGGCCTGGCCGCGCCAACCTTGGTACCAGATGCTCAGGACCATGGCCATCGACGTCCTTGAACTCCCTCTCCTCCCAGACCTCCTCTCGAGGGACCAGGGGTCGATCCTCCACCACGACCTTCAGTCGCTCCACCTCTCTGCCTGGCTCATCAGAACTTAGTACAGGATGCCTCCCCCAAGGTGGCTAACATCCTCCTCAACGCCCGACGGCCATCCACCAGGGCCTGTTATGCAGCTAAATGGAGACGCTTTACATCCTGGTGCTCAGCTCTACCCTGCGACCTACATCACCTGTCTATGAACCACGTCTTCACATATCTCCTCCATCTGCACGGCCTGGGCCTGTCTACCTCTTTACTCAAGGTACACTTAGCTGGGCTCTCTTCTCGACTCTATCCTCCAGGCGCAGGAACTCTGTTCTCTCATCCCCTCATGAGAACCTTCTGGAGGGGTCTGCTCAACTCCTTCCCGCCTACCTCCCAATCTACACCTCCATGGGACTTGAATCTAGTCCTCACCAAGCTCATGGGTCCCCCCTTCGAGCCTATGGCATCTTCTTCTCTCGAGAATTTGTCTATCAAAACGGCCTTCCTACTGGCTGTCACTTCTGCCAAGAGAGTATCCGAACTTTCTGCTCTACGGGCCTCTCCACCTTACACCATCTTCCATCTCGACAGAGTGGATCTCAGAACAGACCCAGCCTTTGTACCTAAAGTAGTCTCTCCTTTTCACCTTAATCAGGTCATCTCGTTACCTGTTTTTTTCTCTAAGCCTCATACATCCACTAGGGACAGACTTTTTCATTCCCTGGATGTCAAAAGAGCTCTCTCCTTTTACCTCTCTCGGACCC
>QEPC01013498.1:7788004-7822812 GCA_003113815.1 Sphenodon punctatus | reverse complement strand
TGGGGGGGGGGGGGGAGGGCGGAGCCCTCACCTTTTCTAGTTTTTTTTCAGGCTTTTCTGCCTGGAGACTGCTAACAAGAGGTTATTCCGGTACCTGCGGAGCAGGAAGTGAATCCCATTAGTGAGAATTCGCGGAGCTCTCTCGAAGAACAGAGTTACTGGTAAGTAACCTCTATTTTTGAGTGTCTTGTGACACTCACCCACGTGCCATTTATTGGGTGCTGTCACCCATGACATATAGGCAAATAGCACACAACACTCACAGCTTTTTATAAACACCCTAAATGGAGCCTCCCTGCTTTTTCCAATGGGTGCAAGCTGAAAGCAAATATTGGCTCATGTATTACTGTGGAAACAGCCTCGGAGCTCATGGGGAATGGGAATGGTGGAGAAGTGGTCTGAATAGTCCAAATGAATCTTCAAGATGCTAGTAAAGGAACTTCAAGAATATAATAAAGATTCTTACCAGTATTTTCAATATTGTTTATGTATATTTTAACATTGGACAATGTGCACTACCAAAGCCAGATCAATTTATTTAGGGGATCTGCTGAAGCTGAAGTTCTAATAAGTTGAACTTTTTTAGAAACCCTTCTAAATTCAACTTAAGAAGACTGCTGTAGCTAATATGAATTTAGAAAGTTTGTGAAAATACTCACTCACTGAATGGTCTTATCTTCATGTATGTGTGGGGGGAGGCAGCCTTTCTCTAACAATTAATAATAAATAAATTATTAGCATGAGCAATTTATCTGGCACTGAACGTTTGTGAACTGTCCTGGGTCCATTGCTATTCAACATCTTCATTTACAACCTGGATGAAGAAGTGGGGGTAACGCTTATCAAATTTACAGATGAAAACTGAGAGAGGTAGCTAGCATCTTGGAAGTCAGAAGAAGAATTTTTTTGAAAATCTAGATAGGTTGGTAATCTTGGCTGAAATTAATAAAATGACATTCAACTGAGATAAATGTAAAAGTCTGCATTTAGGGAAGAAAAACCAAATGCACAAGTATAGGATGGGGGAACGCCTGGTTTTTGCAGAAAGCACATGTAAAAAGGATCTAGGAATTGTGGTTGACTGCAAACTGAACATGATCAGCAATATGTTGCAGCTGCAAAAAAGGCTAATGCAATTTTAGGCTGCATTAACAGAAGCAGTGTCTCCAAGACAGCAAAAGTAATAACTCCATTCTATTCAATGCTGGTCAGACCTCACCTGGAGTATTGCATCTTGTTTTGGGTGCCTCGTTTTAAGAAGGGCATTGACAAATTGGAGGGAGTTCAGCGGAGGACAGCAAAGACCATAAAGGGTTTAGAAAACAGGCCTTATGAGGAAAGGTTGAAGGAACTGTTTAGCCTAGCAAAATGAAGACTAAGGGGAGACATGATAGCAATCTTCAAATATCTAAGGGCTGACACAAAGTAGATGGCAAGGAACTGTTCTTCATTGCTCAGGGGGCAGGACTAGAAATAATGGGCTCAAATTACAGGAAGGTCGATAGAGAGCATGGGCATGGGGAAATAACAGTAAAAGTTCTACGGCAGTGGATCAAGTTGTAGGCTCTCTGTCATTGGAGGTTTTGAAAAAGACACTGGATAGCCATTTTGGGGGGAATGTTTCAGCTGCAGTCACCCTGCATCTACGCAGTTCCCTTCTAGCTCCAATATCCTATGACTCTATATTGCAGAGACAGGTCCTGCACCAAGGGGATTACAATCTAGGATGGACAAGAGGAGGGGCCTATAGGGAAGGCAAGGGATACATTCAGGAATCTGCGAAGTTACAGCTGCATGTGCTTAGCTTAGTTGCAAGGGAGATGGGGGGGAGGGGCAGGCAGGGGGAGGACCTGAAGGATGAGCCAGTACAAGGGGAAGCATAAAGGAGCAATCTGTGGGAGTAAAGGACTAAGGGAGGTCTGCTAGAGGAGGTGGGTTTTTAGGAAGGATTTGAAGATTGCAAGGGACAGGGCAGAGCATATGTTTTTAGGGAGGGAGTTCCAAGCACAGGAGGCTGCATGGGAGAAGGGGTGAAAATGCTTTAGGGACCAGGAGGCTGGAGCAAGTGCATGGTAGCAGAGGAGGAGTGAAGTCCCCAAGTGGTAATGTAGCAGGGCATGAGGATAGAAAGATAACAAGGAGCAAGGCCATGAAGAGCCTTGAAGATGAAAACAAGATGTTTGTGCTGCACGTGAAAGGAGAGAGGGAGCCAGTGGAGGGAGGAAAAGCGGGGCTAAACATGATCAAAGCAGTAGGCGAGGTGGATGCCGTTGGCAGCAGACTGTTAAATAGAAATGAGAGGGTCAAGATGAGAGTCAAGAAGTCCTGAAAGAAGGAGATTACAGTAGTCAAGGTGAAGGATGACTAGAGCATGGACTACAGTCCCAGCAGTGGAAGACATAAGGAAGAGCTAAATTTTAGAAATGTTGTGTAGGGAGAAGTAACAGGCCTCGGACTGAATATGAGCTATTAGGAGTCAAACATGAATCCCAGGCTATGAGCCCAAGGGCCAGGCTGGATACTGTCTTAACTAATTCTGGATACTTCCAGGTCAGTAATACCACTATCAGTGATACCTTCCTGAGCCTTCGTTGATAGTAGATCATCGTCACTGCATTGTAATGAAAGCTTTGATGCCTAATTTAGCCCAGTGTGTGATGGCTCCAGAAGCACCAATTTAAAAGGCAGGCTGAGTAACTAAGAAACAAAACAGAAATAAACAACTGATGCTGCTCTCAACAGCCCCAAACCACTGAAGTCATTCGTTAAGTGAAAGCAAGCTGCGTGTCCTGGTAATAATAATAATCAGTTCTTAAGAATAGCAGAGGCGGAAGCAGCATGAGCCAGACAGAAGGCTATTTAGGAGTAGTATCATAACAGAGCTGCCGTTGACACAAGCCAGGAGAAAAAACAGCAGAGCAAGCTGCTAACCAAGACTCATGTTTACTGTCACCGGGGAAGTACCCTGGGACGGTCGGTCCCATCCATGATAGTTAGAGGACTATATTTACTAAGCCAGATCTTTTGGAAATCTCCTTGTTCTTCCTACTGCTGATCCATCAGATAAAAGCATAACAACAAATTGAAAGATGTTCCTGATGCTACTCATGTATTAATTCCAACACAGTATATGTGACTGAATCAAAAGCACGTTCCCACCTTTACCATGTTGCCACAAAGGGCTTGAAAGAGTCGTATCTCCCATGCTTAGAATACCCATAGTACAGGAGAATTCCCAGCTGAATTGTCTCGATTCTGTACCACACCCTGTATGGAGGGAATGGCCAGATTATAATACACTCCAGTGGCCCAATTTAGAACAGAGGTTTCCCAAGCTACGGGCCAGGACACAAAGTGGGGTCATGCCACTGGGAAAGGAGACAGGGGGTACGGTTTCATCCACTTGGCCCTGAGGTGGTGGGGGCAAAGAGACTTCCCCACCCCTTTCCAATGTGGCCACGTCCCTTTCCAAGCACCATGACATTGGGATGCTTGGAAAGGGGTGGGGCTATATCAGAAAGGGGCAGGGGACCCTCTTTGCCCCGCCTCTCTCCAATGCGGCCATACCCCTTTCTAAGCATTGTGACATCACAGTGTTGGGAAATGGGCATAGCTTCTCCCCTGCTCCCCCGCACCACCTGCCATTGGGGTTATGACCCACTTGATAGTTGAGATACTTTGCATGTTCTTTTGCTGTGCAGGATCATGGAATTATACATGAACAAACATTTGGGATCTTAGAGCAGTCTTCCAGGCTGCATAGGCTGTCCCAAGGTTGGGACCAATGCAGAACTGTCATACCTGGCTCCCAGATCGGTGACACTCCCTGCTACCTGAGCGGAGAGCATAGTATATTTATCTTTTTTAAAAAACCTGAAATTAGTTAGGTCTGTTTTACTCTGCCAAGATTCAAGTGAAAAGGGAGGTGGTTTTGGCTACCTTTGTATTTGGTGTCTGCTGTGACAATGAATACTCTTGTTCTCATGTTTCCCAGGACGTGTCGGTTCATGGAACGCTGGGAATGATGACTCGCCTAATGCCACAGACGATGCAGCAGATGAAATCATGGATCGCATAGTGAAGTCCGCCACCCAAGTGCCAAGTCAGCGAGTGGTGCCGAGAGAGAGGAAGCGATCACGAGCAAACAGGAAGTCATGTGAGTAGAAACTTATCAACCAGTGGAGATAAAGATAGGAAAGCTACCCATCCCTCTGTGTGTGTCTGTCTTTCTTCTCTCTGGCTATAGATGTATAGGCTTAGCTTCTCCACATGTAAATTGGCATGGCTCCATTGACACCATTTGAGGAACTGGTCCCTAATGGTTTCTGGTTGCAAGTCAAATTCAGTCGAGGAAGTGGTTGTCCATTATTAGCATTATTTAAAAGCCATTCAAGTGCTGTAACTTAGACTTTAAAAAAAAACAACTATAAATTATTTTGAGCGCAATTTTGCTAAAGCCATTCCATTTTGCAGAACTTTTCCACGATATCAGAATGGCTTATCCAAACCAGCCATAGTTGCTGTAATTATTATCCATAAGGTACAGCACCAATTCTTAAGCTTTTTGAAGTAACAAAATGCTCTCAGCCTCACAATTTCTCCTGGACCACACTGCATCCACCAGCAATGGCCACGGGCCATGGAGCAATTATAGGGGGTAACCAGAAGGCATATGAGTTTCCCACAGTGTCCTGGCTGCCCCCTCTTCCCAACCTGAGATGGCTATGGCATCGGCAGGGGTCAAAGAATGCTTCGCGGTAGCCATAGCTGTTCTGCAGACAAACTGCGGACCACTTACCACTGCCTCCTGGAGTTCAGTTTAGGAATTGCTGAGGTACGGCAATCAGTTTAAAAAGCCAACTGGAATCCAAATAAATTTCCATTAAGATGAGTGAACCATGGCCAGATCCAAGCAAGGGCGGACTGTGCAGCCACGCTGAGATACACGTATTGAGGGGCCCCACAGCAACCACCCATTCATGGGATCTGTGAATAAACTTGAAATGACACTATGAGGGTGAGAAGCATTGGTGTAAAATATGGGCTGACAGAGCCTTAAATGCAGGGGGTTCCAGCCTGTGGAGGGAGTCTGTGGCAATTCAGGAGGGGGGTCCCACCCCATGGAGCTCACAAATAAATAAACTAAAAATAACTTCATATGTCTAACATGTGAGCCTGCATGGCATGCAGTACAAGGAGCGATGGCCTCCTGACTGGAACGTTATGTGTAACTGAACGTCACAAATTAGTAACAAGAGTAACTGTCCTGTTTGTGATGGGTGACTCCATGTGTGTCCTGGGTTAGGAGGGGACCGACACAGGGCGTCAACTTCCCTGAACCTAGCACTGCAGTGAGGTAGCAAGAGATTTCACCCATACCAGAGCATACAAAATGTCACTGCATTTATTTGCAAATTGGAAGACAGTGAAATGACACAGGACACTGTGGAATGTGCATTTCATAAATGTAAATGTCTTTTTTTATTGCCATTTTGAAAACAGTCTACTTGCCATACATTACTTATGGTAGTTTCTTGATTCATCAGTGCAATCAGGTTGAACCTCTGCAAGGAGTATTTCCACATGTATTCCAGAGACATGTGCCCATCTTATTAGCTAACCCTAAGCACTCAAGTTTGAGAGCTGGGGCTTTGATGTTCATTTTTTCTGGTCTCTGCAATACTTACCTTCTAAGCATAAAGGGAATCGTATTTATTGTTGGAAAGGTTACTGCCAAAGGATGGTAGAAATTACAATTTTAATTACAGTCGTTATATGTGGCAATGTGACCCCCCTCCCCCAAATCCATTTACTAACATTTCCACAACGTTAGGACAAAGAAGAGCCAACCACAGTAAGTGAAAGATCTCCCAAACATAACTTCTGTGGCATTGTTGTAGCTAATTTAATATTGCTGGGAATGGAAGACATTCTGTTCAAGGCTCCACTTGGTTCACATTAGCCAGCATCTGCTGGAAGCCCATTTACTTTTACCCACAGTGCTAAGAAAGGGGATTTTGCATGTGGCAATTTCCTCGGAGAGATTAAAACTAAAACAGACACGCTGGCTGAAAGAACAAGCCTCCCAGCAAAGAAAATGAGCTGACACTAAATTGTCTCTTTGACTTTCTCCCTCGGAACACACCGCAAATCCAGGCAGCATGCTGCCTCCCCTCATGCTTGTGTTCTCCATATGTGCCAATGACTGTAAGTGACGTGTGCATATCAAACAGATCCCCTCTGTGTTTGCATATTACTGCCATTTACACCACACTAAACTATTTCCTCTGTTAGCAGCCTAACCTCCACCTCAGACACACACAAAACCATATGTTTTGTTTTTGCCATACACCTTCCTCCTGGGGAAACACTTCTATAGCAGAAGGATAATAATAATAAAAATATTCCATACTGTTCCATAGTGATGGATCTAATTTGTGTTCAGTGAAACCATCACCAGGGATTAAGGACTCAGCAAATGTTGAGACGGAGACAGATTGCCATCCTAATTTATCATAAATTCCAACTTCCTTACTGTGTTGCCCCTTCAAGTCTCAACAAGACTTTTAAGTGAACAAAAATCATTGTAACCTGCAGGAGTTCAGGGTTAGGCACTTGGGAAATTGAAGCATTTAGCAGAGGTAGTGATGAACTTTGATAATAGGTGGATGTAATGGTTTGAGGGACATTAAATAATGCATGGCTGGAGAGATAAGAAATCCTAGATTAAGGCACCTGTTCTTGTTTCTCAAGGAATCAAGTCAGGACCGTGCCAAAAGCATTGTGGGTTAGAAGGGGCTAGACTGAGATGAGAATAGTCAAGAGTGTGTTGGGGTTACATCAGTTCTGAATTATTATGCTAGGCCTAACTTAGATATTAATTACATGACTCGAGTTGTGAGGTCAGAGCAACCAAGGAAGCATAAGACATGAGAAGGAATATGGTGGTGAAAATTCTGCCAATAATACATGTACGGTAGCTTCTTCATTAAGCAGTACAACCTCTGAAGATGTAAGGATGCAACTCCTACATTATATGGCATGTAACTCACGAAATCACTGAAAGCATTGCAAAAATGCTTTTTAAGAGAAATAGGTTGGGAAAGTGTAGACTGGACTGAGAATATTCAGGGACCCGGGTTCACGGTGCTTTCTCCATTGCCAACAATAAAGAAAACACCATGAACCCAGGTCCCTGACTGTACTTGTCGGGTGGCTGAGTTCCTCAAGTCAAATTGTGAGGAGTTTGACTCACTTGTTCCCCTCTCGTGCCGTCTTATCCGTCACATAAACCCCCGTCCTTTTCTCACCCCTACCATCTGCCACCTTCAATCCTGCTCTCGAGCTGCTGAGCACCTCTGGCGGACATCTTGTGAGTTTGCTGACTTCCTCCACTTTAAAGTTCGCTCTTTCTGCATTTAGTCATGCCCTTTCCTTGGCTAAAGACCACAATTACTCCACGTTAATCAAATTTCACTCCTGCAACCCCCACCGTCTCTTCCCAACATTTGCTTCCCTTTGAAGCCTCCTTGTCCAGACCCCCAATTCTCTCTCTGCTAGAAGGATCTTCTCTCCTTTTTCAACAAGATTGATAAACTCTGCCTTGCTATTGCTTCTCAACCCTCTCCCTCCCCCATTTCCTTCCCTGCTCTTTCCCCTCCTGCCTCTCTTCTCTTCTCCCTAGCTTCCCATGATGAAGTCACCTCATTCCTCTCCACATCCAAGCCTTCCACCTGCCCACTTGACCCCATCCCATCTTGCCTCCTAACAGGGATTGCCCCCACCGTTGTGCCTTCTCTGCTGCACATCGTCAATCTCTCCCTCTCTACTGGGTCATTTCCATTGGCTTTCAAACATGCCACTTTCTCCCCTCTCCATAAGAAGGCCACTCTTGACCCCTCCGACCCTTCCAGCTATCATCCCATTTCGCTCCTACTCTTCCACTTCCAAGCTCCTGAAGCGGGCTATGTACACGCGCTGTCTTGGGGTGTTTTCAGACGTGATGGGGCGGCTTCGCCCCATCCCGAAAACAACCCAGAGATTCCCCGCCGGGATCACCCAGGCACGGCAAACAGACGTGTCGGGGATCCCGGCGGGGAATCAGGGAGGGGGCGGGACCGTGCGGTGCAACGTGCAGCCGCACGGCCCCGCCCCCTCCACGCTCCCAATACCGCCGCAGCATCTGGCCAAGTTCACCACGGCCCGGAATCCCGCTGGGGATTCCGGGCCGTGATAGCTGACCAGACGTTACTCTTTTTTTATGCCCGCCTGGAATCACTTTCACCACGCTTCAGCCGATTTTCACGCCGGTATCCTGGGAAGCGTGGTTGAAATTGACCCCATGTGGGTATTCAGCGTGGCGAACATCTGGCGGCTGCCGAACAGACGTGCAGGGCACAGTGACCACATGTAGGTATTCAGCATGGTTCACTGTGATCTCGTCACGTCTGAAAACACCCACGATTTCCTCTCTTCTAATTCCTTCCTTGATCTCCTTCAATCAGGCTTCTTCTCTCTCCACTCAACTGAGACTGCCCTCACCAAAATAACCAACTGCTCCTTCAGCATTTCTCTTGTTGGTACCTCCTCTACCTTGCTTTCCTTCTCTATGGAAGTTCCCCAAGGCTCTGGCCTGGGCCCTCTTCTCTTCTCTCTTTACACTCTTTCTCTGGGTAAACTCATTGAATCTCACGGCTTCCAGTATTACCTGTATGCTGATGACACGCAACTCTGACTCTCCACTCCCACACTCTCCTCCTCCATCCAGTCTCGTATCTCTGGTTGTCGTTTCTGACATCTCTGTTTGGATGTCTCGCCGCTAACTCAAACAGCCAAGACCAAACTCCTCATCTTCCCTCAAAAACATTCCACTCCTACTTCCCTCTCAGTTTCCATTGAGGGTGTCACTGTTCTGCCAGTTCCTCAGGTGCATGGCCTGGGATTCATCTTTGACTTCTCCCTCTCCTTTATGCCTCAGATCCAGGCTGTTGCTAAATCCTGTCACTTCACTCTGTGTAATATTGCTAAAATACATCCCTGCCTTACTGTTTCCACCACAAAAACCCTAGTCCATGCTCTAGTTATCTCTCACCTTGACTACTGTAACTTCTTCCTTACTGGTCTCCCCTGCTCTGACTTCGCCTCCCTCATCTCCGTTCAGTGCTCTACTGCCAAAGTCATCCACCTTGCCCATCTCTTTGATCACGTTCAACCTCTCCTCTCTGCCCTACACTGGCTCCCTCTACATGAATGCATTGAGCAGAAGCTCCTGGTCTTCACCTTTAAGACTCTTTGTGACCTTGCTCCCCCCTATCTCTCTGCTCTTGTATCCTGCCACACTCCTGCTCAAGAACTTCTCTAAATATCTTGCTCCCCGCCCCCCCTGCCTGTAACGCTCTCTCTGGATACATTCATTCTGCTTCCTCCCAACTTTCAAATCCCTCCTGAAAACCTACCTCTTCCATCAAGCTTTCCCTAGCTCGTCATGAGTGAAATTGCATCCTTTCCCCCCCTCACTCAGAATTTCTTCATTGTAACTAAGTTAGTTAGTTTCCTGTAATTGAGCTAAGCATGTGCACTTGCAACTTCTCAACCATATGGATGTATCCTTGTCTCTCCCGATATTCACCTCTACCTTTTTTCCCCCTCCCTTGTCTCTCTTAGATTGTAAGCCCCTTGGGGTAGGGAGCTGTATATAGCTATGATTGTACAGTGCCAGGTACACTGGTAATAAATAATAATAATAATAATAATCATTAATATAATTAATAAAAGAAGTGAAGCAGAGGTAGAGGCCTTATGCTTTAACATTTTATATAATCTGTCCAGTAAAACTGAAAATAGACATCATATGATGGCTGTTCAGTAACCTATATGAAATACATAGTCGCCTGGCATATATCCTGCCTGAGCTGCCAAGGCAGCATGGGTGCAGGGTATCCAATTTTAAAAATAAATAAATAAGGAAAAGGCCCTCACAAAATCTTATTCTTGATGGGAGTCTTAACAGAAAGCCCGCATATCAAACGAACCACCGAGACTAAATTACACCATCCATCTTAAAGATGGTCGCTCCAACTCTGCATGTTGTCATTAGAGGGATGTCTTGTTACTTTGTCAGATGCCCCTGTTCCGTGTTATAAACAGAAGGCTCCTGTCTCTAGAGATCAGTCTCCCATATTTAGAACCACAGAGTTGGAATTGACCTCAAAGTCATCTAGTCCAACCTTTTGCTTTGATGCAAGATGTCATCCCAACATTCTGACATATGGCTCTCCAACCTTTTTTGAAACTCTCCAATGACAGAGAGCCTACCACTTCCCTGAGCAACTTCTTCCATTGCCAAACAGCTCTTACTGTTAGGAAGTTTTTCTTAATAGTTAACCAAAGACGTAGCAAGAACAAAATAAAAATATTCAGGTTGCCTGCATAAGAACCATGGCAGTGGTACTCTGTGTCAACTAATCAAGGTTCTAAAGAAAGCAAGAGTGCCAAATACTGAAACAAGGTTATTTAAAGCTCTGTTGGGATGGGTAGGTCAAGGGATCAGGAAGGACAGCAAGATTCTCCCCAAAAAAATAATGTTTGAACAGCTTATGGGAAGAACATTAGAGGCATGTAACACATGGCAATTTCATTTTGAAACTAGAGCAGTAACTTGTATTTTGAATGAATACTGAATACATTAAAATCTGTATATTTGTTCCTGCTTAAATGAAGTGAAGAGGAAGCACTATTCACTTCCTGCTTCATTTACAGAACTGAATACCCATTTTGGTAATTTTGCCTCAGGTAGTTAATTCATTTATCATTTATTTGGGATTTTCTTAATTCAGTATTTAATTTATTCAGTATTTTGACAGCTTTGGTAGTGATATTTAGCACTAACTAGTACTAAACAGTATTAACAAAATTAACAAAATGCCAACTAAGTGAATAATGAACTAACCAAAGTAAAATTATTGAGCTCAATAAATAGTAATACACAGATTATATTTGTGAATACAGAGTTGCAGGTGTAAGCCTCCACTGCTGAAGTCCATGGGAGTTTTGCCATTGACTTCAATTGGTGCAAGATTTTCAGTCCCTGTCAACACCAATTCCTGGGAAGCTCTGGTGCAAAACCACCTGATGAAGAGAGATGGTGTGTGAGGGAGCAAAATATCTTGAAGAGGAGAGAACCTTGGCAATGAAAATTGATCAAACCAAGTAGAAGCAAGCTTAACAATCAACCAGTTGACCCATCTAATACATTTCATTGTCTTATCTTTAACATGTCACCGATAGGTCTGTTCGGTAACACATGACTTCACTGTGGAAAAGACTGAGTAGCCATTGTCAAGTTGACAGACAACCTTCTGACAATAAAGAAGAGATGCCTGAAGCTGTTGACAAGCATGAGTCACAAACACTAACTGAAAAAGGGTGGGGTGGGGGAATATGCCATTTCCTATGCAGATACTCCAGATAGCAACGTCTTGTGTGAATACACCATAATACAGAGCTGCCAACCTAGCAAGGAACTACACATAACAGAATTATGACTGACTGGTTCTTCCACAAGGTTGGGCTGAACTTACAAATGATGCCATGACAAACAATAAATGTGAACACAAATTGGAAATTGTAAAGATCTGAAACTTTACAAATTGCTGTATTTGTTTCTCCAAATTCCAGGGAACACAACTAGGTTTATTTGTGGTTAAATCCTTTGAAGCACAGGATAAGGAGCAATAAAAATGAATGTTGCACGCAGGAGGTAGGGGGGCCAAAAATGTAAGAGAGAGCTAGAGGCAGTACTGGAGGTGATTAGGAAAAGAGGATTGCAGGAAAGAGCAAGATAGAGAGGGGAATTAAGAAAGAAAGACATACACAAATATCCTAGAGATGAACAGGGTACTGATACAACAAATGTCCTGGCTCATTAGTTGCCTTCTCCTGTTGTTGCCAGCAGGGCCGACCCCAGGCATGTGCCACATGTGCGGCCGCACATGGCCCCGCGGCCAGCTGGGGTCCTGCACTTGCATGGCTGAGCGGTAGACTGCAGCCAGCTTCTTCCCCAATAAGTTCTTCTGCCTCCCCTCCCTGGCTCTGGTCCCCATCCCTCACCTGCCATCTGCTTGTAGTGCTCCAGCAGCAGGACACTGATGGGAGTGGGAGATAAATCTGTTTGTTTACAAACAACTCCTCCCCAAATGCGTGATCAGAAGGTTATTACCGTGTAAAGGTTGGGAGATGGCTCCCAGCATTCTCACAACTGGGTTCTGCATGGGTCCTATTCAAACAACAGACCACGTGATGGTCTCGAGCTCCTCTAGTATGAAAAGCACTGACTCTCCCCCTCAGAATGACAGTTCCTTCCAACCCTTTCTAGGAATATAAGAAAAAAATTCCATGCGGGGCTGGAAGGGTGGGAGAATGTTTAGAGCCATCTCAAAGAACCTTGTTTGCAAGGTAGCAACCTTCTGTTCTTCTTCGAGTGGCTCCTCACACGCTATTTTTACATGGCTCCGCTGGGTGGGGGGGTCCGTGGGCATGCTGGTGCATGGGCGGGGCATGCACACGACTGCACATGCATCCCCACTCACCCCCCACTCATCCACACCCACGGAGTAACCGCTGTTTTCCCCAGTTGCTCCGTACGTGGGGACGAGTGGGGGGTGAGTGGGAATATGTGTTAGGCGGGCACATACGGACCCCACTCACCATGGGCGCATGCACCGCGTCATTCACACGGGGCTCCCACACCCATGAACACACAGAAATCTGTGTGTTCATGGGTGGGAGAGGCCCATGTAAAAAAGGCCACATTCTCACAACTGTCTTACTTATACTATCTTAGGTAGGAATTTAGGATGTAAAGCAATACTTATTCTATCTTGGAAAATAAATCTGCAAATATGGTTCTGAGATTATTATGACTGCTATTTCACTAACTCTTCTTAATGAAGTTATTGCTAACAGGAATACTGTCTTTAAACACGCACCCCATAACCAGTTCATTTGCGCCCCCCATATAATCAATTCATGCTGCCCCGGGGGCACAAATTAAATGGTTATGGGTGGGGGGCAGCGTGAATTGATTATATGGGGCGCGGGGGCACAAATGAACTGGTTATGGAGTGGGGGCAGCATGAACTGATTATGGGGGCACAACTGAACTGTGTATATAACTTTTCATGGCATAATGCGCTTAATAAGCTAGCTGCATTTTGGGTGTCTGGTGTGTTTGACAGCAGCACCTCTGGACTGGTCGCACCGCATGCATACACAAGGCACAGGCAGCACCGGCAGGCAAGAAGCAGCAGACTCTGAAGGCCAGGCTGGCTAAGCTCACCCCCTCCCCCAGTAAGGCAGTGGACGCAGTCAGTCTCTGTGCCTGCCTCACTGCCCGACCGGCTGCCCCTGCAGTGGAACCAATCCTGGGGAGTGGTGGTAGACGCTTGGCTGGGGAGGTGTGGGGGGGGGAGAGCATTGGGAGGCCATGCTTGTCTATGGCCACTTGGCTGAGCACCAGGTAAGGCAGCCAAGGGGTGCCAAACCGGGGGGTGGGGGGAAAGAAGCATGGGGAAGCCATGCTTCTTCATGGTTGCTTGGAGGGATGGAGAATGGGAATCCTTCCTGTCCAGAGGGAGTAAATGTTATGTAAATTTACACATTTGCATAATTAGGTGGGGCCTCACAAACCCTGGGGCCGGCCCTGGTTGCCAGTTATTTATTTTGTTTCTGGGACTCATTTCCCTTGCATTACCTTTTTTGCATGGAAGTAAGCTGGAAACATTTTTAAAGGTTTTTCCTTTGATTTTCAGGCAAAAGATGCCAAAAGTAAGAATGAGTTTTGCTTTGGGAACTTGAAAAATAATGTGTGGCTGGTGTTAACAGTCACAGTAGGAGCTTTCTTTGGTTTCAGTCATCTTCATAAGGCTGGTTTACAGTAGGCCATCCTTACAGTTTTACATTTGCATCATTCTTCCTTCCAGAGAGGTGATGCCTTTCTTCCAGCATCTGAGAAAGAAATGAAAAGCATGTTTTTTTGTTGTTCTGTTTCTGTTTGGATGGGGTTTTGCATTCAAAATTAAGGATTATAGAGGAAAGGACTTCGACAATTAGAAAAATAAGGGAGTATAGAGAACAATAAAAGAGCAAGATGATACCACAGTTAACAAAGGGAGCCCTCTGCTGCCTTAAGGAAATTTCACACAATAATTTGTAAAGGCAGGAATTCCAACAGCATTCATAGAAGGAGGGATTATACATGGAGACAACTCTCTGGAGATAGGAGAATAGATTCCCACACCAGTTACCTTGAACTTCCTCATAGCCACACACACAAAGAACTCGGAGCAAAGAAGGGACTATAACCCATTAACTGAACAAATAGATCTTACCCAAAAAAATTAATTGGCAAAGGATTTGTATAGCCAGAAGGACTCCATCGAATCTGCACATATACATAACATCAGCATGATTTAAATTGTCTTTCACCTTTCCTGTTTGCTTATATGCATCTTAATCTGTTTAACTCCCTGGAAAAGTATCCCAAGGTAGCATTTCAAGAATTGACTCCATGGTACTTCTTCATGATCAGAGACAATTGCACTGTTCTGACAGTTCTAACAGCCCTTCAAAGACAGTCCTAAGTACTAAACAATGAACACTTTTAAAATGGAAATTACGATAGGCACTACTCAGTTACCTTCTTTTTCCACATCCCATCTCCTACCTTTCACTGTATTTCTTTCTAGGGACTGATCCTACAGATATTTACTAAGTGTTTTGTTTACTAACCTTAGTATTATGCTTGTAATAATGCTCACTTTGGTAAACTATATTGCACAGTACCCCATGTGGCCTGAATGCTTGTGTACTCTCACCAACAGAAGCTGGTCCAATAAAAGCATCTAAACTACTTTATCTCCATCTCTTACCTTGAGGATCAATACAAAAATCACACTCTCTCTTGCTAGATATGTGGCTGGTTACTGCTACATGCCTGAGGAAGGGTCCTGTGTGGTCCAAAAGCTTGCATATTCTCAGCAAGAGAAATTGGTTCAGTAAAAGATATCATTTGAACTACTTTGTCTCCCTCTCTTGCTAGATATGGTCAGATAGATTTAGGTATAGATTCAAAAACTTCCTCAACCTCATTTTCTAAAAAATATACTTTATATTTTTTTAAAAACTTGGCATGTCCCTTGCGTCATTTATTTGATTTGATTTTATCCAATTTTTACCCCGCCCTTCCCAACTGGCTCAGGGCAGCGTACAGAGCAAATAAGAACAATACATATAAAAGCAGCATAAAAACCACAAACCTTTCCCCTACCCCCACCACAACCACCCAATCACACCACTATCCCAAACACCAAGCCCCCCATCCCTATCCCTGCCTGCCAAATGCCCTAACACTTTTTTAAAAGTCTTGCACTGCCTTCAGAAGATGCCCCGGCTCGGGCTCAGTCGAACCTCTGGGGGAAGGGAGTTCCATAGCATCGGGGCAGCAACCGAGAACATCTCCCTGCAAGCCCTCACCTCACCATACGAACAAGACTTAGAGATGGCACCCACAGGGAGTTGCTTCCGGCCAATTGAAGGGGTTGCAGTGGGGCATGGAAAGACAGGTGATCTCGCAGATATGTGGGGCCCAGACTGTTTAGGGCTTTAAAGGTAAAAACCAGTACCTTGAATCATGCCCGAAAAACTATAGGGAGCCAGTGCAGACTTTGGAGCACTGGTGTAATGTGTTCCTGGCACCCTGTCCCCAAAAGGAGATGAGCCGCCTCATTCTGCACCAGCTTGCAGCTTCCAAACAGTCATCAAGGGCAGACGCATGTAGAACGCATTACAGTAATCTAGCCTCGAGGTGATGAAAAGCATGGATGATAGTGGCCAAAGCTGAGTCAGAGAGAAAAGGCCGTAGCCTCCTCACTAGATGGAGTTGGTGAAAAGCGCTCCTGGCCACCACCACAACCTGGCAAACCAGGCACAACAAGGGGTCCAGAAGCACTCTGAGGCTGTGAACCTGACTGACCAGAGGGGGCTGGACTCTGTCAGTAACAGGAGTCCCAATCCCCTCCAGATCACAAGGCCGGCCAACCATCATCATCACCTCAGTATTGTCTGGATTCAGCTTCAAGTAGCTCATCCTCATTCAGTCCCCAACAGCAGCCAGGCATCGGGTAACCACCGAGACTGCATGGCCTGGGTCGGATGAAAATGAGAGGTAGAGCTGAGCGTCATCAGCATATTGATGGCGCTTCACCCCAAACCTCAAAATGACCTTGCTCAGCGGCCTCATACCCGCTTTGAACAAGAGGGGAGACAGAATAGAACCCTGTGGGACCCCACAGGGGAGGTCCAGAGGAGCGACGAGCAGTCACCCATCACCAATCTCTGGGACCTCTCCAACAGGAAGGAACGGAACCACTCGAGCAGCCCCACACACCCCCTGTCAGGTCCCGCAGTCGTGTCAGCAACACCTCATGGATCAACTGTATCAAAGGCTGCTGAAAGATCTAACAGGATCAACAGGGTAAAATTCCCCTTGTCAATCTCCAGGCGCAGGTCATTGACCAAGACCACATATAGTTTCAAGTATGACGGTAGGCATAACCAGGAAATGAATTGATGAACATTTGCAATGCCCATTGAATTTCTGATGGGTCTCAGGGAGAATCTACATAGCAATCCATTGTTTTCTGCAGTGTCCTGTGTTACTGGATATGACATAATGCTGCTTAACCCTTACCTTCTGACTTAAAAAAAAATTGCATTCGCCGTGTCTTGGGGTCAATATGACCCCTATGGGAAAAACCCATTATAGGTGGGGTCTATTTATCCCCCAACTATAGTCTGTGGCCCCAAACCTTCAAACAAAGCCCTGGGAGCACACACACACACACACACAGAAACACATGAAAGAGTCTGTTTTATGGGGATTGTTTTTAATTCCCTAAATTCGCCCCAAAGGCAAATTCTCTCATGCAAATTACTGGCTGTGCCTTATAGTCAAACTTTACTAAGCACAGTTAAGTACATTTAGCATCTTTATAGCCTGCTATTTGCATTTCTTTTGTTGCCTAGGATGCTTCAGGGCTTGTTTGCATTTCTTTGTTCGCCTAAGATTCTTATCTCCACAAACTGACCCCAGAAGGTAAACAACTAAACATAATACTTGCCTGAAGAAATGAAATCTAACAGTCCCAGTCTTCTTGTCTCCACAAACTTACCCCAGAAGGGAAACTTAAAATTACCCTGGAGAAATGAAACCTAACGTTAACTGAACAGCTGAGAAATGATACAGCAAAGGTTTGTGTAAAACCAAATAGGAAAACTCCATTGACACCTTGTGTGCGTTTGCACCCTTGTACTTTTTTGGTCATTGGAGACAAACGATAAGAGATATCTGGCTGAAATTTGAGTATGTTATGGCCAGAGGTACCAGTGACAATGTTCTGCAAGCACAAAGTTGTAGACCCAATACCTAGCATATTTTAATGGGTTTTTTCAGCCACGATACAAAGGCACAAAATAATGGCAGTGAAGGGGTTAATTTTCATTGCTGCTGCCAGTATGAAGTGGCCTTGAGTTCCATGTCCCCTTGCTATCTGAATGGTCCTTGAAAACTGTTTATTTTGGTTTATTTTAAGCTGGGGTCAATTTGACCCCAATTAAAATGCATTGGCTTGGGGTCAGTTTGACCCCAATAGGCAAACTCAATGGAAACCTGGGGTCCGTTTGAAAAATTCCGCTTTTTTGTTTATAGGAGACAAACAGTAAGAGGTATTAGGCTGAAATTTTAGTATGTTATGCCCAGTGGTGCTGGTGACAATGTCCTAAAAGCTCAAACTTGAAGAGCTACTAACTAACTTTTTTTTTAATGTTTTTGTGCTCACTGGGGTAAGTTTGACCCCATTACAGAAGGTAAGGGTTAAGTCCGTTGTTTGCTGGGCCTTTGTAAGGGATTTTATTATTTTATTTTATTTTATTTTTTGGGAGAGTCGAGAACTCACCTACAAACCCCAGTCAGAAAAATCCCTCTACATATGACTCATGCATCCATCCGCTTGACTGAAGGTGGAGCTCCCACATGCCACACCGCACCCACTCAGTGCCACTCATGGAGCACTGGTGAGAAATCCAGAGTGCTCCATGTGAGGCAAGCCAAACAGTTCCATGGCAACAGGCGGCAACGGAGCCCCTGCCCGTCTGAACTGGGGTGGCCAGCCATGCCAGCAGACTAGTCCACCACTCATAGGCACTGTGGGCGGAGGACGCAGCCCTTTGCAAGTCACAAGAACTGCCCACAAGGATAGGGAACAGATCTATAGCACAGATCCATGATCTGGACCTTCCTCCTCCTGAGCACACCCCTTAAGAATCCCCACCCCTAATTTCTGTGTGGCCCTTGGAGCTTTTACTAATTTTCAAGGTGGCCCCTGGGAGAGAGTAGTTTCCCTGCCCCGGCTCAAAACAACAAAGCATATTTTTCTGAATGAAAGGTTAGATTAATACAAGACAGCAATCTCTGGAATAGTGACTTGAAAAATATTCCTTCCAAGAAGATATTGGAAAGGGCTTGATGAAGGTAAAGAGATTCTGAATTGGGCGTTCAGACACTACTTATAGAGCAAACAAATCACAAGAGAGTAATCAAAGGTGCTGTATTTCCATGCTGGATAAT
Organism: Sphenodon punctatus; assembly: GCA_003113815.1. Lineage (NCBI taxonomy): Eukaryota > Metazoa > Chordata > Lepidosauria > Sphenodontia > Sphenodontidae > Sphenodon > Sphenodon punctatus. The sequence goes on along the minus strand of QEPC01013498.1, from coordinate 7,804,130 downwards.
GTGATAAGAGAAGGGAGTAAAGTGAGTGTTGCATAACATAGTGAAGGCAGGAAAATCAATGGATAAGAGAGTATGGGATAAAGTAGTTACTGGTGCTACTTTTAGGAATCTGTATTTCCTGATGGTACCACCTTTCTCTTTGAAGGGAATTTACAGCCACTTAAGGTGTTTCAGACAAGCACCTCCCCACCCATTACCCTCCCATCATGCATGTTGCAGGACTGCATAGGGTGCCAATGCGGCCCTGCAACCTACATGATGTGTGGGTAATGGGCGGGGAGCCACTTGTCTAAAACACCCTTAAGCTTGTTTTCTGATCAACCTACATCACCCTTTACTTCACCATTGAACTTGGCCCAGAGAATTCCCTGGGGGAACTATTTATACAAGGCGTGAATGTAGTTCATTTGCTGGCTGTTTAACCAACGGAATTGCTCTACTTTAATTTCACAATGTGTGAAGAGATTACTGACATTTGCACTATTTCTTATGATGCTGTAAAGTTGATAAAAACCACCCACATTTAGGATACCTGTGGATACCCACATAAGGAAACCTTTGGAAATCCAGTTGTCCTTACATGAAAATTCTTTGTACATGCATGTCAAAAGCCATTGGAAGCATTTTAATATGAGACTCCGGCCATGCATTTCTCAAGACTTGCTGGTTTTTTTTATTAATTTAAAGTTATATGAGAGATGCTAGCTATCCCAATTATATTCTGAGAAACAAAATGGTACTTGTAGGATACTACTTGTTGCAATGTCCACTAATTTTTATTATTTATTATTATTGCTGTTATTGTTTGAGGTGGGGCAGAAGAGAAAGGGTGTTTTCTCTGTAGCTGTTCGACCCAAAGATTTTACTGAGCTGGATTCACCAAATTCATCCTAGGCCTAGTGCCTTCTGCCAGAATATCACATTAAGTCTTTGATTTCCTGATATCGTACCCTCCGACCCATTAAAAATAACATTTGGTTTCTGGATTGTGGGATCTCAGCAGGCCTTACTTGACACGAGTAAATGTTATTTTCTTCCTATTTTATGTTTTCATGGTTCTTTAGCCAACATTTTAAAGATTCCTTAAAGAGCAGAAAAGGTCATTAGAACACTTTATTTGTATTGTCACTGCCTCCAAAGTACATTCCATAGCTCAGTTTAATGTGATCTGCAGCAGGCCAAGAGTTTTACAAGCCAAGATACTATGTCTAGTCAGGTTAGAGACGTAGCTCAGAGTCCACTCAAGGGTCTGCTCAGAGCGCTGCAGTGTTCCAGTGAGTATAAAACATGGAAGGGAAAATAATCTCTCTCTCCACATCACTAGTTATTATTAATAAATTCATGACCCCTGTGATTGCAGGAGAGTCCACCAAATACATATTTTGGAAGGGAAAGAAAAAAAACATTCAAAATCTGTTTTTAAAACGTATCTATTCCACTTTCCCATTTCACAGCACGGCAGGTGAGCAGTGCATGGGGGTGCATTCCCACAGACCCACACACATCTCCACACATGGAGCAACTGGCATTGGTGCCCATTGCTCCGTGCGCGCATGATGGGTGGAGGTGGATGGAGTGCAGACATGCACACGCACCCCTACCCACCACCCACGGTGTTCCCATGGGCGCCCCCATTGCAGCATCTGCACAGGCACGCTGCCCCCGACACACACGTGTGAGGGGCAGGGTGTCCATGTGAAAACAGCCACTGTAGGGAGCCCAACTCACAAACCAGGGCTTTTTTTGTAGAGGCATATAATGAAAAGGCAATCCTCTCTCCAAAGAGCTTACATTTGAAGTATAGGAGACAAAACCTCAGGAGGACACTTACAAGCATACAAACCAAAGCAGAGGAAGCAGTGAGAGGATACACCAACCAGTGTAAAATGCAGCAGTCATAGCACTCTCAGTCTTGTAACCCAGTTTTCTGTAGACATCACAGCAAAGGGAAGATTTCATGAGGGGTTTGAAAGAGGATGGTAAGTTGACCTGGCATGTGGTTATGAGGAGCCTTTCCTATGTAAAGAAAAGGTGTTATAAGAGAAAACACAAAGGAATTTGTTAACAATCTGGCTAGTATCGTTGGCAGAGCAGATGCATGGATCATCCAGTCTGTAGGGATGAGATAGGTATGATGGAAACTGTCCATGAAAGGCCTTAAAAGTGAAGGGGAGTAATTTGTGTTCAGTGAAATGGATAAGTAATGGGGATCCATTATAGGTGTATAATGATTATAGGTGGTTCCACACATTATCCATATCTGTAGCAAGGACATGAATACCAACAATTGTGGACTTGTTATGGCAGGAGTTTACACGTGCTGCAAAAATGTATGGGTACTCCCACTACTCTACTAGAAGCAACCTCAGTTGGTTCTTTCCCACTACAGCTGCTGTTGGCCGAGCACTCCCCATCTGCCAGCAACACCATTGAGAAGGGACTGGGGGTACTGCAAGATTCTGTGTGGGCGAGCCTCCCTCCCAAACCTGAGTTGACGGATTGCGTGTGTAAAGTTGGCTATGTGCAGACCTGAAACCTGTTTGTCAGCCCAGTTTTTTCTGGAGCAGCCAACCTGGGTTTCTATCAGGGGTGTAGTTAAGTTGGAATGGGCCCTAGTACAGAAGACGGAATCCCTTCCCTCAGCAGCAGGGAATGCAGCTGCACTAGGGACCCAAGCTCATGGGTCCATTGCAGCTGCTCCGCCTGTCCCTGCTTATAGCTACAACCTTGCTTTGTACCAATTAGTCTGCACACAGACCCTGGAATATACATGGCTAACATAATGGCTACATTCACATGAGAGCCAGTGTGCTGTAGTGGATCAGGTGCTGGACTTGGACCTGGGAAGTCTCCTTAGCCAGGATCTCACTGCATGGCCTTGGACATGTCTCAGCCTCAGTTCCCCATCTGTAAATAAATAAATAAATTAATTAATTAAAAATGGGAATATGTGTGTGTCTGTCTTTCCCTGTGTTCCCCTCATCCTTGTCCATCTTAGATTATAAAAATCTGTGACTGTAAAGCGCTGCATATGCCTAGTAGTGCTATAGAAATTATATGTAGTAGTGGATGCTAAGTCCATGGAAATCTTACTCCTACTGTGTGTGTAAAGGTTAGGTTGCAGGACGTCATGGGTGTAATGCCCGTTTAATCAACTCGAAAACCAAGCTTATCAATCGTGCTTGTTCCCTCACATGCATTTTTTTGTAATGCATGAAGGAATTAGTCCTGCTGTCAATCCATCTGCATCGTACAGAGTAGGGCTGAAACGAATAATAAAAATTTTATTCGTGAGTATTTCCGAGTTTCTGAAGACTGACTCTGAGTGTTGGCCAGTCCTCAAAAATTTGGTACTCGGTAAAATAAAACCAAGTACCAAGTCTTTTCCGAGTACCGAGTCACCTAATATAGGGGCAGGAAAAGCCGTATGTTGGTCCTGGTAAATACCAGGCCAGTTACTTGGTACTCAGTAAAACCAAGTCAGATACTGAGATACTCAGTAAAAACTGAGTAATTTCAAATATCCGTTTTCAGCATTAGTATAGAGTCACTAATTTGGGGGACAGGCACGCAGAATCATAAGATGCCACAGTGGTATTTTTTAAAGCCAAGGAAGGAATGTGGGGAAAGTTAAAACAAGCAATTCTAATCTCACACCAGAAAGTGAAAAGCCAAGGCAGGAGAAAAGGCTGATGTGAATGTGCCCAATGTGGGGAAACACTCTGTGCTTGATGTAAAGACGAATATTGGTCAGTAGATATTGAGTGGGGGCCAATTCAAATCTGACCCTTAAAGCAACTTCCAAAGGCCTGCAGCCCTTTCTTCGTAAATAAGTAAAATTATGGTCATATTTAAATATGTTCTCTATAATATTTTAAATTAAACCCTCTATGCCAGATGTTTTATGTTTGGCCCATTTTTAAAATCTATTATCTGGCCCCACAGAAGCAAAAAAAAGGCTGGACCACCCTGTATAAAAGACCGAGTTGAGCTGAGGTGTGGGGACTGGGAAGTGGAGGAACAGCTGTGCGTGTGTGTCACTCCCAGCTGAATGATACAGCCCAGATAACTCGCGAGACCAGTTTGTTTATTAACAGTAGCACACACTTTTCTCCATGTTTGCTGCCTGTTATGAATGACTTTGACATTACTTTCCTTTTCCTGATTTCTCTCTTCCACTAACAGTTCCATTCAGTCCTTTCACTCCTGCCAGCCTCCTGTTTATGACCACCCAGCTGCAGTGATTTGGAGTGACCCTCCAATAAACAAGAGCAATTAACTGACTTTCTTAAGAGCACTGCTGGAAGCTAAGAGTCTCCTAACCATCCTGCCTTCCTGGATTTTCCAGAGCTATGTGTCTTAATCTGGTCCTGATTATTGTTTGGTGGGAACTTGAATATTTTTGATCTATATAAATTCATTGTTGAGACCTCAAGGATCTGGTGATTTTTCATATTATGGCCATTTTACATTCCACGGTATATCAGGTTTTTGTCTGACACCTCATTTTGAGAAAGTAACACATATGTGAAAGGTATATTAAGTATCAGTTAGGGTCGAAGAATAGTTGGAAGGAACTAAACTGATCATATAATCCAACCTCCTGCTTGGTTGCAGGATAACTTTAGCCACAACATCCCTGGTAGATGGCTGTCCCGCCTGTTTGGAAACTCTTACTATTTGGTGGTGGACCTGAATCCAGGCCTCCTGAGAACAGTGGTTCCAAAATAGTGAATAATTTTGGAACCACTGTTCTGTGGACACCTGGGTTCAGGGTAACCACCAACAGTAGCACCCAATAAATGGACTACCTAAGATCCACAGGGCCTCAGTAAGTAATCAACAGAACCATTGCTCTTAAAGCTTTGATAAGGATGCGTGGTAAGTCCTCAAGACAGCAGTTGATTGGTCCAAAACGTTTGAGAGCTACTGCCTCATGAGACATCTTGGATGTTGCTTGTGTCATGTGGAGTCTAGTGGTGGCAACAGCAGTATTAGCAAATATGAGGTTGACTACAAAATTGGGAAATCTCCCGAGTACAGTGTCATCTGCTCCAGAAGCTCCCATTGAACCACTTGTGGAAGTGACACACAGAGGACCTGTGACTGTGAGCTACATCGTATCAAGTTTGGATTATTTTTGTATCATAGATTGGTCTCTCTAAAAACTTTACCTAGTCTGTGTAAAATCACTGACAATAGACAACAAAAGAGATATGAGAGGCTATGGGGAGATAAGGATGGGGAAACAGAATTCTGATCTTGAAGCGTTACAAGGATTTTGAGTGTCATTTTTTGCCATGTTCTCCAAGGAACAAAGAAATATCAACCAAACACCATATAGAATTGAATAGAACAAAACAAATAGTATCCAATTCAAACTAAAGTAGTATTCTAACACACCCCTAGAGTGTACAGTACAGAATTATCTTTTCTTTTAGCACTCACCAAACCTACTTAATTCTGTAAGGATTGAATTCTCCTCAGTGCTATAGGGCTTTTCCTTTAGAGCTAGCTGGAAAGTAATTGTAACGACTCTCTAGATCAGGCCCGGGGAATCCTTTCCCTTCCTGCAGGCCACTTTGAAAATGAATACAAGCTCCCTGGGCTGGATAGGCGATGGTGGGGAAGAGTCCTGATCATGGATCTACACCATGAATCCCGCCTCTCTTCTGTGATACATGCCCCCGCCCTTACTCTCTCTCCCTGAACTCATTCTTTCAGTGATTGAGAGAAGATAAATAGATCCATGGGCCAGATCTTGGAATTGGAGAGGGATCAAATAATAATAATAATAATAATAATAATAATTAATAATAAAAAGCTGTGTGCTCAATTTTGCCCACCAGCCTGGGATTTCCCACCCCTACTGTCTGTGAACGTTATGGACCTGATTCCATTGCCGAGGTTTGGTGATGTGCTCAGCAGGTCTGACATGAAGCCCATGTTTCTGATTGCTATTTATTGGACTCTACTTTTGCAGATAGAATTTTTTATCTTGGAACTCGACACTGATACTAAATTCTTCTCTCTCTTCCCCCCCCCCCCCTTTTTTTTTTGTCTTTGGATTTCGTGGCTGTGCAGTAAGGAGGACGCTAAAGAGTGGACTGACACCAGAAGAAGCCAAAGCACTGGGCCTCCTGAGCACTTCCGAGATGCAGGTGTGAATGCCTCGGAGCTGGCTGCAAGCAGAATCTCCATCAGGCACGCGTGGGCTGACGGCCATTCAGTTTAGCATTGTTCTGCCGGCCTCCTCCTGACATCCCGTCCTCCATTCGTTTAATTGTAATAAGATGTGAAACAGAAAAAGGGCTAAAAAAAGGTCTGTCACGGCTCAACACTATGACCTGGTAGTTACAAAAGAAAGAAAGAAGTGTTTGAGTATTTATAGTGGAAAGCATAGAGCTTGTTCTGTCCTAATGTGGGTAGTAGGGAACTCGCTCTGAGCTATCTGTTACTGTGTGAGCTATGTTTACGTTCGTCTTCCTTGTGGCCTGGTTTAGTTGTAAAGTATGACAATTTTGTCAGTCCAAGGGACAGTCCTTAAAGAGGCAAAACAGCTTCTGTTCCATTATTACAACCTTCCTTTTTTAGATTGACATACACAGTCTTTGCAGAACCTATTTTTTAATCTCTCCACCAAAGAATGTAAAAAATGTATGTCGTCTTATGTGTATATACAAATTGGCTATGTGCGCATGTGCATAGGCATGTGCACGATATAGCTCTGGAGCTGTGAAATTCCCCGTCCTGTCCTGCAAGAAGGGAGCATCTTCTTACAGGAACTCACTCTAGAGCGCAGGTGGAATGTTCTGGTTTGAGGTCTCCTTGTGTGCACGATTCTCACACACTGTACATAATACTGCACATGTGTAGTATCCCTCCTGCCACACAGCCCCGGGGATGAGTGTTTGTACTATTTCAGAAATCAATGCCAGCAGCTCATTGCAGAGACCTGCCTGAGCCCTTCATGCTGCTTCTCCTCCTTCTGACACAGCTTCATGGTGGTTTAATTTCAGACCCAGTCAACTGAATCACAGATGGACACTTTATATTCTGCTCTCCCCCACAATCATTGTAAAATAAATAGAAAGGACACTCCAGGGAGCAGATAATATGTCCCCTTCCAATGGGTTTTTTTCTCTTTAATTGCAAATGGTTTCTATAAACATCTTTAGCATCCATGTGAAGTATTATTCACACTCCATCCTGGTGTGTACAGCGTAATAATAACACCATCCTTTCTCATAGCCAGATAGGCACCATTTAATCAACTCCTTGACCTTTAAGTGGATGTCACCCACCTTGGTAAAATTGAACTAAACATGTTGTTGCCCAGGGGTGTGGAACCTGCAACCTTTGGACCAAATCCAGCCCAAAGCTGTTTTTTTATATTTGGACCCTTTGAATTTTGTGGATCTGGTCCATTGATCCAAGCGCTGAAAGAATGAGCTCAGGTGAAGGGAGCAGAGATGAGGGCATGCTCTCAAAGGTAGTGGGTGGATTTATGATACAGCCCAATGATCTGGAGCCTCCGCTTCCTTCCCCTCACCCCCAACCTGAGCACACCCCCTACGCAACCCCTCCCTTAACTCCTATCGGGCCCATGGAGCTTGTACTCATTTTCAAAGAAGCCCATGGGAGGGGAAAGTTTCCCCGTGCAGTATCTCCCATTTTAATTGGAACTGTTATAAAAGCAAACTTTTTCAGACAAAATACATATATGAGCAAGCACCTGCGTTCACTGTGTGTTCCCAATGCAAATACCAGTCAATCCAGGTCCTTGTTTGAGTAAACGGGGCTACAGAATGCACTCTGAGGCAGGAATGAGCTAACTATCTTACCCCTAGCCTAAGCCAGAAGTATATGATACCAGCATTCACCGCCCTGTAAAACTTTCCAACTGACATTAAGTGCTGCCTTGAGCAGAGACCCCAAACATGAAACACAGGCAAAACTTTATGGTGGTAGCACAGTTTTATGATGGTCCAAACTTCTTCCATTGGGCTTATAGACATCTACAGAGACATCTCTCTTGGGTTTCTTTTTAATTCTTCAGCAACTCAATGTCTGCTAACAAATATGTACCATAAAACTAGAGCTGAAACAAATAGTCCAAAAAATGAATGTGTCCCAGTGACGTCATCCAATTTGAATTGTTTCCAACAAAGTGGATATTAAGAACTATTAATTACTGCATCATTGACTTGTTTGGGGCTTTTGTTTTAATTATTTTGTCCATTTTGTTTTAGATATTCTGTTGAATAACTGAATATTTGAACTGCAATGTCCAAAAAAAATCAGAATATCCAAACTAAAATATCAAAAGAAACTAATGTGCAAATTTTGGATATGAAGTCAGATATTTGGATGGCTATCTGCTAATACAGAATTAGCTCTTCCCTGCAGCTCTACACAAAACACAGATCGACTTGAACACTCTGGAGAGGGAGGGAGGGGTCAGAAAGCTGAAGAAAGTGGGATTTATTTAATCACATTCTGTTATTTATTTAAAGAGAACAAGAGGGTTTGTTTGCATCCAGGTTTTTGTGCACATCTTTGAGCACTAACTGGTTTGGGACTTAGCTGTGTGGGATTAATTTTATCTTTATACTTACAGTTGTACAAAGCCCATGAATGGAGCTAATGCAAGTTTATGGAAGTCAGTGAGGTCTGAATGAGCAGAGGATGTACTTAAGGATTAGGGAGTTACCAAGATTCTAAAGTTACAGGAGAGGCCAAGTGTAGCAGCTGTTGTCAGATGATTCATGCCTTAAAGGTGGTGGAAGGGACGGACCACATACACGTCCAGAGTTAACTCAATATGGATAAAGGTTACATTCAGCATAAATAAAAATAGACCCATCTCTTACCATGTGCGAACCAGTAGCAGGGGGGGTATTAATTTAGAATTATTTTATGGTTCGTGGTTGGGAATGGGTATAAAAAAACAATATCTTCCAGGTATAGCTGTAGTAGAAAATACCAGCACACTTATTTTTCCAACTTGAAAAAAATAAAGAATTTTTTTAAAAAATAATAATGAAAAATTGCAAATTTTCTGGGATAAGTAAATACTTTGGGATTTGGAGATATGGCCCTCAAAACAGAAGATCTCCATTAAGAGCTCACAGAATCCTTAGTGCTACTCATTTCACCATCTGCATCTACCAGTAACTTTCCCCCCCTCCTTCCCCTCCCCCAATGCATCTTTCTCTGCTTGGTAAGGGTATGGACATTAGCATTTACCAACTACTGCCAAGAGAAGACTATCCTACCCTCCTGCCATCAGGACTGGTCTTACTTCAGGGCAACCCCGGGCCCCGCAATGACCCCCATTTTCATTACAGCAGGGTATGGGGTGCCCAAACATGACCACCTATAGGACTCTATGGAGGGTGCCCCTGATGGAACAGGACCACCAGGGGCTCTGCATTTTATCTTTTCCATGGGCCCGGAAAATTCTAAGGCTGTCCCTGCCTGTCATATCTCTACCTAACTCAGCCATTTTAACATTGTAACTAGCAAGCTAGGAGGTAGAATTAGCCAAAGAGAGCATGGTTGCTGTATTGGTCCCAAATGGAAACAAGGTAGTTTAGATGAACTCTTGTATCGGACCAATTCTGTTGGTGAGAGTATGCACGTTTTAAGGCCACAAAGGGCCCTTCCCTAGGCATATAAAATGTCAGAACTGCAGATTCTACAAAAGATTAATTATAGCAATCCCTTAGGAGAGAAATATTGGGGAAGGGGGGGGGGGGGAGTCATTAACATTTCAAAGGAAGCCTGGATGGTGTGCTTCAAGATGTCATAGCCTTCGATGAAACAGAAGTTTGCCATTCATCATTGCTCTATACGCTCAAGAATGAGGATCACAGTTTCCAGATACCTTATAACAAAAGGGAATCTATTTTGCGTTTGAACCCTACTCTTAATTTTCTTCCACGCCCTTAAAATCTGCAAATGTAGGCTGCCTTTCTGCAAAAGTGGGATTATAAGGAAGGGTTGGGCTCCACTGACAAGAATATCAATTATGAATACAAAGAAGTTTATCTTTTTTAAAAAAAAAAATTGGCGATGTGGGCACTAAAATAATATGAATTTTTTATTTATTTATTATTATTATTATTATTATTTTATTTTATTATAATTTTGCCAGTTTTCTCCCAGATCCCTGCACTTTCGCTAAGCCTGTATCAACAAAGATGAGGCAAATAATAAGCAAGATTTTATTTACCTAGTTTTGTGTTTCACTTTTTGTTTTTGAAAATTTGCATCAAATAGGCAAAGGGGAAACATTAAAAATTCACATTGTGAATATTATTTGCATATTCAGTTAACCTTCTGAATATCCAAATAAATATCCATGCCCAAAAGGAAACTTTCACATAAATTTCTTCCGCTATTTGGTCCTGGTATGGTCATTTCGGCTACCCAAAATAAATATCTGAAATGAACAAATGAAGCGAAAATGAATGGTTATTCATAACCACTTTGTCCAAATAAATCCGAAGCAGGCAAATTTGGTGGATCACTTTTCAGGTTCACTTTTCAGGTTGTTTGTTTCAGCTTTATTTAAAATCCAGAATATTTATTACCATAGGCCACAATTGATGTCCTGGTTCCATCAAGAGCTAAGAGCTTAAACTTTGGTTTTATCAGATGCTGTTTCCTGCCAGGGACTTGGATGTCCATCCAGTATCTGGCACAATTGACTCCAATACTCTGCATGTCCTAGGGGATATACACCCTAAACCCTGTTCCTAATTCATAGCAGAGGAATTTGGCAGCTGCTACAAGCATGGCAACCTAACATCTGCAAACACAGCTAGAAGGGAATCTTCTGTTAAGGACACTGGTATCTGCATTTCGAATAGTTTGACATAAGAACAATTGCTCTAGGAATAGAGCCTGCTTTGGGCTTTTCAGTCAGGTTCAAACCCAGCTCCACCTGAGTAAAGTGCAGCCCAATCCTAAAGAGAGGGTCGATCTCCATGACATGATACATCATAGGGCGTTTTCAGACAAGACACTTCCCACCCACTATACGTGTTACAGGGCACCACCGCAGCCCTGCAACATGTATAGTGGGTGGGTGGAGAGTGTCTTGTGTGAAAACGCCCATAGTGTTCTGCATGGAGTTTGGAATAATTGTACTCCAGCACTCCCATTTCTCACATAGCCCTACCCTTTGCAGAGGTCTAGGATCAGTAGGGTCCCATCAGGTTTCCTTTGTGCCGTAAGACATCGTCTACAAACCAGCAATTAATAAGAACCTAGAAATAAACAGTTAAAATCTGATTCCAAATTAATCTTGACAAATCTGGAATTGATCTTCTTGGGGTGCATGGTTGTTGCCTGACTAGCAGTTGTTTCAAAACGGGGGGAAAGGTAGCTGGGCAGTTTTGCATTACCCCACCCCACCCCACCCTGGCTGCTCTCCCAACACAACTGTAGCTCAAAAATGGCTTTGATGTAGCAGGATAGTCTATAATTATGAACTAGTTCCAATGCCATAGTTTTAAAAATGGCTCCAAGGACATGACAGCCAGAAGGCACTTCAAGAGCCAGTTACTGCTCTCCCTTGCACAAATGCAGCTCTCACATGGGAAGCAGCATGTGCACATGTGAGGCTAGGTCATGGCACATTATAACTTTGAAATGGTTCTGGATTTCCAGCATCCTAATTGAAGAAAATATTCTCCCAACAAGGAACAAGGAAGTTTGTTGGAGAAAGTGCTTGAGTTGGAACAGGCTCTGAAAAAAAACTGGTGTTTCCTTACTTTTGAGATGAGATGCTGCTTGATTGGGAAGCCCTATTGCAACCAAACAATGAACTTGAACATCATCCAGGGACCCATGTTTCCTTCTATCTGGCTCATCAAGAGTTTGAATTGGCGTTTTTCAGATGCAACATAAGGGGTTTTGACAAACAGTTAAAGACAGTTTTAGTTGTATGGGTGTTTCAGAGGAACATTCTGATGTGTTTATAGATTTTTGTTACTGCAAATTAATTAAAATTCATTTTTAAATGTTATACATTATAATTTGTCATTTTCATGCTGAGTGGAATGGAAAACAGGTACAGACTTTCTAACCACTAGCTAATAGTTGTGAAATCCAGAGGCTTTTTTGGGAAAGCAAAGGTCTATTTGTAGCGTCGGTTGCATTTCTCCTTTTTAAAGACTGTCTTTGGGCATATTGTGTGTCTTTTTTTGTGAGCTGGGAATTGTAAAAAAAATAATAATGTAAAGTAGAAAAGGACGCGTTTCTTAGAAAAAGGACAAATATTGTAAAATTGTGTAAATGTCACTACTCATGATGGGGGGTTGTGTGTTGTGTGTAGCATAGTGTAAAATAAGCTTTTTGGCAGTGTTATTCTGTGAATTGTAATTTAAAAACAAGCCATGCATGGTCAAAAGATATATTCTACAGAGCCCTTTTGGTTTGTTTGTTTGTTTTTTGTTGTTGGTTTGTTTGGGTTTTGTTTTTTTTCCTTCTGATTTTAAACAGACATTTTGTTATGTGTTAAATTTAATTGTCCAGAAACCGCTTTTCTCCTCCTGGCTTTCTTCATAAAAAACTTGAATGACTGTTTTAACAGTTTACTAAACACAAGCACACCTATAATTTGTATCCTTCCTTAGGAAGCTTTGCCACTACGTTGAGTATAATGCAAAGGGTTTTCCTTCTTAACACACTCTTCTTCTGTCACTCGAGGTACCACCCTCCTCCAACTCACCGTCTAGAAAAAAAAATGCAATCTTTGTTTTTTCTTTGTTTCTGTGCAATGCAGGGTCTACATTGGGAAACTGACCACAGGCCTGTGTCCAAAATTTCTTGATATAAGTAGTTACAAAGCTCACCTCTACAGCATTATGTAAACACATCTTGCAATAAAGCTTTATAAAGCAATGTCTGTGCTGGTTGCTGGGTTTTCTTAATGCATGAAATCCTTGAGTGATCAGCTGTTATCTGCTGTGAGAATTCTTAAAGTTGATATTCTTTCTCCATACAATATACACAAACATAGAGAACAAAATAGCTCTTGTTAAACCACCTGGGTGAGGAGGGAATGAAAAACTGACTTTCGTCTTCTGGTTTCATAATTTGACATGAATGCTATAAAATAAAATAAATAAATAGTCCAGATTGGAATATAGGTCAGTGTGTATCTGACAATTCTTCATGATAATAGTAATCTAGTGCAGCAAGATGGGACACTCTTTATTGTTGTTAGTTTGCAGTCTAAGGGCATTTTTAGATGAGCCTCATTTCTCCTGGACTTCAGAGTCCAAGAGAAACAAACTTGCATGGGGGGGGGGGGATGTTCACCCCTGCTACCATAAGTCAGCTGGGCGCCATTCAAAAATAGCATGTGCTGAGGAACTCACACATACTTGGAGACCCAGACTTGTAAAACCCCGACATCAAGGGGTTACAAGTCTTGAGTCTTCAAGTAGCACAAGTTCTCTGGTGCCTGCTGTCTCCAAAGGCATCCAACCGACTTCCAGCAGCATGAGTGAACGTCTAACACCCGTCTCCCCCTCACCCCCAACAGTTTGTTTCTCCCGGACACTGATGTCCGGGAGAAATGAGGCTCATTTAAAAACACCCTAAGATTCTCTGTCTTCTTTTGTTTTCAATGTTGCCTACAGTTTGTGCAAAGGACACATAGTACACAAATGAAAAGCTAACATCCTTCTACACTCAAGAGAAAGAGACCAAATTGTCAGACTATTCCCTATATGCCAGCATTTCATAGCTATAAAGAGGGAAGGGATGTGGAGAAAAAAGGGGACAGGGAAAATAGGGAGAAGGATTTGGGGTTTTAGTGGATCACAAGCTGAACATGAGCCAATGAACAGTATGATGCTGTAGCCAAAAATGCCAACACCATTTTGGATTCAATTAACCAAACCATTATATCCAAGGCGTGGGAAATTATTGTACCCCTATGGTCAGCATTGGTCAGTAGATATGGGACTTTGGATAGATTTCCAGATTCAGATCTGTTATGGATTCAGAATTTTTTTAATGGATCCATATTATAAATAATAAAAATATTTTAATAAATCATTGTGCAGCTGCAAAATGGTTGCGAGGCCAGTTTGTGCATGTGCAAAATGGCTTCTGTCCTTAACCAAAATGGTGGCAATGCTATTGCCGCTGTTTTGGTTAAGGGCAGCACAGTGGCCATTTGCACATGTGCAATGATATATTTTTTTTATATTTCATAATCAAAAAACCTCGAGTTTACAAAAAGAACTAAGGTTCTTGCAAATTCAATCATGCACTAAAAAGCATGAAAACTAAAAGTTAAGGCTCCTGACTTAACTTCTGTGCCATGTTAGCATTAAAGACATTGTACAGTCTCGCATATTGTGCTCACTTACAACTTAGGCTCTATGCACCTACACTTTGCCTTCATCTTTCAGCCCCAATCGTCTTCCTCTTTGCAGGTTGGGGCAACATAAACTGGGGACAGGAGGGTGTAAGCTGGCCCCTCAAACCCCTTAGTTTCCTCTTTAAGAAAGAGAGAAGTTAGGAGTTCTGGCTCCCACCTCTTCTCCCCCTCTAACCTACTTGGTCTCAGCCCTGGAACAGAGAACTCAGGACTCCTGGCTTCCAGCCTCTCCACCCCACTCTAATCCAGTTGGCTGCACTCCCTTCACAGGCAACTCAATAGTCCTAGTTCTGAGTCTGTTCTCCTCTCCCCAGCTCTCAACCTTGTAACAGACAACCCAGGAGTCCTGGGAAATATGATAAGCTATATCTCTGATAGGGCTGTCTCTTATACACATCTAGATGTGTATAAGAGACAGGTCTATACGTGTTATATGGAACAGAATTGTGTGTGTGGAATGACAAAGGGAGGAACACAGGAGAGGAAATGGAATAACAGGGAGGGAGGCTATTGGGAGTCAAAGGATAGGGAGTCGTCTATGGTAAGTGGGTAAAAACAATAGGACTGCTTCCTCAGATATCCCATCAGTCTTCCGAATTAGTTATTTCACTCAGAACCTTATTATTGTAACTTTCTAATTCCTCCTGTCATTCCACGAACTTATTTAATCTTGCACATTCTTTATATTTTTCCTGTCATTCCAGCCATTCCACTTACTGCATCTAGTGCCTTCCTCATCATTTTACACCCTCTTGTCTTCCCTATGTACTCCCAAAGATGCAACTGTGTTGTATAATTTCACAATCACTTAACTGGATGTTGGAATGACAATAGTATTTATTTAGAAATTGGCACTGCATTCCTTCCAATGGCCATTCCATTTTATTAATTTCAATACATACCCAACTTAGTTTTAATTAAACATTTGTATATTACTCTACCCAGCTTCGCTGTGCTCTGGGAGGGCAGTGGAGACTAGTGGGTAAGAGGGATGGTTGTGAGCCATTAGTCAGTTGTCCCATTCTCCCCAACTGAAATGAAAGGGTAGAGGGAAAGGAGGGGGTGAGGGGCCAGCTCACACTCTCCTGTCCCCAGCTTCAGTGTTGCCCCCAACCTGCAAAGAGGAAGACGATTGGGGCTGAAAGATGAAGGCAAAGTGTAGGTGTGCATAAAGCCCTGGGGCGGCTAGTGGCTTTTTAGTTTGGAGGGGCAGTAAGGCTGTCCGGCCCACTGGTGGCTTCGCTGCCGCTGGGTCGGCAAGATGGTGGGCGGAGCCAGGGCAACAGTAGGCGGAGTCAGGGCATAACCCAGCAGCCAGGAGTTCCCAGGGTTAACATCAGATGGAAGAAAACCCAGTCTAAAATGCACTTCAAGCTTAAAATGAATAATGTATAAACCCCAAGCACAGGGAAACAGTGGCAAAACCCTGGCACAACCCAGGAGCTCCCAGGGTTAACATCAGATGGAAGAAAACACAGTCTACATGCACATCAAGCTTAAAATAAATAATGTATAAATCCAAAACACAGGTAAACACAGAACACGCTGGCAAAACACAGCAGCAACGAGTTCCCAGGGTTAACATCAGAAAACACAGACTACATGCACACCAGCTTAAAATAAATAATTGATAAACCCCAAAGCACAAAATTTCCAGCATTGTGAAGGGGTGGGAAACAGTCTGGGAGGTTGGGGGGTGCAGGAGGAGGATTCCCACCC
>QEPC01013498.1:7734064-7787188 GCA_003113815.1 Sphenodon punctatus | reverse complement strand
GTGGGGGGCAATCTCCACACTCACCACCTTGCGGGCGGCTCAGCAGGCGGAACTGGCGCTGACTCGGTGACTCCGCTGTCTCCAGGGTGCTCAAGCCCTGCCTCTTCCTGAATCCTCCGAAGTTCCAATCATCCCAGGCTAGGCGGAGAGGGGAGGTTTTTTTTCTTTTAAATTGCCCACGTGTCCCCACGGAGCCAGGAGGACACGCGGGCAATTTTTTTTTTAAAAAAACAGCTTGAAGAGCATGCTGCAGCCTGCTGCCTTGCCGCTCCCCCCCAGCAGCGCAGGGGGGAAGCGGCAGCGCGGGGAACTGAAGGAAGGCGCGTGGGTTTTCAGGCTGAGCGGGGAGGAGCACGCGCACGCGTGCTGCTCCCTACCCAGTCCCCCGACCAAGCTATCTCGCCAGGGCTGTCAGCCCGACCGCCCTGGCGAGATCTTCCATTGCGCCCATTGAGCGCAATGGAAGGCTGTAGCCCCCCCCCCCTCCACAGCATGTCCCATACGTGCTGTGGACAGAGGAGTTCAGCCGCCCCAATCGTGTTTTCCATAGGAAAACGCTTTGGGCGGCTGAGCTACTGTACCTTTTTGTCCCTTCGGGGACCCCTCCCTGTCCCAGCGGAGTGGGTGGGTCCCCAGGGAAAAAGAGTTCAGTGACAGCTACAGCAGCCTCTGCAGCAGCTCAGAGGCTGCTGTAGCTGTCATAAACGGCAGCGCGGGGTTTTTTTGTTTTGTTTTTAAAAACTGTTAAAGCCGCAGCGGTGCCCCTGCAGGGCTTTGGGGAGGCACCGCCCATAACGCCCTGCAGGAAGAGCCGCGCCTGATAGAGCCTAAGTTGTAAGTGAGCACAATATGTGAGACTCTACAATGTTTTACTGCTAACATGGCATGGAAGTTAAGGCGGGAGCCTTAACTTGCAATTTCCATGCTTTTTAGTGCATGACTGAATTTGCAAGAGCCTTAACTCTTCTTGTAAACAAGGTTTTTTGATTATGGAATATCAAGTTTTTAAAAAATACAATGCAATGAAGAAAATTTGTCCTCCTGGCGCAGTAGAATGCTGAGCAGCATAACCACTATGGGAGCAGGGCTTAGGGGAGGCCAAGGTGGAAGAGCTGCTCCCTTCAGTTTAGAAGGTTGTTACTTCCTTCAAATAGCAAGCAAGACAAAGCTGGATTTTTACTGGTAGCTCCCTACTTTACTATAGCAGCTTAGTTCGGTTACAGCATTGCAAACTTCCAAAAACTGTTCTCTTTCATCTCTCTAGCTCATGCCATGTACAGGAGTCTTGCACTCTACTCCCCATTGTCAGAGCTCTATTCCTTGTGCAACACTGGCCATTGTGCTTTCTATAATGACCTTCCCTGTACAGGACCCCCTGGCTAGTTCACTGCTTGTACAGGGCTCCTTGTCTCTGCTGTGCCCATGTACAGGACTCTCCACCTGGCATAATGCTGCCCATCCTGCAGCTCTCCCCCTGTACAAAGGTCCCTCACTCAGTTCTCTGTCCAGGGCTCTCCCCCGGCACAATTATGGCCATTATTCTGAAGCTCTCTGTCTCTACAAGAATCCCCCTTGGCCAGAGCTCCCTTTCTTGCACAACGCTGCCCACTTTGCAGACCTCCCCTTGTACTGGGTTCTGTATTCTGTATTCCCAATAAAGCTGCTCCCTATAAAGTGCTCCCCCGTGCATGGCTTCCACTGTGGAAGCTATTTACAGAGGCTCTGCCCCTACTCTTTTCCCTTAATGTCCCCCCTTCTGTATGTGTCCTCCCGCCCTGCTCCCCCATAGGATTTCCCTCCTTAGGCTCGCTCTTAGAGTCCTCCCAAGAGGACTACACTTGCCACTCTGCCCCACAGGGCTGCTCTACACAGGACCCCACCATCTCTCTGCCCCCTCCCTCCTGAAGAATGCCCACTGTATCAGCCCAGAACACCCCTTTGCCCCTCATTCCTTAGTGGGGTTGGGAAAGTCAGAGGGAGAAGCGCTGGAAGAAGATCAATTTCAGCCTGCCTGTAGCCTCCTGTCTCTGGGATAAGCCTCTGCCCCCTTCTCCCACCTGGGACCATCCCAGACAAACTCTAGCACTCCAGCCCCAGCCATACTCCTCCAATGGGGTTTGTCATTGGAGCTGAAGCCCAAGCACACTATGTTTTCGGAGGGGGAATGGCTGTCACTGAAATCTATGCGCTCTGTGGTTCTGGGCAGGTTTAGGGGGCAAGATCAGCCACCCCAAACATCACTGTGAGATTAGCTAGCTCTGTTTAGCCATCTCGGCGTCCCTGGCCCCCAAGCCGAGGCACCTGCTGTGCGGGATCAAATCAGAATGACCTTCAGCTTTCTCCCTTCCACGGGCCTTGCCTCTCCCCACCAGATGAGCTCTAAACATGGCTGACCAGTCACTCACACTGCCCCCTGTGAGGTGCAGTTCCCTCTCTTTCCCCAGCACTGACAGACTCTGGCAAGCAGTGCCTTCTGGAAGTTGTAGTCCCCAGTATTCAAGACTGTTTGCTTTTAAACAGTCTCTGCATTACACAGAAAATGCTCGCAAGCGCTCCACACTCAGGATGATCTCCATAGGCTAACATTGAATTTTCAAGATGTCATAACTTAAAAACTAGTAACCAGCTTTATAAAAAGTAAACCAGAAGGCACCCCCTGGCAGCCTCCTTGAATTTTCTAAAAGGCTTACACCTCCTCCCAAACAACACAAACCCCATTTACCCTGCCAAGATCAAAACAGTCTAAGTTTTGAAAAAATAGGTTTTCAAAGTGCAGTTTCCAAACTGCGATATCTTTGCTGTTATCCAACTCAGTGGTCCTTCACCACAACTTTCACAGTCCTAACGTTAATCATGCCAATTTTATAGCAAATAGAATGTTGGGGCTTTATAATGGAGGGTGTAGCACCTTAACTATTAGAGCGCTCCCATGCTCTAATAATAATACGAATTGAAAATCGGCACAGCTTTTTCAGAATAATCAGTAACTGCCATTTCTAGATAGTTACAGATTAATCCAAATGCATAATGCCCATCCCTACTGTTCAGACCTCTCTTTGAGTCCTGTTATTTTTGGAGTTTGGGGCTCCACTTTTCCAAGAAGATTGTTGGCAAACTGTAAGGGGTTTTGAGGAGAGCAATGAAGATGGTTAGAAGGCTGAAAGAGTTGGTCATAGTTAGCCTAGACGGAAAGAAAATAGGGAAAGAGCAGCATACTTTGACAGTTTTCAAATATCTAAAAGGATGTCATTAAAAAGATGAATATTTGTTCTTTATTGCCAATGGAGGTACGGCAAGTAGAAATAGGTTTCAATTACAGGAAGGTAGATTAGTTTAAATATTAGGAAAAACTTCCCATTAGAACAGTGGAATGAGCTACTCATCCAGTTTGTGGAATTTCCTTTGGAGGTTCTTAAGAAAAGACTGAATAGGCATCTGTCTGCAATTGTGTAGATATAGCGTATCCTGCCTCAGGGTTAGGGGTTGGTTGAGAGGATGACCCTTGAAGTCCTTCCAAATCTCCAGCTCTATGAGTTTCAAACTTGTCTGGAATCCATTTCACATCACCATGATGTCTAAGTGTTGGACAACCAGTCTGTGTGCCCCGAGAGATTATGTTCTCTGAGGTTCCCCCACGGCCTGTGTGAGTTTTTCAGTCTTCCTTTGCTGAACAAGAAGCTGTTTCTTGGTGGGCATAGTTAGTGATTAGTGAATTTGCTTAAACTTTTTTTAAAAAAATTTTTAAATACCTCCACTAGAGGCTGACAGTGGAAAGTCTTTTGCTACAAGTACCACCTCCAAGTTTGGTTTTCAAAAACTAGGAACAAAATGTTACTGTTTTGGTTGAAAAATCGACCCGGTCAAATCGTGGCCGGAAAAGCATGCGCGTCCCCCTTCCAGGCGCGTGATTGCTGGGAGTGTATTGTCTGATCCTGGCATTTTTTCAAAACAAGCACAAGCGTGGCCGCGATCGTCTAAAAACGGCCTCAGTTGTACCCAAGATAATTAGGCCTCGACTCATTCACAAGACAACATTCCTCCTTGCAAGTTTGTCACTTGCTCCTTAATTTGTGTTCACCTTGTCTCATACCACTGAGTGGACAGAGCTGCATTTCAATGACCCACACCTTGTATGTGGCAGAGAGGAGGTCATCAAGGAGCACAGGAAGTGGTAAAGGTTTCACACAGCATTCAGAATCTGAGTTTGTACCACTATCCGCTCTAAATGAGTGTTGTGTGAATGAACCAAAAAGCTATAACTCGGAAACTACTCTGAAGAATTCCATTGACTTCCATGGAATTACTCAAGGGAAGATGGTTTGAGTGTTAACTGATAAATTTCCAGGTATCACTTCTGACAGTCGATAAGATATGACAGGAGCCGATCTAAATGACCAAGCATGGAGTTTTCCCAGTGAAAACAGTGGCTTGTTACTTTCCATTTAAAATAATAATGGGGGAAAAAATTCAAATACCAAAGTGCCTTCTGGGATCTTTCTGCATCGCTTAACTAGCCGCCTCACATTCCAGTAGTATTGGGGCAAAGTCAAGAGAGTGAAAAGTGACCTGCCAGAAATGTGGTAATGCTCCTTAAAATAAACATATAAAGCAACTTTATTGGCCAGACACACTTCTCTATCACAGCATATCCATAAGCAGTCCTAAATTCCAGATGTGCAGTGACAACACATACATTTATTTTTCTGACTCAAAAACCCAGTCAAAACTCATTTTCTGTCACAGGGAAGCCTCTGGACTCTGTTCAGAGTATAAATAAATCTAAAAATTAATCCGCTGCACAGCTGTGGGGAACGGTTTAGAGCCAACCCCTCATAACAGCTTGCCTTGAAAATGCACAATTAAAATCTTCAAGTGTTTTACCCCCCATTTTAACTCCTCCAGTTTTTGAGATAGAAACATGGCTAGGATACAATGAGGGCTCTTTCCTGTAAGTCATTTGTTGTTTGTTGTTTAACTCTTGTAGTGAGTGTCAAGATCCCTAGTAAGGCTGGAATTTGTTCCACAGCAGAGGATCAGGTGGTGCAGACTAGGCTAATTACAGAAGAAGGCTCTAATATATGTCACCCATGAGTCAAGATCATGATATCAACTTCCTTAAGCTGTAAAGAGACAAACTGCCCAATTCTCATACCAGTCACACTGCCAGGAGTTCTAATTTATGGCATGAAATAAACAATTACCCTGTGTACCTCACTGCTAACAGTAAAACAACATGCAAAAGTGGATTTGAGACAGTCTCAAAGGTTAGGTTCATCAATGGCTATTTACCAGGCTAGTCAGCGGAGGAAGCCTGAGTCTGTCAAACGCTAGGAGCTGGGTTTAAGCAAGGATTGAATAAATTCTTAGTGGATAGGTCCATAAATGGCAAGTTAGTGGGGGACATAACCTCTGACTCTTGAGAGCTGGGAGTGGAATGTTATGACCTGCTACTTCTCTGAAGTGACCAAAGGTGGCCACTGTGAACTGGACAGGTTGGACAAGATACTGACCTGGATGGTCTGACCCAGTATGGCCACTCTTGTTCCTAAGGCTCAGTCAGACAACTCTCTCAGAATGACTAGGTCTTGTGAACTGTGTGGGTCCGTCAAGGATTAAGTCCCTGCAGGATCTGTCTCCCTGCCCTCAGTGACACATGCAAACACAGAGGGTTTTTTAAAATGACACACACACACACACACACACACGCATGGACACTCACCATCCATGTGGGGGAGGTCTTGTTTGAATATAGGTATGTGCTCCCATGACCCACACATCCATGCATGGGGCACTCCGGGAAAAGCCGGCGTGCCCCATGCAGGGGCAAGGTGGGCGGTGCTTGGAATGGGCGGCTGTGCGTGACGTGATCGTTTGCTGTTTGTGCAAACTGTGTGTGGAGCTAACCTCCCTATGTGGACGTCCCTCCCTATGCCCTTTTTTGGCTGGCTGGGCTGATTCCAGGAATTATGACACACACACACACACACACACACACACACACACACACACACACACACACACACACACACACACGACTATCCCCTCTTCAGGCAATCCCCAACTCCCCCTCCCTTGGGCAGAAGGCTGATTCCTGGAAATATTAGTAGGCCTTAAAAATGAGGAGAAGCATAGAAGGTAAAAGTGCAGAGCAGTCAGGAGTTATTCTAATAGTAAGATATTTATTTAAAAGACACACTGTAAAAACAATACAATTATGGGGAATACCAGTCAATAACTCATAATCACTTATGTCTATGTAGCTTGTGTTAAATCTAGTAAGGGATTGGATATAAAAGAGAGAGAGAGAGAGGATCTCACCCTTCCCTGGCGTGAGGCCAAATCGAAAAAGGGCTCTTTATCCTTCAAAACTCAGTTAGCAAAATAATCCAAGAAGAGTGAAGCATAGAGTCACGGCCAGAAGTGAGATACATGGGAACACAGCAGCAGCCACTTATAGTATGTGCAGATCTTGACTTCTCTCCACCAGGAGACTTAGGCCGCTTTTAGACGATCGTGAGGTATTTAATTCACGGACTTTAAAAATGCGTCACCGCCATAATATGTGCATAATACCCCGCTTCCGTCTCATGTAATTAATAAAGGCGGCCATTTCAAAGTATGCGCGTTCGCAATGCGCGATCGCGCGCCGCTCGTCTAAAAAAGCCCTTAGTGGGGGTTTTATAGACCCGGGAGTACAGGTGGAGACATGAGTGAGTCAAATACTGTGTTTCCAAGTTTCCATAACTAAAACAATGGGGGATACAAGTAGAGTTATAAAGGGTCAAATGTTTGTTTACAGTTTTCCATAGGACAGGGAATTCATGAAGTGGGGGAGTGGTCCCAGGGCTTATTGTCTCAATGCAGCTAGGCGGGTGTTCAACTTTGGGTGGGTCAAATCGCGATTGATTTGCTCAACTGTGGTTGGGTAGGATTTCATTAATATTTGAGACATAGATGTCCCAGGATGCTTTATTCTTTGCTTAACCAATCCCATCATTCATTGGGTCCTGGATTCGCCTCATCTGGTTGACTCCCCTTCCTCTCTGCCTTTCCTGTCTTTGGCTTCGTACCGCCTGTGCAGATGAGGGGGCGTCTTTTAGCCAGATGATCAAGTGAGGCATTAGGGCAGGGATCAAGCCGTATTTAGAGACCCTTCAGCGTGGTGATTTCCCACTAAGATGAGTCACTGTCTTAGCCCTACAGAATGTGGAGGAGCAAAAGTCTGCGTGCATCAACACATTTAAAGTTCCTCTGTGGCCACTGTAGAGTTTTGAGGAGAACTAAGCATGGACCCAACAAACCCGTCTATAAAAACACCCATGCAGGTTTCTTCACTGAGTGCTACTTTTGTATGTTCCAACACAAAGCTAAAAGTGCAGTTTTCAAGATGCAAATTATTATTAGTTTATCATTTAAATAATGCTTTTTCAGCATTTTGCAATCCTTATCTACTCCAGCCTCCCAACAGTCCTGTGACACAGGTCATTATTATTCCCATTTTACAGATGGGAAACTGAAGCTGAGAGAGTGTGATTTGGCCAAGGCCTTCTAGTGAGTCCATAGTTAAGATGGGATTTGAACTGGCCAACACCATATCCAATAGGCCACACTAGAGAATTAATTATCTTCCTTGCAGTCTATGAACTTCTTGGTTGAGGCCAGCCCCTTACTAGGCTACCAGTCTCCAGTTTGGATTCATTAGACAAGCTCATTAGACAGCCTTGGCTGCCCTACGTCTGGCCCCACAGTCTGCTGTAGTCCACAGTTAAGCTCCCTGGCCACCTGTGAACTCTGCACTGCACTGGCTTTGGTCAACCAGCCCTGAGAACGCACAGCTCTTGTCTTTCACACCCTACTGGTTGAGCCCCTTCTCTGCTCGCTCTCAGTGCCAGTTCTGATGGCTGGTGCCTTCAGATGGCTAACAACTTCATAGCCTGCCCCGCTAGGAGCACTCACACCATGTCCATTGTCCATTGGCTTGCGGACTATTCCCCTTTATGACAGAGCAGACTGTGGCCTATTTAAAGGGATCTGCTCATCACCATACACTCCCCTCCACACCCTATTCTGGGGCTAGAAGAGCCACAGCTACCAGAACCTGGCTCCAGGCCACTTATGAAAAATACATGCTGCAGGGCCTGCACTGGTGCCAATGCAGACCCTGCAACATGTATTTTTCACAAGTGGCCTGGAAAAATATACATAGGTGGCAACCCTCCCTTGGGATGATGTGAGTGAGTACCTTGAGTCCTGGATCCAGCAGAGACGCCTGGGGAGGGCCACACCTGCAATTACACACTTCTTAACTCTTTCTGGGTTTGCCACAACATCCGCTTCCCAGGAGAACTGTGCCCCTCCAAGGACTCACTCACCCTAGCCACCCTTGGGTCTGACCCAGCAAGGACTGAGGCTGGGCACTCGCTGCAGGCGTAGACCAACAGTGAACCTTGTGTGGAATCCTCAACACTTCTTTTGCTCCTTAACCATCCTATACTCTCTGCCGCTGATGAAAGGTGTGGGCAATTAAAATGCAGAGAAATCAGCAGCTGTGTGAATGTGTTGCTACCTGAGAAGGCAAACACAGATTAAGGAACAAATGGTGAGTTTGCAAAGGCAAAGGGTGTTGCTGAGCCTTTCATAGGGCGTTGGGCAGGTTCTGAGAGAGCAATCAATCGGAGGGGAGTTGGAAGGGCAGGAATTCAGAAGACGCTAGTGTGTTTGACTCTCTCTTCAGGTTAGGATTGATTGCCAGAGTGTGGCTGCCCAGCAATATCTGACCCCTTCCAAATGTCCTCAAGTTAGGCGCCCCAAATCCCCAGTTGCTTTGGAAAAGTTAGAGGTTACTATCTCTTGTCTGCCTGTAAGAATCCCCCAGGCAACCCGTGGGGTCACTATTGTGACCTAGGGTCATTGGGCGCAATCCCATCCCCCACGGATTGCGTGCACACACTTGCCAGAACCACCCAGCTCTGCATTGAGGGCACATTGTGCCCTGTGGAAACCATGTGCATGTGTGAGTGGACATGCGCTCCGCAGGGCATGCGATCGCGGCCAATGGAGTTTCAGGAGGGAATGATGAAGACACTTTGGAGAAAATTACCTTTCTCCTTTGACCTGTAATTAGGTCACCAAAATGCTCACTGCAGAACACAGACTACTGGCTATCTCCTGTCCGTCCCCATCTTCTGTCCAATGTAAAACCTGGCATGAATTACTCTGAATCTGTTATTGACCTTGGTTACTTTTGCATGCTGGCTAGTGACTAGGCTCATGGAATGGATCTTTCGTAAACACTGCAGGTCATGATAATGATTCATTTATTTCCTATGTCTTCCTTGGAGTCAGGAGATTATACTGAAGTCTCAAAATGGGGTCACAAAAGCAAAAAGACAGAGATCTGCTGCCCCACAACTACGTTACTAGCCTCCATTTAAAAAAAAAAAAAAAAGCTTCATGAATGTTGAGGTTTCTATGGTGTTGCTATGTGATTGGCTTGCAAACTTCGATATCGAAGTATTTAATTCGCAGCCTTAAAGGAATGCATGACCGGCAATGACTCACATCCAGGTGCATCTAAACACTGCCCACAGAACTTGTAAAGAGCGCGTGATTTTTTGGTGTGAGCATGCGCTGATCATCTAAAAACAGCATAGGAGTTAATAGACAGTACATATGATTTGATAGCCCTTCCTTCAACTGATTCCTAGACTATAACCCCCTTTGGGGCAGGGACCTCTGTCTGTTTAATGACTGTTCAGTGCCGTACATTGATTGTGCTACATAAATACTTAATCATTCAAATTTAAGAAAAAAATAGAGGAACACTAGTGCAGGGGAAATTTTGGTCTCTCATTGGAGCTTAGTGACACACCTGTAGGTAGGTAAGCAAAATGGGCAGGTGAAACTGATGTCAGCACTCGTTTATAACCCTGGCTAACAGCCATACTGTATTCAACTCTAAGCAAGGCTATTCCTGCCAACTTGGAGTCACTGCTGCTACTTTTATTTATTGGCAACTGTTTAAAAACAATGTCTCACCGGTCTGGAATGTTGGACGCCGTCCCAACTGAGACCGAGCAATGGGCAGAATGTAGGTGAGGAGGGGGAGGGGGGTCAAAGGGGCAAATTTTAAAAGTATGAGGGTCACCACACCAGAATATGAGGGTGTGGGCTGTCTGAAATAAGAAATGCCTATTATGTTCTGTGGAGCTGTGAGGTGTCAGAAATAATGGATGACCATTTATACCCTGCCTGTATAAAATGCCCCATGATTTTGTTTTTAATAACAGTTTCCACCATTTTGCCTGGCACAGTCATCAGCCTCACTGGTCTGTAGTTTCCAGGATCGCCTCTGGAGCCCTTTTAAAATACTGGTGTTACATTTGCTACCCTCCAGTCATCCTCCGGTACAGTGGCAGATTTTAACGATAGGTTACAAATTACGAATAGTAGGTCTGCAATTTCAATTTGAGTTCGTTCAGAACTCTGGGGTGTAAGCCATCTGGTCCTGGTGATTTCTTACTATTCACTTTGTCAATTTGCTCGAGAACCTCTTCCAGAGTTACATTGATCTGTGACAGCAATTCTGATTCATCACCTACAAGGGCCGGGGTGCATGGGGGAATGGGTGGGGGTGCATGCCCGCAGACCCCCATCCACTTCCACCCACCTCTACCCATCTCCACACACGGCGCATCGGGCATTGGCACCCGTTGCTCTGTGTGGGTGATGGGTGGAGGTGGGTGGAGCATGGGAGTGTACACTCACCCCCACCCACCCACCGCCCGTGGCATTCCCATGGGCACCCACCAATCCCCCTGCACCCGCTGCAGCATTCGCACAGGTGCGCCCCCACCCATACATGCATGTGAGGGGTGGTGGCATCCTTGTGAAAACGGCCAAAGAATAGTTCCAGTGTGGGTATCTCCCCAACATCCTCTGCCATGAAGACCAAAGCAAAGAATTCATTCAGCTTCTTTGCAATGGCCTTATCCTCCCTTTTATTCCCTGATTATCTAATGACCCAACTGACTCTCTAGCAGGCCTCTTGCTTATAAGGCATTTATTTAAAAAAAAAGATTTTATTATTATTATTTGCCTCTTTAGCAAGTTTCTCTTCAAATTCTCTCTTGGCTGCATTATTAACCGTTTACATCTAATTTATTATTATTATTATAAACATTTATATAGCGCCAGTCATGTGACCTGGTGCTGTACAGAACATAGAATTAGACATGGTCCCTGCCTGTGGCTTACAATCTAAAAGACAAAAAAAAAGGGGGGGGGAGACAAGGAGAGGGGACAGTGGGAGAGACAGGGGAGAAGACAAACAAACATTCAAGCAGATGCGAAGTCTCAGGTGCGTGTGCTTGGCTTGGTTTACAGAGAGGTTGGTGGCAGCAGTCAGCAGAGGAGGGCCGGCAATAAGAGTAAGGGGAAAGACTAACAGGCATTGGGAAAGGCAGCAAGGAAAAGGTGGGTTTTGAGGAGGGATTTGAAGGAGCGGAGGGAGGGGGCAAGGCGGATGTGGGCAGGGAGGGAGTTCCAGGCATGAGGGGCAGCGAGGGAGAAGGGTCGAAGGCAGTTAGGCGAGCAAGAGAAACGAGGGAGAGTGAGGGAGGGGACAGAGGAAGAGCGGAGAGCACGTGCAGGAGTGCGTAGGGAAATTAGGTCCGAGACGTAAGGGGGAGCCTGGTCGTGGAGCGATTTGAACGTGAAAACCAGGAGTTTGAACAGGATACGTTCAGGAAGGGGGAGCCAGTGAAGGGAGAGGAGGAGAGGCTGCACATGGTCGAAGCGACGGGCAGAGTGAATGACCTTGGCAGCGGAGTTTTGGATTGCGATAAGGGGGGACAGGTGAGAGCGAGGGAGGCCAGCAAGTAGGAGGTTGCAGTAGTCGAGGCGAGAGATAACCATGGCATGAACAAGGATTTTGGCCGAGGAGATAGAGAGAAAGGGGCGAATGCGGGCAATGTTGTGGAGAGCGAATCGGCAGGATTTGGCCACAGACTCAATGTAAGGTTTAAAAGAGAGGTGCGTGTCAAAGATGAAGCCCAAGCTACGGGCTTGGAGAACAGGATGGATGGTGACCCCATCGATGCAGATGGTCAGGTTAGAGGGAGAGGAAGGGGAGGGAGGAAAGATGAGGAGTTCGGTCTTGGCCATGTTGAGCTTGAGTTGACGTCGGGACATCCAGGCGGAGATATCAGAGAGGCAGTCGACGAGGCGTGAGCGGATAGATGAAGAGAGAGAGGGGGTAGAGAGATAGAGTTGGGTGTCATCAGCGTAGAGATGGTATTGGAATCCGTGGGAGGCAATAATTTTGCCAAGGGACAGGGTGTAGATAGAGAAGAGGAGAGGGCCAAGGACAGAACCCTGGGGGACCCCAACCGAAAGGGGAAGGGAGGGGGAGGTCGACTCAGGGAGGGAGACATTAAAGGAGCGGTCAGAGAGGTAGGAGGAGAACCAATCAAGGACAGAGCCTTGCCAGTGCTTATGCTCTTTCCTATTTTCCTCATTAGAAATAGCTTTCCATTTTTTAAAGGACGCCTTTTGGGCTCTAATAGTCTCCTTCACCTCACCATTTAGCCATGCTAGCAGACGTTTCGTTCCTTTGCTACCTTTGTTAACCTGTGGAATACATTTAATCTGGGCTTCCAAGATGGTGCTTTTAAATATTCTCCATGCTTCTTGCAGATATTTAATCCTTGCCACTGTTCCTTTTAGTTTCCTTCGAACTAGGTTCCTCATTTTAGCATAGTCTCCCTTTTTAAAGTGAAATGTTACTGCAGTAGTTTTATTTACCATTCTCCCTCCTGTAATTATGTCAAATTTGATGATATTATTATTGCTATTGTCAAGCAGCTCCACCACCGTTACCCCTTGCACCAGGTCCTGCACTCCACTTAGGACTAGATCTAAAGTAGTTCCTCCTCTGGTTCATTTCAGGACCAGCTGCTCCAAGCAGTCATTTATGGCATCTAGAAACTTTACCTCCATATCACACCCGGAGGAGACATTCACCCAGTCAATGTTAGGATATCTGAAATCATCCATTATTATTGTGTTACCAAGTTTAGTAGCCTGTCTAATCTCTGCTAGCATTTCATAATCAGTCTCACCATCCTGGGCAGGGAGGCAATAGTATAGCCCCACTTCTATACACTTCCCCGTTACACATGGAATTTCTATCCATAGAGATACCAGAGTACAGTTCCCTTCCTGTAACATTTTAATCCTACTTAACTCAATGCTGTCTTTAACATACAGAACCACAGCACCACCAGCTTGATCTACTCTGCCATTTTGATATATTTTGTACCCTGGTATTACTGTGTCCCATTGGTTATCTTCATTCCACCATGTCTCCGAGATGCCTATTATGTTTAGATCTTCATTTAGTGCTAAAAACTCTAATCCTCCCATCTTACTTTTTAGACTTCTAGCCTTTGCATATAAACACTTAAATGTATTCTTTTTATTCTTACCTCGGCTTCCCTATAGCTCCCTTGGCTTCTGTCCTGTCCTCTATATTAGGATACTCTAATGTCCCTGAATTAACAGCATCCTTTTGAGACACCTCGGTCTGGACTACGCACTCCTCAATGCCTATTGGCTTTCCCCCAGATTCTAGTTTTAAAACTGCTCTAACTCCTTTTTAATTTTTAGCTCCAGCAACCAGGTTCCATTCTGGTTAAGGTGAAGTCCATCCCATCGAACTAGACTCCCCCTAATGCTGATGTTAACGCACAGAGTTTAGTTGTCATCTATGGGCATTAGACCAGACCAGAGCTGTTCTCAGTAAATGATACAAACAGGATGGCAAGATTGGAAGCACTCTATGGCAATGGTGTATGGGAGCTAAGCCATTGACTTTAATGGATGGACAATTTGTTCTTACACATTCTTTCCAAACACTGGATTCCTTTTTAGAAACCCAAGCACCAAAACCTCTAGAAAGAAACAGCTTAAAGACTCACTCAGTTTCACCCTGTCAATCTGACAGAATTTGCTTTTACTTCCTCCCAACCTACATCACCTCTGCAAGTTTATATTTTCTCCCTTAACTTGTGCTGATCAAGGAAATATGGAGATGGGCATATACAATTCATATATATATATATATATATATATATATATATATATATATATATATATATATATATGCTTAAATGTTAATATCTCAAAATAAAATTCCAGGTTCCACTGAATGATGATGGTGTTCCAATATTTCCCATACCATGAAGTTTTCTATTCTCCCAGTGTTGGTATAGCTACCTCAGAGAGCCAGTTTAGTCTCCTGGATAAGGGGTTGAGTATTTGCCCTGAAAGATCAGGATTCAAATCCCATTTTAACCATGAACTCATTGGTGGGGCCTCAGGCAAGTCATTGTCTGCCTCAGCCTGCTTCCCATCTATAAAATGGGAATAACCCTAACCTACCTCACAAGATTGTTGTGAGGGGAACCTAGATAAGGATTGCAAAGTACTTTAAAAATAGAAAGTGCTGTATAACTGAACCATGTGTCCTAGGGAAAGACAGGATTTAAACAAAATGTATAGTACTATGGATCCTGGGGGTGGACTAGGTAATTCCTGGCGTTCTTTCCAGCTCTGAAATGTGCTCATACAGATGGGAGAGTCTGGAGGGGGAAAGAAAGAAACTTGCAGGGGGAAAATATCGTTTTTTGCATTTATAAAGAAGGAACCCTGTGCCTAGTGTCCAGCCTTACAAGTGGCTCCTTCTTTGGACACCAGTTTCCAGAAACCCCTTGCAGCACTACTTTCAGGCACAAGAATCTCTGCAGGCCAGGCAGGCACTGTTGCCACTGCCAGACCTGAAGGCCTCCTACCCCCAAGGGGTAGTGGATCACTGCCCCCCATCGCCCCCAGGCCACCCACTGCCCACCTACTCTCCTACAAACCCCACCATGCTACCTGTTTCCCCTGCCCCCATGCACACACACCAAGCTGTACCTACCCTCACGTAAGTGGGTGACCTAGGTGGGGGAAGGCTAGCTGTTTTCCTGGCCATCAGGTAATTCAAACGAGAATGTAGACGGTGATTAACCACAGAGCTACTCGTACACTGTTAGAGTATCTCGCAAATAGGAAACAGGTATTCGTTTCAGCTCTGTTACAGAAGGGATCCATCCTCCTGTGGTTAACATAGCATGTAGAGCCTCTTTAACATGGATGTAATTATAGTGCAGGATGTAGGGAACACATCCCCCCCCACAACTGTAGGAGTTTTGGGGACCAAAACAGCCCTAGCCCTTCTTTCCAGAGGGGGAGCCCATGCTGCAGTCAGAGCATAGACCATAGTGGTGGGGACTCGGAGCTGAGCTGGGACTTGCAGCTGATGTGCTTGCCGGGAACATGGTACGTTTGGGGCGGGGGCCTTGTCCCCTGCACTGTTCCCCCAGCATCCCTCACAAAGATTTGTCCAAAATTACACCCCTGCTCCATGATAAAGCTGTTGGCATGAATAAACTGTTCATGACAGCTAGTGGACAGGACAGCTAAGGCCAAAGTCGTTTTACTGCCATCTGCCAGCATTGATCGGGGAGCTGGGGAGAGGAAAGCCAATCGATTACGCAGTCTCCCCTGCCCTCCCCCCCATCAGACTCAGCTTGTTTTTTTCTCTCTGGCAAAACAAGAAGGGAATAGTTTGGCAGAGAAAGCTGGCTGCATGCAATATAAGGTTTAACCAGGCTGATTGACACTTTCTCTTGGAAATACTGGCTTAAAAGTTTACAACTTCAGCGTTCCCAGTTAAAGCTGCAAGCTTTGTTTTATAGTATTATCTGTTGGTGCTGGGATACACAAGAGCTGTTATTTCACAACAGACAATCGGGGATCCAAAGACTGCAGAGATGGAGGCCATGCAGATATCAGCACTGATGAGGAGTTTGGCCATTGCCACCAAAACAGAAAAGCACATAAGAAATGCTACAACCAAACAGATCTTTGCCATTGTTCCTTTACAGCACTATCATCTCCAAGCCATTGTTATTACTTTTCATTTCTATAGCAGTTTCCGTGTTCAAATCTTTATCTAGCTGGCCACACAACAATCCCATGAGGTAGGAAATTATTATTATTTCCATTTTACAGATGGGGAACTGAGGCTGAGCAATCGTGATTTGCTTCAGACCACCCAGTGAGTTTATGGCTAAGATGAGATTTGAATTCTGGTCTCCCTGTTGTGATGGCTTCCAGAAGCCAAGTGCTAGCCAAAAAATAACAAGACTTCTTAATTCTGGATAGTTAACTCATTACTTATACTGTGAAATTTCCATCCCTTATCAACTATCTTCCTATTCTGTATAACTGAGGATGATCTCATTATACAGGTAAATGTCTAATGACTTTTCAAAACCTTGAGCTGCATTCACATGAAGTACTAAGTCCACAAAAGACCTTTCTTCTCACTGTTTTTCAACGTGTGAAAAAGTTGAGTTGCAAGATGCACTGGGTGTAATAAGCTTTTTTACTCCAAAAATTTTAGCCTGGAAACAAAGGTTCATCAATCGTGCTAAATTCCTCACACATACTTTTTGTATCGTGTGAAGGAATTAATCCTGCTGTTGGCCTGTCTGGACCATACTACACTATTGCCATGGGATACCTAGCAAAACCCATGGCAATCGGGGGTAACTTTTAAAATGGGGGGGGAGAAGGTTGGAACATTTAAAAGACATGATTCCAATATCACAGAAGAAACTGAAGGAGCGGGAGGAAAAGGCTCATGTGTATGCATTCTTGGTCTCAATGATGCTCACATGTTCCACTGGTTATTACATACAGGAATTCTTTACAGTTATACTTCCGATAGTATCAGTGTTAACAATTAAGAAGGACTCAGAATCTGAAAATGCCCCTTAAAGGGTGTTTTTAGACAGGAGAGCTTTTCCCTGTATTTTAAAATTCCGCAGTAACACCCATAGGAGGGATTTAGACACGCCTCCTCAGACTGGAAGTTGTCCAGGCACCATTGGAAACAGTGGCACCCGGTAACTCCCAGATGTTTGGAGACGCAGACCTGGTAAGACCCCAATAGCCAAGGTCTTACAAGTTCGTGTCTCAAAACATCCAGGAGTCACCTGGCGCTGCTGTTTCCAATGGCGTCCAGCTGACTTTCGGTCTGGGGAGGAGCGTCTAAGCCTCCCCTACACGAGTTTCCCAACATAGACTTTTAAAATATGGGGGAAAGTTCTTACATCTAGAAATGTCCAGAAAGTCAACATTTGCAAATAGTTGTCTTCCAAGGGTAACTGAGATATCCACGTTTCCCCCTAGACAAAGAACAGGATATAATTGCCTTGTCTCAGGTACCACAGTGTTGCAACTGCTGGAAAACTGGGATCACTTTATTTAGAAAAGCATTCAAAATGTCTCTCCAGCTGACTGTACTGACCCTCCACTGTAGCTTGTAGCAAATTCTGTTGCAAGGCAAGGCCTCCGTTACTGCAGTCCCGTAAGCGGGTTCCTGACTACATGATTTGGTCAGCTGAGGGATAAACATGAGGGCTAGATATTCACCCTGCTATTATTAATTATAAATATTATTTATAATAATAATGTTTTATTGTGGCCGAAGCCATACATTCAAAACCAATGACAAAGACATAACAACATCAAACAAATATTATTTATTAAGTATTTATATAACACTAGCAATGTACCTGGCACTCATCATTAATTATAGAAAGGTCACTGCCCTGAGGGGCTTACAATCTAAGGATACACAAGGGTAGGGAGACAAGAGAGAAGGGAACATAGAGAGAGAGAGGGATACAGTCACACACTTGGGGGTTGGTTGTGCTTAATCAACCCCCCTTTTTTTGGAGATGGTGTAGGGGGGTATGGGGCTCAACCCCCCGTTGCAGGACCTGGCACTCGGGTAATTAGTATTTGGACAGAAGGGGAGGGATATGTGTTTTTGTTTAGGAGAGGGCTCTCCCCCTGGAGATAGAGGAGGAGTTGAGGTGGAGAAGGAACCTCCCCCTGGTGGCAGCAGGCTGGAGGTGTGAAGTGTTATGGCAGGGCCTCTGATATTGCCTGTGTGTATTTATCAGAGGACTGCTGACTGAAGGATGATATATTAGCTGTTGTTGGGACGGTTGTATTCTATTGTACAGTTATACAGGGTTGATGTTTTGGGGGGTGGTCATGTTGAAATTGGAATGATTTTATGCTGCTGTATTATGCTTATTATGTATTTTTATGTATTATGATAACTATATGTGAGCCGCCTCAAGTCATTCTCGAATGAGAGAGTGCGGGATATAAATTAAAAATGAAATGAAATGAAATGAAATAGTTGAGAAGTCGCAGATGCACATGATTCAGCAGACCCTGAATCAAAGATCATAGGGTATTTTCAGACGATACGGGGCCCTTTGGCCCCGTACCGGCACCACCGGCTTCGTTCCCCGCCAGGGTCACCCTGTAACGGCACAACAGACGTGCCGGGGGGATCCCGGCGGGGAAAGTGGGAGGGGCCTGGGCCGCGCGGCGCAACTTGCGGCCGCACGGCCCCGCCCCCTCCACGCACCCCGCCGCCCACCCTCCGAGGAGACGGGCGGGTGGCGGGGCCAATGCGGTCGCCGCGTCTGGCCGAACGTGCCAGGCCCGGGATCCCGCCGGGGATCCCGGGCCGTGGCGCGCAGCCAGACGTGACTTTTCCTTGGTCACGGCCCGGGGTCCGTTTGACCACGCTTCCCGGGACCTTCCCCCGGCTAGCCCGGGAAGCTTGGTTCAAACGAACCCCATGTGGGGATTGACCGTGGTCAACATCTGGCTCGCCGCTAACAGACGTACGGGACACGGTGACCACAGGTGGGTATTCACCGTGGTTCACCGTGATCCCGTAACGTCTGAAGCCACCCATAGTGGAAGCATCAGTGATCAATCAGTGGGGGTGAGCAGCTAGCCTGATGGAAGAGGTAGGTTTTCAAGAGGAATCTGAAAGTTGAGGGAGGGAGAAGAGTGCATATATTCAAGAAGGGAACTCCAGTCATAAGGGGCAGCATGGGAGAAGAGGTGAAGACTGTTCTGGGAGCAGGAGACTCATGCAGCGGGTGTGGATGGGAAAGGGTGTCTTGAAAAGTAGGAAAAATTTGGAAATTGTGACTGAGCACAAGAGTTTGGAATATAGACTCCTTTCCAGATGTTTCGAGACATGAGAACACCAAGAAACTCAGATTTTCTTGTCAACTTCATTTTTGGGATGGTTGAGAATTTAAGATGATTTGCTAGGGATGTGTACGGTAACTCTCTTCCATTTTCATTATTACTTTTGTTTTCATTATTAAAATGTCATTCGTTCTTGTTATATTTCGTTAGTCTTTGTTTTGTTTTTGAATTCCATTGGTTTCAATAGAAAACACATTTTCAGCTGTAACATTTTTGTTTTTTTATCTGGCATAATTGGCAGGATTGTACCCTAAATGGAGGGGATTATAGGTGCCATATTTCAGAAAGATTGAATAAAAGAATCTGATTTTATAAGCAGTTGGAATTTGTTATTTTATGAAAATCTGCATACACATTCCTGGCTATAACATCTTTGTCTCCCATCCAATTTGGATGACACTTGGCAAGGTTATACCCACGATTACAATCTCTGCCAAACTTCAGAAGGATTGAATAAAGGGTCCTGATGTTATCAGCAATTTACTTCTAAATGTATTTATGACTGTAATGTCTTTGTATTCCAGCCAGTTTAAATGAAATTTGGTAGGAGTATCTCTCAGACCTTCAGGATCATCTCTGCCAAATATCAGAAAGTTTTGTAAAGGATCCCAATGTTATAAGCCTGCACAGCATCTACAGAGAAGTCCCCTTCGCCGCTGTAATGGCGGCGACGGGGCAATTGTCCGGCCCCCTCCATGACAGCGGTGGAGACCGGACTCCGAGAAGCCCCCGGGGGAGCGAGTGGTATGCTCCCCCCGGGGAGAGAGACTGTTGCCGGGCAGTTTGGAGAATGGGCGGGAAAGACGCCACACACTGAATTGAACAGCCCCACCCCTATTAGGAGGGGTGGAGTTGTTTAGGCTGCACGCTTCAGAGCGAGCTGGGAGAGAGACAAGCAGCCCACCCACCACACCTCTAGCACTGTGGTAGTTACCGGTTGCCCTTAGGGGGCCGAAGGGGAATTTTAGCGACTAGCCTATTTTAAGGGTCGCCTGTTTTACCCCTTCAACAATGCAGAGTAGGCTAAATAGGTTTGATTGGCAATTTATAATTGGCTATAAACTAATGCTAATAAAGTGGATTCGGAATCAATATTTGGACAGACCAATTCGAGAGGAGACGTACAGAAGGTCGTATGAACCTGACAAATCTGAGTGATTGAATCATTCCTAAAGAAGGGTAATATTTGTCGCACTCGGCAGGGGTCCAGTATGGTATAGTAGGTTAAATAGGATAGAAATTAATGAAACGAGTCATCTCCCTAAGAGATGGGGAAGTGACACCCAGTGCTAGGCGCAGGCAGCACGCACTGGGGTTATGTCCCTGGGAGGGGTACTGCAGTTTGGTCAGTAAGTACCTGCACAGTCTGCTGACTCAGCGGGTACTCACCTCCTTACTCAAGCCCACAGTTGGGACGCTCCCTCTTCGGCCAGAGCCAGGGTGCTGTCGAAGGGGAGCTTGTTTGGCTGGAACTGGCACGGGAAGGCACATCCCGGCCAGCACCAAGTTTATAAGAATTAATTAGCTAAGCATACTGGACCCTTATTGCTTGTGCAATCACCCACCGACCTTGATTTGATTGAATAAAGAGTGCGGCCTGATTTAATCCAGCACTTGGTCTCTGTGTCTTATTGGGGGGTGCTGCGACAATGAGCCTATATCAGGGATTCTCTTGTCACTGTGGCACAAGGTGTGTTTGTGATGCCAATTGGCCAGCAGAAATGTCACCCATATATCATTCTCAGTTGTGACCACCACAACCCCTCTCCCTCACTTGTTACTGGGAAGTTGGAAGCACCTGCTTAGGAAAGAGCCAATAAGCGATTCTCTGATGTCCTTTGTCACAGTGCTGCAGGTTGTGATTGTGATGACAATTGGCCAGCCTGAATGTGTCTGTCAACTTGCAGAGAACGCCCCAGGAGGGGGCAGGAAAATGTTGGCAGCACCCCAGGTGCATGGGGAATGGATTTATGTAGCTAGCTGAACTCTTGCAGTGAGCTCTAGCACACACAAAAAGCCTGCCAGAAAAGTCTGAGAAAATACTCTGACAAAAGCCAGAACTAACCACAGATGAAGAGCAGACCCAAAGAACAGCAGCTTATATCTGCCCTCTATGCCTGCCTTGAAGCCACCACTGATTGGTCCTGTAAAGGTGGAAGCATGCAGTAATTGGCCAGTAAATGTGTCTGTCAGTCTGTTGGGCTCCTCTCCCTCCCTTCTACAACCCCCTCCCTGCTCTGAATGGCACTGCATGTGCTATTTACCTGAACAATAAAAGTCTTCAAGAGGGTAACTTCAATTGTTTATAACATTTGGACCCTTTATCAAATCTTTCTACAATTTAGCAGGGATGATCCTAAAGGTCTGAGATACAACCTTGTCATATTTCATGTAAAATGGACCAAAAAAAAATTGTTACAGCCAGAAATGCATTTACAAGTAAATTGCTTATAACATCAGGACCCTCTATCCAATTCTTCTAAAATATGGCAGAGTTAGTAATCTTGGGGAGGGGTATAATCTTGCCAAGTTTCATACAAATCAGATGGAAAAAAGATACAGCCAAAAATATATTTTTCAGTTTTTTCCTATTAACTCATAATAACAAAATGAAATTCTTTCATTCTTTTGTTATTATGTTTTCATTTTCATTATTCAATAAGAAAATGAAAGAGCCCTCTTTCATTATTGTTATTATAATAATGAAAATGAAATGCACATCCCTATTTCCCATGCAGTGGGCGAGCATGACAGGCTGGGAATCCTTTTCAATTCAAAGCGACTAGGAGATAGTGAAACATCAAAAGAAGCAGTCCCTGCAGATCAAAGTGATTTTGATCTGCAAAATTTACAATTGATTGAAAGGTCTCCCTTGTTGCTACCACTTTAATTTCATTCATGTAGGTAAATAGGGGCTCTAGAAAAATTTCTATGGAAAACAAAAGCACAACATTGCTAGACAGTTTACAAGGATTACTTCAATAATAAAATGCAGACATTGAAAGCCACACTTTGACAGCAAAACTGCAAGTTAAACTTTAGGATAAGGACATCCCAAATGCTGTGTCTACTTTGGCAAATCCAGTATAGAAAACTGCAGTAGGGAATGACATAATTCAAAGTTTGGCTGAAGTTCCTGGTTAAGTGGCTTTACATTATATCTTTTAAACCATTTTAGTGCATTTCTTTGTTTTTATTTATTGCCCTTTTAATTTTTTAGAACTGCTGACTGCATCTAAATCCTGTTTTTTATTTACTATGTGACTGGCAGTCTACAGCTTAGCTGTCTGCGTGCCATACAAACCACCCATCCACCCCCAGGGTTTAATGTTAATCTGGCCCAAAGGCCCCTTGGAATTCTGTCAGTCAAGAACAATTAAAGCAAATTGGTCTGACACCACACTTACAGGGAAGAGGCATCTTATTGTTATAGAGCAAGGGTAGCAGGGGTAGCCAAACTGTAGCTCAGAAGCTGTATGCCACTCTTGACCCAGCCGGGGAGCAACATGCAGCTGGCTGGCTCTGCCCCTGCACTGCAGCCAGCACCCTGCCTCCACCATGACAAGCAACAATGGTTGGTCTCCATGGCAACCCCCCACACCAGGCTGGGTAGGTATGAAAACAGATGGTTCAGCCTACTCAGGCCCACCTGGGTGACACCTGGGTCCGGACCGTGAGCCTGGTTCCTTCCAAACCCATGTTTCCAGGCCAGCCACCTACCCCTCCTGGATTGGAACCAGACCCACATCTGGCAGACCCAGAACAGACATGCGGGTTCTGCGCTGGCCCAAACTGGGCCAGCATCACATTTGACAACACCCTATGAAGCTGATCCGTCAAGTTTTTGGTGGCCAAAAGTTCAAGGATCTCAGTTGTGAGCCATGCTGCTATAATGCAATAACTGCTTAATGTCATATGCTTCCAAACCCTTTGCTGGTCCACAGCAGGAAGAACACCATCCACAAATTCAGGAAGAACTTTTGACTGCCCTTTCTGGCTGTGACCACACTGAAAAAGGTAATCATCCTGGGAAGCCAATTTAAAAACACACGCACAAACACAACTCTCTTTTAGTTAAATATAAGCTCAGTAAATTTATATGGACATATGAAAGTCTAGCTCCATTTGGAGTTATCATGCCTAATGCTTTTCCTTTGATGCATGTGGCTCAGATTTTTAAAATACAACTTTGTCAGTTGTTTGTCTCTGTTTAAAACTAAACCTAAGCAAGCAGAGGGAAGGTAGTTCCTCCAGAGTCAATGTGTTACATGTGACATTCCAATGAGAATGCCTTTATTTCCTCAAATGTCGATGAGAATGCCTTTATATCCTCAAATGTCGATTCACTTCAATGGAGCTTTGTAGGCAGCAAATCAAAGTTCTGTATCTCCAAAAGGAAACACAAAGCTTTATTCATTAGAAATCAGAGGCATCCCTGTAAACTCTATGGGGGTTTTAATGATCACTATTTGAAGAGATTATTTAGTACTGTGGTTAAAATCTCACTAAAGTCAGTTCCCGATTTAATTTCTCGATGCTTAAATAGCTCACTGCTGCATTGTAGTGAGGTACTGTATTTATCGGTAAGTCTATGAACAATGACCTTCCCAACATTCATGTCTTCAAACATTTGGTTGCTGAGCTGTAAGGACAGGTTTGGAAAAGATTCCTGAGTTTCTTTGAGGTTTTCAGAGGCAAGCAGGAACTTCACCGTTTTTTGACTGTAGTTGGCTGAAAGTAAATAATTTAAAGACCTGATGAAGTACCAATTAGAGCCAATTATAACTTGGAACAGAGAACTCATGAGGTCCTCTAAGTTAAAGATTTTTCTTCTGTGCACAGTATGAGGCGGGTTTTTTTAACACATCCCGCACTCTCTGATCCCAGGAGGGGCATGCCAGGCGTGGAAGCCATCAGAAGAAATAAGTAGAGATGAGAATTTCTGTTTCAGATAAATCTGTAACTACCCATGACCGATTAATCTGAACCAACCTATCATTTAGGGCTCCCAGTTATGGATCCAAGTCTCAGATCCGTATTTTCCCCCACCCTCATCCTCTGGGGCCCTGGAGTGTGCTTACTGGCCTCAGAGAGCTTGACTTAAGCACCGCTGCTGCTTTGGGGGCTCTGGCAGGTTCTCTCACCCTGGCATCCTCCCTGCTCCTTATTGAGCATGTGCAAATGACCAGCGGGGCTTTTTTGTGCATGTGCAAAATGGCCACTGCCATTTTGGTTAAGGATGGTGGCCATTTTGCCCATGCAGAATAAGGAGCAGGAAGGATGCCAGGGCAAGGGAACCTGCCGGAGCCCCCACAGCAGTGACGGTTCTTCATCTCTGCTCCAAGGCCTGTAAGCACCTCTCTGGGACCCAGGAGAATGAGGTTGGGGGACGTTGGACCCACTGCCCTGGGAGTCAGGAGGGATGGGAGTATGGTATGGTTTCCCATTGTCTTCAATGAAAAATTTCCCACTGATTTCAATCAGAAAAATCCAAATCAGTAAAAATATCCAAATTTTCAAAAGTATCAGGCGGAAATGTAACCAAAATTCCATCTGAAGTTGCACCCCTAGAAATGGGAACATCACACTCTGTTCAGAGGTATTTCAGCCATTTGTGAGGATGATATCCCTTTAAGAGCCATGCGTGTTTATCAGCTCTCTCTAGCCTTTTACATTTAGCTGGGCAGGGGTAGTGTCCAGTCCACTAGAAATCAAAAGAGACAGATCTAGATTGGGGCGGCAGAACCTACCCTGCTGCCCCAAGACCAGATCCACACCCCTAAGAGTTCCGTAGGCCAGAACATCTTGCACTGGGAGGGGAAACATGACCCCACTCCCCTACCCCCCGCGTAGAGAGGCATAGTCGCTAGCCTGGAAGTGCTCCACAGCCATCTCATGTCCGCAAGCTTCCAGGAGACCATTCAAATGGTGGTGCAGAGTAACCTCTCAGGGCCATTTGGCAGCTACCCAGGGGCCACAATAGGACCATGGGCCAGAGGGTCCCTGTCCTTGCTCTAGACAGAGTGTTTGAATAAAAAACCCAATACACTTCCTCAAGCTCCTTCTCAAGACTCCTGCATAAATCCACCAAACCCCACACAGTTCTGGTTCTCCAAAGTGGGCTTCATACCTCTTCTTTAAAAAATGGGGGCAATGGCTCTTCCCGCTCCCCATCTCTGGCACCTATGAGCTGAATACAAATGCGTAGTACTTAAAAGAAGCCCTAGTAAGCAAAGCTTTTGTGCTGCTCAGAAATGTCTGATAATTGTTAAATTCTGGTGGGGAAACCCTTCCATGGTCGATGGCTCTTGGTTGCTGTTGGTGCAGCGATGGCCCTTGCTGGCAGAGTTCCACATCAGTCCTCTCTGATTAAGTGAGACTTGGACTGAGTAGGCCTCTTGCTACAAAACTCCAAAACGAGGAATCCGGGCCTGCATTCCAGTCATTGAGAGCAGCAGGCTTGCACACTGCTGCCAAAATACATTGAGGCCACTGTGCTTTCCAGACCCATGAGCTAAGTACAACCAAACCTCCTTTCCCCGTTCTCTCCATTCTCCTTCATTTGTCCCCTCCCTCATCCTCTCTTTACCTTTGCTCGCTGGCAGATGCGAGTACTGTGTTTTGCCTTCAGCTGGAACAGGAATGAAAGCTCCTTCCAGCGATGATGTCAGTGTAACAGGTGGGGAAAGTATAGGGGACTCCAGCCAATTCACACAGGCACAGCTCTTGAGAATGAGCGCGGGGAAGAGAGAGGTGGAACATAGTCGAGCTTCCCACTGTGCAGTGAACTATGCCTGCAATTGTGCATTCATTGAAGTCAAAAGCAAAACTCCCATTGACTTTAGTGGATGAGGATTGCACCCTATCTCAGTTTCCAAAGCCACTTTTCTTTACTTCTCAGGTTCCTCCCAATTAGAAGCTCTGGTATTTGTCATAAGAGAAATACATCGTGATTGTATTTTTCACCCCCTTTGCTGACCATTGGTTGGCCTTCACTCTGGGGGAAGCAAAGGGCAAATGGGGGTCAGACCCCAGTGACAGTTGATACTTAAAAATGTGTTGGGATGGGGACACAATGGGTGTCTTTAGATAGACCGGTCCTCTGGGGTGGCCAGCCCCGCATCCCCGCACATAGTCCTGACAACACCGGGTTTAAACAGACCTGGCAGCTGCCATGGCCCACAATCCACCTGCACAGCGCCTCCCTCTTCCACACCATAGAGCTGTGGGCAGCTTGGCCGCCGCCCTATGCTGCCACCCACAGCTCTATGGCGTTGCCGGGGCAACCCCAACTTGAAGCCCATCTGCCGAGTAGATGGAGTGCTGCTCTATCCCCAGCGGGTGCTTTGGATTTGGGCGGCTCGCTCTGCTTGCAGTGCTCTGGTGCAATGTATATTCACCACACTGGCTGGATTTGCACAGGGGGTTAACAGAATTGCCACCTCTTTGTGTTTCATCTAGAGACTCTGGTGGGAAGCCCCAATTTCTCTGGGTCAGTAAAAAAAGCCATTGCTGATGCAGAGGAATCAGGGTTTCTGGAGTTAGCAGCATTGCCAGACAGGAGATGGGCCATAGGGATTTTCATGCCCCTTTCTGATGTGGCCCTGCCTGTGTGGAGCACCATGCTGTCTTGGTGCTCCATAAGTGACATCAGACAGGGGCATGACAGTCCCATTGCCCCTCCCTTTCCCAATGCAGCCTCACCCTCTGTGGAACATCATGACATCATGATGCTCTGCAAGGGGTGGCATTAGCTCAGAAAAGGGCACCACAGCCCTTTGCCCCACGACCTCCAGTTTTCTAGGGATGGGCGAACGCGGTTTGGTAGTTTGGAGTTCGGCCCGAACTCGGCCTGTTCGGACGACTGAACTTGAACCTGAACACGAACATGAACATACCAAACAAATCGAACACCGAACGGCAAAATGGCTGAACAGTTCGGTCAGTTCGGATCACGTTCGGGTGAGTTCGGGTGGCAAAAAAAGGTTCACTGGAAGGAAACATGACAGGGAGGTGTCAGTCACTGAGGAGCAGACTTCCAGGCACCAGGGGTGGAGAGGCTTGCAAGAAACGAAACTAATTATCTGCCTCCCCCCTTCCCAGCACCTTCTGAGCTAGTCACTGTTCCTGAACAGCAGGCGTTGAGTAGGATTTTTAGATTGCTTTAAGTTTCATTTCAGTTTTGTACTGAAATGAAACTTAAACCATAAACTGAAACCTTGTGTTATGCACTGTACAGATTCATTGAGTATGTATGTATTTCACTACAGACTCCTCTTCTGTTTGTGATTCCCCCCCATCCCAAATATATGTATATCCATATATATATATGGATATGGGATAGATAGATAGATAGATAGATAGATAGATAGATAGTAGAGAGTTGTAGGAGTTAGCTTAGTGATAGAGATAGCGTTAGTGATTTAGTTTTAGTGTTTGTAGGAGTAGGTCTGTGTACTTATTAGATAATCCATTTAGTTCATAGCATTTAGAATAGTTAATAGCAGTTAGATTTAGTGTAGATAGATATATATAATATTAGATAAAAAAATAAATAAAAAAACCCATATAAAAACAAAAAAACCAAATAAAAAACAAAAGAAAATCATATAAAACCCAATAAAAAACCAAAAACCATATAAAAAAACAAAAAAACACCCATAACAACATTTCCCGAATGAGTGAACGGCCGAACCGAACAGCTGAATGGCCTAACCGAACGGCCTGTTTGGACGACCGAACCGAACAGCTGAACCCGAACTCGGCGAACTAACCGAACTGCCGAACCGAACCGAACGCAGCCGAACCAAACTGCCAAACTGAATGCAGTTGAACCGAATGGCCGAACCCGAACCGCGATCTGTTTGCCCATCCCTACAGTTTTCATCCTGTGGGAGGAGGCA
This sequence comes from Sphenodon punctatus, assembly GCA_003113815.1. Lineage (NCBI taxonomy): Eukaryota > Metazoa > Chordata > Lepidosauria > Sphenodontia > Sphenodontidae > Sphenodon > Sphenodon punctatus. Next base: position 7,759,085 of record QEPC01013498.1, on the reverse strand, counting down.
ACCATAGTGTATTCTAATGCTATGGGGCTTAGAGACTGACTTTGAAGCAGGTAGTGCCCAAATGAATGCTTAGTTCCTCGTTTTATCCAAAGTAAGAGCTTGCAAGACAATAGATCTTCACCATCTGATTCCTAAGCCTTCAGGTTCTGATGATGATCCTTTTTTTGAGCAATTTAATAGGAGCATCTTCCAGGAATTCTGCTGGGTTTGTCCTTTTTATTGCTCCTTTTAACTCAGGGACTCCAGTGCCTTTGAGCGCATTAGGCTTTTGCACATTAAAGAACCAGCTTGCATTGCGAGAACTGGTCAAGTCAGAATTTAGGTTCTTTCAACTATAAGCACCTTAGGAGAGGGACTGTCTGTAAGCCTTTGGAAAGTACCCAGTGCCATAAACGATAATAAGCGCTCCTAGAGTAATCAGCTGCTAGCTCTAGTAGACGCAGCAGAGTGAGAGATTGAGTAAAGGAGCCTCCTAATATCTCCTGCCAAGAGCATTACTGTTCAGATAGCAGCCAACCTGCCTGCCTAAAAGCACTAGTATGGGTTGAGATATTTACAATTCACTTCACCCACATGCTAGTTTGAAAATCCTCAGTTTAAAGGCCCTTGCTTGTTTCTACTTTATAAAACAGGTAGGGTAAATGGCAGCAATGGTATAAGCACAAAATACACAGGACCCTGGGTAAATGCACCTTTCTTCAGTTTCAATGGCACTTCCATTCTCTTGCTGTAGCAAAAGGGAACTGCAGGTGCCAAGGCCATTTAAAGACTTTGATTGGCCAGGGACAAATGGATTTTTGAGCCCCTCCCCATCCACAGCCCCAGGGGCAAAAGCCACTCTACACCTGCTGCTCTCCTGCATTTTCCAGGCAGTTCTCCCAACAGCAAGTGACTCTCCACTTGGGCTCCTCTCCACTCCACCAGCTTGTTCTCCCAAAGTAAAGTAACTGGCAGCAGGTCATGGTGGCTGGATCCCTCAGCCACATCCCCTGTAGGCACGGAGTCTGAGTCACCAGCTACAGGTAGGAGCCACAGCCAGGGAACACTTAGTCTTTAAAAGAGCTCAAGTCTCTCCTTCTATAACATCATCCCTAGTGGTAATGAGCTTACCCATACCCCATTCCCCTCCCTCAAGGCTTTAATGAGGAGTGGTTGGTGGATCACAGTCTCTGTCGCCCATCAAAATAACCCGTAAAGTTTCACTTTATTTCCCCCCCCCCCCTTTTAAGGGCCATTATGAGTTCTCATGGCAGCTTTTTCCTAATGCAATTAAATGTAAATATTCAAGCTTACCATGAAAGAATTTACTTTTGCTCACAACAGAATTATATGTTGTCTGCCTAGACATGCTAGTGAATCTAAGATGGGATAGCAATTTGCTAAGGTGGTCTGAGGAGGCAATTTCATACTCAGCATACCCTGAGTTTCTGGGTGCTTTTAGACAAGTGCCTCCCCACCCATCAACATGCATGTTCCAGGGCCGCATTGGCACCCTACGCAGCGCTGCAGCGTGGGTAATGGGAGGGGAGGCACTTGTCTAAAAACACCCACTGACTGCCAGAAACTAGGAACGATGGTAGGGAATGGGTCTCCACATTTGCCCAGTGGCTTTTTTCCCATCTTGTTTGAAGCATCTTGTACTGGGCAGACGACAGACCACTGGTCCGATGTTCTTTAAGTCCTTAGATTCCTAAAAAGCTGTCATGTTCATCCCTTTTACAAGAAGTGTTACATTTCCCTCTCACTCTTACTAGATTGTTTTCTAATTAGAACAGCTGACCGCTAGAAGCCCAAGTGGGTACAAGATGTTGAAGCGTTGCTGTACCTGAACTCACAAGTTCTCCACTGGGAAAGCTCTGGAAGCTTGCGCATAGCACACACAGAACTACCACAGCGCAATGCTGCTCTAAACCTTGGCAGTGAACCATTGTATGCAAGGAGTGGTGGGAGACAAGAGAATACTAATATTAAGTGGCATATAGAGAGGATTGGGGGTGGGGTTAGCGTAGGGGTTTTTTCTGGTTTTGCTTGCATCCCCCATATGGACTGTTCTGTTTTTTTATTGACTTGTTTATTTATTATTGTATTTTATATTTATACTTAATTTATTTTATGATTGTTAGCTGCCCTGAGCTGCTTCGGCGGAAGGGGCAGGATCTAAGTGATGTGTGTGTGTGTATATATATATATATATATATATATATATATATATATATATATATATATATACACACATAGAAAGAAAGAGAGAGAGAGAGAGAGAGTATAATATTACATGTAAAGACTAGAGTTACTTTATTACAGCATTGTAATCAGAAGACCAAAACATTTCAGAAAGGTAATTTCAGAAGTACAGGTTACTCTTCAAACATTGCTGGCCCCATTGCATACTCTATTTCAGTCAGTGTCATGTATTTGAAACAAAGTAATGTTTCAGTTATTAACTAAGGTGGTAACAACAGAAAATATTATGTGGCCATCATGGCTGATTTATCAGGATAAATCAAGGTGTCAGGACCTGGGCCTTGAACCCTCCTTGCCTGTTGGGTTCGTGGAGCCATGGCTGGGTCTGCAGCCCCACTGCTTCTGCTTACTGCTAGCTAGCCCAGTTATGACCCCAAGGGGCCAGGCCACATCCCTACTGTCTATCTCTCAGCTTCTTTGTTGGCTGCCAGCCAGTATATAAGCCTAGCTGATAGCTAGCAACAGGAAGTTGGGTGGAACATCTGTCTATTTCCTGTTCTCATCCCTGCCTGATCCCTTGCCTTGAACATACTCTGTTCTGGCCTGCTCTGTACCCAATCTGTTCTAACTCCTGTTTGTTGTCCTGCTTTGATTCCAGCCTGTCCTAACTTTCTGCCCTGAACCCTGTGCACCAGATCCTGACTGCCTGCTCTTACCCTGATCCCAACGTTACCCTCACCAACCCATTCCCTGAGTCCACCCACACCCCAGGACAGTGAACCCTTACACCAGGGCAGGATAGACAGGCCTTGTTTATCTCACATTTCCACTATTCCCTGAGCTACCGTACTGGTACTCTCTAGGGTAAAGCTAGTGCCTTGTCTCAAAAAAATGAATATAATGGCAGGAGGGGCTCAACATCCCACAGTCTTGACCCTGTGTAGCCTTACTGCAGCTACAAGTTGCATGAGCCGGATTCATGTCCACAATCCAAGCTTCAGGCAAGCAGTGCTGTGTTTACACCTCTTGGGTCATGTTCCAGAACCAGGTAAGCATACCCCATGACATTTTTACACACACCTTAAAGTTCCAGATTTTCCAATCTTCTGGGTTTACAAGTCCACAAGTAAGTTCCGGACAGGGGCGTAGGGTCCATTGAGCGAACCCGGCATAAAGCTGGGAGCTGCTAGGCACTAGGGGCCGCTGCCTGGCCCTGCAAAGGCAGCCCCATGCCTGGACTGGGCTGGAGGAGACCTGGGTGCAGGGCACCCCCACATAATGGGGGGTCCCCATCCCTCACCTGCCTTTGCCTGCTAGTAGTGCAGGAGCAGGGATCGGACTGGGAGATAAAGCTGTTTGTTTACAAACAACTCCTCCCCATGTGAGTGATCAGAAGGTTGTTGCCTTGTAAAGGTTCTTCGAGATGGTATCGAACATTCTCACAACTGGGTTGTGCATTATTATTATTAACAAACATTTATATAGTGCCAGCAGTGTACCTGGCACTTTACAAAGTAACAAAATAGACATGAACCCTGCCCTAGGGCTTACAATCTGAGAGACGGGAGCAGGGGAGAGACATAGGAAAGGGAACAGAGGGAGAGACAAGGGGTCTAACATTCATGATGATGCGAGGTCTCAGGTGCACGTATTTGGCTTCGTTACGTTGAGAATAACAGGAGGCAAGTCCATGTGGCAAGGATAAGGGTACACAGACCATAAGTATAGAATATAGTGGATCAGCAGGATAAAGAGTCAGACAGAGCAGAGCGAAAAAGGTGAGTTTTAAAGAGAGATTTGAATGCTTACCCTATTCAAATAATAGGCCATGTGGTGCTCTCGATCTCCTCTAGTATAAAAAGCACTTTCCCCCTCAGAATGACAGTTCCTTCCAACCCTTTCTAGGAATATAAGAAAATTCTATGCGGGGCTGGAAGGGTGGTTGTGAGAATGTCTGGAGCCATCTCGAAGAACATTGTTTACAAGGCAGCAACCTTCTGTTCTTCTTTGAGTGGCTCCTCACAGGCCGTTTTTACACGACTCCACTGGGTGGGGAGTCTGTGGGCACGCCGGTGTGTGGGCGGGGTGTGCACATGGCCGCACACTCACCCCCCACTCATCTGCACCCATGGAGCAACCGCTGTTTTCCTCAGTTGCTCCGTGCATGGGGACGCGTGGAGAGTGAGTGGGGATGTGTGTTAGGCGGGTGCACGCACACACACCCATTCACCACAGGCACACGCACCACATTGTTCACACAGAGCTCCCCTACCCATGAACATGCAGAGATCTGTGTGTTCATGGGTGGGAGAGGCCCGTGTAAAAAGGGCCAAATTCTCACAAGTGTCCTACTTATACTGTCTTAGGTAGGAATTTAGGATGTAAATCAATATCTATTCTATCTGGGAAAATCTGCAAATATGATTCTGAGATTATTATGGCTGCTATTTCACAAACTCTTCTTAATGAAGTTATTGCTACCAGGAATACTGGGTGTTTTTACACACACATTTCTCCTGGATGTTTGCTGTTACATCCTGAACTTTCTATGTGTCTAAATCACTCACCCAAATCTTAAACATCCAAATCTTTGAACTTCTGCGTAGAACTTCTCCCAGAACTTCTGTGTGTAAAAAGTTCTCCTGATAAACTTCTTTGTTCCAGGCAGCTGTGGCCACTTGGTTTCCATAGAAGCCTGTCACGTCTGCAGCTGCATCTACTTTAGGCTGCCTCAAGGCAGTATTTGTGAAGAATCCATCCAGGAACTGCCTCAGGGCAGTGTGTGTGTGAAAAATGCAACCGGAACTTACTTGTGGACTTGTAAACTCAGAAGATTGAAAAATCTGGAACTTTAACGTGTGTGTAAAAATTCCCAATGTCTTTAAACCCCCACCCCATAACCAGTTCATTTGTGCCCCCCATATAATCAATTCATGCTGCCCTGGAGGCACAAATGAACTGGTTATGGGTGGGGGGCAGTGTGAATTGATTATATGAGGGGCGGGGGCACAAATGAACTGGATTATGGGGTAGGGGCAGCATGAGTTGGTTATGGGGGCACAACTGAACTGGTTATATATATATACCAGGTCTAGGGGCGCCGAGCCAGGCAATGCCCCTAGACCTGCCAGAGGGACACAGAGAGGGGGGCCCATCTTGACTTCTTGGCCTGGTTCTGGATGCACTCTNGAGGCAGTTCCTGGATGCATTCTTCACACACACACTGCCCTGAGGCAGCCTAAAGTAGCCACAGCTGTAGATGTGACAGGCTGCCATGGAAACCAAGTGACCACAGCTGCCTGGAGTAAAGCAGTTTACCAGGAGAACTTTACACACACAAGTTCTGGGAGAAGTTCTACACAGAAGTTCAAAGAGATGGACGTTTAAGATTTGGGTGAGTGATTTAGACACACAAAGTTCAGGATGTAACAACAGCAGACATCCAGGAAAAATGTGTGTGTAAAAACACCCGTTATAGTATTACTTAAGAAGAATCCATGTGCTACAATGGAAATTCTCTAAAAGTCCTAATTCTCAATTCAGAGAGGCACAACGTGAGAACTCTAGGCTCAGTCCCGTCTGCATGTCAGGCTCCTTCTGCTCTTTTGCACCTGGTGCATAATATTCTCTCAACCTCCAGCTCTTTTGATTTAAATTCAGTTTTTTCTTGGTGGTGATATGCTATTTTCCAGTGCATATTATTTCTCTGACAAGACTGTATGCCTGACATGCTTCTCTGGTTTCATTTTTACCATCCATCTCTGTGGGTAGACAAGTGAAGGAGAGTAGTGAGCACCTGTGAGGTGTTAAGCATCCACATAAGTATTCTAAGAGACCATCAGTACCGTTGACCCATCCACGATGACACAATGCCATTCCAGGGGGATGAATAGTACAGGCTCATGATGCCAGGTTTCCTCTTTATTCTCACCATGTCCAAATCTGGCTTTGTGTCAGTTTTAAGGTTTTACATAGCACAGCGTAGGGTGCATCTGCTTCATCTAGCTGTGTGCTTTTGAAAACACCTGCCTTTTTATCACTAATCTAAGAGGCCCTTTGTGTGTGGCCAGAGCCTAGCCTGCCAGATGCCCTGATTTCTAAGGGGGTGCATGTCGTTTTTGTTATTACAATAACGATAATGAAAATTGTCATTTTTATTGCAATAACGAAAATGACAAAAAATAATAATGAAAATAGAAAGTAAAACAACATTTTGTTTTTGAAATAAAGGGAAAACACTGATATTTCTGGCTATAACGTTTTTGTTTCTTATTCAGTTGTGATGGATATTGGAGTGCTTGTACCCCCAATGGTGAGCATTATGTGTACCGATCTTTGAAATGTTTCAATAAAGGAAAAGATTTTAGAAGCTATTGAATGTTGTGATTTTAAGAAAAGCTCCATACACATTCATGGCTACACCTTCTTTATCTTCCATCCAATTTGCATGAAACCTAGGAATAATATGTCCCTCAACAAACTTAACACACCTGCCAATTCTAAGAATGATTGGATGAAGGGTCCTGATGATATAAGACCTTAACTTGAAGATACATTTCCAGCGGTAACATTTGTGTTACAAGACATTTAGCAGAAATGTATCACATACCTTCCCTGTCATCTCTGCCAAACTACAGGACAATTTGATAAAGGGACCCAATTTTATAAGCAATTGAAGTTGTCCCCTTGAAGACCATTATTCAGATAAATAGCAGCACATGCAGTGCCAGTCAGAGGCAGGCACCTGGCATGGCAGGGGGAGGGAGGCTGTAGGAGGGAGGATGAGGAGCAACCCAAAAGACTGACAGACACATTCACTGGCCAATTACTGCATGCTTCTAGCTTTACAGGACCAATCAGTAGTGGCTTTGAGACGGGCATAGGGGGCGGCCCTCAGGCGGGCATAGAAGGGGCATAACCAGGACTTTGGGGATAGCATCCCAGCAATCAGGAGACATAGTTTACACATCCAGGCTGGCCAATTATCATTACAATCACATCCTGCAGCACTGTGTCAGAGGACAAAAGAGAATCTCTATTGGCTCTTTCCTAAACAGATGCTTCTGACTTCCCAGTAAGAAGTGGGGGAGAGATGTTGGGATGGTCACAGCACAGAATGAGGATATTTGGTTGACATTTCTGCTGGCCAATTGGCATCAAAAACCGATCTTATACCACAGTGGGTGTTTTAGACACACATTTCTCCTGGATATTTGCTGTAACATCCAGAATTTTCTGTCTGTCTAAATCACTCATCCAGATCTTAAACATCTGGATCTTTGAACTTCTGCGTGAAACTTCTCCCAGAACTTTTGTGTGTAAAAGGTTCTCCTGGTAAACTGCTTTGCTCCAGGCAGCTGTGGTCACTTGGTTTCCATGGCAGCCTGTCAAGTTTACAGCTGCGGCTACTTTAGGCTGCCTTAGGGCAGTGTTTGTGTGAAGAATGCATCCAGGAACTGCCTCAGGGCTGTGTGTATGTGAAAAATGAGGCCATGTTCATAACTGCGGCAGCAGTGGTGGCAGTGGGCGGGGCCAGGAGTGGCAAGGGAAGACGCGGCAACCCCGAGGAGCCAGCTGATGGGAAAAAGTGCTGGTGCGAACGGGGATCTGCCACGGCTTCCCTTGCGCATGTCAGGGCAGGATTTTGTACCCTGACATGCACGAGGGAAGCCGCAGCAGATTTCCATTCACACTGGCGCTTTTCCCATCAGCTGGCTCCCTGGGGTTGCCACGTCTTCCCTCGCCACACCTGACCCCTCTCACTGCCGCCACCACTGTGGCAGTTGTGAACGCGGTCTGAATCTGGAACTCACTTTTGGACTTGTAAACCCAGAAGATTGAAACATCTGGAATTTTAACGTGTGTCTAAAAACGCCCAGTGACACGTAAGAGAATCCCTGGCATAGGCTCCTTCTCTGCATATGCTGTGCAGGCATATAAAATGGGGAGCCTTTACCAAATCTTTCTGATATTTGACAGAGATTATCTTGAAAGTGTGATATAGACATGTGCCAAATTTCACGTACACTGGTTGGACTACAAAGATGTTGCAGTCAGACATACATTTACAAGTTAATTGCTTATATCACTAGGACCCTTTATCCAATCCTTCTGAAAGTTGGCAGAGATAGTAAAAATGGGAAGGGATATATATTTGCCAAATGTGAGGCGAAGAAGTTACACCTAAGAATGTATATAAAGGTTTTTGCAAAATAAACTAATTCATCTGCTTCTAAAATTGGATTCCTTTATTCAATCCTTTTGGAATTTGGTACACATAATTCCTTCCATTGGAGGTATAATCACTCCAGGTTTCAGCCAAATATAGTGAAAAACCTAAACGTTACAGCCAAAACTGTGTTTTCCATTGAAACCAATGGAAAATGAAAATGAAAGTAAAAACAAAAACTATTTTATATTTATGAAAACGAAAACAACAGATTTAAATAATGAAAATGAAAACAAAAATGACATGGGCCCCTGGTGCACACCTCTACTGGTTTCTTTCTGTCATAAAAAAACTATTCTATCTATACCTAGAGACAGAATAGAATGAGTTGGAAGGGGCCTCACAGGTCATTTAGATCAGACTTTTGCCTTGAGGCAGGATCCCCCATTACCTAAAGCATCCCACACAGATGCCTGTCCAGACTTTTCTTGAAAAGATCTAGGGCAGGAGATTCACCAACCTCGCTCGGTAGCTCATTCCATTTAACCCTCAGACAGAATTGGAGGGTAAATTGGGTGCCAAAAGCAGTACAAACAAGTTCATAATTATTTTTTTAGCAAACTTGTAGCACTTCATACTCCATGTATTCCTCAATAGTAATGGGGTCAATTGTCCTGTGTTGGTTCATTCCCCCTCCCCATCGTAATTATTTTTTTTATGTTTAAACTGGAGTCATTTGCAAATCAAATCACAATTATTTTCCCCCCAATTGTGACTTAATGGGGGTCTATTTATACCCAATTCCAGATTTATACCATGCATTTTTCATTTGTCTGAGGCTGCTTTCACACCTTACAAAATGGGCTATTATAATAACTGGAGATAATACAGAGTATTATAATTGCTGGAGTTTTATAAAGTGTGAATGCACTATTTCCCTTTTATGCTGCAAGATCTCGGGTCATTGTAAAAGCCACATTTGGTAGTTCTTAGGGCGCTTTTAAATGAGGGGCACTGAAGCGCCTCCTGAACGCCGTGTTAAAGCAAAGTCGCTGGAAGTGACGTTCTCCCCGTTGCCGGTGGCGGCTGGTGACACAGGGCTTTGGAGCGGCGCGTTCTGAAAGCCTGAAAATTGAAGTCTTAAGAATGCGCCGCTCCAAAGCCCCGTGTCACCAGCTGCCGCCGCCGCCGACAACGGGGAGAACATAACTTCCAGCGGCTTTGCTTTAACGCGGCGTTCAGGAGGCGCTTCCGCGCCCCTCGTTTATAAGCGGTGTCACAATGACCCAAGATCTCACAGCATAAAAGGGGAATAGCGCATTCACACATCACAAAATTGTGTAATTATAATACCCAGTATTATCTCAAGTTATTATAATATCCTGTTTTGAAAGCAGCCTTTTACAATGACCCAAAATCTTGCAGCATAAAAAGGGGAATAGTGCATTCACACATTAAAAAACTGCAGCAATTATAATACTCTGTATTATCTCCAGTTATTATAATAGCCCATTTTGTAAGTTGTGAAAGCAGCCTGAGGGTTAAGAAGTTTTTCCTAACATTTAACTTAAACCTACTTTAACTCAATTTAGACCCCTTGCTTCTTCTTCCATCTTGTTGGCAATGTAAAACAAATATTGTCCATCTTTTTAATGGCATCCTTTGAGATATTTGGAAACTGTCAACATGTTGTTGCATAATCTTCATTTCTCTAGGCCAAACCTGTCCTCCATCTTCAACCTTCCCTTATATGACTTGTATTCTAGACCCTTAATAATCTTAGTTGCTCCTCTATGAATCGTTTCCAGTTTGTCACCATCCAAAATAAATAGCCCCAAAGTGAACACCATTCCCTACTAGTTGTTACTCTCTGAGTGCACTTTTAAAACCAATTCTGTATCCACGTTATGGTAGTTGCTAATAGCTCATATTTTTCCATCTTGCCTTAAAGCATTTTGCACAGGAGTAAAAGCCTGTTGAAGATATATTATTTCTGCTGCTGCCTTATGCCATCTACTAACCTGGTTACCTTATCAAAAGAAAGAATCCATGTAGGATAGTGGACTAAATGGACCATTGGTCTGAGCCAGAAAAGCAATTCTTATGCCAAGTTCAGATGCTCACAAATATTAATTCTCACACTAATATCACATCCTCAGTACTGTTTGTCATGTGCTTCAGGGAAGAAAATTAGATGTTGGTTTGCATATGCATGTATTTGATTTATATAAATATGTGCAAATTTAAAATAATATTGAGGTTGGGATAACAAAAGTCTCTTCTTTTCATTTGCCCCAGCTCCAGAGAACCCCATAGAACAGACACCCATAGACCAAATTCCACACATTTGGCATCCAGGTCAAATGTCAGGACACCAGACAAAGGCCTCCAATTCCTGAACTAACAGATAGGCAGCAATCCCTCCCCCACACTGTAAATTGGAAGCTTTCCCAGTATCACTGATAACTCGGGGTGCGGGCGGGGGGACAGGTGAAAGAGGCTGAGGGAAAGGAAATGGAAAACTCCTCCTAACTAGGCCATTAATACGTAACATAAACACACAGGGCAACGGCCTGACTGTTTCCACGCAGTTACTAGGACTGTGTGTTTAGATTTGTTACTGTGTGTGTAGATCAGGCATGGAGAACATTTTTCTTCCCACAGGCCAATTAGAACATTTGCTCAAGCTCTGTGGGTCAGAGAGGAGTGGAGGGCAACAGTGCTCAGGATGGGAGAAACATTGTGGATCTGCACCATGGGTCCATCCTCTATCCTTGAGTGCATACCTTCACCTCCACACCCTTTCCCTGACCTTACTCTTTCAGTGACTGTGGGCAGGCACTGGATCTATGGGCCAGGTTCAAGAGTTAGAATGTTCCCAAATAAAAAACAGCCAAGGACCAAAGTTTCTCCACCCATTCAGTAGCTAGTCAGTTGTGCATTTCCTTGGCCATTTGGCTAAACACACCTGACTTGGGCAATTGATTTTTGTAATGGCATAGGAAAATTAGATACATAATCACACACATGCACACCACTGAGCATGCAGTTTTGAAATTCAGACCTTGCATAACCCTGTGATGTGGGAAATGAAAAATATAGGCAGAATTTTTGTAAATCTAAAAAGCAAAAAACGTGCATTATTGTAAAATATGAAAACTTGAAGACTTTAGTAGTAAGGAGGTTTAGCAGGATGATCCCACCAAAGGCCCTTTTTGCACAAGATGCACCCCCTCATGAACACCCAGAAATTTTTGTGCTCATGCATGCGTGAGTCCCATGTAAAAGACACGGCAGGTGCACACGTGGTGAGTGGGTGTGCATGCATGCTCCCACCGAACACACATCCCCACTCACCCCCCCCCACTCAACACGCATGGAACAACCGGCAAAAATGGAGGTTGCTCCGTGTGTATTGATGGATGGGGAGCGTGTGTGCCCATATGAACCTGTCCCCCACCCACCCACCAGTGCAAACACAGACCCCACCCACCCTGTCGGACCCGTGTGAAAATGGCCAAAGTGTTTTGGGCTCAGTACCAGTTGGAGATGGGGAAAGAGTTTCAAGTTTCAATCTAGACCTCGCTGTGGGGACCTAAGCAACCTACCAGTGAGGTGTTTGTGAGGTTCTGAAGAAAGGAGTATTAAGAAAGAGTCTGAGGGGAAAGGGCATTTGTTAAAGTTTTACTCAGACTCTGGGTGAAATAAACAGATGATAGCCCGCAGGAGTCCCATGTTCAGTCTGGGTAGCCCCCACTCAGGGAGTTTTGTGTGGCAAACCCAATATATGGGCAGTGCCGCGCTCCACCCACCACCAAGCCTCCCCCATGACTCACAGTCATGGGTAATTCTGGGTCCAGGAAGCTCCCCTCACGGTTTGCTTTCATCATCATCAATTTATTTGTAGCGTAGCCATTGGCCATTGCTTATACCTACAAACACAATACAAACAAATACAAACCACATAACCCAAACATCAAACCATAAAACCCTAAAACTTACCCCAAATCCTACCCATAATCACCCCATAAACAAATTAAAATACAATTTCCCCATGGGACATTCCTAACACTCAAAATACTACATTCCATTTAAATACAATGACCCAAAGAGCCACATACAGTGAATCTACAAAAGTGATCCACCGCCAACAACTCATCCAAGATTGATGCCCCTCTTCTAGGAAAGCCCCCCTTTGATCTAACCGCCGTATAATTCTTTAAACCTGGGCTCGAAACTATCGGGCATGATAACTCTACTACCTGGGCTGAAGGTAAAAATACATTGGGACCTGAATGAACTACAGGCACCTGACCTACAGGTGCCATATCTGTTTTGGACCCTATCCGTATCTGAGAAACTGAACCATCAGAAGAGGACACCTGAGGCCCAACCACAGGAGAAGCCCTAAGGGGAAAATGATCCAACTTACTTTCAGCCATCACCACACTAGTAGGCAACCTACTAATTGAATCTTGGGTAGGAGAGGGAGACAAAACTCCTGATCCAGGTGTTTTATTAACCCCACAATTCCTTCCAGTATCAGGAGTTATACTAAACTCCTCCCTGCCTAATTTGGTCCAATCACTAATTCCCTCCCTAGGGGCTGAAGTAGACCAACCATGTGGCAACAGCGAGTCCATTCCCTTTTTATGAAACACTTTAGCCACAAAAACCCCTGACAAACTAAGAGAATGGGCATTAGAGAAAAGCCAGTCGACTATCCCAGAGGATGAAAAATAAATAACTATCCTTAGGGAACCCCCCCTAGATGGCAAATAGAAAAAATGCGATATATATGATCCCAAAAATCTACAACCCAGGATTACCGAAATATGGCGAGCAATAAGAGGCCCAGAATCCCAAGATGGACATACTCCTGATGGTAACGGAAAGATCGAAAAAGACAGGGCTTCTGCTATTGGAACAACAGCCCATTGATCCGCCTCCGTCTTAAATGGAACCCTAGAAGGGCCCCAACTGTGCGAGGACGGAATGTAAGCCCTCGGCTCCGTTCTCTGTACGGCCAATACAGGCTTATTCCATCTCAGGTCATTCAAGGACTCCATAAACTCACTCAACTGTTGCTGAAAGTGGAGGAGCTTTAGGTCAATCCCCTCAACTCTTGCAAGAAGAAGTCTCATGGCTTCAACCTGCAAGGAACAGCAACAAGGCTGATCCTGGGTAGTTAAAATCTCTGGCATGACAACCCCCAAATCCCGCATATCACTCAATGGAATAGGCAAAACTCCCTCCCTCCCCAAGGGTCCACTTGTAGGTAGTTTTAAATCGTCCACCTGGGGACAACAACCCACTTTCCCCTCAAAGGATCCCAGCCCAGAAACCTCAGGCGAGGGTAACAAACCCTCATGCTCTTCTGACAATCCCCCCTCTCCTAAATTAGCCTGCACAGATTTATTCGAGGCCCCCCACAACTCCCTCCCCCGATCTGCTGGACAAGGAAATTCAACCTCCAGAACTACATCTGGACAGCAGACCGACCCTAAGTTGCCCCCATCCGCAGCCAAGGGGGCCAAAAATCGGGCTGCTGGCCCTCCTACCAAGTCCTGAACAGAACCCTTTTCTTGGTCTGGGGAAGATGCCCGTGGTTCCAATGGGACCCCCGAGTGATCCGCCGACTTGGCAGCCAAGGCTAAATAAAATTCCCCCTGACGTTTAAAGGCTCTAGCACACTCAAGCAGAGAGGGATCCGGGAAAGACGATCTAAACGATTTTAACCCCCGACTATCAATAGAAGACCCAGCCCCCACAGTCCCATGGCCCTGCAGTCTGGGAGGAACAAGAGGACTCGCCCCATCTGATACCCCAACCCCTTGTTCAACAATATCCTTCGTCGGCTGGCACAAAGTTTGTTTAAAAGACCCCTCCTGTATGAGCCCTATGGGAGCTGCTGGCGAGGGAAGGCACTCTGACAGCTGAAGTTGTCTGGCTTTCTTCCTTGTCATTGCCCCCAGCATCTTGCTTTTCTTAGGCATTATTCCACGGAATGTAAATTACTCACAAGTTCTCTTCAGGCCCACCCTCAGCGCTTGTCACAGGACTGCTCTAAATCATAAGCGACTCCACCACCCTCGCCCGGCCAGCACCTAAGGCCGCGCGCACAAGGGCACGCCCTTGCTCGCGCAGCCCTTAGGCGCACCGCCCGGGCGCGCGCCTCTGGCGCCGCCGGTCAGCGCAGAGGGAATTTAAAGCTCCCGGGCTAGATTGACTCCTCCCTGCAGGCAGCTGTGTCCAATGCCGCTCGAGGAGCTCGCGATGAAGCGTGTCCCCTGTAGAGTCCCAGGAAGATCAGGAACAGGTCCCCAGGTTGCACCCCCCAGCTGAAGATCAACAGCGCCGGCAGCTAGGTCGGGGGAAGGGTGGACAGTGGGGATCGGCCCACGGTTTGCTTTCAGGATGTTGTCCCCCCCGGCCTTTTTGAATTGTCATTTTTGAGTGATCCAAACTGAAATTAAACAGTAAAAGCACCAGGGAGAGTGAGAATATGGTGAGAACGCTCTCTACTCTGACTGCTCTTGTAGCTTCACTCAATTATTGTTCACAATAGACTGGGGAGGTCCAACCACAATAATAAGCACGATGAGCAGTGGCAGCATATGCCCATCAGCTGAGCGGGATCGAAGATCGCCTTTAAGTTCAACCCGCTTTAATTTCAAATATAATTTTATTAGAAGAAAAGAAAAATACAAGTCCTGGTTTCCTAGTCTTGGGCCGTTTTTAGACTAGCGTGGCGGCGCCCACGCTTGTTTTCCAAAAGAACTGGCCGTCCGTTTTACACATGATGCTGCTGCCGCATACGCGCATGCGCGGGCAATGCGCATCCATTTCCGGACACGAACTGACCGGGTTGGCGATCGAGGCCGGTCATACGTGGCTGGAAATTGATGCGCATGTATTAGGTGGCGGCGTCACGTGTAAAACGGACTGCCGGTTCTTTTGGAAAACAAGCACGGGCACCGTCTCGCTTGTCTAAAAACGGCCTTGGCAGGTTACAACGCTACCCACACCTAAGCAGACGTAGCCCTACACAATCATGTTTCTTACGTGTCCAGTGCCACATGCTGAAGTCCGTGCAGGCGTTGGTTCAGGAAGGCTGGAAGGGGGACCCAGGTGAAGCTGGAGAGATGGGCTGCTGGGGTACGATGAGAGTGTGATCCATGTGTGCAATGTCAGGAAGGGACTGACATCACGTGGTTCACTGCTGATGCTAGTGACCACAAGCCGTCATTCAAAGTTCCATCTGTTTGAACCAGTCCTTATATACCTTTTTAGGTGCTGCTGTTAAAAATGTGGAGGTGAAGGGGCTGAGGCATTTGCTTCACAAAAAGATCTGCAGGAGGGTCTGTGGGAAAGAGACAATGTCACTCTTCTTTCGCAGAGAGAGTCCTTTTCCATTGCTTATGGATCGTTGAGGCTTAACAGTAGTTCTTTTGGTGCCCAATTGTTGTAGAGAAAAGGTTGAGTCTCTCAGCTTGCAGTCCTCTGAGCACATTAGCATCTTCCTGGCACATTGTTCTCTCCTGACTTTGAGATGGCCCTCATCAGGAATGAATGGCTCTAGGCATCTCCTGGGTGGAGGAGTTGTGCCTCAACAGTCTTGCTAATGACTTCTGTCCTTACTGGGGCTAGAGTACTCAATTGTCCATGGATGGCAGGATGTTAACTGTTGGGTTGGGAAATACCTGAGCTAGGACTGTCTTTTGTCTCCTCGCAATCTCTGACAATACTGATACAGGACAAGTGCTGGCCTCTTTTCTCCATCTTCCACTCCTCCAGTCTGCTCTTTTCACAGTCTTTGGGCCTAGCTTTCTTCTATCTTCCTTTCTCCATGACAGGACAACATAAAATATTAATAAAAATAGATTTTATTATAATATTCTATGTGCTTTGTCCACACGGAGGTTGCATGCCCCCTAATAGACGGAGATGGACATGTGGGTGAACATTGGCCCAAATTGGCATACATGGTGGGCCCGCAATGCCCCAGCACCCTGCCATGAGTGGCTGCTCCATGGCACATGGGAGTACGCACATCTCACAGCCACCTAATAAATGGGCAGTGAACACAGGCCAAACACTGTCCTGGTGTGGGCTATTGTCTCATTTATAAACAACCACCTCTGTTTCTAGAGTTTACAGTGTCTGGTGGAGACTGACTGCTCCAGGGTCAACATAACTTATGTACCTCTGCACGGCTAAACAGAACTGACAACAAGTGGGCTCTTAAAGTGATATCATCCTGACAACTGTCTCTCAACCTCAGTTCTCCATCTGTAAATGGAGTGCTGATAACAAGCCTGGCCAGTCAGATGGTAATAATGAAGGGCTGTTGAGAATGTACACTGGCCAGGATTGACAGTGAGAGGCGGCCTTGCAGGGGGGTCAGTCCTGGTAGCCTCAGGTCCTGCATTCCCAGTACAGGCTATTTCTGCGAGGCTCTCTTCCCACCCCAGGGTGGTTGCTTCCTGCAGGGTCCTGTCCTCCCTTCCCTCACTTTCAGTAAAACACCGATCCCTGAATTTCACACACACACAACCACCCTGTCACCAGAGATATAGGTGTGAGTGTGAGAGCGAGAGTGTGAGCGCTTGTGTGTGTGCATGTTTGTGAAGATGTTATGACACATTGTTTTTGTACGCAAACACCAGACTGCCAGTTGTTACTGGGGTGGGGCTATGAAGGGCGGGATCACGGGGGCCCCACATCTTAATTTTCACCCTGGCCCCCCACAAATTCTAAGGTTGTTCCCAACTCTGGTGCACACATATCTTGAGGTGAAGCAAGGATGATAAACACATACACGTAGCAAAATAAAAACTAGACTTCAAAGTAGTTCCTCTTCTAATAGCCGCTAAAAGCACATAATTGCATGACAGAAGAAGCTTTTCTGGCATGACCTGCAAAGTAGATAAGCAAGTGCCAAGTCCATCAGCAAAGCATCTCATAATTGACTAATTAGATAGTTATCTACTATAACATGTAGAAGAGGAAGCTCTATTAAATACACAGCTGATGACTGCATAGAAATGCTCCACGAGGGAAGGAGATTTATTGAAGCTATCTAACCAGAGGAGGAAACAGTCACCAAAAGAGAGGATAAAAATACAGAACAACCAAAAGAAACTTGAAACGTAGATCAGATGTACTGGGTGTATTATTTCATGAGAAGAATGTGGGGTGATGGAAGCATGAGCAGCAAATGGAAGAGCGGACTATATTTTCAATAACCCTCTGGGGTGAAATTCATTTCCACGCAGAAGTACGATAGTACGATAAATAATATTTATTTATTTATTTATTTCACAGATTTCCAACCCACCCATCCTGCCACAGGCAGCTCTGGGCGGCATACATCATCAGATATTTAAAGCATTAAAACAACTTTAAAATAAACAACAGAGGGAGGAATAAAAATCCCTAACCACCCCCCACCCTAACCTATTCACCCCACCCTACCCATCCTCCCCCCCAAAAGCCAGGCGGAACATGCATGTCTTACAACAGTATTCATCGAAACGAGGGGAGATCCAGGGCCAAACAGGCCTCCACCAGCAGGGAGTTACACATCCGTGGAACATAAATGGGACAGAAGCGGTGTAAGGCTTTTTAGAACTCTCTGTACCTTCCACCCGGACTGAGCTTTAGGACTGATTCTTCCTTCAAAGGGAAGCGTGGAAAGTTTTATGGATATGTGCATAAAACTGTTTTGCCCCCTTTTCAAATGGGTTTCTTCCTTAAGAACAGAAGTCTGGAATTTTGTACGGAATCCCTAAATCAGGAGTGGGGAAGCTACATCTCAGAGGCCCAATAAAGCCCATGGCTGAAGTTTGGGGGAGGGAGGGTTGGCCCTTTTCCAATCTGACCCAAGGATCCAGTCCCTAATCCCTACCCTTAAGCACTAAAAGAGTGAGCTATGGGGAAGGGACCGGAGAGGAGGGCATATACTGTGGTACTGAAGCTATGTCCCGTGGGCCAAATCTGGCCTGAGACTATTTGCGATTTGGCTCCATTCCAATTCCTGGATCTAACCCATGTATCCAGTCCCTCCCCTCAAGCACTGGAAGCGAGAGCTCAAAGGAAGGGAGTGGAGATGAAGGCATGCATTCACAATAATGGATTGGTCCATGCCATACATCCACAATCGGGAACGTCCCTTCCTTTTCCAAAACTAAGCACCCCCACCAAAATCTTTCATCCAGTCCATGGAGCTTGTAATAATTTTCAAAGTGGCCTGTGGGAAGGTTCCCCACCTCTGCCCTGCGTGAAAGTTAACTGCTAGAAGAGGAAAAAGAAATCCACAGAAGGATGAATTAGGGAGGAGTGTTACTCTTGGAAACTTTCCCCCATCAGATTGTTCTATAGAATTTTAACAACTTGGAGAAGATTTAAGACTTCTTGTCCACCCCACCCCCAGCCAAATTCTTGGTGTTCCTGTTCTCCCCACCACTTTGTCCCCAGAATTCAATGGGGGAAGATGATAATCTGAGCAGTGGCGGCTGGTGGGTTCTAAGGCTGGCGGGGCCAATGACGGGACCACAAGTGGGTGGGGCCGGGCCAAGCCAATGGTAGGTGGGGCCAAGCCTATAATTGCACACTTACATGATCAATGGAATAATGGAATAGAACATGCACACAAGGATACAACATGAACACAAGGAAGCAACATTACAATATCTGAAATGCACAGGCAGCATACGCCACAACTAAAATGCACAGAAAATGCTGCAAAACCCAACGAGATTACATGAAATCCTAAAAATGGCACACCATAAATGCTGCATAGAGGTTACAGAGGGCGCTGAGGTATTCAGTTCAGGAGAGGGCAGGCAGGAAGCACCCACCATGTGGCATTCAAAGGAAGACACCGTGACCAAAATGCATGGAAAATGCATGAAAACAGGATTATGTGGAATCCTAACATGCACCCCATAAATTCTGCAATTGGTCCCTGAGAGGGAAAAAAAAGCAACACAACCAGCAACAATACTCCATCCAGCTCACAAGATGGAGAATGCATTCATTTCCCTGCTGCCTGAGGTCCTGGGCCAAACTGTAAGCAAAGGACATGTAAGAAACTGAGTCTGAGCTACAGACCTTTTAGAAGGAGTAATACTGAGTGCTGTGGACAATTAACTTCATTAGCCTCTTTCAGGAAACTGGAGAAGACTAGCAGTTGAAGGAAACTAGGCACAGTCTGCCTCAGCGCAATCTGCAGACTGAGCCATTGAATTTAAGCTGGACTTAGCCCCCAGTCAAGACGAGTGCACTGCTTGGCCTTCCCCTTTGAAGCTACAGCATTTCTTCAAGTAACTTTCTACTGGACTAACATGCAAATACCACACCACAAACAGATTTATTATTCTACCTTAAAACATATTCCTTAGCACGTGCCAATGAGGTGTGCACGTGGCATTTTTAAAGTGAGTTTTGCTATTTATTTATTTTTTTAAATATTCTGATACATTCCACAAAATGTAACTTCTTCATTACAGTATTGTGAACTTTGCTTTCAAAATATTCAGGAACCACTGTTCGCTGCATTTCCCCAGTTAACAGCAATAGGAAAAATGCAGCTAACTTAGGTCCCTGATAATATTAATTAACTAGAATAATTATACACCAAATATTTCTATTTGTCTGTCTCAACGCCTAGCTCTTTGAATATATTCTAATTCACATGCACACTTCTCTCTGTGTGCCCCCCCAATTTAGAAGTACTTGAGACAGAGGGAGCATAAACTTTAGGTCTTTGTCTAAAAGAAGGAATATCTTGGCTCAGTTCTGGTAACATCACAAATTATCTACGGTAAGCTCAGATCACTATCCTGGGTCTCACCTCAGATTTTTTATTAGAAATGAAGTAATTGATCCTGACAGAATGAAGAAGAGATTCTTACAACCATAAAAACTCGGTTTGCTCCTACCAATACATCTCTTACCTCAGGGTCTTATAAGCTTCTTTTCCTGAGGAACAGCAGGTGGGTGAGCCACATGATTCAGCCCAGAAAGCCCACGCACTGAACTCCAGCCTAGCTAGCTCCACCACTGTCCCCCCCATCACCAGGCTCCTGCTTGAGGGCATTAGCTTCAGACACCAAGGCATCAGTGGAAAGAGCTTCTTCTAGAACACTGCCCCCAGTGGTTAAAAGTAAAATAGCAACTCTGCACTGGTTGCAATGTTATGCAGTATGGACAGTTAACCCAGCCACCCATATCGCAATCTGACTTAATTTGTCCCCATCTGCCTTCCATACGGACTCCTGCTGGTAACTTGCCCTGCCCCTGCCCAGCAACAACAAAGTTTGGGGATCTTGCCTCACCTTCGGCTCAGCTCCTCGCAGCCTTGGCTAAGCCCAGCACACCAGCCACAGAAACGCATGCACAGATCAAACCTAGATGCATGCACAGACAGTCCAGCACTCCAGTCAGCATCCAGAGACCCGGAAGTGCAGCGCTATGGTGGAATGGCACCACAGCGGCAGTAACAGCATGGATTCAGCTCCAAGCCAGCTGAATGACAGTACAAGAGGGAGCGTAGGGTGAGTGTGGTGGACGGTGGAGACAGGGGTGTCTCCGCCCCAGATGCCCAAGGCAGCGCACCGTGCCTGAATCTGAGCCAGCCATTGCCAAGGGAACAGAATGAAAATTCTGTCTTCTTCCTGACTAGTCACATTTCCCCTTTCATGCAGAAGGGTTGATAGCAGCCTGTAATGGAGTACTGTGTTTGCAGAATGAGGCCATAAGATGCAGGTTGTCATGAGTAGGTGCAGATTGTGACCCTTTGGGGGAAGGCTATAAGTAGGGCTGAAACTAACTCTCGAGTTTCTCTATTCTCACCAAGAATCATGGTTCTCGACTAGTTTTTAGCAAGAATTGATAACTGAGAAAACTCCCGGTTCTTGACACTCTCCGTTGAGAATTTTTCTAGATTTACCGTTTACCATTCACCGTGATTTACCATGTACTGTAAATCAATGTACTGTGTGTACCACATTTATCACAGTGCAGATGCATATGCAAAATGGCTGCCCTTTCCAGCACCACCTTGGAAGAGGGCTGCACACATGCAAAACAGCTACGGTGGCCATTTTGCGCACTTGCATTATTGGGACAAACATGGTACACAGTAATAAGTAGTACACGTTAAATCTCTTTAAATGGTAAATTATGGTAAACGGTAAACCAAGAAAAATTCTTGACCGAGATCTCCAACCATTACCGAGATTGTCTTGAGCTCTCAGTAATGATTCTTTCGACATTTTCGTGAGGAAAAAAAACAAACTGATTCTTGTTTCAGACCTAGCATGAGCACCTTGAACTAATTGATTCACTTGGGCGTAAGGGAGGAGGTTGTCAGCCAGGTAAGAACAAAGAAGCTTCATGAACGTGAGCTGAGAGTGCTAGGACCATGAGGAACGTGTTAGAGACCACATGCTGGGGCACAGAGAATAGTGCAGTAAGGTGGTGGGTAAGTTGGTGCAGAATTAGGGTCCCATGGTAGGGATCAGCACAGGGACGAAGGGGGGAGGGGAAGCATAAATGAAGCAGGACTAGACTGGATGGATGAGGCAGAACTGGATAGACAGGGAGCTAGCACTGGGCAGAGTGGACTCCCTGGAGAGAGTCGGGGTGGGAGGGGCTCACTGGGCAATTGTATAGAGGGCAAATCCCACAGATGCCAGGCCCTGTCAAAAGCTGGTCAAAAGGGCACACTAGATTTGGGGAGTGTAGAGTTGGTAGAGCATACAGTTCACTTGCAATGGGTTTGGTCAAAGCCTAGGTCTGACACAGTCAAATTCTTGGAGCTCTGACCAAGATCCAATGCCACTGGATTCTTCCTTCTCGCTTAACAAAATGTTGTGACATCTCAGTATTCCATAGGATGTGGAGCCACATCAGGAGGACCAGAGTTAAACCATTTCCCCACTCTTTTCCAGTACAGTCACATCCTTTATACACTATGGCATTATGAAAAGGAGTGGGACCTCCCCCAGTGATGGAGTCTGGCTTGAGTTTAAGGTGCACATTGTGCTACCTGTGGGCCCCCATATATAGGGTCTATGAGTAAGCTTGAGATAACATCATGAATGTGAGAAGCACTGGAATAAAATATGTCCCTCCCTCCCCCCCCCCCCGGGGTCTCGGATGCAGGGAGCCCAGGTATATTAAGGACCCCATGGCAATTCAGGAAGGAAATGCCAATACATAATAAACTAGACCAATTAATAAACTAAAAGTAACAATGACAAGGAGAAACACTGACATAACATATGGGTCCACAGAGCCTGCGACGCCAGGACCTTCAGCTCCTGAAAAGGTCGTCAAGAGCCAGTGTAGCCCAGTGGATATGTTCCTGGATGTGGCTCTGGGTGACCAGAGTTCAAATGCTAGCTTGGGTGGCCATGGATAAGTCTCTCAGCTTCAGTTTTCCCATCAGTAAATGTGAATAGCTAGCTACCTCACAGCGTTGTTGTAAGGGTGAATTCAATAAGGACCATAAAGCACTTTAAACACAGAAAGCACTATTATAATAATTATTAGGACAACCCCTAGAGGATACGTCACATGTTAATTTTTTTTAAACTGTGAACTAAGAACAACCATTTGGTGTTGATCCTGCCCTAACAGCCTAAGAAACTAGCACATCATTTATATTACAAGATAACAAAATAAAATATTTTAAGAATTATATGTTGGGGAGTTAGGAGTACTCTTGATGGAGCAATCTGTAAATAAACTGTATTTTTACCTCAGAGTGTCAGATTATAAAGCTACAGCTAACAAGATGAGATCAAAAGCAAAAAACATTTTTTTCTTGTGGTGAGTTTTATAACCATGCAGCTGGAGCTTTAAAGTCTGCAACCCATCTTTTAAAAAGCCATGACTTTACATGAAAAATTTGCATATATGAATATAAAAAACCCAAATGCTTTAGCTGGTGATGGCAGTGAGTAAACAGCTTCAAATATTTCTCCATAATCTACAGTTCCACAAATGAGTCCATTTGTGAAGGAATAGCCACGCTGTAGCAAACACTGCCCATGCTGTCTACCTAGAATCACAAAACTGTATGGTCAGAAGGGACCTCAAGAATAATCTATTATAGTCCAGTCCATCTGCTCCAAAGCAAGATGCCCTATGTACAGCAGCATCACAAACAGATGCTTGTCCAGCTGGTTTCTGAATATATTCAATGAAGGAGATTCTACATCTTCCCTAGCCAACCTATCCCATTGCCCAACAACTGTTACAGTTAGGAAGCTTTTCTACTTTCTAACCAAAAACCTACATGGATGGCTGCAATTTAAACCCATTCCCTCTTATTCTGCCTCCTGTGGCAGTGGAGAACAACTCCTCTCCCTCTTTTTTTCATTGATGTTGCTTAATGTGAGGTCAGTGGTGAATGGAACAGCTACTATCCATGATCTTATTCAGGAGGAGGCCACTGACCTCACATGCATTATCGAGCCCTGGTTGGACAAGGCTTCTGGGTCTGTGTTGGCCCAGATGGTGCCAGTAGGGTACTTGGTGTAGCATCAGCCCAGGATTGGGGTCTCTGGTAATGGAGTGGCGGTGGTCTATAAAGACAATCTGGTCTACTGAAGGTATCCAATGTCTGACTTGCCCATCATGGACTATGCCCATCTTGGGATTCTGCTGGTGTGCTGACTACCCCGCTACACAGCAGACTCTATGGGCGTTTTTACACACAATGGAGAAAGGGTGCTGAAGGAAGAGGCACACAACCAACACACATATATGGGAATGTATGTACACCATGACAACTGTCAACACAGATCTGAACACCGACTGAGCACAATCAACATACAGGTTGATTGTGGATTTGGTTCCAGTGTCCAAGGGAAACACTGGTGCGTTGTTGTGTGTAAATACATTGTGGGGTGTGTTGGACCAAACTTCTGGTCACATGACCATATTCCGTAGCATGCAGTGCTGGTCATGTGATGAGTGCTGAGGAGGATGGGATATCATCCTGGACATCCAAGGGATCAGCGCATGCGTAAAAAGGTAAGGAGCAAAACCAGGAATGTCTAAAAAGCAACACAACTCAACACACTTTGTCCAGCCACCCGATCTGACACCTTGACTTATGTCTTATAAATATGTATGCGTGTTTCCTCTGTGTAAACAACACTCATACAACACCCTTTCCCCATCGCATGTAAAAGTGCCCCATTATTATTATTATTATTATTATTATTATTATTATAATAATAAACATTTATATAGCACTGGTCATGTACCTGGTGCTGTACAGAACATAGAATTAGACACTGTCCCTGCCTGTGGCTTACAATCTAAAAGACAAGGAGTGGGGACAGTGAGAGGGGACAGTGGGAGAGACAGAGGAGAAGACAAACAAACATTCAAGCGGATGCGAAGACTCAGGTGAGTGTGCTTGGCTTGGTTACAATCAGGTTGCAGCAGTCTGCAGAGGAGGGCAGACAGTAGGTATATGGGAACGTCTAGCAGGCATCGGGAAAGGCAGCGAGGAAAAGGTGGGTCTTGAGGAGGAATTTGAAGGAGCGGAGGGAGGGGGCAAGGCGGATGTGGGCAGGGAGGGAATTCCAGGCATGGGGGGCAGCAAGGGAGAAGGGTCGAAGGCGATTAGGTGAGCAGGAGAAA
>QEPC01013498.1:7721257-7731277 GCA_003113815.1 Sphenodon punctatus | reverse complement strand
TGGGTGGGTGTAGGCTTACAGGGAATGGGCAATGGGGGATGAGGGTGGGGAGGGGGAATGGGCATGGGTGAGAATAAGGGGTAGGTTGGTTGGAGAAAGGCCATTGGAGGAGGGAGAGGGAGAAGGAGGGGAGCCATGAGAAGGGTGAGAAGGAGAGGGGAAATAGAGGGTGAGGAGGCGTGGGAGGGATGGGGAGGCATCATAGGTGGTAACAGTCCGGGCAGCAGAGGGAAACCAGGCCTGAGGGTGACACGGGAGCGAGTGCACGATGGGCGGCGGCGGCGATGGTCAGAGGCAGCTGTGTGGTGTGGGCATTGTCAGGGGGGTGGCTCCTCGCTGTCCTCGCACCGGCCTCACAGCGGTGGGGCTGACTGCTTTGTCTGTCAGTCCCAGAGGGTGGGGCTCCCTCATCTGTGGGGATTGGAGCAGGAGGTCAGCTGCTGCTGTGGGGGGGTATTTCACCCAGCCAGGGGTCTGGGCAGCGGGTCTTGGAGGTGGAGTTGAGATCACCCAGACTTACTGTCTTGGATGATTTCAAAATACAAGCAGAGATCAGTCTTTCAGGGGCAGAGCAGCATTTCATGGCCGCCATGACAACCATAGGTCTATCCCAAATATTATCTGGCCTGATACATGAGGCTGGATACATGTTGGATTTAATGTTTTGCACCATCTTGTTTACAGGGGTTTGAATTATTGGGGGTGACATTACGACACCATCATCATTACTTTCTGAAGGTCTAGATTCCTGTCCTCCTTTGGCCCCATCAGGTTGGTTGACCAGTTAGGTTGGTCCGCCCCCTGAGTCCACATTCCAACAGGATTCCAGAAGTCTTGGGGGGAGGGGGCCAGAATTTACCCACTGACCTTGACGGCCTCTCTGTTGATGACCTGGTTGATTTGTGGTACGGTATATTTACTCATGGCATCAACACAGTGGCACCCAGGTGTCCATCTCCTCCACTGTGGCAGTGGTATATGGAGAATCTACGGCTGCTAGATCAGAAAGGCAGGTGGTTAGAGTGCAGGTGGCGCTCAACACACACCAAAGACAAATGACTGTGGCAGAGATCATTTTTAAGGACTATGGCGGGTGGTAGCGAAGAAAGCTTTCTTCGCTGCTTCCATTGCGTCTGCAAAGTGCCATCCAGCAGAACTCTTCTGGGTACTGAATACCTGGTTAAATCCTGGTTGTCTTCACCTGGAGTTAGTCATTAGTGATGAGTTTGCCACCAACTTTGCAGATAAAGTTGCTCGGATTTGGCTTGACTTGGGAACTGCTAGTTTGGGTGCAGACTCATAGTTTGGAGATGGGGAGGCTCAGTCTTCTCCGGTTTGATTGGATCAGCTTCGGTTAGTCTCACCCACCGATGCAGAGGCTGTGCTTGGAGTGGCATGAACCAGATGTGAATTAGATCCATGTCTGTCCTGGCAGGTGAAAGCCAGCCAGGAGACTTTGGGGCCGTTGCTGGCTGTGGTTGTCTATGCCTCGCTCCGGGAGGGCAGGTGCCTGATGGCCTCAAAACTATGGTTGTTCAACCCCTGCTGAAAAAAAAATCTCTTGATGTTGACTCCCCTGCCAGCTATCACCCCATCTCTTATCTTCCCTTTGATGGGAAGGTTATTGAACAGGTGATTGCCTTGCAGCTCAGGCACATTATGTCAGTCAGAATTTCATTCTGGGCATGATAATGAGACTGCGTTTGTGACTAGCGATGGGAATTTGGTTTAGATATAATCTACAACTACTTGTAACGGGCAGTTACAGATGAATCCATTCCAAACTGCACCAGTGGGCAACACATCCAGTTGTGGTTCAGTTTAAATTTAAAATGCAACAGTGCATGCGCAGGCTTTTCCCAAATGGTGGCAGCATCACCACCATTTTGGAAAAGGACAGCCACCATTGTAGTTTTTTTTTAATTTTAAAAAATAACTGTGCATGTGCAAAATGGCCACTGGACTGTTTTGTGCATGAGCACCCTTTTCCAAAATGGCAGTGGTAACATCGTCGCCATTTTGGGAAAGGGTAGCCATTATTGTGGTACGATTTCAATAAAAAACCATTGCACATGCTCAAACAGCTGCTGGGCCGTTCTGTGCATGTGCACCCTATTTCCAAAATGGTGGCTGCACATCACCACCATTGTGGATGGGATCCAGTCTCCTTTGGTCACTCAGGTTTGCAGGCTTGGGGTGCTCTTGGATCCATTGCTGCCAGGTTACGGCAGTGGCCAGGAGCGCTTTTCACCAATTACATCTAGTGAGAAGGCTGCAACCTTTTTAAAAATCAGATTCAGATTTTGCTACCAGGTTTAGTGTCCATGCCTTCGTAACCTTGAGGCTAGACTACTGTAATGCACTCTACATGGGGTTTACACTTTATGACTCTTCAGAACCTGTAGCTGGTGCAGAACGCGGTGGCCAATCTTCCGTTGGGGGCAGGTTGCTGGAAGCATGTTACATCAGTGCTCCAGAGTCTGGACTGGCTACCAATAGCTTTCTGAGCATAATTCAAGGTGCTGGTTTTGACGTATAAAGCCCTAAATGGCTTGGGCCCCAAGTATCTGAAAAAATCGCCTCTCCCCTCACGTCCTGTCACAGCCTCCAAGGTCAACCAGGAGCACCCTCTTGTCGGTACCATCTGCTTGTGAAGTTTCTACAGCAAAGACGTTTTCGGTGGCTGCTCCACAATGATGGAACTTCCTCCCCTTGGAGGTTCGTCTAAGCCCGAACCTGCTCATCTTCTGGAAATGATGTAAGACCTTTCTCTTTGGCTAGATGTTTGGCAGGCTGTGGGGGATTAAGGGGATTTAAAAAAAAATGTTTTTATTGATTGTAAGTTACCCTGAGCCTGCTGGGGGTGGGTCGCTGGGAGGGCGGCATATAAATTCAAATAAATAAAATCAAACTTTTTAGATTTGAAAATTGCTATCATTTCTCATCTTAGCCTTCTTTACTCTAGACTACGAGCACGCTATATTATAATCTATGTACGTGTAATGCAAATTTTCAGTTCTTATGTATCATGTAAATACTGAAGTTTTTTCTGGCAGGAATTAATTACATCATGCATTTGTATAGGCAGGGCCAGTACTACCATTGGGCAGCTCAGGCAGCGACCTAGG
Source organism: Sphenodon punctatus (assembly GCA_003113815.1). Lineage (NCBI taxonomy): Eukaryota > Metazoa > Chordata > Lepidosauria > Sphenodontia > Sphenodontidae > Sphenodon > Sphenodon punctatus. Next base: position 7,728,149 of record QEPC01013498.1, on the reverse strand, counting down.
GTGCCAGCTTGAAGGGGGCGACTCTTGCTCCCAATCAAGCTGCTCCGCTGCCACCACCAGTGATAAGCTTTGCACTGGATGGGACCGGAAAGGTGTCCCTGTCAACTTGCTGCCCTAGGCAGCCTTGCCAATAAACTCTGCACTGGATCAGGGGTGAGAGAGGTGCCTTCTCCTGCAAACTGAAGGTGGTGCATCTTCTGTCCCCGATCCAGATTCTACCACCACCGCTGGTACGCTCTGCGGCTGGATCAGGGGCCAGGAGGGGGGGGGGAGCGGGGCTACCAGCCCCCCAGTGCCTGAGAAGCATTCTGTGCATGTGTATGTTGTGTGCTGGGGGTGTGCACGTGGGGGCTGTGTGCAACATGGGCATGGACTGCATGTGAGGTTCGCAATGTGTACATTGGTTGTGCGAGAGGTGCACAAGTAGGGGTTTGCCTAGGGTAGCAAAACTCCTTGCACCTGCCCTGTGTATAACCAACCCAGGACCACTCCCTTCTCCCAGAACCCCTGGCCAGAACCAGAGAAAGTTTACCTACTGTCACCAACGAAAGTCAATTCATGGTGGCCATCTTTGTTAAGGACAGTTTGGCTTCAATCCTGTTGCAGAGAATTGTTGACCATTTTGAATCAGGGAATTTTTTGCGTGAAGCCAGGAATATTGAGGTCATACCAAACCTTTAAAAACTGATCAAATCTCACAAGACTTGTGATAAAATTTGTGAGCTGGCAAGACTGGGAAGGTAATTATTTTATAAGATGTTTAAACAAGCCTATAGAATTTAAAGGAGACTTGTTTTCCTGCCACAGTTCAGCTTTTAAAATCCTAGCATTATCAAGGCAATCATTCAACAGAACCTTATTAAATTCATGGACGGCCCTCTGTATCTAGCCCTATTAAGTTCTGACTATTGAACTTTCCATAAAGCATTATGGCTGTGGCCACAATCCAAAAACCACTTACTTCAGAGTAGTCCCATTGAAGTCCCTGTGAGGGGTTAGTGGGCGAAGAGACCACAAAGTGCATGTACAGGCCCCTGGGGCTTCATGGGACTACACTGGAGTAAGTGGTTTCTGGGTTGTGGCCTAACTCTTTCCAGAAACAGATAGAATTTACATGTGTCAAGAGCAAAAAAGTTCAGCAGAGAAATATAAAACTTGTTACCCATTCTAAGCCTTTGCACTATAAAAATCTAGAAATCAGAGCAATTCTTAGGTTTTTTAGTCCATCTAGTTCTCAAATACCATAGCAGATGAATTAAGTGTTTCATCCATGAATACAATTACTACAATTGTTATTAGGTTGTCATAAATCTATCTTGGGCCAAACCCACATCCTGGTATGCAGATAACCCTGTATATTTACAGTCATTTCCAGGGGGACTGGACAATAAACCACCCAAATTGTGACCCAGCATTTTAGCAGCCCCCCTGGGTGCAGCCAGGGAAGACAGGCTGGGGAGGCTACCATGGGTATTTTTATACATCATGGCTTTTTGAGCTACACACTTTGATCCTTGCCCGGGGTGAAAGCCCTCACCCCAGACAGGAGTCGGCCCGGTCACCAAACAAATGTACCAGCGGCCGGGGCTGGGGAGGGGACAGGGAAAGAATGGGGGCATGCATGTGTGGGTCTGCACAGCCCCACCCCCTGCGCTGCTCAGCACAACCCTGCCTCCTCCCTGATGGGCAGGTGCGGCGGCCTATGAGGCCAGTGCGCCTGCCCAGAACTGCTCTGGCAACCGGCCAGAGTTGGGTAGATCAGGCCATCAGATGTGATAAGCCGCTCTACCATGGTCCTGGGTAGGCTTCCCCAGACTGTGGCAGGGCTGAGCCCAGTGCACATCCTGGGTATAGCCCTGCCACGGTCTGTGGTGCGCTGTGCTCCTGCCCGTGGTCAAGATCTGGCGGGTGGAAGCAGATGTGACACCACTGCCTGTGATACCACTGAGGTAAAGGTGGTCACCAGCGGTGGTGTCACATTTGAAAATACCCCATGCTTTAGATATCCTTGCCCTTCCCTGGGCAAACGAGCCACACAATGCAGTAGACACTTCCATAAGTTACTCAGGCTTGGGAAAACTACCAGAGGAGAGGCGTTCCAGAGCTATGGAACAACTACTAAGAATTAGGGCTGTGCGAACGCTGTTCGGAAGTTCGGACCGAACTCGAATAGTTCGGTTGACTGAACCGACCTTTCAAACCAAACTTGAATTTGACCGAACTGTTCGGTTGAATCCGAACCAGTTCAGAAGACCTAAAACCCCGGGTTTGAATGTACGAACTTGGTTCGGAAGTTCGGAATTCAACCAAACTCTAATGGTTTGGTCAACCGAACCGAACTTTCGAACCGAGCTCGATTTTCGAACCGAACCGAATTTCCAAACTCGGTTCTGTTCGCACATCCCTACTAAGAATACCTCTTTGCATGTCTTTGCCATATAGCTATGATGCAATGACGGAACTTGCAATAGGGTGCTCTGGCTGTAGGGACTGCAAAGAAACACAGGGGAGATGACTTTCTTTTAGATATGTAGGGCCCAGGATGTTTGGGGCATTATTAGGTGAAAACTAGCACCTTGAATGGATGTATATAGAATAATATTGGCCGCGATCCGAAACCTCCTGCGTGCAGGATCCACGTGGGTCCTGCACAGCTTGCGCATGGCACAATGTCCCCGCAATGGGCATGCGCATGGTTTGAGCACACGTGCGTGCACATACCACACAGCGCACGGGGGGATGAGATTGGCCCCAATGTCCACATATGTATACACACACCTATATTTTATTACTGTATGATTTTCGTTTTACTAAGTCTTAAATTTATGTTCTACATTCATCATACTTATGGTATATTTAATTTTAAAGTTGTAATAAAGAGGGAAAATTTGACACTATTTTATGAACCTGTGTCATTCTCTCTCTCTCTCTCTCTCTCTCTCTCTGTTTTTTGGTGGCAAGAAATAAAAGGTAAGTCTGTAAGCCCCTCAGAACATCTGCAGAACAGATGAATTCACGAGACACAATTACTCTAGCAATCTCCACAGAACAGTTTTAGTCAAATAGCAGAATTGGCATTATGAGTTATCCTTCCTTGGGGCAAACATGTCTCCTTTACATCTTGTTTATTTAACACCTCAAAAGATGTGGTGTTAACCTGGGGACTCCTGCCAACAGGGTACCTACACTGCATGAATATTTCCAGCCCTACAGAGACCCATTTGCAAAGCTGCTAATCACTGAGGGCTAGACACTCTCTTCAATTGCTTGCCATGGAGGGGAACAGTATATCACAAGTTATGTGCAGAGATGTTAGCAAACCCCCTCCTCCCCCCGGCAAAGGAAATAAATGCTCCCAGGCAGCATTTGGTATCGTACATGCAATCTGTCTTCAGAAATCCTAAGTCAAACCATCATGGGGGCATGGTACAAAGGAAGAAGAGATTCGTTCTCAACAATGTCCCGTATGCGTAAAATACTTCTTTGATGCTGCAGGAAAGCTGCAAAAACAGCAATGGGGGGCACTGCTGTCCAAACTTCTAAAGTAGTGCTCATGCAATGGTGGATGGCTCCCAGTGCTACTACTATTGCTGTGTTATTTTATTAGGGTGACACTGACTACAAGAGTAAGCTGAGGAGGACGGAACTGATTGTTCATTTAAGCCACTGGGGTAAAATTCTGGAAAGCACCTACATAATTTAGACTTGCTGGTGTGATATAAATATTTATGGTGTTATACTAATAATAGTAAAAATAATAATTTAGAAACCTATGGGCTCCTTCTTACAAACCTTGGAGCAACTACCTCACTCCACCTCTGCTCCCATGAGAAGGGCTAAATGCCCCCCCCAAATAATCACTGCTTTGGGATTTGCATGGAATTGCAAGCAGGAGAAGCTGGAACAACAAGCAGTCAGCAAGGCAGAGATGTTGTTTTCCCTTCCACTAACAGGAGAGGAGCGAGAAGGTTGGGATTTTATCTCTCCAATGCACATGCTTCAGAGCTAGGAGCCTCCCTCCCCATTTCAACTCTATTTCATTGCAGAGGTAAGTACTGTGTTATCCCTGGCAGGCTGCTTACAAGAATGTAGTTCCACAAAAAGCTGATCTGTAACAGGGCTCCTTTACTATAAATCAGAAGAACTGTCACAATCGACATGGATTGGCTATGGAAGAGGTACTAGAGCAAATTGACAAACTTAATAGCAACAAATCACCAGGACCAGATGGTTTTAGAGTTCTAGAGAACCCTAGAGTTCTGAAGGAACTCAAGTATGGAATTGCAGTCCTACTATTGGTAATTTGTAACCTATCACTAAGATCTGCCACTGTCCCTGAGCATTGGAGTATAGTGAATGTAATGCCGATATTTAAAGGTGATCCTGGAAACTACAAGATGAGTTCCACCTGGAAAATACAGACCAGCGAGCCTGACACTGGTGCCAGGAAAACAGGTGGAAACAGTTGTTAAGGACAGACTTGGAGCTGGGAGGGAGCAATTACTGGATATATTGATAAACACGGCATAATGGGGAAGAGTCAACAAGGACTTAGGAAAGGGAAGTCATGCCTCACTAATGTATTAAAAAATTTTAGTATGTAAATAAGCAGGTGGATAAGGGTGAGCTAGTCAATATAGTGTATCTGGATCAGAAGGCTTTTGATAAGGCCCCTCACAAGACACTCTTGAAGAAATTAAATAGTCATAGTATAGGAGGCAGTGTCCTATCGTGAATCGATAACTGGTTAAAGGATAGGAAGCAAAGAGTAGAACTAAATGGTTTCACAATGGAGAGAAGTAAATAATGCAGTGCCCCAGGGATCTGTGCTGGTACCAGTGTTGTTAAATATATTTATTAATGATCTGAAAAGGGAGTAAAAAGTGAGGTGATCAAATCTGCAGATGACACAAGGTTATTCAAGGCAATTAAAACCCAAATGGACTGTGAAGGACTGCAGGAGAATCTTGCGAGACTGCGTTACTGGGCATCTAAGGCCCTTTTCACGCAGACACTCTAACACTGATAAAATTAGTGTTACATTTTATTATACATGTTGCAGGGCACCCATAGAGCACACCTGCAGCCCTGCAACATGTATAATAAAATGTAACACCCATTTCATCAGTGTTAGAGTGTCTGTGTGAAAGGGCCTAAGGCCTTGTGGGGAGGGGGGGGCATCCATCTGAAAAGGCCCGAAATGGCGATGAAATTTAATGTTGACAAGTGCAATGATGCACATAGGAAAAAATAATCCAAACTATATGTACACAATTCTGGGTTCTAAATTAGGAGTTACCAGTCAGGAAAAGGATCTTGGAGTCATTGTGGACAATACATTGAAATCCTCAGCTCAGTGTGTAGTGGCAGCCCCAAAAACCAAACAGGATGTTAGAAATGATTTGGAAAGGGATAGAGAATAAAACTGAAAATATCATAATGCCTCTACTTAAATCTATGGTGCAACCCCACCTTGAATATTGTGTGCAGTTCTGGTCGCCTCGTCTCAAAAAAATAAATAAATAGTAGAATTAGAAAAAGTACAGAGAAGGGCAACAAAAATGATCACGAGTATGGAACAGCTCCCATATGAAGAAAGGCTTGATAAGTTAGGGCTTTTCAGTTTGGAAAAGAGATGACAGAGGGGATATGATAGAAGTTTATAACATCATGGAGTGGTGTGGAATGAGTAAATAGGGAACAGTTATTGTAAACTGGCTCAGGGCAGTTTACAAAACAAGAAAAAAAGAGAATATATATAAAAACAGCATAAAAACCCCAACCTTTCCCCTCCCCAACCCCCCCATCACTACCCTAAACACCCACCAACCCCCCCATTCCTATCCCTGCCAATCAAATAAAAAAAGGCTTACACCATCACCAGAAGATGCCCAGGCTGGGGGTCAATTGAAACTCTGGGGGAAGGGAGTTCCATAACATCGGGGCAGCAACTGAGAACGTCTCCCTGCGAGCCCTTGTTGTATGAACAAGACTAACAGATGGCACCCACAGGGCGGTGCTCCCAGCCAATCGCAGGGGCTGCAATGGAACGTGGAAGCACAGGCGGTCTTTCAGATATGTGGCGCCCAGACCATTTAGGGCTTTATCTTTACTTTAATCTTTTATTTAATTAATTAATTAATTAATTTAAAATTTGTATCCCGCCCCTCCTGCCCAAAGGCAGCTGGGGGTGGCGAACAACACAAAAGATTTAACAATAAAACATTTAAAAACAAATGAACAAATTTTAAAACAAATAATAAAACTCACCCTCCCTCCCAAACCCTACCCACCACCCCCTTCGCCAAAGGCCTGGCGGAACAGCCAAGTCTTACACAAACGTCGAAACGACAGGAGGGTGGGGGTCAACTGAGCCTCCTCCGGGAGTGAATTCCACAGCACAGGGGCAGCCACCAAATAAAGATCTCACATCAGTGGCCACCCATCTCGCTCAGGGAACCTCCAAAAAGGCCCCCACGGACAATCTCAGGGGTCGCACGGGCACATGGGGAGTGAGGTGAACCCACAGACAGGCAGGATCCAGGCCATGAAGGGCTTTAAAGGTTAAAACCAGCACCTTGAACCTAGCCTGGTGCTTTATAGGCAGCCAGTGCAGAGCCCGGAGCACTGGTGTCATGTGCTCCCTGCGGCCCACCCCAGTAAGGAGTTGGGCTGTGGCATTCTGCACCAGCTGAAGCCTCTGGACCGACTTCTCAGGCAGCCCCACGTAGAGCGCGTTACAGTAATCCAGCCTCGAGGTGATGAAGGCATGGATGACAGTGGCGAGGTCAGAGTCTGAGAGATATGGCCGAAGCTGCCGGACAAGATGTAACTGCCGAAATGCACTCCCCGCCACGGCCACAACCTGAGATTCCAGGATGAGCTGTGAATC
>QEPC01013498.1:7700975-7720824 GCA_003113815.1 Sphenodon punctatus | reverse complement strand
TCTAGCAGGACCAGTAAGGTCTGACGACCCTGGTCCAACACCAGACGGAGATCATCAACCAAGGCCACCAATGCAGTCTCCGTACCATACCCAGGCCAAAACCCGGACTGAGAGGGGTCAAGGAAACCGGTGCGGTCCAGGTGTTCTTGGAGCTGCCATGCCACAGCCCTTTCAATAACCTTCCCTAAAAAGGGACTGGCCGATAACTGGCAGGAGCATCAGCGTCAAGAGATGGTTTCTTGAGCAGGGGCCTAACCACAGCCTCCTTCAGGCATTCCGGCACCCTGCCCTCCTGAAGGGAGGCACTAATCACCCCAGCCAGCAACGGCCGTAGCGTCTCCTGGCTGGCTTTCATCAGCCAGGACGGGCAAGGATCGTGCTCACAAGTAGTGGCACGAACAGATCCCAACAAGGACTTCACATCAGCAGGTGATACCATCTGAAACTGATCCCACAAAACAGGACAGGACGGGGCATCCATAGCCCCAAGATGATCCTCTGCAATAACTGCGGAACCGAAATCATGGCGGATGCGAGTGATCTTATCTACAAAGTACTCAATAAACCGGTCACAGCGGTCACCGGATTGCTCCAGGTCCAGGCGGAGACAGGCAGGACTGACCAAACCTTTCACCAACCGGAAAAGCTCGTTGGACATGACTTTGCAGATGCAATAAGGGCAGCAAGAACTGCTTCTTTGCTGCCTGCACCGCCACAGCATAGGCCTTTAAACTGCTCTTTAAACTCATACTCATCACAAGTCCGGCGCCACCGTCGCTCCAACCGCCTGCTCTCCCGCTTCAAACACTGCAGGCTCTCAGTAAACCAAGGAGACCTGCGGGAGATGCAGGAGGGCAGCGGACGGCTGGGAGCCACTCTGTCAATGGTCTCAGCCAACAAGGTGTTCCAGAAGGCTACGAGATCATCGACCGAGCAGGTGTCAAGGTCCAGGGGAAACTCCCCCAGAGCATTCCGGAACCGATCCGGTTCCATAAGTCTCTGGGGGTGGACCGATCTAATAAGTCCTGTACCCCGTTGGGGCTGACATGCGCCACGATGCACGCCTTAAGGAGGTAATGGTCAGACCATGACAAGGGCTCCATCCCCCTGACTTCTACTAACTGACCCCCTGCCTCAAGGCTGGTGCAGAAAACCAAATCCAGTGTATGTCCCTCCTCATGTGTGGGGCCACAGATGATTTGGGACAGGCCCATGGTTGTCATAGAGGCCATGAACTCATGCCTTGCTGAGTAGCAATCTTGCTACTCATGGAATCACAGAGGAGGCTAACGCAAGTTAGAAGGTACCATAGCCTCCAACATTTGGGGGAGAGAAACAGGTATACTTCATGCCACCCCTAGTTTGCATATATCTGCATGCATTTATGAACATTTGTAATAGCCCACTTACTAGCTTTCAGACTGAGCTGGAAAAAAAAGGATGTCTCTGAGAGAGGCTCTGTGTAAACATGTGTGTCTGTATGTACAGGATTGGTGCGTCAAGTTGAAACTCGGTCTATTAAAAAGTCAAAATTCTCAAATACGTGCACTGTCGTTGGCTCTAAACTTTTAGTTTGAAAGTCACTCAGATGATCTCAGATGGAAGCGGTGATAGTCCCTTTCAGCATGCTAAAGAATCCTTTCTCACAAACACACTCTTGCCCCATTTTCTTCTTGATCTCAGGCACATAGCTTCCTGCTGCCTGGATGTTACCTTGCTTGGTTCTTTGATAGCAGTGCTTATCCCAAGTTTGTTAAAGTGCGAAAAGGTGCCCCACCCCTTGCAATGAATAAGCAATAGGCAAGGTAGTTACGGCTGTGGCAGGGACAGGTTTGCTGAGGGTAAATTCTGGCAGAATCAGGGCCTCCAAACAGTCACTCGCTATTGGGAAATAGCTCCTTATTCCACTTCATACATAGTCTTTGGCCAAGCATCTACCCTCTGGCTCTCCACACAGTCTCTGTAGTCAAGCAACATTCTCTGCCTTTTACTTACAGTTCCAAGCCCAGCCAGGCAATATGGACAATCTACACCTCTACCTATTGGTATACCTCTAGCTCAGGCATGTCCTCTGAGCCCTCTTGTACAGCTTCCACTCAGTCTCAACTCTGTCCCTTCCACAATCTCTCACCTATTACTGAGCTCCAGTTCAGAGTTCACACTCTAGGGCTGACTCCTGCCACATCCTTTCCACAGCACCTGCAGCCTGGCTCACACCAGCAACCCCACAGGTGCTACTTTCTTAAAGGGCCTGCGGCTCTGCTCTGTCACAACAGCTCTTTCTCCTGCTGGCAGGCCTGGACTTAGGGGCAGGCCCCCTAGGCCCGGGCCTTGGGCGGCATTTTCTGGGGGGCGGCAATCCTGGCGCCGGCTCTGTCCCACTCCATTTTTGTTTTTCTCCCTGCACAACTGAGGCTGCTGCCTGCAGCTGAAGCCTGCTGCCTGGGTCCCCATTCCTCACCTGCCTCTGCCTGCTAGTAGTTCTGCAGCAGCAGCAGCGGGACACCAGGACACGGATCAGACTGGGAGATAAATCTGTTTGTTTACAAACAAATCCTCCCCAAGTGAGTGATCAGAAGGTTGTTGCCTTGTCAAGAAGGTTCTTCGAGATAGCTCCCAACATTCTCACAACTGGGTTGTGCATGCTCACCCTATTCAAATAGTAGACCATATGATGGTCTCGAGCTCCTCTACTATAAAAAGCACCCTCCCCCTCAGAATGACAGTTCCTTCCAACCCTTTCTAACAATATAAGAAAAAATTCCATTCAGGGCTGGAATGGTGGGTGTTGTGAGAATATTTTGAGCCATCTCAAAGAATCTTGTTTACAAGGCAGCAATCTTCTGTTCTTCTTTGAGTGGCTCCAGTCCTCACATGCCCTTTTTACATGGCTCTGTCGGGTGGGTGGTCCATGGGCATGCTGGTGCGTGGACGGGGCATGCACACGGCCACACACGCATCCCACTCACCCCCCCGCTCATCCGCACCCACGAGCAACCTCCATTTCCCCCAGTTGCTCTGTGCATGGGGACACGCAGGGGGAAGTGGGAATGCGTGTTAGGCAGGCGTGTGCATGCACCCCCGGTCACCGCAGGCATGCATGCTGTCTCATGCACATGGAGCTCCCCCACCCAGAACATGCAGTGTGGGGGTGGGGCTTGGCTTTGGGGGCAGCAGCCTGAGAAGGGCCTAGGGGCGCAAAATTCCAAAGTCCGGCCCTGCCTGCTGTATTAATAATGTGTTCATGAACCTCCTCCCCCACTGCCCTTGTCTGCTGAATCCGGTACAAACATTACACTGCAGGGAGCATGGTACAAGATAACAAAACCTGTTACTGTACCAGGCAAAAAGATACTGTTGTACCTTTCCCTGCTCCTTGCAGCCTGTCTGAACTGACTGCTGGGGCAGTGTGCTGGCTAGGTGCCTTAAGAATGGGAGAGGAGCTAGCAGTGCCACTCCAACCCTGCTCTGGCACCGTTTTCTCATGGCTAGCCACCCCCGCCCCTCTCATTCCCAGATTGCGATCCCCCTCCACCCTCACACCAGAAATCAACTCAGAAACTCTTCAAAGAGCAGGGGGAGATGCAGCTCCCTCTGCTACATTTACAGGACAAGTGGGCAACCCCCCGTCATTAAAATGTTGCTGGACTACTTTTGCTTGCTCTGTACGGAAGCAGGAGCATCTTGGCATTGTCAGGAAAGGGACATGGTTTCCACCCTAGCTCCTCCCATTACCAAATTTTCCTGGAACCCCAATTTCCTATTTCATCCATCTGAGGAGGAATAAATAAATGTTCTATCCTATTTCCTTAGGCATTTCCCTGCGTTGTTACTGAGCTCTCGCCACTGTATGCCAAATATCTCCCAAGGGTATGCCTGTAAAGGAGAAGTGGAGCTGGACACTTATTTGACTACATCGAAGAGGCCATGACGTTGATCTTGACTGAATGATCAATCCTAAACTCACTTGCAGTGGATTCTCAGTCAGACGGGGGTGAGGAGAGGCTAGCCTTCTTTCAGTCCAGTTCAATCACTTGTTTAAGATAATGAGGAGCCAGTGTCAGGTTTCAGTTCCCACTAAAGCCTAAATAATGGTGACTCCTAGCTGTCTTTAACAGGAATGGTTAAACTGATTTGAAAGTGAAATGCAGCAGGCAAACTCCTAGCTTTATTCTGGTCAAAATGGTGGCAGCTACCACTCATAATTCATGCTCCCCAGAGCTAGGGAAGTTACAATAGCATCACCAGCTACAGAGGGGTAGGCAGGGGATGGTTATAGCACAAAGGACCAAGTGGGGGACAAGATGGAGAGAGATAGGACAAGTAGGGTGACCAGATATGCAAATTTTAGAGGACACATGAAAAATACAGGTTGCAGGGCTGTACTGAAGCCACTGCAACCCTGCAACCTGTATTTCTCATAAGTATCTTCTAAAACATGCAGATCTGGCCACCCTAGGGGCAAGTAAATGCTGGAGGAAGGGCTGTCTAGTACTGTAGACGAGGAAGATTGGTGGTCTAAAGCATTTGAGAAACACAGATTATACACTCTCGCTTCCCTCAAACTAGATGCAAGCTGGATTTTTGTACTTGAGAGCTCATGGTACATAAAAATGTCGACAGCTTGAACAGCAATGAAACTCAAGGCCCCTGTCCCTTTTTAAATGGAACATTTGTGTGTGTATGTGTGTTTCAAATACTCATCTGAAGAAATCATGCTAATTTAATCTCTTATGGTAAGAACAAAAAAAATCCGCTATGATTTATGTAGTTTTTCCATCCGTGTGTTGCTTCAGAGCCTTTATATATCCTGAAACTTTGGTCCTCACAGTAAAAGTGCAAGGCTGCTAAACTATTAAGCCAAGAGAGCTTTGGAAATAGAAGCCTGGTGCAGTTCTGTATAGTATGTTACCACAATGTTGAACAGAGAGCCCTCGCTGATCTTTGATCACGCTTCCTGATTAAATACTCCTGCTCCTTTCCCCACAATACTAAATGAGCAATTATACTTTTAGAAATGGGCACAATGGGAAAATTAGATCCACCGCTCGTTTGATGTTTTATGCTGCTCAGCACAAAAGTGTTATTAGATTATCCTGTCTAACTAGAGGTGCTGTCATTTTGAAAATGATCTTCTGGCTCACATTTAAAATTGATCTCCTCCTTACCTCCTGGCATCCCACTGTTACCCCATTTTCTTATTACTCTGAATTTGCAAGCCTCCCTCCACCTGCCCCGCCCCCCGAACGTCTTACTGATCCTAGATCACTGGAGCCCGGAGCATTTTCTTGATTTCATATAGACCAAAGTTGGGCAAATGGTGACTTGGAAGCCACATGCAGCTCTCAAGCACCAGTATTGTGGCTCTCACCAGAAGTGGCTTCCTGGGGGCATGTCCACATGACTTCCTCAGGAGTAAGAGAAGCCGAGCTGCCTTTTCTGCCACCACTGCTGCCAGAGTTTCCTAGGGACTGTGAGAGCAGGGGCAGCATGTCCCGAGTCACTATTACTGCTGCCCAAAGGCACTGGACTGCCTGAGAGCTGGAGCTTATACGTGAGAGGGAGGAGTTAGGGGAAGTCACGCTGCCCCATCTCCAGGATTGGGGGAGGCCGAGGATCAGTGTAAAGTGACTTGTGGTTCTCATCAACATGATAATGTTGGTATGCAGCTCTTGGGCTTGGGAACTTTGCCCACCCCTCATATAGACCACATGTGTACATTCAGTCCGCTTCCACAAAACTGGAAGTCAGAGCATATGGTTTTTAAAAAGAAACCTTTAAAAATGTGATTTAAAATAAATAAATAAATAAATAAATAAATAAATAAATAACCCATTTATGACAGTGGTAGAGGTAGCAAAGAAATGTATAACCGATGCTTAACCTTCTGTGAATGCCATTAAGGAAAAAAGAATCAAGATTTCTCAGGGTATTTTCAGATGTGACAGGGCCGCTATTGGCCCCGTCACGGAATCACCCATTGATCCACCACCGGGATCAAAATGGCCGTCAAACAGACGTGCCGACTGATTGCAGCGGGGAATCGGGGGAGGGGGCGGGGCTGCGCGGCTCAACATGCGGCCGCACAGCCCCGCCCCCCCATGCTCCCTCAGCCGCCCACCCTCTGGGAGATGGGCAGGCACCATGGCCAATGTGACTGCAGCGCCCGCCGGCCCCCCAGGGGCATTGACCATGGCCCAGAATCTCGCCGCTGATTCCGGGCTGTGGTCAGGGGACAGACGAGACGATCCCCTTGATCACGAGGGGGAATCACATTCAACATGCAAACGGAGATGGTCTGGCCAGGACCTCTGTTTGTGTGTTGAATGTGATTCCCACCTGTGATTCACGGGGGTGAACATCTGGCGGGGAGCTTCCGTTCCCCCCAACAGATGTTACGGGATCACGTTCACCATGTGGGGATTCACCGTGGTTGAGCGTGATCTCGTAACGTCTGAAAATACCCTCAATTAGTTAAAACTGCTATATCCCTCTGCAGTAGGGTGAGGTACAGGAGCCTGCTTGCCCTAACGGATTTAATTACAAGCTGAAAACCAAGTGGGGAGAGGGACTGAGGTAGACCTGTGTAGCTCAGGTAACTGGGAAGTGCTGTTATATAAAGTTGGACTGGGATCCTGGCCAAAGAGACCACAAGGGAAGCCTTGTAAAGGGGGTGTAGGGAACTACCTCCAGGTCAAGGAAGCAGGATTTGTGAAGAGACTTGGAGTGAGGAACTGTGTTTTAGTTTGTAAGTTGACATTAACAAATATAATTCCTATTTTCAATAATGGGGGTGGGGGGGATGACCCAGAGAGCTACAGACAGATCAGCTTCACCACAATACCAGGTACAATCCTAGGACAAAATAGAACAATAATTTTTCAGGTGCTTGAAAGAGGGTGAAGTGTTAAGAAGCAACCAGCATGGTTTGTCAATCATGCTAGACAGATCTTATCTCCTTCTTTGATAAAGTGATGGGATTAATGAACAAGAATAGTGTGCAATATTGACTTTAGCAAAGAATTTGACAAGCTTCCACATGACATTCTCATAGACAAGTTAGGGAAATGTGCACTAGGGGTATTAACCCACATCAATTTTCAGGTGCGAGCTAATCCGGGTACGGTTTATTTTATTTTTTCAGATTTAATTACGGGTACGGTTACAGTCTTTGCTGCTCTCATAGCATCCACAAAGTTGCGTCCAACTGAGCTTTTTGGGTAGCGAGGGGGCTGGTCAGTCTAGCCTCCCTCTGCCTTGAACTGGAATTTTCCAGTGCTCGCTGTGACACTTTTGTCACCTTCTTTTGTGGATAAAATCACTTGAATTCATCATCATCATCATCATTGTTTATTGCTTGGGTCCTGGCCATTGCTCACAAACAAACATGACATAACTATAACATGTATTACAAAATAAATTGATAAATCTGCACAAATGTAAATTGCTAATAAAGCAAAATCTTAAAAAGAATTTTTTTAAAAAACAATCAGCTGTAGCAGAAAACATATCCAAACTAGTTAGTGAATACTCTGGGTCAATTAGTTCGCAGAGGGAGCCGAGGAGCCGTATTGCCCAAATTAGGGAGATTCATTCCCGGAAATAGGCCTGAATTTTAGAAAATTTCCTCTATAGTGAAAAGCCTGCATAAGAAATGCAGCTACATCTTTAATATCCCCTGGATCGACACTATCTAGTAATGAAGTTAGCAAGGATTCATCTGATCTCCCCGGTAACTTCTGGAGGGAAGGTGCAAGGAAATTCTCCCTAATGGAGACACAGATTCCACCGCTTCCTCATCAAAGGGGCACAAACGTTCACTATACGGAACTCCCCGCTTCCTGCCCTCAGTAACCCGAGAGTGCATTGCATTTACATGGGCGTAGAAGATCAGAACTTTGGCCCTCCCTGATATGGGGGATTCTAGATATTTTGGGACCAAACCCTGAGTGGGAGCCCAATTAAAATAAGAGCAAAGATGTTGTGAGGCCCTCACACTACCTACATCCTTTTGCCACCCTATGATTGTAGCTCTACTAAGGATTTCCTTGCATAACGCACCGATGGGTTTATGCTCCAGATATTTTTTGGATAACCCAAGGGAATTGATGTGGGTTTCTATCATCTGCATCCAGGGGGAAAGAAAAGGGTCCTTAGTGACCTCTTGTAGTAGAATCGAACAACATTGCGTATACAGTCTTGCCCACAATTTCAGTGCTTGTGCCATAGCATGATCTTGAAGGCTGGTACTTCCTGTTTCCAGCCCAAAGGCTGCATTCAGGGTACCAATGGTCCTCTCAAAAAGCGCTGCCAGAAACCTAGACTAAATTACGTTAAGTCTGTGCGCTTGGGAGGGAGCCCAAAGTTCTGCTCCATACATGAGCTGGCCGCCAATCTTACTATTGAAAACTTTCAACGCTGGAATAATGGTGATCCTACCCAGGCACCTAAAAAGGCCATAAATGGAATGGGTCATATTTTTGGCTACCAAAATGGCTCTGACAGTGTGCTTGCTCCAAGAGCCGGACCTATGGAACAAAAGACCCAGGTAGCGGAAAGAATCCACCTGCTGGATCGAATGCCCCTGAATATTCCAGAAGAAATGTTTTCTCCCTTTCGAAAAGACCAAAACTTTAGTTTTATTAAAGTTAATAACCAGTTTTTGGTCCTCACAAAAAGAGGCAATGTTCTTAAGTTGCCTTATCAGGCCAATTCGGGTTTGTGACAGCAACGCAATATCATCCGCGTAGGCCAAACAGCCTACCATTCTGGAACCTAGTTTAGGCGGAAAAAAACTTTTATCAGACCTCCTTGGAATTACCTCATTGATGTAGAAGTTAAAAAGGGCTGGGACCAACACACAGCCCTGCCAAACTCCCGTGTTAGTATATATAGGCTCAGTAATGTGGCCCTGCGTGTCTAACTTGACCACTAAGCATGATTTGGCATGCAGAGCTTTAATTAAATTAAGGAGTCTGCCTTCAATCGATGTACCCTGGAGCTTTTGCCATAGAATAGTTCTATCGAGAGAGTCAAAGGCAGACTTTAGGTCCAGGAATGCAACAAAAAAGGAGCCAGTGCGGGCCCAATACTTACGGGCTAAGTGATCTAAAATATAGCACTGCTCTATTGGCCCCTCTGGAACCCCGCTTGCTCTTCTGCCACAATATTCTCTCGTTGCATCCAGTCTAAAAGTCTGCCCAATAAAAGTTTGGCGTAAACTTTCCCAATAACTGACAGTAAGTTGATGGGCCTATAATTGGCGGGGTTTGATCTCTCACCCTTTTTGAAAATGGGAACGACCACCGCCTTGGTCCATAAATCTGGGATTCTGCCAGAGTTATTTACAGCGGTAAATAACACAACCAGTAATGGGAACCACCAGTCGGAGAACTTTTTGATGAATTCTATACGAATACCATCTGGGTCAGGGGCCCTGTTGTTCCTGAAAGTACCCACTACCTTCTCTACAGTAACAGGGGGTCAGGGGTAAAAATCATCCCAGATGACCTCTGCAGAGTTGTAGGTTGCAGCGACCATCACTTCCTGTGCTACATTGTAATATTCTACCCAGAGTTGAGGAGGGATAGGAGTTACAACAGGTTTTTTATGCGGCAAAGTTGTCCCTCTTACTAGTTGCCAAAACTTTCTGTCATCCTTTTGGTCAGCTGCCTGGATTAAGCATGACCATTTTTCTTCTGCATATAACCTTTTCTTTTGTTTAATCAGCCATTTTACTCCTGTTTGTACACAAAATATTCAGGCGGTAACTTGGGCATAGAGGCTTTCCTATAGATCCTATAGGTAGAAATAAATTTAGTTCGGGCATTACGACATTCCCTATCAAACGAAGGCTGGCTTGATTTAGAATGTGACCCCTGCGGATCCCTACCCTCATTGCACGTTACATGGGACAAGTTGGCTATGATCTGCTCAAATAAGCCTATTAGCACCTCTGAATTGGATTCCTGGGACATAGCTTCCCTAAGTGGAACATTTTCCGGGCAGGCTAACTGAGCTCCTAAAGCATGAACCAACAGTTCGTCCCTGTAGATTTTGAGATCACTAACATTTTTAGACCCATGACTTTGACGCTGCGCTTGTAGCAGTAGGAGAGCCAGAAATAATGGAAGCCCCGCCTTGTCCTGTTTTATGGGATCAGTTTCAGTGGATGTCACCCGCTGATGTGGAGGTGGTCCTGGGCGCTGTCAGGGCCACCTGTCCTGGCTGGTTAGGGCCAGCTGGGAGACGCTAGGGCCATTGCTGGCTGGAGTGGTCAATGCCTTCCTTAGGGAGGGCAGAGTGCTGAGCTGCCTCAAGGAGGCGGTGATGCGGCCCCTGCTCAAGAAACTATCATTAGATGTTGACTCCTTGGCCAACTATTGACTTGTCTCTAACCTTCCCTTTTTGGGGAAGGTTATTGAACGGGTGGTGGCTTGGCAGCTTCAGGTGCATCTAGACCATGTCAGTTTTCTGAATCCCTCACAGACCACTTTTAGATATGTGCAGCACACACGCGGTGTGAAATCATGCTATGTGTAAAAACCCTGCAAGCAGGGTTTAGACACAACATGTCATACATTAAAGCCAGTCATGCATTCTTTTAAAACTGTGAATTAAATACCTTGACATCAAGGTATGTTTGCGGTTTTAAAAGAACGCGTGACCGGCTTTAATGCATGACATGTCCCATCTAAACCCCACCTGCAGGATTTTTTTCATGTGGCGTGATTTGATGCCATGTCATTTCACGCTGCATATGAAACTGTGCACAACTAAATGCGGTTGCAGTCTGGCTTTTGTCTGGGTTTTGGCATTGAGACTGCACTTGTGGCCTTGGTCAATGACCTTTGCTGAGAATTGGACCATGGTCGATTGACCTTGTTGATCCTATTAGATCTTTCTGCTGCATTTGATACTGTTGACCATGAGATGTTGGTGACCCGCTTGCGGGCCTGAGCTGGGGTGGGTGGGACAGTTCTTGAATGGTTCCATTCCTTCCTGGTTGGGAGAATTCAATGTGTGGTGGGCAGTAGTACTTCTGAAAAGGACCTGGGAATTATAGAAGATAACAGACTTAATGAGACGACAATGTGATACTGCAGCTCAAAAGGCAATTTTGGATTGCATTAATAGAATTATTGCCTCTAAGACAAGGGAAGTAATTGTTCTTTTCTACTCAGGTTTGGTCAGGTCTCACCTAAATACTATATGCATCTGTTGGTGCTTCATATTAAAAAGGATGCTGACAAAGTAGAGAGGACTTAGAGAAGAGTAACATTGGGTATTTTCAGATGGTCCGAGATCACAGTCAACCACGTGAACCACAGTCAATCCCGCGGCAGGGCCAAAGCGCCCTGAACGTCTCTTTTCCGGGCACCAGATGTTCACCACAGTCAATCCCCAGCAGGGGTCAAAATTAATTACCCTTCCAGAGCTCTGGCCCGGACCATCTGCGAAAGCGTGGTCAAAGCGATTCCCACAGGGAAACAAAAAAAGGTAACATCTGAATGGCAACCACTGGCCGGAATCAAGCAGAACAATTCCCAGCCGGGGACAAAGCACACAGTGTCACTGCCAGACAACGAGCAACAACATGGGCCAGGGAAGGAGATTTAAAGGGCACCCGGCAACAGGGGGACGTGGCGGGATGGAGCGAGGCGGAAGGGAGAGGAGAGTTGAGGGCAAGCGAGCAAGGGAGGAGGAGGAGGTGGTGGAGGTGCAGGCGGAGGAGGTGGTGGTCGTGCTGAACATGGAAGCGGTAGGGGGACAGCAGCAGCAGTAGCAGCCGGGATGGGCTGCCCCAGTGCCTTCTGGGTGTTTTGACCATGGCTCGGGATCGGCGTAACATCTGTTGCGCTGCCCTGGGCCGTGGTCTGCCGGTCCGATTCCCTACCATGGTCCCGCTCCCGTCAAGTTTGTTTGGGGCCATTCTTGTCCACAGGGGGTGGTTAGCCAGCTCGCCACTGCTGGGAATCCACTGTGGTGAATCAGGCACCCGTAACATCTGAAATCACCCAAAGACCTTATGAGGAGAGACTAAAGGAACTGGGAATGTTTAGCCTAAAAAAATAATAATTACATTTTTCAAATATGGTGCCCATTTGTTCCCTCTAGTCACTGAAGACAGGACTAGAAGTAATGAGCTTAAACTAGAGGAGAAGAAATTTAGGCTGGGGTTAGACTGTTGTGAGACAGGTTAGTTTTATCCTATTGATAATGTGTTTTGGTGCCAATGTAATACCTGTTACATTGCCAGGTCTTTGGCGAGGGTGAGGGGTGAGGGTGGGTTGTTTAGGGGGATGGGGCAGGGTGTTGTTTATGTGTGAGATTTTAATTATGGGAGAGGTGATGCTCCTCTTTTATTTACTGTTTTTTGTTGTTGTTTTTGTTGTCTGCAGGGCCCTATGTGAATTGTATATATGTTTTTATTCTTGTAAGCCACCCTGGGCTGCCTCTGGCAGGAGGGGCAGGATAATAAGTTTGATAAATATATAAATAAATAAATAAATATTAGGAAGAATTTAACTTACTACCAGGACAGTAAATCAGTAAAATAATTTTCTAAAGGAGGCTTTTAAAATCACTGGAGGCCTTTAAAATACGACAGACAGACAACTCTCTCTCAGACATGGGTGTATATACCAGAGATCCTTCCTAATAGCTGGTGGATGGATTAGATAAACCTTGGGGTTCCTTTCACCTCAATGATTCTGTCTTCAGGCTTCTTTTGTTAGGAATATATTGTATTCCAACACAACTCCATAACTAGTGCATGGACCCTTTTAAAAAAGCATATGAGTGGCCATCTGGATGTCATGTGGGGGCTACAGGCCTGCCAGTAACACCTGTTAGTCCCCCTCAGCAGTGTGGGCTGGTAGTGCTGCCCTTCTCAACGAGCTCAATTCCGTTACAACCCCCCCCCCCCCCAACATTTTGCTTATCCATTGAGCAGGTCTGATCTGCAAGTAGTTGGAGAACAATATACATGGAAACCTATAATGCCTTTTAATAGGCTACGGGGTGGTGCTTTAAATATTGCAAAGGTCCCCAGATTTGGGTGGATTTTTAATCTTATTTTATTTCTATATTTGCACATAAAAGCACTGAGTTTTAAAAGGGCCTTGACCTGAACTCCTTTATTGTAGGAGCAACAAGGAGGGATAATGGAGAAAATCCTACTGCAGCCATCTGGCAAACCAGGATAAGGAATCGGCTGTGTGTATAAAACCCCCAGTCCTTATGTTGCCAGCAAAGGCCATAACCTTTGTTCCTTTCTGAAGGCAAGCAACTGCTGCTGCCTTTGAAGCTGCCTCCTATTTGGTCACCGGTAAGAACACCTGTCAGTGTCATGTCCAGGGTTACCGACCTTCTGGGTTTGATCTGGAGTCTCTGGGTTTGCAGTAGGGCATCCAGATATGCAAATTTTAGAGGACGCTTGGAGGACACTGTTGGAGACAGGATGTTACTGGGCTTGATGGACCATTGGTCTGACTCAGTATGGCGCTATATTCTTATAGCTGAAATGAATCCCTAAAATATATATACTGTTTAAAAATCTAAAATTCCCTGAAAACAATTCCTAGATCCTATTCCAACCTGCTAATCGCCTGGCCAAATAAATGCCAAACAGATTTTATGTTGTATCCCCAAAATACTCAGGTTAAAGCAAACCTCCAGGGGAAGGGAGTTCCAGAGCAGTGGGGCAGCCATCAAGAACTGTGTGCCCTTGGCATAAGGACTTGGTGTCCTGATGGAACTTGTAAGAGGGTACCCCTGGGTGACCTTACAGATTGAGATGCATAGCTCCAACAGACGTAACAATCTGGCACCCATTTCCTCCTGGCAGTAATTGATTACATATTGTTTTAAGCTGCCCATATATTCTTTTTGCAGTGATAACTTCTAGAGTGTCAGTTTTTAGCAAGCTTCAGAGGAATTAATCAACACATCTCTCAAGTAATGTTAAGTCACATGACTTCACACCCCACAGGCTGCACTGTGAGTTTCCCCAGAGCTGGAAAACAGTGGTTAACTGCTGTCTGGGTTATGCAATACTGGTGAATTGTTTCCTTCATGCAGACAGATTTCCCAATAAAAACGTCTCTTTCCCCTTTTATTGGGTCTCTTAAAATGTCTCTGTGCGCAAAATGCAGTAGATGCTATATGTATGCTCAGAAGAGGATTCTTGTTTGAAAGCTTCCTTAAAGACTCTCAGAGGTCTCTTCTGATATTAAACAACCCCAACAGGGACGTAAACTTTCCCCCCACATGTTGCTATTTCACACATTGTGTATTGCTAAGTCTTCTTGCACAGCTAAGAGACCTGGATATAGCTAATGTTGCCCATTACAGACCCTAAAATCACATTACATTCTCCTCATATGTCCAAGTGTGTCTTTTTTATATAATGCCATCACTGGAGAATTTTATTTTCTGAGCTATAAAGACAATCTTCCCCATGTATACCTGTATGCCATATTCAACAAAAATGCACCAAAAAATAATTAAAAAATACAGGTACCACAAGGAAAATAAGACCTAGTATCTCTAAATTGTTTGTTCTTTGTTCCAAAAGATGGAAACAAAGTAGTGCACAAGATACCTTTCTTGGACCAACTTCTGTTGGTGAGTGTGCGCAAGCTTTTGGGTCACATGGAGTCCTTTCTTAGACATGTAACAAAGACAAAACAAAGGACTCAATTATTGGCATATCAAACATTTAAATTGAATGAGGGGAAACCATGAATCAGATAATAAATATGAATGCAGGTCATGATCTATGCATACTACTACTGAACACTGGGGAGGGGGCTGTTGGAACAAATTTCAAGGGAGGAGAGGTAGTTTACATATCAAAGCATTTCAAAACAACGTGTAAGGTGTAAATGGCAAGTTGAATGTTACACATTTCAATAGTGATTTATGAAGCCAAAAATTATATTTAGTGCATTGTGTTTGGTGCAAAATAAACTTATGAATTTTGTACCTAGGTTTATCTTTTAATTGTGTTATACAGGTTCCCTTTGAGGACAAGGATTGAGAGATCTGTAATGAAATGGTTGCTCTTGCAGAAAATGCATGATTTCATAGGAAATGACTGGGAGTGATATTGTATCCCACAGAAATATATATGACAGGGGTGGGGAACCTCAGGTCTGGGTGCCAAATGTGGCCCATGACAAGTTTTTTGCTGGTCCCTTTCCCATTCCTAGGTCTGGTCCCTAGATCCAGTTTCAACCCCCAAACACTGAAAAACTGAACTCAGGGTAAGGGAACAAAAATGAGAGCGTACACACAAGGATAGGGGGACAGATCCATGGCACAAATCCATGATCTGGATCCTCCTTTTCTTGAGCACATCCCTCACACACCTTCACCCCCAACTTCTATGCAGCTCTCCAAGCTTGCACTAATTTTCAATATGACCCCCAGGAGGAAAAAGGTTCACCACCTCTGATATATGATCTAATAACCTGTATTTCATTGAAAATGGAAGTAAGTCCTTATTCCATCCTAGAAAATATATGATCTAACAACCTGCATCTCATACAGTACATGGTAGAATGAGGAATTTTTGTTTATGGAAAATTACCATAGACAAATAGAGTGGTTTTAAATAACTCATTAAATACAATAGAAAGATGCCATAGGGGCAGGGACATAGGGCCCAGGAAAGTCCCTTGGTTTGCCTCCTGTCTGACACAGTAGCAGCTGGTGGAGTTTTAGGTTGGTGGGGTGCAGCGCCACCATAAAAATTTCACACATTACTATGGAACACACAATGAATAAAGAAATCCAGAGTAAATACAGCTCTGAAAACTTTATAATGTTAGTGGCATGCAATAGTGAGCAAAATGCAGTTTTGTGAGCAAATCAAAAAGGGGAAGCCAGCAGTTGCTCATGTAGGCTAGGTAGTAGAAAATAATATTTGGCGGTTCAAATCTGTTTTAGGTAAAGGAATGTTACATGTATGTGTAATTCACTCTTAAAATTTGCTTGTTTTAAAATAAGAATCCATGCAGGAGTAAAACCTTGTACATGGCCAGGAGCGTGAGGAAAACATCAGGAAAAGTTGGGCTATTCAATATACATCAGAGAATCCACACAGAAAAAAACCCAAACAACTTACATGTGTCCCAACTGGGAAATTCAATTCAAATCTATTTTATTTAATTCAATTTTATTAGGATCTCAGCTTTTCGCCATAATCCAAGAAGACATTACATCTACAAAATGCACAATAATATAAAATTACATAAAAATAATCAAATAAAAATATAAAAGCAAGGAGCTGGAAACTCATTGGGAAACCCAACAAAAGTTAGTCAAACATCCTTCGCCTAACACAATACTTCCATTGAAGGATGTTGCCACTTGAGCTTCCTTTCCCGAGTTGCCAAGAGGAAAAACAAGGCCAGAGACTTCAGAATAGCAGATCTTGTGCTGTTAAAAGAAAAATAATATGCTGGGAAGAGGAACAAAAGGATCTAATTGCCAGTAGTGGGTCAATCCATGCTGCCCTCAGCTCGTCATAATAAGGACATACGAAAAGTACATGCTCTTTGACTAGGAAATGCTACGGGGTGAACTCAGCCCTCAGTATACAACAAAGAATCCACTCTACAATGCCTAACTGTGAGGAAAGCTTCCATGTGAACCACAATATGCATTAAAGAACACCAACAGTTCCCCCATTCCCACCTCCACCTCAGCAGCACTTAGGAGACCAGAGGTCATGAATCGAGAAGTACACTTGGGAAGCATATGGGGCAGAACAGTTTAGGAGACACTATAGTAGACTCAAAGTTTTGCTAATGAGCCACACTGATAGTGTTGCATTCCTCCCATCGCTAATCCCTCACCCCAGAAAAGCCCCTTCCATCCCTACTCTCCTTCTCTTATACCTACTTCCCCTGTGAACATAGACCATTCCCTGGCATCTCTCTATTTATATACCCTGTTAATATACCCTGACATACAAAGATTTAATCTAGGGGCTACTTGGCAACTCTTGCAGCAGCCTAAATAAAAGGCCCTGGGTGGAACAGTGTAGGTCAACTCCCAAAGCTAGCAGAACTGCAAACAGAGGAGGACTGTCTTTGTCAATTTAAGCAAACATTTTGGTATCTGGAAACCCCAGGCAATTAGAGGCCAGAATCCTGGCACATACTAAAATGAATTATTATTAATAATAATAATTAATAATGGTGATGGTTCAGAGACTGTAGCTGGTGCAGAATGCGGCGGCCCATCTCCTGGTGGGATTAGGCTGCCGGGAACATATTACACCAGTTCTTTGGTCTCTGCACTGACTGCCCATAGTCTTCCAGGCCCGATTCAAGGTGTTGGTGCTTACCTATAAAGCCCTAAATGGCCTTGACCCGACCTACCTGTGGGACCACCTCACCCCTCGAGTTCTGGATCAGCTCCTGCGGTCATCAGAGGGTGCTCTCCTTGAGGTCCCTCAAGTTTTTTGGGGGGCCATGATGGGGAGGGGTTTCTCAGTGGCTGCTCCATGGCTGTGGAACTCCCTGCCATTGGAAACCCGTTTGGCCCCGGATCTCCCCTCTTTTCAATGCAGTTGTAAAATGTGGCTGTTCTGCCTGGTCTTTGGTAGGGAGGATTGGGGGAGGGAGTGGGTTAGGGTGGTGAGGGATATTTTAATCCTCCCTATTATGGGTGTTTTAATTGTATTGTATTGTTTTTATTATTTTGATTGTAAACCGCCCAGAGCTGCCTGTGGCAGGATGGGCGGAGTAGAAAACTTTAAAAATAAATAAATAATTATTATTTGTCTTTCTATAGCACCAAAAATGTACATAGCACTGTAAAGTCAATAGTTACTGACAGGTCCCTTCACCAAAAGGAATTATATGGACTGTCCATTGGATAAAATGGAGGAAACATGAATGCCATCTGACAGCTATGAAGATGTGTGAATAATAATATGCTTTAATGGGCTTTAAAGCAGTACAATGGAGCTGCATATTCAATAGACAGAGAACAAGAATAAGTATGAATGTGTGGAATTGGCAAAAAGGGGTCAGGGACGCAGAGTGGAATGAAAGGGAAGAGGCTACAGGGAGTGGAGTGGATGGAGTGACAGACTGAGTGGAATGATAAGGAAGAGATCACAGGAACTAGGTGGAATAACAGGGTGGAGGTCCCAGGGAGGGGGTGAAATGACAAGAGTCCTGGTGGAATTACACAGGATGACAGGCTACCATGACTAGATGCAAAAATCTTGTCATTCCACCCACCCCACATGGCCTCCTCCCTGTCATTCCAGCCATTCTCTTGTCATTCCACTCACACTCCCTGATGCCTTCCTTATCATTCCACAACTCTTGCTCCACATCCCCAAAGACACAGCTCCATTGCATTGCTTTACAATTCATTAAAACCTATTGTCATTCACAGATCCCATTATTTCCAATTGGCATTCACGTTGCCACCACTGTTTTCAATGTACATTCCATGTCATTCATTTCAATATATCTCCAGAATCCTTATTAAGCATTTATATAGCACTTCTAGTGTCCTTCCTGCAAGTTCCCAGACCAAGGAACAAGAAAAAAAAAGTGGAAAAAATCCTTAAAATCCCTAGATTCCCAGTAATGTTAGGTCACTCAGGGAGAAAAGGCAAAATTCAAAGAGACTTCTACTACAACAAAAAACAACAACACGATTTCACCCTTTCAGAAACACCAAAACACTACACAAGACTGTGCAAAGCAAGTGCATACTGCTGCAAAAAGAATATAAGTCTACAAGTAAAGCCTTTGGAAAAAACGTTGACATTCTGTCAATGTTTTTCCTGGTGTACTCTGTCAACCCACAAAATATCCAAACCATTTTAAAAATCAAATCATTCATATGTGCAAAAAAACTTTACAAACTTCAGGTCACACAGGGAGAGGAATCATAATTCAATAGGACTGTACCACAGAAAGGAGCTGCAAAAACCAGAAAAAAACTAAAAAAAACCAAACAAACATATAATAATAATAATAATAATAATAATAATAATAATAAATAAATCAGGAATAAGTCACTTAGGGGTGGGGGGGATGGACATAACTCAACAGGGCTGTACCATATTACAGCAAAAACGTAAAGAATAAAGAAATCTTACTCAGAGTTTTAAAAAAAACACAACAAAAACCCAGCTGCTTTCTGCTCCTGTAGCTTTGAAACTGGTCCAGAGTGGGTTCATGCACTTCAGTCTCCTATTTTCTCCTCTTTTCCTCTCTCCTGGAGAAGGGGTGGGGAACATCTCTGTTCCCTAATTGGCCTTGGGGCACTGAAAACCAGCACCCCAAAACCATTGTAATTGGCTGGGTTCCTGCATAGGAACCCAGCATGAGGCCCTGAGACCCCTCATCTGCTTTCAACCAGGCATGTGCACTGTGGGTGGCAGGCCCCAGCACCTAGAGCACACATTCCCAGTCAAGCTCTCACAGCCCTGGGAGGAGAGGACTGTGAGAGTGTTCACCACCTGCACTGCTCTGCCCTGCCTCACCCCACTGTGCTGCCACTACCAATGAAAACTCCTGTGCATGTGCAAATTGCCAGAAGCCATACTGGGAATTCCTGTGCATGCACTGGACTTTCCATCAG
Source organism: Sphenodon punctatus (assembly GCA_003113815.1). Taxonomy (NCBI): domain Eukaryota; kingdom Metazoa; phylum Chordata; class Lepidosauria; order Sphenodontia; family Sphenodontidae; genus Sphenodon; species Sphenodon punctatus. The sequence goes on along the minus strand of QEPC01013498.1, from coordinate 7,701,201 downwards.
CAGTGGTGCAGAGCAGGGCTAGGGCTGGGGAAGGGCAGCGGTGCAGGGGAGCAGCAGTAGCTGGGGGTGTCTGTAAGGCCCTTTTTACACAGATGCTCTAACACCCATAAAATGGGTGTTACATTTTATTATACATGTTGCAGGGCACCACTGCAGCCAATCACCATGGGCCCTGTGCATACATGATGCCTCCACCCAATTCCTCTGGGTGGAGATGGGTGTTGGC
>QEPC01013498.1:7671037-7686944 GCA_003113815.1 Sphenodon punctatus | reverse complement strand
TTTTACATTGCAGCCATTTTTAAATGGCTGCAATGTAAAAAATCCGGTACCCGGAATCCGGTACCCCGGACCGGATTACCGGGTCGAATCCGATAATGCCGGTACGCCCGGTACCGGCATTATCGGATACCGGATTTTACCGGTTTCCCGCCCCTAATAGTTTGTAATGAGTTAATAAATATGTAGTAACATTTTGAGCTGAATTTGATTGTAGGATAAGAACATGAGGGAGGAGAGTGAAAATAAAAAGGTACTCATCAAGTTTCGAAGGCCTGAATATATGGATCAATAACTCCATGTCTGAAGAAGTCATACTGCTCAGGACTCAAGCAATATTTAGTAGGTGGAAGAAAGCAGTTCTAGCCATGTCTTTGAAGTGTTAACCAAAAGAGTCATTTGAATCAATGAAATGCAATCAGTGAGTCTGCTCTGTCAGCTTGGAAATGGAAGGGAGGGATGCATCAAAGTTCAAACAAATCTCCAGGCCAAGCTGAAGAGACCAAGCAGAACCAGATAAGTAATTCAGCCTTGGCAGAAGTTAGCTGTAAACAGTTCAGCCTCAGCCATTGTTTGACATTCTGAAGAAAGAAAAGAAAAACAGCAACTGTTCTTTCAGAAGAGAAAACATACAAAAGAAAATGTGTGTTTTAAACATGAGGTTGGAATAGTTCCATGACTAGATAACACACAATTCAAATAAATACTGGTACATGTGAAGGGTTCATGAGGTACATGTGAAGGGTTCCCAGGTAATGGTATCCCTTATAATACAGTATGTCCCATATTTCTGGGACATTTACCTTCACCTCATATTGCCATCACCTCGTATTGAGGAGCAGAAACACAGCAATGCACTGTCCCAGATTTGCACAGCAAGAGACATAAGGAAACTGGACAAAATGAACTAGGCATAGCAAGAAGCTGCCTCTCCCAGAATGGCAGGTGTGTCCAGCCAATCCAGGCGTGCAAAAGGCAGGTTTTGAGGGTGGAAAGTTTATTTCACTGGCACTGAGAAACTGTGATCCACAAATGCTTACTCCAGAGTTGTCAATTTGAAGTCTTTGCCTTTTCTTCCATTGTTTTCAACTATTAGAAACATTGGCTGCGATCTTCAAAAACTTACTCAGGAGTAGGCTCTCTTGAAGTGATTGTAAGAGATCTCAGGAGTCATCTAACCCATTCCCAGAGGCAGGATTTACCCTACCTAGACTGCTCTAACAGGTTGATAGAGCCTCAAATAAAAACTGCCACAAGCAGAGAGCAGGAGTGACCAGAGCACCACAATGTCAAAAATGACACGGAGCAAAAATATATCCAGATGACTCAAACAAGTGAACCATCACTCATGATGCAGGAGAAGATGAAAAACTTCTCATTGTCAACTGCTAATCTGACCTGGAGGTAAATTCCTTTCTGACCCCAAATACAGCAGTTTCTTAGTCCTGGGCTTGCCATCTCTCTGTGTTTTATGGACACACATCCATAAAATCCATAAAATGTAAACACCAGAACATGCCATCAGTGTCCCACCTCCAGTTGTGGATGTATTTGATGGTTCATTGGAAGAATTCCCTGCTTCCTCCCTTCCCCCTTGACCTCCCCCACAACTTTCTACTCTCTACCTTCACCTCCCTGGTTCTTTTGACTTTTCTTTCTCATTGCAAGGTCTGCCCAAGTGCCCAGTCCAGGACAGTCCTGTCTCACCACCGGCTGTGGGGCAGGATGTGGGATAAAACTAGCTGTGTGTGTGGAATTTCTATCGTGGTCTGGACCAAAACCATAGGGGTGGAAAGACAGGGAATTCACAGTACATTCAGATACCACAATTTTCAGCTGGTAAAAATCAATGGAAAGCAGCGTGTCGTAATTTACTATGGATTTGTGTGTTACATCTTAACACGCTCATGGATCATGAGGGAGTTATCATTGAATCAAAGTGTGAAGAGATCACAAATAAACCCATAGTAAATTACCACTTTGCTGGTATTCTGCTGATTGTTTCACCAGGAGAAAAATGTTAGTCCAAAAGTACATTTAGATTCAAGCAGAGTGCAGTCTGACTTAAAACCAGCCCTGCTCTGACATTTTGGCAGAATGTGGAAGGGCAAAGCAAGGCCTCATATGTATATCTTAAAAAGAGAACTAATATTTCATCTTCCAAACACAGTGGGATTCAATAACAGAAATAATAGCTGTACAAAGCTAATGTCTGGCTCCCAATCCTACAAGGCTAGTGAGGGTCTCGTTATACTCGTTAAAGTGTGCTTTGTTTAGATCAGCGTGCTAGGAAGCATTGCCATTAGATGAGAGCATGTGAAAGCTACAATGAGCCATTAGAATCAGGTATCACTTTTTCCATTTGCACTACAGCATCGTTTTCCAAGTCAGTGTCTGGAATTTAAACCCAAATACATCTGAATCTCAGATGAAGCTTTATCTGGAGAAAACATGTATGCACACAGACAGAAAACCATGTGAGAATATGAGATTATTTGCTTCCAGTTCCATTTCCATGCTAATTTGTTTGCCACTGGCAGTCCCAAATGCACTTCAGTACAAAGGAAACTTGAAAAAGAGGAATAATAACCCTTGATCTTTTTTACCCCCACTCAAGCACAAGGAGGTATAAGGCAAATCCCCTCTCCGCGATAGCCGCGGCGGGGGTTTGGTGCCGCCGCCCCCCCACTCCCCTGAGTGGGGAAGGATGAGGGCACGGGCGGGATTCTCTGGCCGCTAGGCCATAGAGGAGGGAGGGGCCCCCCGTTGCGGAGCAACCGGGGCAAAACAGGCAAGCGCCCGGGACTCTCGTGAGAGCGGCGAGATCCCGGGTGCCATCTTAGGCTCCCTGCCTCTGGCGCGGCATTCGGTGCGGCCAGAGCCAGGGACAAGATGTGCATGCACGAGCAGGTGGCCCAGTGCAGGCCACGCGACTCGTGCAAGCGAGAAAAAGAGAAAGTTTCGGGGCGGTGGGTAGGAAGGGTGGTCAGTGTAGGGCAACATTGGAAGCGCGCGCCCTGACACCCCCCCCAACCCACCACGTGAGTGTGGGAAGCAGTAGGCCCATCGGGCCCAAATAGTGAGCCCGCGGGGGCCCCCGCAGGAATGACAGCCTTAGTGAGGCTGAAAAGGCCCAGTGGGCTGGTGGGGCTGGGAGAGGGCCAACAGGCCTGTGGGTGAAAGGCTTGCCAGGCCCCCGGCGTCTGAAAAGGCCCACTGGAGTCGGGGGGCGGGCGGTAGGGCCTATTAGGGCCGGTTTTCGGCAAAGCCCCTCCAGAGTCTCTGCCCAGTGGAGAGACCCGCCGGGGCCTGGGTACATATAAAGAGGCCCAAGCTGGGCTTGTGGACAAGGGGCTCGTGTGTATAGCCCCCCCCCCAGTTCCGGTATCGGGAGGCACAGGCCCATCAGGGCCTGTGCGTAGGGTATAGGCCAACCGGGCCCGAGTTGAGGAAAAGCCCGCAGGGCTGCATTGTGGTAAAAGGCCTTCAGGGCCTGTTTAGGGGGTGAGAGGCCTGCCAGGGCCTGGTAGTGGCAAAGGCCCTCTAGGGCCTGTGTTGGGGGGCAAAAGGCCCACTGGGGCCTGTGTTTAGGGGGGCAAAAGCCCCGCCAGGGCCTGTCTCTGGGTGAAAGGCCCACTAGCCCGTCCTGGGGTAGAAGGCCCAATAGGGCCCACCTCCACGTAAAAGGCCACCAGGGCCCCTGTACGAGTGCCTAAGTAGCAGGCCCAATAGGGGTTACAGACAGAGAACAGGGGGATAAGGAAAGAATTTGCCTGGCTACCCTGGGCCACAGAGGTGACTAACATGCCACCCAAAAAATTAGGGGCTAAAAAGAACCCCCCACCAAAGAAAACAGGGGGGTCAGGAAAAAAGGGAATGGGTCAAAGGGGCAAAGGAGGAAACGTGGACAATCAGGCTGAAGTCCTGCAAGTGATGCAGAACAGCTGGCTGCTTACCAGTCAAGGATAGAGGACCTGGAGAGTGCCCAGGAGAGAAGGGGAGCGTCTGAAGTAGCCACGGAGAGCAATGCGGGCCTAGGGGACTCCACCACGGGTAGGGTTGATAGCCTCCCTGTGGCAAGGGGATCTACCCGCCAGGGGAGGCGCTGCGCTGTTCCATCTCACTACAGGGATGAGCAACCAGGGCCTAGCAGGAGGAGAGAGGATTCGCCACCCATAACCCAAGCCTGGGGCGAGCCCTCGAGGGAAGGAAGACAGGGCGGAGAGGACAGGTTGGAATAGGTGCGCCAGACCCCCGGCGGTTCCAGAAGCTATATCGGAGACCAGAGGTGCAGGGGAGACCCGGTTCCACGGGCAGGTGAGGAGTGGGGTGACTTCTGGTGGGAAGAAGGGGCAGGGCAGTGTAATCCGGAGTATTATAGACCCCCCCCTTGATCCCAGTGTTGAAAGGGATGCACAGGAATGGGGATATGGGGGTGGGAGATGGCAAGGGGGGGTGCTACCAGCACTGCGCCCAGGCATCTGCACCGAGCCCTCTGCGAAGGGTGCTCGGGCGGCACGGATCGGGGTTACGCGGCAGCAGCTCACGTGTGGGGAGTCCCTCAGTGCTGTGGATGTTCAATGGCCCACCGCTGTCCGAGTAGGGAGGTGGCGCGCCCCCTGTCGGGCGGTCACGCGGATGTGTCGGCCCCCTTGTGGAGCACCTCCTTCAGGCGACTAAGGAAAAGATCTGGAGCGGTGAATATATAGACATATTCGCCCTCCTTTTCAGTGACCCGATCCCAGATCCCAACGATAAAGAGGAGAAGAAGGAAAAAGAAAAGTTTAAGAGGCTGAAAGTGGAGAGGTCATGGTCCAATTGGACGGTGGCCTATACAATCTATATGGGAGTTACATTGATCAAATTTCCACACCGGGGATTGGAGATGCTCAAGTACTCCGATATAGTGCGGAGGGCATTTGATATGGGGGGCCCCGGAGCATGGCTGCGCTATGATGAGTCATTTAGACGAAGGGCAGCCAACAACCCTAGATTGAGGTGGAACGTGTATGCCCCCAACATTTGGCTAGAGTGGATCAGCTGCACCAGGTACACGCTATGGTCGGATAGCGGGCATGTCCTTACTAGACCGGGGACCACGCAAGTGGGGTCACCAACTGGCCATGCACATCAGTCCCCAGCAGGACCGACGTGTTGGGACTTCAATGATGGAGGCAGGTGTTTTCGAGCCCAGTGCAGGTTTAGACATGCATGTACTCAGTGCGGTGGGGAGCATTCCGTATCAGCATGCTCCCGCTTCCGGCAATATGGAAACAGGATGCGAGGGTGGGCAGGCACCAAACAGGGGGCCCCAGGACAAGGTGTGCCCCCGGCGATGGTGGGAAAGGGCCCCAACCACAGTTGGTATGAGGTATTGGAGGCTGCCACCCAAGATTACCCCGATAGAGCAACTGCCCAGTATATTGTAGAAGGATTCCAACAGGGTTTCAGGATCCCGACAGTGGGCCCACGGTATCATCTGGGAGCGAGGAACTTGAAATCCGTTGTGGGGAAAGAGGAAATTGTGCAGCAAAAGATCGACAAAGAGGTGAAGGAAGGCAGGATCCAAGGCCCCTTTCAATCCTTGCCTATATCATCACTGCGGATATCCCCCCTGGGTATCGTGCCAAAAAAGGCACCGGGTGAATGCCGCATGATTCACCACTTGTCCTACCCCAAGGGTGAGTCAGTGAATGATGCTATACCCTTTGAACTCTGTTCGGTGCGGTACCCATCATTTGATTCGGCGGTCAAAATGGTGCGTGCCTGCGGAACATCTGCCCTCCTTGCGAAGTGTGACATCAAATCGGCATTCCGACTCCTGCCAGTGCACCCCGATGACTTCAAGCTGTTGGGCATGGAGTTTGGGGGCCGATTTTACTTCGACAAGGCAATGCCCATGGGATGTTCAATCTCATGTGCGGCCTTCGAGAAGTTTAGTACAGTATTGGAGTGGATCACGCGATGCCGCGCAAGTGGCAGGCGGATCACGCATTATCTCAACGATTTCCTCTTCGCGGGAAGGGCAGGCACCCCTGAATGTGAGCAGGCAATGCTGGCATTTCAAGAAGTGGCAGCGGAGATAGGGGTACCTTTAGCGCAGGAAAAAACAGAAGGCCCAACAACTAAACTAACCTACCTGGGCATAGAGCTGGATACGAAAATGTCACTCTCCCGGCTCCCTGAGGATAAATTACGGATGCTCTGGGATGCGGTGAGCAGTGTAGGGGGAGCAAAAAAGGTGACAGTTAGGGAATTGCAGTCACTCCTCGGCAGCCTCAATTTCGCCTGCCGAGTCATAGCACCAGGTCGAGCATTCATGTCCCATCTATATGCTCTAGTGGGGAACGACCGTCCCCCGCATCACCACGTCAGAGTGACAGCGGAGATGCGGGGGGATTTGGCCACTTGGGAATCTTTCCTGGCGTAATACAACGGGGTTGGTTTCTGGCGGCAGCGACTCCTGTTGGAGGCGGAGCTCCAGATACAGTCAGACGCGGCAGGGGGGCATGGCTTTGGAGTTTACTTCAGAGGAAAGTGGTGTGCAGCCCCCTGGCCAGCTGCATGGGTTGAACAAGCGATAACCCGGGACCTGACATTCCTGGAATTTTTTCCCATCGTAGTGGCGGTTGAGTTGTGGGTCACTGAATTCGCCAATAAGAGGGTTTTATTTTGGTGCGACAACATAGTGGTCGTCCATGTTGTCAACAGGCTGTTGTCTAAATCAGAGAGGGTCATGAGGCTGGTGCGTGTCTTTGTTCTCAAGTGTTTGAGAGCAAACGTTTTATTCATTGCCAAGCACGTCCTGGGGATTGCCAGTGGCATCGCCGATGCCCTTTCTCGATTTCAGGCAGACCGATTCTGCCAGCTGGCCCCAGAGGCCAACGAGAAACCCGACCCGTTTCCGAGGGACATGTGGAGCCTTGGCTTATAGAGCTTTACCAGGCAGTGCAGGGATCCCTCGCGCCCAGAACCAGACGGACGTATGAGAAGGCGTTCAGCGAATTCCAGGAATTCAGGTGTCAAAAAGGATGGGAAACAGGTTTTCCCATAGCAGCAGGGTGCCTATTACAGTACGCCATGCAGTTGCGGGCTGACCGACTAGCCCCGGGCACGATTGCAGGTAGAATATCGGCCATCACATTTACAAGCCACCTAGCGGGCCACCCCTCCCCTGATAACGGTTTCTTCATGAGCCATTTGAAGGAGAGTTGGGCCCGACAAGCCCCGCCTCGGCAGGACACCCGGGCCCCAATCACGCCTCCAATCTTGATGGCGCTGGAAAAGGTTTGTTTCTCTAATAGCGAATGCGACCTCTTTACCTCTGTATTTCGCATTGCCTTGTTCGGAGCCTTCAGGATTGGAGAGATGTTGTTGATTCCCAGAGGGACAAGTCAGGTTGAGCGTTGCAGTTAAGGGACATTTCGTGGGACAGAAATACCCTCATCCTCCATCTGAGAAGGTCAAAGACCGACCAGAGGGGGAAAGGACGGTGGGTTAGACTTCGCCCAGCTGGGGACCCCCGTATCTGCCCCGTAGGGGTGATGAGAAGGTATTTGGGGTCTCGCCCAGGGGTTGGGGGACTACTTTTCACACACGATGATGGATCCCCACTGACACATTACCAGTTTGGGGCGGTCCTTAGTAGATGTGTTAGGACAGCGGGGCTCGACCGAGGTAGCTACAGTGCCCATTCATTTAGAATAGGGGACGCATCAGTGGCAGCAGACATGGGGTTGTCAGGTGAACGAATTCAGGCAATAGGGCATTGGCGCTCGAATGCCTACCGATCCTATATAAGGGAAACGCGACCACGGGTCAGCCGACCTGGGCCAACAGCCGCAGTGAGTTATTAACCTTTATATCTTTTACAGAAGTACCAGTGAGACAGGAACGGTGCGTTGTGTGGATCATCGGACACAGCATCGTCCACTGGGCGGGGAAGAAGGCCGCACGCAGCGGGTGGGGTACCCAGCTGGGCCTAAGTGAACGAGCAAGTATTTTCTGGCTCGGTAGGAGGGGGATGCTATGGGAGCAACTCCTCCCGATATTAACAGAGGCGAAGGAAACATTCCCGGCCCCAGAGGTAATGGTGATACACCTTGGGGAGAATAACCTCCCCAGAGTAACTGGGCTGGGCCTAACGAAACAAGTAAAGTTAGATCTGAAGATAATACAGGACAGGTTCCCAGCATGCACAATTGTCTGGTTAGAAATGCTCCCGAGGAGAGTTTGGAACACAGCGGTGCGCCCAGGTCGAGTCGACCGGGCCAGACGTAGGGCCAACGTGGAAATTGGTAATTGGCTGCTGCTCCGGGGAGGTCAGGTTATTAAACATGTGGACATGCGGTACGATAGGGATGAACTTTTCAGAGGTGACGGGGTTCACCTATCAGACGTGGGATGTGATTTGTACCTCGGGGTCCTGAAACAACACTTGAAGCAGATAATCGGTGGTTTGGGTGTGGTGGCAAACCAGCCAAGCGAAGCTGGTGGTTTTGGTGGCAATGGGCAGAGGTAAGCCCAAGGTTGGAAGTTACAATGGTTCAAAGTTATAAGTTAGAATAGTATGGGTAGCAGCATCTCCTTTAGAGATGGGAAGGTCCATGGCATAGTCGCCACAGTGCGGCCCACTGTATGGCCAACCCGAAGGGAGAGATGGACGGCTGCACCTGCTGGGAGGAGCATCTGCCAAACAGCGGGTAACGGTGTTCTCAACCTTTGCTGAAATTAACCCCAGAGATGGGGCAGCCACGAACAACCCGCCCGGCCTGGGAAAACCCAGGGCACGAGGCAGGGCGTAAGTTAATAGTAAAGGAAGGAACAGGAGGTTACCATCTCGATTTAATTAAGGAACAGGGGACAAGGCACGCACAGAATGCGAGGACCGAGAGGGGAGAAGAGGGAACCTCCTACAAAAGGGGTTGTTTAATTAGTCGTTAATAAGTTTAGTAGAAATAAGGACCCCAGTTCAGGAAGGGGGGGGAGGGGAAAAGGTGACTCATCCCACCCCTTCCTGCTTGTTAATAATCAATAAATAGTGCGGCCGTTTAATCCCATTGAACGTGTCCTTGTCTTATTTGGGGGGGGTGCCGACAAAGTAATGTTTCTGCAGCTAATTTTTAATGCTGAATTTTAATGGGCAATGTACAAAAATGCACTACTTAAGAAGTAAACAAATTCTGTTCAATAGCTCAAACTTTATTCTAATACATCTATAGTTAGAAAGAAAAATGTATTTTCAGCATCATATTTTTTTGAGTAAAAGCTGTGGCGTTTTGCACTCCACAGCCCAGGACTGCCTGAGTTTGTTCACTTTCACATCAAGAAATAATATACAAAGGCCACCTTCAGCAGATGCTACTAATTAAGGGTGGCTACAATTAAAGGGTTGTGTGTGTTATCTTGGGCACTATGGCTAGCAGCAGAGCAAATAAATTAAAATGCATCTCAAGCATCTCTCTATGGTGGGCTGGGACACATGGGGAGTCAGTTAGATTGTTAGACTGAGTAGTTTAGACTGGGCAGATTAATTTTATTCTTTCTATTCAAGGTTTTTGGATGAAAAGCAGGAGCGCAGACGGCTGAGAGGATCAATCTCGCTGAGGAGTTGGATGACTGGGAGGCCGGGGATTGGTTTTGTTCCCCACCATCACCTCACTGGATATCTGAGATTTCGAGTGGCTCCAGTGACCCTGCTTCCTCGGTCTGATCCGTGAACAGTTTTATGCCTCTTCTGAATTTTGAATGTGTGCCAAGAAGAAAAATACAAGGATTCTGGGAATTTCTGTGCTTCAGGCTACTCACCAGTATGTTAAGTAATTCATGATTTTGTATAGTTAAACATGTATTGATTTAATACCTGGAGTTTTTATTGTTCTTAAACTGGTTATTGTTTTCATTTGGGTGATGTCTGTAAAAGAGTATGCATGGGCACCTACCAGAAAGCACACTGTATAGGGGTACCCTATTTGTTTTTTCCTGCCTCTTCCCGTAAATACAGTTTAAGATATAGGATTTTTCAGGTGTAGGCACCACCATATATTCTATTTGTTGGAACTGTTAGTGCTGCAAATAAGAAAACAGGAGTTCCCCTCCCCCCCATACATTACACCTACTGATGGGACCCCTCTTTTTCCCACAGGGGAGGAAAGGGGTTTCTGCCTACAAAGAAATGGAGCCTTGCAGAGAGGGTTATGCTGCTATTATTTTTTTATATAATGCCAGCAATGTGTCTGGTTCTGAACAGATGTGATTAGAGACAGGTCTCTGCCCCAAGGGGTTTACAAAACGGCTCTCAGTTTTAATGTAAAAAATAGCATATACACCCAGTTGTAGGTAGGCTAACACCCTTAAAAATATATCCCACAGCAATGGGAAAAAACATAGGAACCATCAGAAACTCCCTTATTCGCTAGGAGGAAACCACAACAAACCATGGGTGTTTTCTGATGTGACAAAACAATAGCATGGATTTCCATGCTTTCCCACACTTGGGAATCCATGCTACTGTCATGTCTGAAACATCTACCAGATGTTGGCCCGGGCCATAGCACTCTAGGCCCTCAATCTGGGCAGGATTAAAGCATGGCAACACTCAGCACCATCACGTTTGAAAACACCCCATGTCTCTAAGTCTCAGATTCCCAAAGCAAAACATAAACCATAACCAAACACTAGTTCAAGTAAATGGGCTTCACCACATGGGTCAACAAATTCAAACAGCTCTGAGCTGCAAAGTGCATAGTTCAAAAATGAAGGAAGCTCCAGACAACAGTACTCGATCAATACATCTTATCAATGATGGCCAACAGATGCAAAAGCAGGTGATGGAATGAAAAAATGGCAAAAATTTGAAACTGTATCAAGAAACATAGAAAAAAAGTATGCAGGGCTTTTATAACCTTTAGGGATAGGAAAAGGAATGAATGGATTAGATCTCAAACCAAAGTTTGTGATATCATCTCAATGATGAATGAATTGAATTGGCAATGGGAAAGCCATGTACCAAGAAAACTGGATCAACAAGAACTTCTCTACTGGGTTACCAAGACACACAAAGAAGAGTCCAGCTACCAGATGAATAAATGAAATGAAATCAAAAAGACTGCAGATGGTTAGCAAAGAAAGGTTTTAGACAGAAATTTGTAGAAACATGTAGGTCAATAGGGTAAGCCTTCGTCTAGCAGTGGATTAGGAAAGAGCAGGATTGTATAAACGTGAAGCTATTATTAATATTGTAAGTTGATCGCAAGCATGATAACCAAGGAAATTCAACTCAGTAAACCTGTAAGCCTGGTGTGAGATTAGTACAATCCAAGCAGAGAAAGCTCTACTACAGGAGCTGCAATAAAAGTGAGAAGGGGTGTTTTTAAATGATATGCTACCACGCATGGCCACCCAGGGTCCACTCATTTGACTCTCCATCTGAATGTGGCGTGGGGGGATGCACACTCCCATGAGCCATGCAGCACCCACCCGTTGGGGTGCTGTGGTGACACATCGCTCTCTCTCTCTCTCTCTCTCTCTCTCTCTCACACACACAGAGGTTGAGTTAGAAACAGAGCACTGTAGCTCTAGAAATACAGGCCTCCACTACTTGAGCTAAAGGAATTAACTGAATTGGCAAGGGCTAATTGTCAATTGCTTTGTTATCTGAGAATTATTTTCTCCATAAGAACATCTCATCATTACTATCACCTGTCAGAACATCTGTTTTCCACTTGAATAATGAAACTCGTAGTCTATTTTGGAAGGTTTGTGGATGTAGGGACAGAACATTAAAAGGAGCTGGATCTAGGTCAGTGGTTCCCAATCTTTTTCACTCCCCCAGCCTGGAAAACGCAATCACTGCTGCAGCAGCCTCAACTGCAGCAGCCGACCTCATCCAGAGCCTTGCAGAAAGCTAACATCAGAACCAAACCAAGCCAAGGAGCCACCACCAGGGTTGGCCAAAATCATGGGGAGCCTGAAACAGCCTGCCCCAGTATTTTTGGCCACACAGAGTATCAAGAACGGCAGCCTCAGCAAGTCCTGAGGAATAAGGGAAGGGGTTGAACATGTTCAAAGTGGCAGATGAGGTGGATGTCCTTGGCAGCAAGTGTTGAACAGAAATGAGAGAGTCACGGTGCGAGCAGGCAAGGTAAGTAAGAAGGAGATTGTAGTAGTTAAAGTGAGAGGTGATAATATATTTATTTTATTTATTTATTTAGCATGGAATCCCAGTGAGAACAATTAATACCCATAAAAAATGGTCCTTCTGCACATTTGCAACTTCAGACTCCATTGTACCAGAGTTAGGCTCCATGACTTCAGGAGCTAACTCCTGATGTCTCATAACTCCACACTACCCCTATATGGAATGTTAATTAAAGATAGCCTTCTATGATAACGTTACACGATGTGTTCATCTTCTTTTAGCATTCCACTCTACAGTTTCTAGCCTTGAAAAAAATGGATGCAATGCCTGTTCCAAACTTCTTAGAAGTTGGATAGTTCTTAGAGGTTGGATAGTTATACAACAAAAAGTGTTGTATAAAAAGATGGATCTTGGAGCCAGCATTCCTCCTCTGCTGAGAAATCCGCAGTGCTCCATGCAGGGCAAGCCAGAAAGGTGCCTGGCAACCAGTGGCCACACATCCCCTGCCCGTATGAACGGTGGCAGCCAGTCACGTCAGCAGACAGGCCCGCTGCTCATAGGCACTGTGGGTGGGGGGCACGGCCTTTGGAAGTCACAGGAACTGCCAGCGAAAGCTGGGGAGCCCAGTTCCCCGGTGCTCACATGGGGACATGTCAATATCAAAGGCCAGCCCACCAGGCCTCCCTCCTCCCCAATGGTCAGTGGCAGAGGGAGTGCAAGATGGCTACCGCAGTAGCCACACTGGGAGCTGCCCATTAGAATAGCTCCTCACACAAAATTGGTGTTACGTTAGTTAACCTCCAATCTCCTGGCACAGGAGGTTTTTTAATGATGTTACAAATTACTGGTAGTAGTTCAGCCATTTCAAATTTGAATTATTTCAGTACTCTTGGCCTGGTGATTTGCTACTGTTTAAATTGTCAATCTGGCGTGACACAACTTTCAGATAATTCCTCAGATTCATCACCAGCAAAAAAAATAGTTCTGGTGTAGGCTTCAGCAGGTCAAGGCTTCAGGCTTGGACCTTGTTAGGGGACTGATATTGTGATTTCTTTATTAAGTCTCCTTTTTAAAACAATAACCATATTTTAGACTAGCTTCTCTGTTAGTCTCATGCAGCAGAGAGAATCCACGCAGAAGGAGAAATGGCTGGAGTGGCGGGGCGGGGCAGCTTTACTGGCAGAAAGAAGGCCATGTAAACAGTAAACTTGCTTGGCATGGGATTGTGGAGGGCAAGCAGCTAAGGGAAGTGTTGGGATAGAGCTTGGTTGGACATAAAGACTGGCAGGGCAAGGGTTTGTCTGGTTTATGGGAGGTTATTGTATGGATATGACAAACCGGAACTTTGAAAGGTTTTTTTTTTTTTTAGCCCAGCCTCATAGTTAAGCAATGGACCATTCTGACTTTGCAAGATCTGTATATATGTGTATATACACATATTATATGTGTATATACACATGTGTATATACACTTTGAATATATGTGTATATTCAAAGTGTAAGCAAATTATGTTCCACATTTTGAGAGTCGCTGCACCTCATTTCAAAGGCTGGGGTAGAAAGTAGGACTGCAACAAAAAGTACATTTTTTATTGCCAAGTATTTTTGAGTTTCTGAGGACCGGCTCCAAGGGTTCCCCCTTAGTACTCAGTAAAATACTTGGTAAAATAAAACCGAGTACCAAGTATTTCCCGAGTACCGAGTACTCTTCTAGAGAGGCAAGAAAAGCCCCGTATGTTGCTGTACTGAATATTTTCTGAGTACTGAGTACAACTTGCCTAGGGAGGGGGTGGGCTCTCCTTCGCTGGAGGTTTTCAAACAGAGGCTGGACGGCCGTCTTTCGGGGGTGCTGTAGCTGCGGATTTTCTGGGGCTGAGCAGGGGGTTGGACTAGATGACCTCTGAGGTCCCTTCTAACTCTACGATTCTATGACCTCCCCATCGTCCTTTTCCCTGCCCATCCTTACTCTCATTCAACACGGCACCACCGACTTCTGTTGCCTCCCTGACAAGTTCTCCCTACTGTGGCTTTGAGCAAGCTCCTCCCTGTTGCTGCAACCCAGCTCCTGCTTCTGAGCAAGCTTCCTCTCTGGCTCTCTGAGCCCCGCTCCAGCCCCTGCTCCTGGGTGAGCCTCTCTTCCTTGCTGTCTGAGCCCTGCTCCAGCTGCTCTTACTTTCTCCCTCCTATCACCTGGGATTTGGAACAGGTGCCCTTGCGGACACTCCTCTATCTCCAGCACCCTGTTACAATAGGTGCAGGTTTTAACCAATGGACAATAGCATCCCAGCTCTGCTCCCACATACATTCCGAGTAGAGTGACCTTCACTGCCTTGTAGATCCCCCCCCCTGCCCATTTCTTAACATTCAGTGGTTCCCTGCCTTCCCCCCCACCCCCCCGTGTGGCAGGACAGGCAGCTGGCTGCTATGTGCTGTGTCATTAGGAAAAGGTTGAGGATGCAGCAAGTAGCAGCCTTCACTGCCTTGTAGATCCCCCCCCCTGCCCATTTCTTAACATTCAGTGGTTCCCTGCCTTCCCCCCCACCCCCCATAATTAATTGCATGCTTCTGCGATGCTAACATCTGTAACATTTTTAGATGAGTTGGCATGTGCACTGATGTGCTTGTGACAGAAATGCCTATGCAGTTTAATAGCTATCTGGGTTGCACTCCAATGCAGCAACAAACACACACTCAGCATAAGCTTTTCAAATGCCTTTTCAAGCAACAGCTGGACTGTAACCAATAGCAGTTCACATCATCCAGGGGAAGGGTGTTCACTTATTGGCAGCCAAAGAGTTAATATCCAAGGAAAGGGAGTTACGTTTTAAGGACACCTGTGCGCTGCAACAGGTGTGGAGAGGGCAGCAGGGAGAACTAGCTGCCTGGAGCCGGCGAAATCAAACTCAACATGGCTAAAACTGAACTCTTTATCTGCCCCCTCATCCTTCCTCTCCCTCCTCGCTGTCAATAATTATTGATGGGGTCACCATCCTGCTTGTCCCCCAAGCCCATAGCCTAGGCTTCATCTTTGATTCACCCCTTTCTTTTAAACCCTACATTGACTCTGTCTGTTGCTAAGTCCTGTCGCTTCTCCCTCCATAGCATTGCTAAGATTCGCCCTTTTCTCTCTGTCTCGTCTGCCAAAACCCTTGTTCATGCTCTTGTCATCTTTTGCCTCAATTACTGCAACCTCCTTCTTTCTGGCCTTCCCCGGTCTCACCTTTCTCCCCTCATCTCCATCCAAAACTCTGCTGCCAGGGTCATCCACCTCGCCAGTCGCTTCGACCATGTGCAGCCCCTCCTCTCCTCGCTTCACTGGCTTCCCCTTCCTGAACAAATCCTGCGCAAGCTCCTAGTCTTCACCTATAAAGCTCTTCATAACCTTGCTTCCCCCTACCTCTCTGCACTTATCGCCTTCCATACTCCAGCCCGTGCACTTCGCTCCTCCTCTGTCCCTTCTCTCACCCTTCCATGCCTTCCGTGCTCCCCTAAGCGCCTTCGTCCCTTCTCACTTGCTACCCCCCATGCCTGGAACTCCCTCCCTGTCCACATCCGCCTTACCCCCTCCCTTCATACCTTCAGATCTCTCCTTAAAGGTGGAGGTCATCACCCCCCCACTAAGGGGGAGGGAGGTGCTGGGTCCAGGGTCCGCACGTGGGGGGCTGGTGCTGATGAATGCGAGGTCTGTTGTTAACAAGGCCCCAGTTATCCATGATCTAATCTTGGATGGGGCCGTGGACCTCGCATGCATCACGGAGACCTGGCTGGATGA
>QEPC01013498.1:7630232-7664266 GCA_003113815.1 Sphenodon punctatus | reverse complement strand
GGGGGGTGTCCCCTCTTCCACCCGTGCAGCCTGGACTCGGGGAGGTGTTTTTTTTAAAAAACTTTTTTGCTGGGGCTTTAAGTTTTTTTTACATTGCAGCCATTTTTAAATGGCTGCAATGTAAAAAAAATCCGGTATCCCGGAATCCGGTACCCGGTCCGGATTACCGGGTCGAATCCGATAATGCCGGTACGCCTGGTACCGGCATTATCGGATACCGGATTTTACCGGTTTCCCGCCCCTACTGGTTAGGTCTCAGCTGAAGTATTGAATCCAGTTCTGGTCACCAGTTTTTAAGAACATGGGTGACTGGTAACTGTTAGTGGAGGGGGAGAGAGCACAGGAGTGGGAGCTGGGCAGGGATTCTACAGGGCCTCCAAAAAACTTTTCCTCTGTACCCCCCTCCTCAATGAGTTGCCTATGGTAGGCAAACTGGAGAGGATTCAGAGAAGAGCAACAAAGATGATAAAGAGCTTAGAATACAACTGGTATGATCAGGGTCATACTATTATTATTATTTATGTAGTGCCCGCAATGTGCCTCATGCTATACTGTTACGATGAGAGACAGGTCCCTGTCCTGAAAGGCTTACAATTAAGAATAAACAAGGGTAGGGTGACAACGGGGAAGGGAACACAGGGAGAGAGAGGGATACATTCATGACATTGAGAAGTTGCAGGTGTATACACTTGGCTTTGCAGAAGACAGGCAGCATAAAGAGAAGTAAAAACAATGCCCGTCGCCTTACCGGCTCTCCCCGAAGGGGAACAGCTTGGGGGCGGCGGCTGTTGTTCCTCCCCCGCTGCACTGGAGGAAGCATGTGCAGGGGCGGGTGCACGGCAGAGGAAAGCGGAGCGAAGCGAGCTCTCCGAGAGCGGGAGCTCGCGGCCGCCATCTTGTGCCTGGGGCGAGATTAGGCATTCGCGCCCAGGCACCGACGGTGAAGCAGCGTGCTGGGAGCGAGGAACAGTGTGGTTGGTAGGCCCTAGGGGTGGGACAGCAAGGCAGTTGAAGCTGCGAGAGCAGCAGCAGCGCGGCGGCCAGGAAAAGGAGGAGCAGTGAGTGCCTCGCCCCCCCCGGTCTGGGTAGGCGGGCTCTGGGAGGCTCTTCGTGGCGATTAAATGGGGGCAAGGAGCCCTCGTGTGGGGTGGGCCCCCAGGTGCGGTAGGCAGGGTGACTCCCCCCCTCCCAATTCTGAATAAAGGTTTGAGAACCTCGTGAGGCAGCGGCGTGAAGGGAAAGGCCACTCGACAATAGTTACAGGCAGCAGACACACGTGCAACGAGGGCACAGTAGACTGGGACCCAAAAGGCACCAGGATGAAGGGAGGAGGCAATAAAAAAGGCAAAGGCCTGGCAAAAAAGGCCTTGGCCAAAAGAGTGGAGGAGGTGCTCGAGGCCCTCCAAGCGCGAATGGCGGGATGTGAGGGGGTCCTTGATGCCCTGGCTCAGCCTATTGCAGGCGGCAGTCAAGGTCAGACTCAGGCTGAGCGGGCCCCACGAGAGGTGGCAACACCGAGTCCCGCGAACGCCGGGGGGTTGGGCCCGGGGGCCGGAGCCGATGCGAATCAGGGGGAACAAGTTGCAGATGTAGGAGGGGAAGGAGAGAACAGAGACGGGAGCCAGGAGGACCCTGGCCACGAAGTAGGGGAAAGCCCGAATACAGGGGTCAGGAGCAGCACGCGCAGAGCGCAACCGCCTGCCCGCTTCAGGGGTGAGGTGACCCCGCAGGTGGACCAGCCCCCAGTGGATATAGGGGGGGGTGGAGGCGAAGTGCATGATGGTGGGGCGAGGCAAGGAGGGCGGACCCCACCAAGGCCTTCCTCCCCGCCCCGGCGGGGGGGAAGGCGGCAGTTGTCTCCTAACAGGGACCGAGACGACGAACCGCCAAGCCGGCGAGCGCGGGAGGATCAATTGGAGGTCGTTCTGCGCACCCTCAATGAGTTCATGGGTCGGGTTACCGCGTTGGAAGGCAGGGTGACGGAGATCGCAGAGGGACGCCAGCCAGCAGGGATGACGCAGGAGCAGCATGGGCGAGACCGGGCCGAAGAGCAGGCGTCAGCGGAAGCAGGAGGAAGCGGACAACCATCGCGAGCGAGGCCGGTAGCAGCGCCGAGGGAGAATGTAGGAGCCAGCACAAGTCACGGAAACCCGGGTAGGTGTTGGCAATGCAACCCCTGTGAATGCGGGTGGAAAGGGGGTGCTGGGGGTGAGAGAACAGCCCAGTCCAACACACCGACGCCAAGAAGGCTGGGTTGGACGGGAGCGTGGGCCCCATGGCCGGAACCCGACCCCACTGGGACCCAAAGGGCCGTAAATGTAGCACCTGGGAGTGAGGGTGGAACAAGTCAGAACAGGGCGGTAATGGGGCTGGACAAGGACAGTTGCGTGGGGGGTCACACCAGTGCGGCTCAAACGGTGGCGGCCCAAGCCGAGCCAGGGGCATGGGCCCCCCTAGGGGAACCGATAGGAGCTCACCTGGCCCAACATACCCGGGATAAAATCTGGAAGGGAGAATATGTAGATGTGTTCTCCCTGTTATACACCGAACCGGTGCTCGATCCCAGCGCTTCGGATAGAGAGAAAGAAAAGGAGCGGTTTAAGCACCCCAAGGTAGACAGGAATTGGGCGAATTGGTCAGCTTCATTTTCTGTCTTGTTGGGAGTGATGGTCCAGGCAACGCCCGACCGGGCGGCCGAGCTCATCAAATACCAAGACATAGTTCGCAGAGCCTACGATTCTGGTAACCCTGGGGCATGGCTCTGCTACGACGAAGGGTTTCGAAAGAGAGCGGCTATAACACCGGGGTTAAGGTGGGACGTGTATGCTCAGGACCTGTGGCTGGTATGTATGTCCAACACAGCAGGGGCCCACAGAACAGATAGTGGTCACACCCTAGTCAGAGGAGGAGTGGCCCCAATGAACGAGCCCTTTCGGACGGGAGGGCGCCGAGGCAACCAAAAAGGGGGGACTTGTTGGGATTTCAACGAGTCTGGGGGTTGCGCCCGCTCCCCGTGCCGGTTCCGGCACGCCTGTGCCCAATGCGGGGGGGGACATTCAGCGACCCAATGCAGCCGGCAGCGGTCATCACCTCGAGGCAGGCAACAGAATAGGCCGAGTTCACGGGGCCCGAAGCAGCAGGGAGGAGCCAAGGGCCCCAACCCCAGTCAGGCATAAGGCCCTGGCACAGGCTTTGAGGGGATGCCCGCTAGTAAAGGAGGTGGAATATGTAGTAGCCGGTTTCCGAGACGGTTTTGTGATCCCCTCGGAATTTAAACATCCGAGGGCTAGGGTACGGAACTTGCAATCAATAAGAGGGAAAGAGGATTTGGTAGCCGCCAAACTTCACAAGGAGCGGGCAGAGGGCCGTATAGCGGGTCCTTTCGCTTCGCCCCCTTTTCCCGATCTGCACGTATCCCCTCTGGGGTTGGTACCCAAGAAACTACCGGGGGAGTTCCGTCTCATTCACCATCTGTCCCACCCTAAGGGATACTCGGTCAATGACGCGATCCCGCACGAGCTTTGCTCAGTGCGGTATGCCTCCCTTGACATGGCAATCGAGATGGCAAGGGAGTGCGGGAAGGGGGCGCTCTTAGCGAAATGCGATATAAAATCAGCATTTCGGCTCTTGCCAGTCCACCCCGGGAGTTATAAACTTCTAGGTTTCCAGTTTAGAGGCCAGTTTTATTACGACAAGGCGATGCCCATGGGGTGCTCGATCTCTTGTTCGGCCTTTGAGCGCTTTAGCTCCTTGCTGGAATGGTTGGTACGCCAGAGGTCGCGGTCACGATATATTATTCACTATATCGATGATTTTATGTTTGTGGGTGCACCAGGGACAAGAGATTGTGAATCAGCCTTGGAAGCGTTTCAAAGTTTAGCCAGCGAGTTGGGTGTCCCATTGGCCCCGGAAAAAACGGTGGGTCCGGCATCAGTCTTAACTTTTCTAGGTATAGAGCTGGATACCAATGAGCAGGTGTCACGCCTGCCCCAGGATAAGTTGGCTGCCTTAGGCGATGACATAGATGGTATTTTAAGAAAACCAAAAGCAACTGTAAGGCAGTTACAGTCCTTATTGGGTAGTCTCAACTTCGCTTGTAGGGTGGTTGCTCCTGGGCGAGCATTTTTGTCACGACTATATGCGAAGGTGGGTAGCAATTTAAGGGGCCATTGCCATGTCCGGATAACAGCAGAGATGAAGGAAGACCTTCAGACATGGCGCCACTTCCTCCACTCGTTTAATGGTATTAGTATTTGGAGGCAGAAGTGGTTGTTAGAAGCAAGCATGCAGGTACAATCTGACTCCGCCGGCTCTCTGGGTTTCGGGCTTTACTGGGCGGGCAGATGGTGTGCTGCCCCATGGCCAATGCAATGGGCCAGGGAGGGAGTGACCAGGGACCTCACCTTTCTGGAACTGTTCCCAATAGTGGTCGCAGTCCACGTATGGGAGAGGGAATTCGCAAACAAAACAATTCTGTTTTGGTGCGATAACCTAGCAGTGGTCCACGTACTGAATTCAATGTCATCCCGCTCCACAAGGGTTATGGGGCTGGTGAGAGCCTTCGTGCGGCAGTGCCTGGGCAGTAACATTTTGTTTACGGCCAGGCACGTCCCGGGCATTAGCAACGGGATTGCCGACGCACTCTCTCGCCAGCAGATGGAGCGGTTCAGGCATTTGGCGCCGGAAGCCAGACAGGA
Source organism: Sphenodon punctatus (assembly GCA_003113815.1). Classification (NCBI taxonomy): domain Eukaryota; kingdom Metazoa; phylum Chordata; class Lepidosauria; order Sphenodontia; family Sphenodontidae; genus Sphenodon; species Sphenodon punctatus. Next base: position 7,659,569 of record QEPC01013498.1, on the reverse strand, counting down.
TCCGGAGGAACTTCCGCCAGCGATTTGGGACATTGGATACTAGAGATGTTCCAGGCAGTGCAAGGGTCGCTGGCGCCCCGCACTAGAGCTGCATATTCTCAAGCCCTGGGCGAATTCCAAAATTACCGGGGGAAAAAAGGCTGGGCGGCCCAATTTCCTATTACGGAGGCCCAATTAATACAGTTTGCAATTAGCCTAAAAAAGCGTGGACTAGCACCCCGAACAATTTCGGGAAAATTGGCGGCTCTAGCCTTTTATAATAAGTTGGCAGGTTTTACATCCCCCAGCGAAGGTTTTTTGGTTAGGAAAATGTTGGAGGGGTGGCAAAGGGAATTCCCGCAGGGGCCCGACGCTAGGCAGCCCATAACCCCGAAGATACTGCAGCAAATTTGCAATCAGCTTCCTGAGATCTGTTTCTCGGCCTTCGAGTGTGTAACCTTTAAGAGCTTGTTTAAAATGGCTTTTTTCGGAGCGTTCCGGGTAAGTGAAATTACGGCTGATTCGTCAAGGAATCAAGGAGGGGTCGTGGTCGGCATAGAGGACATCCAGGTGGGTGTGCAAGGTCTGGAGGTTTTGCTGAGGGGATCCAAGACGGATAAGTACAGAAGAGGGCAAGTAGTGAGATTGGCAAGGTTAGTTGACGATCAACTGTGCCCAGTGGTAGCTTTGGAAGATTATTTGCAGCTTCGCCCTGTAGGGCAAGGTCAACTGTACATACATAAGAACAGGGCCTGGGTAACGAGATTCCAATTTTCAGCAGTGTTACGGAGAGCACTGGAAAAGGGAAACCTCCCGCCTCAGGTATTTAGTTCCCACTCGTTCAGAATAGGCGCAGCAAGTAGCGCGGCAGCGGCAGGTCTGTCCGAGGAGCAGGTTAAGTCCATCGGCCGATGGAAGTCCAGAGCATTTCGCACTTATGTGCGAAAAGTGAATTTGGAGTGATCACCTAGCATGAGGCGACGGGAGGAGGGAGTTGGAATTGTACGATAACAGGATTTTGTCTCTCATAGGAGGGGAACTGCCTTCACGACGGCGGAGAGTCGTGATCGTTGGCCACAGTATGGTCTACTGGGCCGGAAAGCGAGCTGGACGCTCGTATTGGGGAACCCAGCTGGGCTTGGGACATCTCGCTGAAGTGGCGTGGAAAGGAAGAAGCGGAATGAGATGGGCTCAATTCCTGCCGGTTGTCCACGCCCTAGCGAAAGAGGCGCATCCAGACGTGTTGGTTGTACATCTGGGGGAGAACAACATCCCGGTGGAAACAGGTTTACATCTGGCCACCTGTATAAAAAGGGACCTCTGGGAGGCACGTCGACTTCTCCCCAGTACAAGGATTGTGTGGTCTGAGATGCTCGAAAGAATCAGGTGGAGAAATGCCGTGCGCCCCAGCAAAGTGGATAAGGCAAGGAAAAAGATAAACAAAGAGGTGGAGAAATTAGTGGCTGATTTGGGGGGTGACACAATTAGACACCCCGGGATTAAATATTCCCGGCCGGAGCTTTACCGGCCGGATGGGGTGCATCTGTCAGATGAAGGTTTGGAGTTGTACCTAGTAGCCATTCAACAGAAATTGAGCATGATATTGGGTGAGTCGGGGGCGGGGGGGCGAGATTAGCCAAGCAACGCTGGCAATCTCTAGTGGCAGGGGTCCTGCGAGTTAGACAGTTAGGGGTAGGGATAGTCTGCTGCCAGGTCATCTCCTTAAGAGATGGGGTACACCCGAATGCTAGAGCCTGACCGGCCAGCATCGCGGGGGACCCAGGAAAGGGTGGGGGCCGGTGTAGGGCCCCAGGACAGGGGCGGTCCAGGGTCATCACCGGTTCCCCTTCAATTCCTTCCTCGGGTCACGGAAGGAAGGGCCTCCTGATCCGGCCGGGGGCGGCCCGACAGGTGTGACATTGCAGCAGCTATAGTTAATGTTGTGGCGGTACTGAGAGACATCAGACCGCCTTTAGTTTACTTACCCAAGTTATAAGTTAGACGTAGGTTTGGCAGGACCGGAGGGGTATAGCCCCCTCCCCTCCGACAAGGCTAATAAAATTTGGGTGTGGCCTTATTTTAATCCACAAAACGGTGTCACGTGTCTTCTTTCAGGGTGGGGGAACAAGTAGTCTATGGGCAAGGCCTGTGAGAGACGTGTGTGGGCCCAGGACACATCCTGGTTGGGGGGGCCCTTCTGGGGGCTCCCAACCAGGATGTGGACTGGGCCCCCTACCTCCTATTCCCCTCTCTAACCAACCATTGCATAGTTACTGGCCAAGTCAATTCCTGAAAAGACTGGTACTTTATTCACAGATGATAGCTACAATCCTCTCCCAATCACTCAAGTTATGCCTAGCTGCACTTCAGAGTTTTTCTTTTCAAGAATACATTTTAAACAAAAGTTTCTGTCTTCGATAACTATTTTATAGAACCATCGACCATATAATTATCCAAACCAGAAACTTTCATTTATACATTCATAAACGCTTGAACTCAGATTCTGGAAAAACAAACAAACATCTACTCTTCAGCACTTCCTCTTTCCAACTCCCTCACCCCTGCTCAGTACTCACCATGCACGTGGGAAAGCGCCGCACCTCCCAATGAAGGGGAGGAACTCGCCCCCGCGCTGTCCAATCATGTCCCCGCTAGCGAGACACGTGATTCCTAGCACCCCATAAGCTTTCCCCAAGCCAACACAAACAGGGCTTCTAAAACCCCTGGGCTTTTTGTCTCCGCCCTCATCTCCCCAAATAGGGGCGCAGCAACCCCCCTGCCTCCATTTTGTCGGCGGAGGGTCTTTTGGTGACTACTTTGCAAGGTTGTTGGTTTTCATAAATTATGGCTTCATGTTCAACTAGGATGTTCTAACTAGGCTTTTCTCTTCCCTGAATTTTTACTTTCCTAGCTCTGTGGGGCATTCAGCTGGCTCTGAGGGGTTGTTGGCTTCATGCATGAACCAACTGTAAAAATCTACCTTTTTGGAGCAAAATCTTACAGCAGGCAAGAGCTGTCTGGGTAGAAAGGAGGAATAGGCGGAGGTTTGGATTGGAGCTTTTGATTGGAATTTCCAGTGCTGCAGCATGGTCGAGTTCTTGGGGCCAGCTCTGACCAAAGAGAGGCCAGGGGCAAGTGTGTGTGGACTACCAGCACACAGACAACTTGGAGCAGTTCAGAGATGTGGTGAGAAAGTCCAGCTGGGGGGACTGGGATGAGAGCAGAGCGGGGCAGGGTCCAGATTATACAGGGAAGTTGACATAAATATATGTATAGCTATTGTACATAGTATGTGCATGTCACATACCAACGTTTTCACTTAAATAACATTTTGGACACTCAGATATCTAAGAAATTTTCTATTCATTTTCCATGGTAGTCTGATCAGGGGCATCCAAACAATGCTGTACCCCCCTACCCCCCAAAAAATTCTTTAAGACAGCCCTGCCTCCAGGCTAAAGAGCACAACCTGTGGTAGTTGTATTTCCACACCCATCTATTGATCCATCCATCACTCACCCTGGCCTAGAGACATTTTCATGATTCTGGCAACATTGCACTGAATTTCAACTGTACAGAGGGTTAATTAATACATTTTAAAATAAATGTGTAGAGATCATTCTGCTACTTAATTTACACATAAGTTAATTGCAATTATTATTTTACTTACATTTTAATACCTACTAAGAAATAAAATTCTGGTTTTGGGGTACTCCCCTGATCTTGGGGGCTCAGTACAACTTTACCTACCCCCCCCTCCAGTTGCCTCCCTCTCATAGGCTCTGTCTATGGGGGCAATGAGAAAGGGAAAGCCTGACAGAAGAGGTTCAAGTCTTGCCTTAGCCAGGAACTCATTGGGTGACCTTGGACCAGTCACAATCGTCTCTCAGCCTAACCTACCTCACAGGGTTGTTGTGAGGATTAAAAGTTGTGTTTATATGTAAAGCGCTCCAAGTGCCAAGTCAGGGGACCCCTATATATATATATATATATATATATATATATATATATATATATGTAAGCTTATAAAGTTTATCATTATAAGAGTTTAGGGAGGGAGTTCCAAGCATAAGGGACAGCATGGGAGAATTGGTGAAAATGATTTAGGGAGTAAGAGAGTTTGGGATAGGTGAAGTTAGTGGCAGAGGAGTAAGCTCCAGTATGGGAATATAGCTGGGTTTTGCAGATGGTGTGATTGCACAGGACCCTCTTAGGGGGCACAGAGGTCCCAGTACATGGGGAAATACTGAAATACCAAAGGGAAATAACTGAAATACTAGTGACTGAAATAACAAACAAAATAACCAAATAAATGGATATACAAACATTGTCTCCATGGCAAATACTTAGTCAGATAATCAGTGGGCTATCAAAAAATGTGAATATTCATGAATACAAAAATGCCAGTTCATTTCAGCTCTACATATAATAAATAATAACAACAGTCACTGGGAATAGTCTGTATGGAGAAAAGTGACTCATCGCCAATTGCAGAGCAGACGCATATTGAACATTCTGTCGTTATTCTGTGTACAGAGTTCCCATTGACTATAGCAGGATTTCCATATGCTGAATAAATGTAGGAAATGCAACACAGATTTCCCCTTATTAAGAAATCTAGGGCCAAATACTGCCATGTATTTCCTACGTGCCCATATCTACCAGCTCTCTGAAGTTTAATTCTAGGATATGCCATAATTTGGGAGGAAATAGTGCAGTGGGACACCATGTACCTATTACTGGTGGGGCCTAGCAAAACTTCAGGTGGTTTGTGCCATCACTGACCCAACTGGGCTGCCTTCTAACAAAACATATTGGGTCAGTACCCCTAGTGGGGACCCCTTCTCGGCCACATTCACAGGTACAAACTAAACCAATTTATCAAAGTCAAATCAATTGTTCAGGTTTTAGTAACTCACTTTGGTATCACACTACACTCCTAAATCAATTTAATGCCACTGTCGCGATGTGCCTTGGTTTCCCCAAAAGGAAAATGCTCTTAGTGGTCCAGGCCTGACATGATCTGGTCTGGATATAGGGCGCTCTTTTCCAATATGTGGAATTTGAGTTTACACTTTGCTAATAAGCCAGCCAGCTCAGCAAAGTATTGTAAAGACCAATTCATTTATATAAATGAGGCTATAAGACTTTAAGAATATTATAAAAATATGAAGCAATAGTTTACTTAAGTTCAAATAAAGACATTGTACAAAAGAAACAGTGTCAGTTAAAAGTACATGACTTAGAAAGGCATTTCTTGTTCAAAGAATAGCTCTGTTATAAGTTCAAAGATCTTAACATCTATAAGATATAGCATATGCTCTAAGTATTATTGCTATGGTTGACTCAGTGCATCATATAGGATATAACATATTACCCAGTCCTTTCCCCATTCTGCCAGATGAAAGAAATGAGAGAAGCTTTAAGGAAGGAAGCTTTCTGAAAAATCCATCTTTCCTCTCTCTTCTTATAGAGAAAAAGATGCTTGTAGGTCAGTTAAAAATGACGTCAGGTCAAGACTGCTGACAGGGAGGGTTTTCTCAAAATACATAGTAAGAAGTCTGTTGATACATTCTAAAACAGGTTGCTATCATATAAGATAGGATTAACAATGAGTAAACTCCAAACAAACAAGGCCTTTTCCTGCCCTGCCAGGGAGTCACATATCTTGAGACTAGTCAACAGAAAATGTGGATTTTAAGAGACAGACTTGATTGTATCCTCTATTCCAGTATCTGGTCAAGAGTTCAGTAGAAAGGTCACTATAGGACAGCTCTTTAGGAAGTCATCATACAGAGAGGCTAATTCTGATTTCCAATATATTGAAACACAAATGGTCAAAAATATATGCCTATATACAGGATACATGACACTACCACCATCTGTCCCAAGTGGACCAGCTCATAGTGGATGGCACCTATGGGTGTTAACAACACATGCGGCAGTTGACTGCTTTGGCCACGACCTCACCTGCCCATTTGTGCAGGAGCTGCCAGATGTTGACCCGGGATTGCCCCAGGTTGTGTCAGTAGCTAGGCCGGATGGTGATCTTGGAGACCTCCGGTGTCACAGCTTGGGAAAAGCACGATCTGCCTGATCGGGTCAAAGCAGGCAACAGTGGGCTATAACGTTTGTAAAAAATCAGGACAGCTTTCTTACCAGGACAGCCTACTGCAAAACAGGACTGGCCTAGGAAAATGAAGATGTTTGATAATTTTATCCTTGCAGCCCTATTGAGATCAATAGGGATTGAATGTCAGCAGACAAGGGTAGAGTTAGAGTAGTATTAGAGATGAGAGTTTTATTCTGTTGACGACAGAGAAGAAAGCAAGACTGAATTCTACTTATTGTCCCAACAAAAATACACAGCATTTTGTTTTAGATGGAAATGTTCCCTAAATGAGCATTTACAAATTTGTCCACATGTTTTTGCTCAGTCTCTCTTTTGCCAGTATGAATTTCTCAGTGTTGTTTTTGTGTGAAAAAACATAGCTACAGACGTTTGGCTAAAAACAACTTTGTGAACACATGGTTACCAAACGATGCAAATTCAGAGACAGTTGGGATTAGTCTTTCCAGAATGTGTATACCATCAACAAAATATTTTCCTGAGAAATGGGAGTCAGGGAAAAAGCTCTACAAACTCCTTCTACCACCTCTTTCACAGGTTCAGGTATGTACAATCCTAGGATCTGTGGCAAAGGATCCCTGTCAGTTTTATTGGAACTGAAGTGGGGTGAGTGTTATTAAAGGACACTCTGATTCTTTAGATTTCAAACTGACAGGCAGTAATTATTGTGGTGTACTTAATTTCAAGCTGAGTTACTAGCAGCAGCAAAAATACCTATCTAAAATTAGATGCTATTTGACATTTATTTATGTGAAAATGCACAAAATGATTGAACTTAGCTGGAAGTATCTGCTATACAGTTATGGCCCATATACTGATCGGTTACAGCATGGGAAAAAAACTCCTCCAAAGAATGTAATTATTTTCCACCAGTGTACCAAATATTATAATTTTACCCATAAGAACGCAAGAAGCACCATTCTGAGTAAGACTTCATCACATGAGTTACATCTACAGTTGTCACCTCGGCAGTTTTTACATGGACATCACCCATAAACACCCATAAACACCCATCGGATGAGTGTGAGAGTGCCCATGTAAATGTCCACGAGTGGGTGGGTGCGCGTTCACGAGCCACCCACCGACACCCATCGGATGGGTGTGAGAGTGTCTGTGTAAACGTCCATGAGTGGGTGGGTGCGCATTCATGACCTACCAACTGACACCCACCAACACCCACGGAGCAGCCGGGAAGGAGCTGGCACGCTCCGTGGGTGAAGATGGGTGGAAGTGGGTGGAGATGGGGGTTCAACACCCACCTGACCGTGTAAAAACCAAAACACCCACATCCACTGGAATGGGTCCTCCGAGACCACAGAGAGATGGCTAGAGAGGCCACGCAGGGGCCCCAAGCAGACACGCCCACCCGGGATGACGCTGGATGACTGCCTGGGAGCCCTCAAAAGGGAACCAAAATAGGACATGGGTGCACTGACTCCCAATATGTCTGGAAGGAAAGTCTCCAACTAAATGAAGGGAGCCAGTGCCACGACTCACGCAAGATGGGTCAGGGTAAGCAGAGGAACCCTGGGATGCCCAGGGGAGGGGGGCCGGCCCCACGAAGGGGTGGGATGTGGGACAGACTACTAAACACGGCACACCCATCCTGCCACAGGGCCGAGGACAGACTGTGGCTCCCGGGCCGACTGCAGCCCCCCACTCCAGCACAGCCACAAGGCACGAATAAGGGAGTGTGAGCGACAGTGAGGTATGTGCAAGGGGACCCCAAGAACCCGGGAAGGGGGGTCCTACACACCAATAGTGGAAAACAACCCAAGGGAATACAGGGTGGCCAGCTGACAGCTAATGGTTTCAACCACCACCCCCCCCAGGACAGCACCCAGACACAGGAGCAACACACCACCAGGGAGATGACTGAGGAGGGCTTCCATGACAGCCAGGTAAGGCGCCTGTGCCCCCCGGTGAGAGCGGGGAGGGATCCCCCCACAAGGGAGCACAGGGGGGCTGCAGGGCAGATGCTAACCCCTCTGCAATACCCCCAACTGGAGATGACCAGCTCTGCTGTCACCACAGCTACCAAGACCAAACAGGTCTATGAAGCCATCACCAAGGAGATGCAGTGGCAGGGGTACAATAGGGATGTCACCCAGTGCATGCAGCAGGCAAAGGACTTGAGGTCCGGATATAAACATATCAAGGACAACAAACTCATGTCCAGCCATGCCATGCAGACAATGGAGTTCCATGAGGAGCTGGACCAGTTACTCTGTATGGACAGGGATATAGTTGCCTCAAGCTTACACAGCACCACCTTTGCCAGGGGCAGGTGGAGGGTGCTCACAACACCCCCCTGTCCGACCCCCTGGTGCAGGGGGAGGCCACTGCCCCTGGAGAGGCAAGCCAGGATGCGGAAGGGGACAGCCCCATCACACAGGGGGAGGAGGCACCCCAGGAACCTACTCACTCAAACATCACCCTCCGTGTGCACCCACAAAAGTCACAGGGCACCAGGCCACGGGGAAGGGGGTGCACGTGGAGCAGACGGAGACCCAGGACACCTCCCAGGAAGTGGAGGAAGATGATCCAGGTAGGAATGCAACCAGGGCCCGGTGGGGGGGATGGGCCCAGAGGTGAGGGGGGGCAGGTCCCGGCCACAGTGACTGGAGCTGGGCATCAGGGACTGATCGATAGATCCACATTCCCATTACAGCTCAAGGCACCCTGGAGGTGGTCGAGGAGGAGGTCATGGAGGAGGAGGTGGTCAAGGAGGAACCGGTGGCACCCCTGAGAGCCAGGCACCAGGACAACCATGGTAGGCCACAACACACAAGGAATGGGTCCCAGCCAGTACTTGGGTGACAGGCTAACAGGCTGGCCACAGGGGCAGCCCCTAGAACCAACTGCTTCCCATGCATGACAGGGCCAGGGCCGAGCTGGTGGGTTACCGAGCCACACGGGTTAACAGCCCCTGAGGGGTATGCTGGGGGGGGTTTGAAAAGGGGGTGGGATTGAGTGACAGGCTCATAGGAGGGGTTGTAACAGCATGGTCCCAGGTGAATGCATCCCCTGATGGGGCTAGCTCTGCTGCTGGACAGAGGGGACATGTTTCCTGGCACCCCACCTGATCAGTAACATACGCCATAGGGACAGATAGGGAGGGGGCGGGCACCCCCTGGGGTGACAGAGATGCATGGCTAAGGGCACCGAGTACGGACATGGAAGGCCTTGAATCCCAACCTGTTACCATCCCTTCCACAGATGAGTGCCCCGGTCCAGTGAGGGGAGCTGCCGCTGGCAGCACCGAGAGGAATCGGGAGATGCGGGTCGAGAACAGGCGGAGGAGAGAGGACCTCGGCAGGGAACTGCTGGAGGAAACCAGAAGATTAGCCAAGGTGCACACTGAGGAGCTCGCCCTCACGTGGGAGGTCCAAAGAGGGGAGGGGGAGAGGGACCAGGACATATTGGCAGCCATGCTAACCCGGTCCCGCACTGAGTACCTGTGGGACAGGCGCCAGACTGCTACCCTCCACCGTGAGATGCGGCTCGACAGAGCTGAGAGGGCAAGGGGACGTGTCGCGCTGAAGGGGACCTCCGCACGGGCCTCTGACCTCATTGGGAAGGCAGTGGGGCTCCTGCAGAGACAACCCCAGCGGGACGTGCCCCCTCCAGGCCTGGGTGGAGGGATGGCAGCCATATATCACCGGGGCGCCCCCCCCAGCGGTGCAGGTGCCCCCTCTTGCACTTCGGTTATCACTGGTTTCCCCAGCAGCACCCCTTCGCCGGTCTTGTTGACCGGGTCCCCCTTCCCCATATAGCCCCACAATAACAGCTTGTGTGCCTGCCCTTCCGGGCCACACCCCTCCTGGTTCCTCCACAGCTGCCTCTGAGAGACCCCCCCCTCTGGGAACCAAGGTCTCCCCATCTCAACCCGGAACCTCCAGGTGATCAACGGCCCATGCCGGCCACCCCACCAGCTCCAGTAAGACAGACCACTGGGCCGTCAAGAAAGGGGGGGAGGGGGGAAAGCATCGCTAACAGCAGAGGGATGAGTGGAGGGGATGCTGTGCGGGGAGCTATGGGAACACCTGAGGGCCACGGAAAGGACCGTGGTGCCAAGGTAACAGTGCAAGGCAGGGTGTAACACTGACCTTATGTACCATCACCACAGGGTCCAGCACCCCAGCCCGGCATGGAGCGGCCTGTGGACAACAGAGAGCCTGGACCGTCCGGCCGCTGCTTCCAAAGGACGGCGGCTGCAAGGGTCCGTAAGGGAGCGAGCCCTGGTGGTGCACCGAAGCGGGCACAGGGAAGGCCCTGAAAACTCCCCCCTCTTTGTACAGAACCCCAAATAAACTGTGTTGTAAATTACCACTCTGTTGGGGGCGCTATGGTGCACAGGGGGCGATCCATATGCAGACGGGGGCAGGACATGCACAATACAGATGCCGGAACCATACATTTCCAGCCTGCAGGCAGTCGGGTGGGCAACAGCATCGTTCCCTTGGCTGGGTACAGGTCTGCACAGGTACCTCAGTGGAGTACCGGCCATGCCACCGGACAGCCGGTGAAGGGCCGAGGCCTGGTGCGGTTCACTTGCCATGGCTAGAAGGCAGTGGGTGACTCAGTGGCGTGGGGCACAGGCCTCACAGGACCGGGGAACCCCTACAATCCAAACACCAGGCCAGAAGCGGATTAGGGGACAGACATAGCAGACTTTATTGTTACCCGTTACAAGGTTCTGTGAAGGGTGGGGGCTGTCAACATGACTACTCAGTTGCCTGCCATCTGGGTGACAATGCGCCTACAAAGAGTGTCCCGTTTTTCCTCTGATATGCGCCGGAACGCGCCTCCCTGGGCATGTTGGTAGAGGGGCATGGGATCCTCTCTCTGCACTGGTTGGGGGTAGTCAAGGGCAGTTCCGCCAGTCTCGCAGATATTGTGCAGGATGCAGGCAGCAAGTACAAGGATGGGGGTATGCTGCAGATCGAACTGGCTCCTGTTCATAAGCAGGCGCCAATGCCCCCTGAGCAGCCCAAATGCCCGCTCCACCATGCTCCAAGCTGACGAGAATCATTAATCGAAGAAGCGGCGATCCACTGTGTGCGCCATGGGATAGGCCCTCATGAGCCATGGGCTCAGCGGGTAGGCGGGGTCCCCTATCACCACTGGGGCCATGGAGACCCCCTCAATGACCCAGTACAGCTTGGGGGCTATCTCCCTGTCAAACATATGTGCATAGAAGGGGGAGGCCCGCAGTATACGAGCATCATGCCTCCTCCATGAGTGGCCGGTGTAGACATCGGTAAACAAGGTCCTGTGATCCACCATGGCCTGGAGATTGATGGAGAAGGTCTGCTTCCAATTCAGGTAGTCGGTCTTGGCATGTGGGGGCTGGATTATAGGGATGTGGGTGTTGTCTATCGCCCTATGCAATGGGGGAAGCCAAATTCCTCAAAGCAGTGAATGACAACCTCGGGATCCTGGAACCGTATGACCCACTCGAGAAGTAGCTCCACCAGCAGGTCGCACACATCATGGAGCATCCTGTTCATGGCCATGGTCCCCACCCCAAACTGCTCCCCAACACTCCAACAGGAATCGGGGGTGGCCAGTCTCTACATGGCCATGGCCAAGTGCATCCCTGGCAGCATCAGATACCGCATGTTGGTCTCGTGCCTCTGGAGATGTGGAGTCAGAAGCTCCCCAAGCCTGGTTGACAGGGAGTGGTTCATACAGAAGTGGTCTGCCCATTCATCGTCCATCTAGGTGGCCAGCATGTTCTCTCACCATTCATTGGTGCGAGAGTGCATTCAATTCAGCCTCCGCATTGGGACAGTGACACGGCGCCCGTAGACATTCAGCGGCCCCCGGGACAGGTCCAGGCGCATGTCCTGGGACATCGCTGTTCTGAACATGGACTGTCGGCAGACAGCTACCCTACGTGCCCACCGCAACGATGAAGCTCGGTGCATGTTGGCTGCCCTCCTGCACTGTACACCATGGTTGTAGAACTGGTGACCCATCAGTAGTAGCTCAGCCCACTGCTCGAACACCAGCACCAGGATCATGAAGCAAGAGGACAGGACCATTAACAGGACGGCCCACTCCTCAGGGGGCTCATCAACAGGCAGCATGGTACCAACAACAACATGCACACTCAGGGGGAACCCACTACCGGTACCAGTGCTGGATAACCTAGTAGCTACCCGCCTAGCCGTTACGTGGCCGGCGGATCTGACACAGACCCGCACAGCTGTGACTGTGTCCCCTTTAACCACCTGGCCTGTCAGCAGCCTCAACACCTAGCTATCACCCCCCTGCAGTCCCTTCCTCCAGGCCCTGAGCCCTGTGCACCCTGCACACCTGCACCATGCCTCCCACGTCCCTTGAAACCCCAAGCCTGTCCCATGGTACCGGGGATGGCTGAATGGGGCAACCCTCTGTGCACACCCACCTACCCCCACCTCGGCACCTACACTCTGTTCTGGACACCAGCACCACCTTTCTATCGCTAAGTTAAATCACTATCGCCTCTCATTCACCACGCTCACAGTCCATCTCTCACTCTACACCCCACGCCCGACCACAGCAACTGGCACACATATGTACCGTGGCAGCCCGTACTGTGTGCCCTGCAATTGGTGCGGTACCGTGGGTGTGTTCCATGCACATAATGGGGATCCCCCCTTGCCGGGCCACCAGCACGTCCCCCCTCTCATGGGCTGCCTGGCAGCCATGGGGCTAGGGGCACTCCAAAGCCCCTCTGTGGCCCTGGGGCCACCCCACCCCCTGCGCCCCTGCCATGACACCATGTGATCCGTGGCCAGGGTGCATCCGCACCGGTCTTGCTTCGGTCACATCGCTTGAAGGCCACGGCACTGTGCAGCTATTTTCCATCAAGATACGCTGCTTGGAGGGGCTCGTTAGCTCCCTGCTAGAGGCAGCCATGGCCTTGCTGATCTGTCATGGCTAACGCTGGAATGCACCCACCAGGTGTGTGGGGCAGGGATTCACAGGGCCTTGCCGGCGTCCTACTATCAGCTGTGCATGGCCGCAGCCCGGCTAATGCTGCACAGCATCTCACACAGTGCCCAGTCACAGCTGCTCTCCATAGGATCCCAATGCAAGCTGCTGTGCAGGCCTTGGAATGGCCATGGCAGGGTGCAGAACAGGCTCCGAGGCCGCTGGTGGTGCAGGGGAGGAGTGATCACCATGTGCCAACATGTTTTTGGGAACGCTGTAGCAGAGCCACGATGTCCAGCTGCTGATGGGTGACCCCCTGTCGGTGGCGGATGGCTTCAATCTCCTGTCACGGTACATGTAGGTGATGGGCCATCCATTGGGGGGTCCGGCTTGCTGGAGGCGTGCCAGGGAGCTTGGTTTTACCCTGCTTCAACAACCTCTGTGGGACCAACCAGTCACTGTTGCAGTGCCCTGGACTGCACCAGAGATTACGGCTGGTAGCTGCACATCTGAAGTATGGACTGGCCCTCTAGCCCAGGGGTCCCCATGTTGCTACCGACTACACCAGCATCCTAGTGCATGCCCATGGTGTTTCCCATCTGCGATCGGACAGCCAGGTGCTTCTTGGGGAGCTGGGCCTGCTACCCGCCGATGTTGGAGAACACCTGCTGACCGAGACCCCTACGGCATGTGAACTTGGCATCCTCCAACTGGTGATGAACCTTTGGGCTGTGAAGGCTACTGCTGCCACGGGGAACCACCTCCTGCTCCGTTTCATGGTGGATGTGCATATGCGTTCCTGGGGATTCCACAGGGGCCTCTTCACCTGGGAGGGGCTTGTCCTGGGGCAACAGTTCCAGGGGCATCCTCCAGCCTCTCCATGAGCAGGGCATCCCAAACGGCCCCTCCATTGCATTGCCATTGCCATGCCTGTACTGTGGGCCGCCTCAACCATTTGCCCCCTGCTCTGGCCCACAGTACTGTGTAACCCAGGAGTAGGCTGGCCTGTCAGCCGGACCCCATCGCTGCTTCTTTTCGCTCCGGCCCCCATCACCTTGTACCATTACCGAGCGCCTCCTTCACTCTTGGAGTGACTGCAACAGTGCACCTGTGTGGTGCTTGTGGGGAATGGTCATGGGTCCCGGATTGCCCCGTTGCTGGCCTCTGTTTGGCCGTTCCCCCCCCCTTTCACCCCATCATGAATAAAGTCTGTGCCTTTGCCTGTACCACCTTGGGTACATTTGTGTCTCTGTGTTACGCCACTCACCCCTCCCCTGGCTGCCGTCCTGTCCTTGTGTGTTGGTTACTGTGATGGGGGTCACTAGTGTCCTGCTCTAGATGACTGGGGCTGTCGGGCGGCATACAGTGGTGTGTGCTGGATTCCCCTGTGGGCTCCAGGATGGATCATAGGGTTCACCCTGGTGGGTGGTGTGGGCCCACCGCGTCCCTTTGTGAGCCCTGTCCTTCATTTACTGGTGGCTGCCTGGTGTCCTTCCATGTGCGGGCACCCGTCCCCTAGCCTACCCCCTGATTCTCCCTGTGGAGGTGTGGTGTACCGCCTGGCTGGATTGGCTGGGCAGTCCTGGTGTGCGTGTGCAACATGTATGTTGGTGATGTCTCATGGCGGTGCTCTCTGTTGTTCCCCCAGTGCGGGGGGGGGGGGAGGTTGCAGGCCCCAACCCCTCCCTAGCGACTGGTGTTGCCTTGGGGGCCTTTGCACTCATGTTCTGGCCTGTCTGGTGGGGGATACCCATTGGTTGGGCACCCCACCTGGGTTGCCCTGCTTTCCACCACTCTTGGCACCCCCTGTTGGTTCCCACCATTTGCACTCGAGGCGATGGATGGACAGCAGGCGAGACAGGCAGCTGACCGTGAGTGTGGACAGTGTACGGGCCTATTGTTAGCTGCCCGTGTTCTCCCTTGGTGTGAGCAGATGGGGTGCTGGCTTGGGTGTCCCTGCCTACTGGGTTGTGATTGCTGTGTGGTTCCGACCCCTGCTGACCCGCACCCTTTCCGTGCACCCTCTCCCCTTCTCCCTCTCCCTTCTCGCTACACTGGTTGTCTTCCTGGCCATTCTCTGCCTGGCACAGATGGTCAGGCAGCTGCAGCATGCGGCCTCGGATCTCTGTGCTGGGGCCTGCCTGTACGAGGAGATCAGTGAGTGTGCTGTGTGTGTGCGGGCCCTCTCCCCGGGTGTTTGGTCGGGGTTACACATTGTTGGGGCCCACTGTCTCATCCTGATGGCCCCTTCTCTCTATCCCTTAGTGCAGATGATGATTGCAGAGTGGACAAGGGAGCAGGAGGAGGTCGTGCAGCTGCTGCTGCATGTCCTGGAGCGGGTGCACCACTTGGACTGTGCCCAGGTGGATTGATGGAGCCAGGTATGGGATTGGCGTCCCTATCGAGGCCGGGGCCCCGCCCCACGGACCCGCTCTCTGTGCTGCCTCCCCATCTCCCTTGGACCTTTCCCGTGTTTCACGCCCTTCCCCCTTGTAATTAAGTTGCTTTGCCTCCTTCTCTGGTTGTGTGTCATGTTCCTCCATGTGGCCTGGTCTCTTGTGTGGGTGCCTCATGGTGGCCATGACATTGTTGACTGGCAGGGATTGGTTATCCTGCACACACACAAACACACACACACCTGGTGTATGTGCAGCTGCTCTGGTGTGTCCTATGGATGTTCCCCTGATTTCCCTGACCTGGGGTGTTTGTGGCCAGTCAGCTGCCTGTCGTGATTCCCTTCTGTCTCCCACCAGCCTGTTTTGATCCACCCCTTTCCCCCTGGTCCCTTGGGCCAGAGGTCCATCCCCTTGGCTGCTGTCCTGGTGCCCTGCCCCTCCCTGCTTTTGTGATTCACCCTCTGTCAGCCGCATGGATCCCTTGTTGGTGTGGGGATGCCTGCAGCACGTTTTCTGCCGGTTGGTGTGGTCTGGGTCTCTCCCCCTCCACCCCATGCCGCCTGCCAGCCCGGCTGTGCTGTGGGCTTCCAGTCCTGCTGGCGTGCCTGCGTGTGTCCGCCTCCTTGTCCGGGGGCCTTGACATTGTGTGTGCGGGGCCTCTGCTGGTGTGTGTGTGTGTTGGGGTCCCCTGCTGCACCGGGCCTCTGCCTCCCTCCCTTGTGCCCCTTCCCACACCGCTCCCCTGCTTGGGACCCCCTGCCTCCTTGGCCTTGTAGCCCTTCCCTGTGTGGTTGTGTTCGCAGTTGTGTGTGGGCATTTTCTGGTTGGGGGGGGTTCGTGGCACCCGGCTGTCTGGCCCTGTCATGGGGCTGACTGGGGTCTGCTACTGTGTGTCTCCTGTCATCCCAGGTTTCTCCTACCCAGTGTGGTTGTGTTCGCAGTTGTGTGTGGGCATTTTCTGGTTGTGGGGGGTTCGTGGCACCCGGCTGTCTGGCCCTGTCATGGGGCTGACTGGGGTCTGCTACTGTGTGTCTCCTGTCATCCCAGCTTTCTCCTACCCAGCCTGCACAGGGTCTGGCGGTTCATGGGTGAAGCTGTGTCTCGCGGCTTCGTTTGCCCTCAGTCGGCCATGTTGTGCCTTCGTTGTGCTGGACGGGGCTTCCCCGCTGTTCGGTGTCTTGCGTACCTGTGTAACTGTCATGGGTGTTTGCTTGGTGTTTCCTGGGGTGGGTGTTTGGCCCCTGGGTGTGTGCCAGCCCCTCCCCTTCCATCTCACATCCTGCTGTGGCGCCGTCCGTGTAAACGTCACCCGACTCGGTGCCATCGGGTGTTTGCCAGGTGTGCTCACTCACCCATCTGCGTCCACCGGGCCCGTGGCAGCGTCCGTGTAAAAAAGGTCCTCTCCCGAGGGAGGGGGGGCAGGAGGGGAAAATTGGATAGTGCTGATTTGCATGCACTTGGTTTATGCAAATTTAGGAAGCCCTTTCGGTTGGGCTAATAAAAAAGATAGGGGAAAGAGGCAGGTGGAGACTTGATGGGGAAGGTTGTGGGCAGGGACTGGGTACAGAGCACAGGGGTGCAAGGATAGACAGGCAGCCTCACAGCACATGAACAGACGGGTTCCTGGGGCAAGGAGACACTGTCTGATCTCCCCTAATCATCTTATGAAGAATCAAGGTTCTGGGTCTCCTAGATCTGTCATGTATTCTTGTATTTTGATATTCTTTGCCAAAACTTTGCTTCAAAATGCTGACTAAAAGAAATTTGTCTGCATGTAGAAATCTATCTCTGGTTGAAACCAACTTGTGTAGATGTTCAGCAGTTGCTGAGTCTAGAGACACAAGCAAACAGCAAACAGGTTACTCAAGATGCTGATCAGTGAAGAGTAAATAAGGAAAGTTTCAGCCATTGTTAAAGAAGTTAGGTATTATTTACTTTAGTCTGTACTAGATGCTTCTCTGTTTGTTTCTATTCATTTCCTGCCTGAGATATTTATCATCTCTGCTAGTGTTTCATTAACTTGACTAGCTAGAAATATTTAGCTGTACAGAAATTTTGGCATAAAATAGCTGCTCAGGAAAGAGAAGGTTAGAAGTTCTCTGAATTCTGGAGTCTTCTCATCACCTTGCAGAACGGGGCTTGAACTGGGTAACTATGAGACCACTGAGCCAGAGAGATTAAAGCATATTCTTTTCCTTTAAGGTTTTGACTTAGACTAAAACTTAGACAATGAATGTTGTTTAATGAATTTCTTTTGTACCATACTGTACCAATTTGTAGCTGAACTTGTTTTTCCTTTTGTTCCATCTGTTATTCCTTTTGAATTTAAATAAACCTATATGCTTTTTATATATTCTTTTGTCTTGAGTTCCTCCTTTAAAATATATTGTCATTACTTATACATACTAAGGAGGGTTCTACCCACATAGTAGGTGTAATCTCAGTGTAACCCACAAATTGGAAACAGTTACCCTATATTCAGGTCAGATTATGTCTGGTCTGGACCACTAAGTACTTTTCCATTTGGGGAAACAGAGGCAATCTGTGACAGATCTCCTACACCTTACACTACTGCCTCTTGTGACCATGATGCTACAGTTCCCTGCAACCCTGAGACTCAGGGTCAAAGCTTGTATGGTAGTGGATTATCAGCTTAATTCAAAGAATGAAGATGATGATTGAAAGTCAAACCCTCAGTGGTGGTAACCCTAATTACATCTCCAAATCAACTGTTGTTCCTGCTGTTGTTCATGTGTACACTTGCACAGGAGTGAGGACTGAATTCTCTCCACATTCCATTCACTCCAATGAAAGGCATATCCTCCCACCATGATCCCCCATTGGCAGATAAAAGCAGTCCATGCCACTAGGGATGGGTGAACGCGGTTCGGAGTTCGGACCAAACTCGACCAGTTTGGTCAACCGAACCGAACTTCCAAACCGAACTCTATTTTTGAACTGAACCGAATTTCTGAACTCGGCTCTGTTCGCCCATCCCTAAAAGATAATATTCCATTTAGTTCAATGGGGTTTGAATTTCTGAACTTTGTTCGGAGTTTGGACCGAACTCGAATAGTTCAGTCGACCGAACCAAACTTCCTAACCGAACCAAATTTCCGAACTCGGTTCTGTTCGCCCATCCCTACATGCCACCCAAGGGAAATCAATTACTGCTGCTTGTGTATGCTCTACTGAGCAGTAAATAACCACTTATTAAACACCGCTTTAGTTAACTACTCTCCAGTAAAATGTCTAGCTGCAATCCACAAACCACTTACTCTGGAGTAGTCCTATTAAAGCCCACCAAATTAAGTGGTTTGTGGATCACAACCTTTGTGTATAAGCAGTCACTGCTTCTTTCCCTTAGCCATGGTGCTAATGGAAAAAATCAACACAGCTTCTCAAGATGACGCTCCTACAGTGAGAGAGAACTGCCTGCAGGGCATTTTGTATGAGCAGCTCTCAACTTTTAGAATTGATCACTAGTACTACTAGGTCAAAAATGGCCTGGATGTGTTGAATTTTCATGCATACCGCAAGACTCCCTCTGTACCTCAAATCTTTTATTTTATTTATTTATTTATTTATTTGCCACTCACTGCTGCCACAGCAGCTCGGGGTGACTCACAGCATCATAAAAACAATATGCGACAACTAAACACACACACACACACACACACACACACACACACACACACACACACAAGCAATAAACCCCACAACAAAGCATAAAAAACATCCCCACCACACCCAAACCCCCATCCATCACCTGTCTCCCTCACTAAAAGTCTGGCGGAACAGCCAGGGATTACATTGTCTTCAGAAAGAGGGGAGATCCTGGGACAGGTGGACCCCCATTGGGAGGGAGTTCCACAACCACAGTGTGGCCACTGAGAACACCCTTCTCATAGTAGCCACCTGGGATACCTGGGTGACCCCAAGGAAGTTGCTCCCAGTCGAATGCAGGGGTCGATCCAAAACCGGGAGGATGAGGTGATCCTGCAGATAGTTAGGCAGGGCCCAGGCCATTTAGGGATTTATAGGTCAAAACCAATACCTTGAATCAGGCCCGGAAGACTATCGGCAACCAGTGCAGAGAACAGAGCACTGGGGTAATGTGCTCCCGGTAACACCAGCGCATTCTGCACCAGTTGCAGTCTCCGGATTGTCATCAAAGGTAGTCCCATGTAGAGTGCGTTGCAGCAGTCTAGTCTTGAGGTGATAAAAGCATGGATGATGGTGGCAAGGTCCAACTTTAAGACATAAATCCTACGCCATCGCACCAGATGTAATTGGCAAAATGCACCCTTTGCTACAGCTGCCAGGCAGAGCTGCAGATCCAGGACCACCCCCAGACTACGAACCTGAGGAACCAACAGAGGGTGGACCCCATTGATGATGACTGTCACCACTCCCATGGCTCCTCCCACCAGCATCACCTCCGTCTTGTTGGGATTCAGCTTCAGGTGGCTCGCCCTTATCCAGTCCCCCACAGCTGTCAGACACCGAGTAAGCACTGAGACTGCTGGGCCTGGGTCAGTTGAAAAAGAGAGGTACAGTTGGGTGTCATCAGCATATTGATGACATTGCACACCGAACCTTCTGACGACCTCACTCAAAGGCTGCATACACGTTGAACAGAAGAGGGGACAAAACAGAACCTTGCAGGACTCAACATGTGAGGTCCTGGGGAGAAGATGAACAATCACCCAACACCACACATTGAGTTCTCCCAGCCAGGAAGGAACAGAACCATTCAAGAACAGTTCCACTCACCCTGGCTCGGTCCCGCAACTGAGTCACCAACAACTCATGGTCAACGGTATCAAATGCAGCCGGGAGATCTAATAGGATCAACAGGGTCAAACGACCCTGGTCCAGCTCATGGTAGAGGTCATGGTAGTGAAGTCTCAGTGTCGCATTGTGCCTCAGTTTCCTCAAAAGGAAAACGCGCGTAGTGGTCCAGCCAGACATAATCTTGAACTGGATATGGAGCGGCTCTTTTCCAACTTGTGGAAACTTAGTTTACACTGCTAAAAGCCAACCAGTTCAGCAAAGTATTGTAAAGACAATATTATTTATAAATGAGGCCATGAGACAAAGAATGTTATAAATATAAAGCATAGTTTACTTAAATTCAAATAAAAAGTACCAATATGTTACACAAAAAGAGAATCAGTCAGTTACAAGTACATGATCTAAATAAACAGTCCTGTTTAAAGAAACAGCTCTAGAAGCTAACATATGCTCAATTCATTGACTCAAAGGTCTCAAAAGAATATACTTTCATATTTCCCAGTTCTGTGCCCAGTTCTGCCATCAAGGTGAGAAAAGACTCGCATGTCAATTTAGAATCCTTTCTGAAGAATCAAAGAGCCTCCCTATCATGCTTTGCTTGAGGGGCCCAGGCAGATGACATCAGTTACAAAGGAGACACACAGAACTTCAGCAGGTTTTCTTCAAAATTAATTGCTGAGCCAACTACTAGCTAAGATAAAGCTAAACTTTACCTTGGAGATGCTTGTGCATGGAGTCATTAATCACTGAGACACAGACTGATAAAATCCCAGTCTGAACCATGTCAGAAGGAGTTCACTAAAAGTTCACCATACAAAGGCTGATTATCAATACATTGAAACACAAAGTCAATACACTGAAATACAAAATCAATATATTGGAACACAGGTGACCAAAAATATATGCTTATTATATGAAATACATGACATCAGTGATACAACCTGGACAAAAGTCAGACTGTGAGAGATCTAGGAAGCTGATCTGATCCAGATGCCCCTGAAGCTACTGGACCACTACCTGCTCAATAACCTTCCATAAAAAGGGAATTTTTAGGGAATCAGCTGGCTGATAGCTGGCCAGGGAATCAATATTCAATGATGGGGTTTTTTGAGCAGAGGCCGCACCACCGCCTCCTTGAGGCAGCCCGGCACCCTGCCCTCCCTAAGGGAGGCATTGACTATCCTGGCCAGCAATGGCCCCAACATCGCCCGGCTGGCCTTAACCAGCCAGGATGGGCAAGGGTCCAGTTCACAATAGGTGTGGAGGATGTCCTTGGTACTGACACCACCAAAACTGACCCCATAAAACAGGACAAAAGGGGGCTTCAATTACCTCTGGTTCTCCTACTGCCATAAGCATGGCATTAAGTCATGATGAATTTGAGCAATTATATCTACAAAAAAGTCAACAAACAAGTCACAGTGAGCACTGGAAAATTCCAGTTCCAGGCGGAGGGAGGCTGGACTGACCAGCCCCCTCACCATCTGGAAATGCTCAGCTGGATGTTACTTGGCTGATGATATGAGAGCAGCAAAGAATTGCTTCTTTGCTCCCCACACAGCCATGGCATAGGTATGTAAACTGACTCTATGTCACAATTGGTCAGTTTCAGTGTGAGAACAATGTCACCGTTGCTCTAACCGCTGCCCTTCCTGCTTCATCAGAAGGCCTCAACAGACTCCGCTCCCACTGCTGCTAGCAAGATAACCTCCCAGTTGAGGTAACCTGAGGAGAGGCTGAATGAGCAGGGAGTAGACAGCTGACTGGTGAGGGTTAAAAAGGCAGAGCTCCCTAAAAATGGCAAAGCACCACGGAAGCCTGGAGAGCAGGGCTGAGGTGTTGTTGTTTTGTATTTTAGGGAATTTTACATTTTTATACAGTTTATGGGTTTTATTTTTTGTGTATACAACACACACACAATTTCCAACCAGAGAGGAACTCAAGCCTAGACAGTATATTACCTTAGTGACAAATAGTAGCTCTTATTGTGCCCCCCCCTTTCCCAAGTTATAAGAGTGACTTTTTCCTCTGGAGTTCTGGTATAACAAAAATATGGAATGTTCTGGCAATGGAGAAATTGTCCTACTAAGTACCCACACAAGAGAAGGGCCAGACATAGCAGCCATCTGTGATGGTGAGGGTAGCGGATATCTTACCTTGCATCAAGAGTTTGGACTAGATGAACATTGAGATCATTTTCAGTCCTACAATTCTGTGATTCTGTCTAGAAATTTGGGTTCCTTTTCTATCATATTCAGAGAAGAAGGTGTTCCCTAGCTAATAAGCCAAAAGCTCTTGGCAAAGTTTTTTTATATACTATTGAAAAGCAAGTAGTATTATAATTTGGGTAACATATGGTGGTTCACATGTGGAATGAAGGAAAATATGCATCTTGACTAAGTAATATGCAATGTAATTTATTGCTGATGTACTGCTGTATATGCCTTAACAATGTCTGAAAATAATAAATGAAAGTACATCACTGACAACCTAAAAATAAAGCAAGTTTACATTGTGCAGTAAGAAGTGGACTGGTGGTTGTGGCAAATTTTTCATCTAGCCTTTTCTAACTAAGTTGGAACTCTAGGTTGGAATTGGCTCTAGTGCAGAAGATGGAATGGGTCCCCTCCACTCCACTTCCCATGGCAGGGAACACAGCTACACAGGGAACATGGACCCCAGAGACTTCTGGATCCCACTACAGCTATGTTGCCTGTCCTTAGTATAGCTACACCCTTGACACATTGTACTTATTACACTTGGGCAATATTTGGCAGCCCAAAGCATTTAATGGATGACTAACATAAGAAATTTGCACTTGAAATAAATATCTGTTCATAGATATGTATGTAACCCTTGTGCCTATGGTGTCAGAGGCAAGAAGGGCCAAGTTGTTTTCTAGGGGTTTGGCACAATTAAATACTTTGGCTTGAGCTGCCAGCCAGAAACGTAGGACACTAAATTCTACTGGGCAGCCTGGCATGCTGTTTCCTTCTGCACTTGCAAGCATGCCCCAGCAAAGTTATGAACAAATGAGCTTTACTAAAAGGTAAGAACTAACAAGGTATTAAAAGAAAGGAGTATCTGGTGCTAACAAACTTTCGCACACATAAGTTCCACTCTCAGCGAAAGCGTCCAGTGTCACAGCAAGAGCCAAACAGTGGTCTGGTGCCACAGCAGGATTTGAACATTGGTTCCCAGGTCCAAGGTCAGTACCTTATTCACTACAACATTTGTTCTCAGAATCAGAAAACTGCTGCAAATCAATGTGACTCTGGAAGAGGTTCTAGAGCAAATTGACAAATGAAGGGTATTTTCAGATGTAACTGACTTTTCGCCCACCATGCCTAAACCCACCCTGGGGTGAGAGTCCTCACCCTGGGGTGGGGTAAGGCCTGCTGCCGAACAAACATTCAGGTGACTGGGGCTTGGGAGGGGGCAGGGAGAAGGCAGGGGACGCACAGCCCCACCCCCGTGCTCCATAGCCTGGCCCCACCTCCTCCCTGATGGACAGGTGCGGCAGCCTATCAGGCCACCGTGCCCACCTAGAACTGTTCTGGCCATGGTCCGGGGTTAGGTGGACCAGGCCATCAGACATGATGGCCCATATTACCACGGTCCAGGGTTGCCTACCCCGGACCGAGGCAGGACTTACCATGGGCTGTGCGCTGGCCAGGAGTCCAGCACACATCCCGTGGTAGCCCTGCCACAGTCCAGGATAATGTCTGCCCTGGCCCGTGGTGAACATCTGGTGGGGCCGGATCAGACATGATACCCCGGCCCACGGTTACACTGGGGTAAGCGTGACCACAGGCTGGGGTGTCACATCTGAAAACACCCTAAATAGTAAGAAATCACCGGGACTAGATGGTATTCACCCCAGAGTTCTGAAGGAGCTCAAATATGAAATTGCAGACCTACTATTGGTAATTTGTAACCTGTCGCTAAAATCTGCTACTGTACCTTATTGTTCTGTAAAGCACCAGGTACACAGCTGGCGCTCTACAAATGCTAATAAATAATAATAATAATAATAATAATAATAATAGTAATAATAATAATTAATAAGGGTAGTGAATGTAACACTGATATTTTAAAAGGTCTCCAGAGGCGATCCTGGAAACTACAAACCGGTGAGCCTGATGTTTGTGCTGGGCAAAATGGCAGAAATGATTATTAAGAACAGAATTACTGGGCATATTGATAAATATGGTTTAATGGAGAAGAGTCAACATGGATTTAGCAAAGGGAAGTTGTGGCTCACTAATTTATTCAAACTTTTTGAGAGTGTAAATAAGCATAGGGGTGAGATGGTCAATATAGCGTATCTGAATTTTCCAAAAGTGTTTGATAAAGTCCCTCATGAGAGACTCTTGAGGAAATTAAAAAGCCATGGGTTAGGAAGCAGTGTCCTATAGTGAACTGGTAACTGGTTAAAGAATAGGAAACAAAGAGTAGGACTAAATGGACAATTTTCACAATAGAGAGAGGTAAATAGTGGAGTGCTTCAGGGATCTGTACTGGGACCAGTGTTGTTTAATGTATTAATTAATGGAAAAAGAGTGAGGTGATCAAATCTGCAGATGACACAAAGTTATTCAAGGTCATTAAAACACAAGCAGACTATGTAGAATTGCAGGAGGATCTTGTGAGACTGGGTGGCTGGACATCTAAATGGCAGATGAAATTAAATGTGGATAAGTGTAAAGTGATGCACATAGGGAAAAACAATCTAATCTATGTGTATACAATGCTGAATCCTAAATTAGTGAGTCATGTATTGTTTTTATATTATTGTTTATATTGTTGTTTGTATTGATTTTATTGTTAGGTGACTGATTTTATTGTGTTGTAAGCTGCCCCAAGCTACAGTAGTAGGAGGGGACGGCCTATCAATTTGAGAATTAAAATAAATAAATAAAATTAGGAGGTGCCACTCAGGAAAAGGACCTTGGAGTCACTGTGGCAATACATTGAAATCCTCAGCTCAGTGTGTGGCGGTGATCAAAAAAGCAAACAGAACGTTAGGAATTATTTATAAAGGACTAGAGAATAAAACTGAAAATATGATAATGCCTCTATATAAACCTATGGTGCGGCCACACTTTGATTATTGTGTGCAGTTCTGGTTGCCCCATCTCAAAGAAGTTATAATAGAAAAAGGTATAGAGAAGGGCAAAAAAAATAAATGATAAAGGGTATGGAACAGCTTCTCTATGTAGAGAGGTTAGATAGGTTGGGGCTCTTCCGCTTGGAGAAGAGACGACTGAGAGGGAATGTGATAGAAGTTTATAAAATCATGAGTGGTGTGGAATGAGCAAATAGGGAATGGTTATTTATATTTACCCTCTCAAATAGTACTAGAACTAGGGGACACCCTATGGAACTAACAAGTAACAGATTTAAAACAAATACAAAATGTCACTCGGCACACAATTAAGTTGTGGGGTTTGTTGCCAGAAGATGAGGTCAAGGCCGTTAGTATAGCTGGGTATTAAAAGGGATTGGCAAATGTGACAAAGGGTGAAAACAGACATGACACTAACCACCCTTTAACCACCCTTGGTGGTTATTTATGCATGTTGCAGGGCTGTATTGGTGCCCCATGCAGCCCTGCGACATGCATAAATGACCACCAAGGGTGGTTAAAGGGTGGTTAGTGTCATGTCTGTTTTCACCCAGAGTCACAGGGACTTCTGCTTAATCCAGATTCTTTGGCTGGGATTTATGTCACAGCCCTTTTAAAGGAAGCAAGCTGCAAAGCAGGGAAGTCAGCTGATGCTATATAAGCCGAGTGAGAGCTCAGAGTCAGGTGGCAGCAGAGTGGGGAGGAGATCTGGAGAGCAGGGAGTTACAGTCAGGGCCCCGAGCCAAACGCGGGTCTGCGATTCGCAGATTTCCCGCGGAATTCCCCTCCCCCGCGGAATCTCCTGCCCTGCTTACCCCAGCGCAGAATTTCTAGCCTGCGCTGCGGGGACGTGGGGCAGGAGATTCTACGGGGGAAGGGGAATGAACAAGGCCTCGGGGCTTCCCCTCCCCAGCCTCCCCAGTTGCCAGGGCTTGCCTCCCCCCCCTCCGTTTAGATAATTAATTAACTTACCAGTGATGGCAGCAACAGCTGCTCCATCCAGCGCGCTCGTACTTCCTGGCCCCTCCTGACGGGGCCTCTCAGGGCGACGCAGCCGGATGATGTCATCCGGCTGCGTCGCCCTGAGAGACCCTGTCGGGAGGGGCCAGGAAGTACGAGTGCGCTGGACGGAGCAGCTATTGCTGCTATCACTGGTAAGGCAATTCCTTTTCTAAAAGGGAGGGGGGGAGTCAAGCAAGCCCCGGCAGCTGGGGAGGGGAAACCCCGGCAGCTGGGAAGCCCTGAGGGTTTGACCAGTGCGGGGAGAGGGGGAGGAGGCAAGCCAAGCCCCCGCCCCCCGCCCCGCATGGTAAATCGCGCCGAGGCACAGAATTGGGCCCTGACTCCCGCGGAATTTTTTTTAAAATTCCGCGGAAGAATCGGGGCCCTGGTTACAGTGAACTGGAGGCAAAGCTGGACTCACAGGGAAGTCACAACAGCAAGACAGAGCTGGGAAAACACTCTGGTGGGAACAAACTGAGATACAGGCCTGGAAGGGGCCTTAATGGCAAATGGACAAACAGGGACCTGGCATTAACCATGATAAACCTCATAAGGAGGTTTTGAGGCACGTTATAAGGGGTTTGATAGTGGCCTGATTCTAAATTAAACAAACCCTCCAGGACACTGTATTTGCACCAGAGGGCTGAATAAGGACTTAGGAGTGTCTGGGGTGTGGCAGGGAGCACGCTAATTCCCCAAGAAGCCAAAGGAAGGTTGCTCCAAAGCAGGAGAGCCAGACCCTGCCACAAGAAGTTTCTGGAGGATAGGTTCATTGGCAGCTATTAGCTGGGTTGGTTTGGGGGAACGTAACCTCTTCCTGTCAGGAGCTGGGAGTGAACAATTGGGAACAGATTGCCCCATTTTGACCTGCTGGGTACATCTTCCAAGCAACCGAGATTGATCACTGTCGGAGACAGGTGCTAGTGGGCTCAGTGGACCATTGGTCTGACCCGGTATGGCACTGCTTATGTTCTGATCCCTATTATAGAGAGATAACAAGAACAGAATGTGTGTTTCAGGAGCGGAACACAACATAATGGGAGAAGAAGGGGAGTCTGTGTGGGGATTCGGGAGGAGGGTCTAGGGACATGATTGGGGGGGTGGGGGGTTGTCCCCTCCATTACTGAATAGAACAGATTCCTGACCCAGTTATTCTGGCGATTTAAAATGACACCATTATCAGATCCATTCTCTGATTTTGCTCTGTTGGGGCTAATCTCCTGTTGCTGACAGACTGTTAGTTCAATATCCCTTCCAGCGGTGGCTACTCCAATAGCTTGTGAAGGTCATTTGGGGGCACTCTGAATATTAAGTGTGGCATCAGAAGAGCCTGGCAGAATAATGAGGTACTGATTGCCAGAACTGCCTGTGTTGCTTGTTTAACAAGCAATGTGCTCCAGCTAGGCTTGGACTGCTTCAGTTCCACTGATCTCCTAGGCACTAGCCTTGTGCCAGCAACTTGCTTTTGCTATCATCAAGAAATCTGGCTCACCCCCACCAATCCATATTCTCTTTCCATTACTGCATGGACTTGTACTGAAAATGACCCGAAGTTTCCCCCACAGTGACTGCCATCATTATTTTTGAAACCCAGAGCTAGCTGAGGATAATAGCAGAGATAATCATCTGCCATAAACAATCGGTCCTTGGCTTACATCTTGCACACCCATATGGTGAGTGCCTCATTTCACCGCATAATACCACTCAGAAGTCAGCTCCAGGTCGCCAAATGAATGTCCTCATTCCAGTTAGCCTGTTTTCATTATCTGCCATCGTGGCATTATTATTAACCTCTCTTCACATGGTTGCCTGCTGCAAGACTGGACCTCTGAAGAGCTTTGAGACTCTTGGTTAAAAAAAAATGGGATGATCTCCCACACAGTATTAGAACCTGTGCACACAACGTTATGAATGACAAAGTAACTGTGGTGGTATTTACTGAGCAGTTACTTACCGTTCAGAAGAGTGTATACACAAAGAGATGGAGACTCCATTTCTTATATTTGGAACCAACACAGCAAACACAGAAGCAGCTATAGGGGGCACAGGGAGAGTGGCAGCAGCATGGTGGGCAGTCGATCAGCCTCAGGGTCCCAGTACTCCCCTTCATGGGACATAACTCAGATTGGGGACAGCAAGGCAGACACTAGTCCTGTGGAGGAGATGTCTGGTGCTGAGGAGATGGCTGTCCCTTTGAGAGCTGTATCGCCACCATGTTCTGCCCCTCCCAGCAGCGCTGTCAGTGGTGCATCACCAGGTGCGGGTCAGAAGGCGGGGGGGGGGGGCAAAAAATCCTCTGTATGGGCGCATTTTAATTTGGTGTGGGCAGATGATTCCAGGGGGGTGCAGTGCACTTTGTGCCAGAAGGTGGTGAAGTGTGGGCAGGTGCTCACCAACCTTGGCACAACTTCCATGGCGAGGCACCTGAAGAGATGCCACAGTGCTGTGCTGCTAAGCGGGCAGGCAGGGGCAGTGGATGCCAGCGGGTTCCCAACTGCAGTGGCCAGTCGTCCGCCTCCATCAGTGGGCAAGCATCCTGCTCGAACAGCTTCCTCTAGCAGCAGGAGCGGTATTGCTGCTAGGGGGCAGCAGCAGCAGCAGCAGTGTCAGTGCACCATTGAGGAGCTGGGGTGGGGGCAGCTGCCAAGTCCATCGTCAGCTGTAGGACGTGGAGGGCAGCATGGCTTTCAACTGAAAGCCACGTGCATGTTGCGGAAAATGATCACGCTGGATGGGCAGCCCTTTTCGGTGTTCAGGGACATGGGGTTCAGCTGCCTGATTGACTTCCTGGCACCCCAGTTTAAGCTGCCCTCGCACACCACCCTGAGTTGACAGGTGGTGCCAGCCGTGTACCGAGCTTTAAAGGAGCGGGTGAGGGAGCAGCTAGCAGGGGCTGGGGGTGCCACCGTCCACTTCACCACAGACCTGTGGTCGAGCAAGAACACGCAGCATGCCTACCTGATAGTTATGGCGCACTGGTG
>QEPC01013498.1:7603092-7629407 GCA_003113815.1 Sphenodon punctatus | reverse complement strand
AGGGTCAAGGGCAGCGTGGCACACCAGACAGTGCTCTATGGGCACTGGAAGGGTGACCTGGTGGAGAGGGTCCGGAAGGCAGAGTGGGCTTGAGAGTGCGCGGCAGCAGCAGCAAAACACCCCTGGGGATGGTGGGAGTGGGAGCAGCCACCACTTTCAGCTGGCGGGGTCTATCCCTGCCCCCAACCCTAGCAGTAGCAGCACCGGCAGCAGGCTGAGCAGCAGCAGCACCCCTATTGCCAGGAGCAGCTTGTATGTGCAGGGCACTCTGGCGAGCATGGGCTCATGCACAGCAGGGCAGGCAGCGTGGCTGAGGGCATTGGTGGAGGTGGTGCCCAGGCAGAGTTATGTGAGGGAGTATGACAGCGTCTCAGCAGCAGTGGAGAGCTACCTGGAGGAGGAGCCGTATATCAAACCCAGCAGCGATCCCCTGGCCTACTGGGCCAGCATATGGCTGACCTTGTCCAAAGTGGCCAAGGGTCTCTTGTCCTGGCCACCACCAAGTGTCCCCAGCGAGCGGGTGTTCTCCATGGTGGGGGACATTTGCTCTCCGCACCACCTTAGACTGGGGGCCAAGTTGGTGGAGCAGTTGCTTTTAATTAAGGAGAAAATTCCGCTGCTGGGATTCCCCAAGCTGCTCCTGGACATGGATTGATGGTGCAATGGCACACGCCATCCCATGCCAGGGGCAGTCTTGGGATGGGGCTCCTCCTCAATCTGGGCTGCTGCTGCTGAGGTGCTGTCCCTCCCTCCCAATGCCCAGCGCCCGCCCTCTCTCTCTCTCTCTCTCTCACTAGACGGCCTCAGCTAGATGAACTCAGCCCGACTATCTGACTGGCTCCAAGCAAAAAACCAGGCAATACAGACAGCAAGCGTAATTCGGGGATTCTATTTTGGTAAGGGGGGGCAACTGATACTGCCAGCACTTCACTTGTTTCAAGCGAAAGTAACAACGCAGTTGCTATATGCATTCTCAGTCTGGGGTTGGGAATTTTTGGACCAGCTGGAGTCAATTCAGAATGGTTTCCTGAGGGCTATTTTGGGGGTCCCTCGGGGAACCCCGCAGGTATTCCTTCATGTGGAGACAGGCTGTCTCCCCATTAGAGTCCTTGCACTCCAGGCTCTGGTCCGCTTCAGCCTGAAGGTGGAATCCCTCCCCCAGGGGGAGGAGTCCCTGGTGGGTAGAGACAAAGACGAGGGCCTTCTACGGACCTGGTTAGGTAAACTAGAGCTGACAGTTGGGAGACTTGGTTTCTCATTCGAGTGCTTGCGATCCTGGGGCATTAAACAAGCTATGGCCCTCGATTAAGCAAAGGATTGTGGACCAACAAATCCAAATGGATGCTGATTTGCTCCAGAAATAGAGGGTCAACCCATTATATAGACCCCTGCCCAGGCCGCTACAGGATTCCAATTACTTAGTGGCCTGGACTAAATTCTCGCTGAGAAGGACTTTCATGCGTCTCCGCTGTGGAGTCTTCCCTTCCACAATCCTGACAGGGCTCTATATGGGGGTTCCAACCCAAGAAAGGAGGTGTGTAGATTGCCCCTTGCAGGAGCTGGATACAGTCCTTCACATACTCTTTACTAGCCCCAGTTATGATAGGTTCAGAGGAAATTTCCTGATAATTTGGGAGCAACACCAGGCAAGGGATCCCTTAGTTTCACCTGATATACTATGTTTGGGATACATGTCCTCGGATCTAACTAGGGCGGTGGCCCGATTTGCAAATATAGTGATGCGGGAAAGGCTGTAGAGGATGCTGGAAGAAGAATAGGAGAGATTAATCAAATTCAATTCTGGTATGTTTGTATTGTTCATTGGGGGAATGCTTTGTGTTGTACATGTTGGTCCCCTGAGCAAGAGGAATATCTAAGTTCATGTATGATAACCTCGAATGTGTGCGGGATCGTTGAGGTTTTAAACTTCTTTTGGAATTACTTATTGCTGCGCTGATTATGGAAGGACTTGTACTTGAGTTTTAATGTGTATTGCCAATAACTTTATAGTTGGGCAAATAAAGGATTTTATCTATCTGCCTATCTGACTGGCTCTCTCTCTCGTGCGCTGCAGTCTTTGCCAGTCTATCTCAGTGCCCTGCCAAGGTCCCAGCCTACCTTCCCTACTGCCTCTCATGCCACGCTGCCTGTCTGCCTGCACACCTAGGTGACCAAGATCAAACCCTGCCTCAGTCTTCCTTCTGCTCATGCCATGCTTCCTGTCTGCCCGCCCGCCCAGGTGGCCAAGATAAAACCCTGCCACAGTCTGCCTTCTGCTTATGCCACACTGTCTGTCTGCCTGCCCGCCCGCCCAGGTGGCCAAGATCAAAGCCTGCCTCAGTCTGCCTTCTGCTCATGCCACGCTGCCTGTCTGCCCACCCGCGCGCCTGCCCACATGGCCAAGATCAAAGCCTGCCTCAGTCTGCCTTCTGCTCATGCCACGCTGCCTGTCTGCCCACTCGCCCAGGTGGCCAAGATCAAACCCTGCCTCAGTCTGCCTTCTGCTTATGCCACATTGCCTGTCTTCCCGCCCGCCTACCCGCCTGCCCGCCCACCCAGGTGGCCAAGATCAAAGCCTGCCTCCATCTGCCTTCTGCTCATGCCACGCTGCCTGTCTGCCCGCCCATCAGCCCAGGTGACCAAGATCAAACCTTGTCTCAGCCAGCCTTCCGATGCTCATGCCATGCTTCCTGTCTGCCCACCTGCCCAGGTGGCCAAGATAAAAGCCTGCCTCAGTCTGCCTTCCCATGCTCATGTCAAAGTGCCTGTCTGCCCACCCTGTGGGCAAACCTGAAGCTCTGCCCCAGCCTGCCTGCCTCTCATGCCAAGGTGCCTGTCCGCCTGCCCTGGCAACCCTGGGTGATGTGCCCCACTGGCCTGGTAATCCTGCTGCTGCTGTCTGCTGGTCCATGGGTGCTCTGCCCTGACAAGTCCAAATGTGCCCATGCAATTCTGCTGCTGCCAT
Source organism: Sphenodon punctatus (assembly GCA_003113815.1). Taxonomy (NCBI): domain Eukaryota; kingdom Metazoa; phylum Chordata; class Lepidosauria; order Sphenodontia; family Sphenodontidae; genus Sphenodon; species Sphenodon punctatus. The sequence goes on along the minus strand of QEPC01013498.1, from coordinate 7,626,442 downwards.
CTGCTGCTGTATGGGAGCTCTTCCCTGGCAAATCCTACTATCCTGGCTCCATAGGTGCTGGACAAAGGCAAATCCTGCTTCTGCCATCTCTGTTGTTCCATGGGTTCCATCCCCAGTCAATCCAATGTCTGCTGCTGCTGCCAATGCTGCCTCTGCTGTCTGTACCACAGGTTCTGTGTCATGGCAATCCAATGTCTGCTGCTGCTACCACTGCTGCCTCTGCTGTCTGTGCCATGGGTTCTGTGCCCCAGCAATCCAATGTCTGCTGCTGCTGCCAATGCTGTCCATGCCATGGGTTCTGCTACCGGGCAATCCAATGTCTGCTGCCACTGCCAATGCTGCCTCTGCTGTCTGTGCCATTGGTTCTGTGCCCCGGAAATCCAATGTCCTCTTCTGCTGCCTCTGCTGTGCCACAGGTACTGTGCCATGGCAATCCAGTCTCTGCTACTGGGTGGCCACATGATTCCTGTCTCGCAGATATTGTGAATGATGCAGGAGATTGAACTGGCTCCTGTTCATGAGCAGGCACCAAGACCCCTTGAGCAGCCCGAATGCCCGCTCCACCACGCTCCGAGCTGACTAGAGGCATTCATTGAAGAGGCGGCGGTCCGGTGTGAGGGTCATGAGATAGGCCCTCATGAGTCACGAGCTCAGCAGGTAGGCAGGGTCCCCTATCACCACAGGGGCCATGGAGTCCCCCTCGATGACCCGGTACAGGTTGGGGGATATCTCCCCATCAAAGATGTGTGCATAGAAGGGGGACACCTTCAGTATGCGCACATCATGGCTCCTCCCTGACTGGCTGGTGTAGACATCAGTAAACAAGGCCCTGTGATCCACCACAGCCTGGAGATTGATAGAGAATGCCTGCTTCCAGTCCAGGTAGTCCATCTTGGCATGTGGGGGCTGGATAATAGGGATGTGGAGGCTTGTCACATTTCTGTCACTATTTTTATAGATAGGGAAAAAGGCTAGGTTTCCCAGCTGAACTAGACATACTGGATTGAACCTTTTTCTCCTAAATATACAAATTGAGTTTTACACTTACTTTGAAGTCCGGCTAGCAAAGAAAGTATTGTAATAGACAATATATTTATAAATAAGGGAACATGAGACTTTTGGATTATAAAAATATATGCAAAGTTTACTTAAATATAAATAGAAAATATCAGTAGCTTACATAGAATGGTTTTAATAGCCAATCAAAGTTACATGATCTTAAAACATTTCTATCTTAAGAAAAAGCTTGTAAAAGCTTAACATATGCACAATTCATTGGCTCAAAGATATCAAGAAGTTATACATACAATGTATTCCCAGATCTTCCCTTAGTCTGCCAGTGAGAAAGAAATCCAATGATATTTGGGATTTTCGATCTAAAGATCATTTCTCTGTGTGTCCCCTTATAAGGCTAGCTTGAAATGGGAGGTTCAGTTTCTTAAACTGTCACGCTGACATCAGTCTGTAAGGTGATACACTGGATTCTAATTGGCTCTCTTCAAGAAACCAATCAAAGTTTGACTTTCTTCAAGCTTCAAAATGAATAGAAGCTTTTGTATTTTTTATCAGAGATAATTGTCAGATTACAGAGAGAAAATAACCAGATCTGTTAGCTATTTCAATCTATAAATTGTCTAGATTTGTTAGTTAGAAAAAACTAACTTAAATCATTCCTTTGTTTGAGATGATCTGAAGCTGGTATCATCCTTCATTTGGAAGGGTGTGATAAACTCCAGACACCTAGAGGTAACATCCCAGACATCTTGTCTTGAGAAAATCTAAGCTGACCAGAGGGAGTTAGGCCTTTGGGAAGCTTTAGAAAAACTTCTATTGGAATGTGGCTGTGGGGGCCCTATTTGGACTTTGCTAGTCACAGAAGCTGATTTTAAAAATCAATGCTGTGAAACACAATTAGCTTACATTAAAACAGAAAGTTAACATATAAAAACTCAAAGTTAATATATTTAAAACTTAGATAGCCAAAATATATAGGCTTATAACTGGAAATACATGACAGGCTGTCTATCATCCCTATGCAATGGGGGAAGCTCAGGTCTTCAAAGCCGTGGATCACAACCTCTGGATCCCAGAGCTGGATGACCCGCTTGAGCAGCAGCTCCACTATCAGGTCACACATATCGTGGAGTGCCTTGTTAACTGTTGCAGTCTCACCCCAAACTGCTCCCCAATGCTCTGACAGGAATCAGGGGTGATGACCAGCCTCCACATGGCCATGGCCAAGTGCATCCCTGGTGGCAGCGGATACCGCATGTTGATCTCCCATCTCCAGAGATGTGGATTCAGGAGTTCTCCGAGCCAGGCCAACAGGGAGCGGTTCATGCGGAAGTGGTCTGCCCATTCCTCATCCGTCCAGGTGGCCAGCATGTTCTCCCATCATTCACTGGTGCATGAGCACATCCAATTCAGCCTCCGCATTGCGACAGTGATACGTCGCCCGTATAGACTGAGTGGCCACCAGGACAGTACGAGGCTCATGTCCTAGGACACCGCTGTTCCGAAGATGGAATGTTGGTGGGCAGCTACGCTCTGTACCCACTGCAACGATGCAGCTCGGTGCATGTTGGCCGCTCTCCTGTTGTAGAAGCGGTGACCTGACAGTAGTAGCTCGGCCAATGCTGCACAAGTGCCAGGATCATGAAGCAGGAGGACCATTAACAGGACAGCCCTCTCCTCAGGGGGCTCATCAACAGGAAGCATGGTACCACCAGCAACATGCACACACAGGGGGAACCCACCACTCATACCAGTGCTGGATCACCAAGCTGCTACCCGACTAGGCTGTATGTGGGAGGGGGACCTGACCCAGGCCTGCACAGCTGTGACTGTGCCCCCTTTAACCACCTGGCCTGTCAACAGCCTGTGCATCTACCTACCACCCGCTTGTGATCTGTTCCCCCAGCCTCTGAGCACCCTGCACACATGCACCATGCCTCCCACATCCCCTGCAACCCCAAGGCCATCCCAGGGTACCAGGGACAGCTGTAGTGGGCGACCCGCTGAGCACAATGGCCTCTCCCCTGCCTCTGCACCTACACCCTGTACTGTACACCAACAACAACATTCTATCGCAGCTTTCCCTCACTATCACCTCTCATTCAACATACTCAAACCACCTCTCACACTACACCCCATGCCCAGACAAAGCAACCTGCACACATATGTATTCTGGCAGCTCATGCTGTTTGCCCTGCGATTGGTGCGGTACCGTGGGTATGTTCCACGCACCTGATGGGGATCCCCCCTCACTGACCCACCGGCAGATCCCCTCCCCCTCATGGACCGCCTGATAACCATGGAGCTAGGGGCACTCCGAGCCTCCTCTGTGGCCCAGGGGCCACCCCACCCTCTGTGCCCCTGCCATGACCCTGTGCGATCCCTGGCCAGGGCGCATCTGCACCAGCCTTGCTTTGGTCACATCACTTGAAGGCCACGACACCGTGCAGCTGTGTTCCATCAAGATCCGCTGCATGGAGTGTCTCATCAGCTCCCTGCTAGAGGCAGCCGTGGCCTTGCTGACCTGTCATTGCTACCATTGGAATGCACCTGCCCGGTGTGTGGGGCAGGGATTCACAGGGCCAAGCAGCCATCCCACTATCTGCTATGTACCGCCGCAGCGCGGCTAGTGCTGCACAGCTTCTCTCGCATCGCTCATTCACAGTCGCTCTCCATAGGACTCCAGTGCAAGCCATGAAGCAGCCCTTGGAACGGTCATGGCAGGGTGTGGAACAGACCCCAAAGCCGGTGGTGGTGCAGGGGAGGAGTGATCACCATGTGCTAACATGCTTTTGGGAATGCTGTGGCAGAGCTGCGATGTCCAGCTGCTGATGAGTGACCTCCTGTCAGTGGCGGATGGCTTCGATCTCCTGTCACGGTACATGTTGGTGATGGACCATCCATTCGGGGGTCACTATTGTTGTGCCCTGGACCGCACAGGAGATCACGGCTGTTCACCTGGTGGCTGCACGTCCGGAGTATGGACTGGCCCTCCAGGTCCACAGTCCCCATGTTGCTACTGACTACACCGGCATCTTACGACATGCCCGTGGTATCTCCTGTCTGCGATCGGACTGCCAGGCCTTGGCCTGCTACCCAACGATGTTGGAGGGCCCCTGCTGATCGGGACCCCTATGGCATGTGAACGTGGCATCCTCCGATCGGTGATGAACCTACCAGCTGTGAAGGCTGCACCTGCCATGGGAAACCACCTCCTGCCCCATTTCATGGTGGATGCACATATACATTCCTGGGGATTCCGCAGGGGCCTATTCGCCTGGGAGGGTCTTGTCCCAGGGCAGCTGTTTCAGGGGCACCCTCTGGCCTCTCCATGAGCTGGACATTCCAAACTGCTCCTCCATCGTGATGTTGTTGCCGTGACTGTGCTGTGGCCTGCCTCCTCCTGGGCCTCGCTGATCTGGCCCACAGTACAGTTTGACCCAACGGTGGGATGCTCCATCTGGCAGACCCTATCACTGCCTCTGTACATTCCAGCCCCCATCCCTGTAGCATTAACAAGCGCCTCCATCCCTCTTGGAGTGGCTGAAACAGTGCCTCAGTGTGGTGGTTGTGTGGAATGGGCACAAGCCGGCGATCACCTGTTTGCCGGCCTGTGTTTGCCCATACCTCCCTTTCACCCACTCAGTAATAAAGGCCTTGCTCGTGATGATGGTACCTCCGTGTGTGCTTTTGTGTCTGTGTGCCACAGTGATCGCCTCTCCCATGGCTGCAGTCTTTTCCGTGTGTGTTGGTTAGGGTGATCGGGGTCCGGGGGGTTCATGCTCGGGATCACTTGGGCTGTTGTGTGTCGTACTGTGATGCGTGCTGCATTCCCCTGTGGACTCCATGATGGAACATGTGTTCGGCCTGTTGGGAGGTGGGGCCCCACTGCATCCTATTTCGAGCTCTTCATCATTCGCTGGTGGCTACCTGGTGTCCTGCGTCGCTGTGCGGGCACCCGTACTCTGGGCAGCCCCCTGCTATTCCTGGGGGAGGGGGGTGGGTGGTTTGTCAGCTACCTAGGTGGATTGGCTGGCCTGTCATGGTTTGCATTTGCCACATGTGTGCTGGTGCTGTCCCATGGCGGTATTGTCTGTTGTGTCCCTTGCCGTGGAGGGGGGGGTGTGGGTTGTGGGCCCCAACCCCTCCCTAGTGGCTACTGTTGCCCTGGGGGCTTTGGCACAGATGTAATGGGCTGTCTGGCAGGGGATACCCATTGGTTGGGCTCCCTGCCTGGGCTGGCACACCTGCCACCACTCCTGGCACCCCCTGTTGGTTCCCACCATCTGCACTGTTGGTGATGGATGGGCGACAGGAGAGACAGGCTGCTGACTGTGAGTGTGGGCTGTTTAAGGGTCATTTGTTGGCCGCCCATGGTCCCCATTGATCTGAGTGGCTGGGGTGCTGACTTGGGTGTACCGGGGTCACGGTGTAGGTTGCGCATGATGTATGCTTCCTGACCCCTGCTAACCATTTCCATGCACCCCATCCCCTCATCCCTCTCCCTACTCCCTTCTAGCTACCCTGGTTGTCTTCCTGGCCATTCTCCACCTGACATGGATGGATGGCCAGCTCCAGCATGTGTCTTTGGAGCTCCGTGCTAGGGCACAGCTCTACGATGGGATCAGTGAGTGTGCTGCGTGTGTGCAGGACCCTCTCCCCAGGTGTCTGTTCGGGGTTCCATGTTGTTGGGGCCCACTGTCCTGTCCTGATGGCACCTTCTCCCTCTCCCTTAGTGCAGGCGATGATTGCAGAGCGGACCAGGGAGCAGGAGGTGGTTGTGCAGCTCCTGCTGCACCTCCTGGAGAGGGTGCAATGGCTCAACCATGCCCAGGTGGATCGTTGGAGCCATGAATGGGGCTGGCGTCCCTACTGAGGGCAGAGAACTGCCCCACTGACCCGCACTCTGTGCTGCCTCCCCACCTCCCTTTTCGCTATTCCGTGTCCCACTCTGTTCCCCCTTGTTATTAAAGTTGCTTTGCCCCCTTCTCAGGTTGTGTGTCATGGTATTCTGTTTGGCCTGGTCACTTGTGTGGCCAGCTCTTGGTGGTTGTGGCACGGTTGCCTGGGGGGGAATGGTATTGTCGTGCCCCCCCTCCTGGTGTTTGTGCTGCAGCTCTGTCGTTCCCTTTCGGGGGTGACCCTGGTTTCCATGGCCTTGGGTTTCTGTGGCCTCTCGGCTGCCTGTCTTGGCTTCCTTCTGTCCCCCCCTGGCCCTGTCTCATTCCCACCCTTTCCCTCTTGTCTCTTGGGCCGAAGATCTGTCCCCTTGGCCGCTGTCCTGCTGCCTTGCCCCCTCTCTGCCTTTGCGATGGTCCCCACCCCCTTTGCCCACATGCATCCGTTGTTGGTGTGTGGAGAGCTGCAGTGGGTTTGCTGGCGGTTGGTATGGTCTGGGGTCCCCCCCCACCTGCCATTCCCTGCCAGCCTGGCTGTGCTGTGAGCTTCTGTCCCTGCCGCTGTGACCGCCTGTGTCCCGTTCCCAGCTTCTTTTCTGAGGGCCTTGGGATGGTGTGTCCAGGGCATCTACTGGGGGTTTGGGTGTTTGTGTTGGGGTCCCTTGCTGCTTTGGGCCTCTGCCTTCCTCCCCTGTTCCCTTTCCCAGCCCACCCACCCCCGCTGGGGTCCCCCCGCCTCCTTGGTCAGGTAGCCCTTCCCTGTGTGTTTGTGTTCACGGTTGTGTGTCTCCGGTCATCCCTGCTCCCTCCTACCCCACCTGCACAGGGTCTGGCAGTTCATGGGTGGAGCTGCATGTCACAGCTTCATTTGCCCTCGGTCGGCCATGTTGTGCCATCACTGTGCTGGGCGGGACTTNCCCCGCTGGGGTCCCCCCGCCTCCTTGGTCAGGTAGCCCTTCCCTGTGTGTTTGTGTTCACGGTTGTGTGTGGGCAGGTTCTGGTTTGCGGGGGCGGGGGCATGCTGCCTGGCTGTCTGACCTCTGTCACGGGGCTGGCTGGGGTCCACTACTGTGTGTCTCCGCTCATCCCTGCTCCCTCCTACCCCACCTGCACAGGGTCTGGCGGTCCAGGGGTGGAGTTGCGTGTCACAGCTTCATTTGCCCTCGATCCACCATGTTGTGCCATCGCTGTGCTGGGTGGGGCTTCCCCACCATTTGGTGTCTTGGGTGTCCATGTAAATGCCATGGGTGTTTGCTCGGTGTTTCCTGGGGTGGGTGTTTGGCTGATGGGTGTGTGCCAGCCCCTCCCCTTCCATCCCACAACCCTCTGCGGCACCATCTGTGTAAACATCACCCGACTTGGCACTGCCAGGTGTTCACCGGGTGTGCTCACCCACCGATCTCCACCCACCGGGCCGGTGTCATCGTCCGTGTAAAAAAGGCCATAATTGTGCATTTAGCTGTGCTTCCCTAAATGCAGACATTTACATGAATCTTGGTTTAATTTCATTTTATTAATTTCAGCCCAGATTTCCTACCTATCAAGATTTTTTTGAATTCTAGTTCTGTCTTCCAAGGTGTTAGCTACCCTTCCCAGTTTTGCATTATCTGCAAATTTGATAAATATTCCCTCCACTCCTTCATCCAAGTCATTAATAAAGATATTGAATAGCACCGAACCCAGGACAGAGCCCTGTGGGACCCCAATTGATACCTCCCTCCAGTTTGATGATGAAGCATTGATGATCACTCTGAGTACAGTTCTTGAATCAGCCATGAATTCACCTTGTTGTAGTGTTTTCCAGCCTACATTTCACAAGTTTGTCAATGAGGATTTCATATGAAACTCTGTTAAACACATTTCTGAAATTAGGATATGTCTACAGCATTCCCCTCATCCATTAAACTAGTTACGCTATCAAAGAAAAAGACAAGATTAATTTGCCACGACTTGTTCCTGACAAAGCCATGCTGACTAGGAGCAATCACTGTATTGTCATCAAGGTGTAGATTGACTGTTTTATAATCTATTAGAGTATCTTCCCAGATACTGAAGTCAGGCTGACTGGTCTGACTTCATAGATCCTTCTTTTTCTCTTTTTTTAAAGACAGAGACAACATTTGCCCATCTCCAGTCTTCTGACACCTCATCTTTCATGGAAATGAGCAATTGCAATGTGGAGTGAATACAGGCCTTACTCCAAGGCAAGCATATGTATGGAAGATATACCTCCTGTGACAATACATGCACCTTAAAGTGCTGGTCTTTCAATCTTCTGGGTTTACAAATCCACAAGTAAATTCCGGATGCATTCTTCACACACACACTGCCCTGAGGCAGTTCCTGGATGCATTCTTCACACAAACACTGTCCTGAGGCAGCCTAAAGTAATCACAGCTTTAGACGTGAGGGGCTGTCATGGAAACCAAGTGACCACAGCTGCCTGGAGCAAAGCAGTTTACCAGAACTTTTTGCACACAAAAGTTCTGGGAGAAATTCTATGCAGAAGTTCATAGAGCCAGATGTTTAAGATCTGGGTAAGTGATTTAGACACATAGAAAGTTCAGGCTGTAACAGCAAACATGCAGGAGAAATGTGTGCGTAAAAACACCAAATGAGGTGCATGCCATAAAGCAGACCTTCCATGCCTGCATCTCTCTTTATTCCAGGCAAGTTTATGACCCTTTTCTTTATTTAAGCTTTATGTCTCAAATATAAATGTTTCATATTTGGACAGCTCTCTAATATGGACAAAAAGCATGTCACGCAAGGTGCCAAGTTAAGGGGAGGAGAGTGTTTCTTCTATGTATCCATCCCAGTTTGGTCTGATGTCCAAAACTGGAATCACTCACAGCCTGAGACATGATTATCAGGCAGTGCTGGCCTTAGAAAAGGTGAGGGGCCAAGGTGAGGGGGTTGGGATTCTGGATCAAAGCAGGGATCCCCAGGTGTTGCCCTGGGAACTGCCCTGAGGAGTGGCAGCAGTGGTGTCCCCCACAGCACCAGTAATAGTGGTGCAGAATCCTGCTGCCAACTCTGAGGCCCTTTCCAAGGCCTCACCCCTACCCCTGGCTGCTTCTTCAATTTCTCAGGGTAATTCTCCAGGCATGTCATGGAGTAGTTGCTTCCTCTGCAGGGGAGAGACCCCTTTGACTTGGAGGTCTCAGTCTTGCCTCCTACTGTGGTGGTTCTGCCCACCATCCAGGGCTCTGAGGCAGGCGGATGATCACACTCTGCAAGAAGTGCCAGCCTAGTAGCTTTTAGGGACGGGAAAATTGGAATCGGATTAATCTGATTCACCCAATTTGTATTGCTTCGGAGAACCAGCACACCTTGCATTGCCCATTGAAATGGGCTTGGTTTCCCATTGAAGTCAATGGGGGGGAAAATAAGAACCAATTCAAATTCTGATCCGATTCAAATCCGAAGCAACTGAATCCTATTCAGATTTTAATCTGATTTTGATTTTCCATCTGATTTCCCATCTCTAGTAGCTTTGTGCATAAACCACCACTCTTGAGGCTTCCAGGCTGGGTCTTCCTGTAGGGCTTCATGTCTGGCCCATCTATCCTGCTCTAAGGCCAGCCCCTTTGTCAGATCTAAATTCACCATAATCCATGGGGGATTAAATTAACTAAGAACAAGCTTTCAACATTTGGAGATTCTATTAAGGCTACTCAGAGTTAAGATGCACATCCATAATTTATTATCCAAGCCTTTGGGACCCAATTATATTCTAGGGTTCAGTAAACTTCTGAAAATTAATATTTGACAGTAAAAATCACTGTTCCAGTGCAGAAAATGGAAATGGGATGGTTCACAGGATATGTTTGGATTATCTAAGTTCTAAGCTTCTACTTCAAAAATTAAAATTTTCTTGGGTGCATGGTTGTGAAGAAACTTTTTGAATATGAATGAAATGTAAACCAGTCCAGTGATGCCCTTGAGTCTTCAGGTAGCTTCAATATAGTGACTCAGAACTGTGAACTGTACAAAGTTTCAACCAACATATGGTTAACCTGTGGAACTCGCTGTCCCTTTTCTAAGAGGCACCTATCCCCCTGCACCTGCTGCGGCGTATTCACCAAGTTGGTCAGGGGATGAGACTTGTGGCTGCCAGAAGCTGGAGTGAATGTCGTGGAATGGACTACACCATTTATGACTTGGGTGTGTACTTCTCTATATCGCTGAAGCTGGCCACTGTCATTGACAAGATGCTGGACTGGATAAACCATTGGTCTGACTTACTATGGGCTTCCCAGGCCCTTATTGACCAGAATGGAGCATCAGTTCTGAAGTCTAATGATTTATTTATGTATTTAAATTTGTTATCCCTATCACAAGGGCCCAGGGGAGGTTACAATAAATAAAATACATTTAAAAATACACAATAAAACACAGTGAAAATCCCCTACCTCTAATCCCCCCCCCTCCCAACAAAAACCTATTTCCACCTGCCAAATGCCTTGCCAAATAAAGTCTTTTATTGCTTCTGGAAGATGAGCATGTTTGGTCTTAAACAAAACTTCAGGGGAAGGGAGTTAATTGTGAGCAGTCACTGAAAACGCCTCTGCGTCTGCTCTTGCTATACAAATTTGATGGGTCGATGATACCTGAAAGAGGGTGCTCCTGGATGACATCAGAGGCCATATCAGGAGTAAGGAAAAAGGTGGTCTTTCCGATATATAGGTTCAGATATTTAAGGCATTTCATTGCTGGCACTGATGAACTGGTCAGTGATACTTTTTAAGCTCATGGAATGGGGAAAGGCGAGAGTGATGTCGCTGAGGTGAGAAACTGGGTGTTGTTGAAGGGCGGAAAACATACAGTGTTGACAAAGAAGAGGAAGAGGAAAATAAAAAGAGGATGGTGAAGAAAAGAGGATGGTTGTGGCATAAAGGATACTTACTCACAGTGATAGAAATACAACAATAAGATCATAAACTAATAATGAATAGCAATGTAGCTGCGTACATGAGCAAATCAAGAATCGCTACTTTAATTTTCCATATTTTACTATATTGCAGTCTATATTGTAAAAGTGTTAATTTCACTTAAAAAGGAGCATAGTAATTTTGCACCTTCCAGTCCTACGTGCAACAATAAGGAGTCAAGCTATGCTCTCCATTTTACTGTGCAGTTACTCTGGGTTTACCTCTTTGTAAATGAAGGCAAAATTTGGCCCAAGATGTTCACTCACTAATTAAAGCTATGCCCATTTTTATAACCGTAAAAATGTAAAATGCTGTAAGGTTTTTACTGCAAGAAAAGGGCAACGCTGCAGCACAAGAAAAGACATGGGAATGGAATGATTTCTTCCACTTCTAAACCTCTAGTGACACCTAGTTTCCAACAGAAATTATGTATACTGTTAAGGTAGTCAGGTCTGAACAGCTACTGCAGGGTTGGGGAACCATTTCCCTCATAGGGGCCACACTGAAAATTAGTACAGGCTCGAAGAGCTGCTTAGAAGATGCGGCCAGGGTGCTAAAGGGGTGTACTCAAAAAAAAGGAGGGGTCCATATTACAGATTTGTACCATGGATCTTGTGCATACACCTTCATCTCTGCTCCTTTACTCCGGACTCACTTTTGTATTGCTTGGGGGTAAAAACTGGCTTCAGGGAGCAAATCCAGGAATTGGAAAGAGGCCAAATAAAAACTAACCAAGGACTGCATTTGGCCCCTGGGCCCAAGGTTCCCCACCACTGAGCTACTGGATCTTTGGCACTATCTTTGGCATTGTGGTTCTAACACACACACCATTGGGACTAGATTCAGCATTGTGTTTCAGGTGGCATAATCCAAGGTACAGAATAACAGGCAGTGCTCAAATGTCTTCGTTAAAATAGCCAACAGTGGAGTCTGCCTAAATCAAATGTAGTGGTCCAGCTAAAATAGTCTGTAGTATCAGAACTTTAGCCTAAGCAGACATTAAATAAATGGACCTGACTTTGGCAGTGCATGCTGTCCAATGTTTAAAAAATAACAAACTAAATATTAAAAATGCTGTCAAGAATTATTATTAAGCTAAAAACAATATCCAATCCAAAAGGAATTACTGGGGTAATTTTTATTCTTAGCATTCAGTTTCAAGAGACTTAGGGTGTTTTCACACATGACAGTGCTGAGCACCACCATTCTTTAATCCTCACTCGGGCAGGATTTAGCCCAGGTGCCAAACAAACATGAGGGTAGCTGTGCTGGGGATTGGGCAGGGTGATGTGCGGGCATGTGTCTGGATGGTCCTGCCCCACCCCCATGCTGCTCAGAGTGGCCCGCCCCCCTCCCTGATGGGTGGCCATGGCAGCCTAGGAGGCCACCAAAGCTGCTTGGAAGCACTGTGGACCTGGACTGGGGTAAGTGTGAGCGGGCGATCAAATGTGACGACCCGCTTTACCCCAGTCCGGTGTCCATTGCGGTGCTTAGCCCTGGCTGTTCCTCAGGGCTAAGCACCGGATGGTCCCGGAACAACCTGGGCTAAGCTCCGCAACAGCCCATGCACCAGCCTGGGCCAACATCTGGAAGCTGTTTCAGACTTGACGGCAGCACGGATTTCCACATGTGGCAAAGCGTGGAAATCCATGCTATCATCACTTCTGAAAACACCCTTAATTTGACAAACAGGGATATTGTTGTCTTGCAGAGGGTGAGAAAGAGAGCAAAATATAGAATCCTGAAGTCTGGATTCCCCTCTTGCAAGCCCTGTGAAGTGTTAAGAGTCTGTTAAGTGGCAGTTAATACCTTTGCTTTGCATTCTGCATACCACAGCTGAATGGCTCAAATTCAGCTTTGAATCCTAAATTTAAAATGTAGTAGGTATGGGGAGGAAAGCATGCTGGGGTGAGGATCCTACTAAGCCCAAATCCCACACTTTTTGTGTAGAACTGAAGGCTGATTTTGAACCGTTAAACTGTGGTATGCAGGATGCAAAGCAAAAGTGTTAACTGCCTCTTAGCAGACTCTTAACACTTCATATGAATTTCAGGATAGCAGCTTTGAGATATTAGGAAACTGGAGTAGGGGAGATGGAACTATCCCTTGCAAAATGTAGCACATTTAGTTAGGGCAGGGTCAAAAGAACAGTTCAAATTAAAGAAAGAAAGAAAGCAAGCAAGAAAGAAAGGTCCTTTTCATACGGGTGTGGGAGGAGGGGTGTATGCTGTGGTGTCTGGGTGGCACATGGGGGATGGGTACACGGACACACACCCATCTCCACCCATCTCCACGCACAGAGCAACTGCCGTTTTTGCCAGTTGCTCTGTGCATGGGGGATAGGTGGAGATGGGTGTTACGCGAGAGCATGCAAACACCCACACACACCCATCACGGTGTTTACACGGGACTCCCACACACATGCACATGTAGGCACCACGTGTGCATTGCATGGAAGCATCTCGTGTAAAAAGGGCCAACGAAAGAAAAGTGAATCAAGTTGTGGGTAACATGACCCAAGGAATCACGCAAACACATAATTGGTTAAGATGGGCACCAGCCACAACTTTATTAACATAACAGGTGGCCCCTCTCCAGACACACCTGGCATCACTGTCAGGCACCTTGTACAGTGCGTGCCTGCAATCGATGCTTCAGGGTAGCATCCATCAAAAGGCATACCCTGTGCAAATGTCAGCAAGGGAACCACAAACAGCTGTCAGTGTCGGGGAGGTAGTCAGCCTGCCCCCGCTTCAGAAGAGACACAGGCCATAGCACTCCCTCCCCTGAAAATGGGCATAACCCCCTTCCCAGGACCTGCCCATATCTATTTAATCAATTTAATAGGTCCGATTAACCTTCAGTTCTCTCTTATTAATGGTTCCCAGGCTGACATCTGTCTTAACAGTTGTGATAGCAGAACCACTGCTTGGTATCCCAATTGCCCTATTGGGAATACAAAACGACCTGCTATCGAGAAGGCGAAAACCACACCCCTTCTTTGCCAGTCTCAGGGGTGGGTAAAATTCTCTCTCAGTCTTGAATACTGTGACTAGCAACAGCCCATAGCAACAGCCCATAGCAGACTAGTCCAAATGTATGTAACAAACACACCTGTGCAGTGGGAAGGGCTGAGTTTTCTTGGTCTGCGCAGGCTGTTTTAAAGGCAGATTAACCCCCACCCCCAAGGTGGATAGGGGTCTCATAGACCCACGTGAGCAGGTGGTCTTGGTGTGGCAGCCAGATACCTGAGCTGAGCCCCACCCCCTTCCTGCATTCACCCAATTCATAGGCCAGAGCTGGAAACACCACCTGCTGACTGACAGGAGCGTTTCCTTCAACTTACGTGGATTCCACAGTACAACCCTCTTGTTCTATAAAAACTTTGTGACTCAGGGTGCAATCCTGAATCTGTTTTGATGACACTAGCCTTCAGCGCCAATGTGAATCCCATCAAAGTGAATGGGGATTGTGACAATCTGAAGAGTTTAACAGTTTGGGAATTGTGCTGCCCATTAGATCAATCCAAGGCTTTATTCCAGGGGTGCTGAACATTTTTTCATTTGTAGACCCCCCCAAATTTCTCTGTATGGAGACAAGGACCCCTTTGGAAATACTGGATAGCAGACAATATTGATTTATTAAAATGCATACCTTCTCCTTCCCCGAAGGCTCAGGGAAGTTTACAGAAACAAAAAAACAGAAAATGACAGTAAAAATACCTGCCCTGCCCTCACCCTGCTCCCCCCACAGCCCGTTGCCCACACACAGACATCCCAGATCTCCCCCCAGCCTCCTTGCCCCCACACTAACCTCCTGCCCCCACACTAACACCCTCCCCCCAGATCCTCTGCCTCCACACATCCTCCCTTAATCCCCCAGCCCTCCTACACACCCCAGGGAACACTCAGCTTTCCCATTCAAAGTCAAGACATCACTGCTCCCTCTGGCTGCTGCCTCTCAAACTCCTGTGGACTGTTGGCCACCACTGCTGCTCTCCCCTCTGTTCTGACCACCTCTGACCATCGCGGCACCTCTGCTTGCTGCATCAAGTCCAAGGCTGCACTGCGTGCCTTGTGCTGTGCTGCCGCCTGCTCTGTCCTGCGTGCTGCAGGGCAGTGCTTCCACTTCTGGTGCATCTCTTCTCAGCTCAGTGACCAGGAGCAGGGCAGGCAGAACATCAGGGTGGTTCTCGTGGACCCAGTGGACATGCTCCACCACAGGTTGAGAATCAGTGCTTTATTCTACTCAAGCCTATTAGCTACACTCTAAAATCAGCATAAGCCAAGTAACTTGCTCTTTTCTAGGATGCTGCTTGCAGCATGTCCCTGTACATGTTCCATATGTGGATTAAGTTTTACACTTGTTACATACCCATATCTGTACATGATATGTTGTGAAATGCCCCAAGCAGCATTTGGCAGGGAGCGGGGGAAGGGAGGCGCTATAGAAATAAAGTTATTATTGTTGTTTTTATTATGATCTTGAAGACCCTACACTTCCTGGTGTTGTTACAGGGAGGAGGTAACCTGCACAAGGACAGACAGGAAGGGGACCTTGGGGAAGGATATCACCCCGGAATGGGTGGCGTGAGGCACGGGCAACTCTGACCAGTGCTTGGGGTGAGTATGCCGAGGTTAACGTACCCGTCAGGATAGAGTGATGGCCCTGGAATCTACAAGAGATTAGGCCTCTATCATCATAGGGCGCCGAGCAGATGGTACTGGAGTGCCCTTTCTCACCATTCAACCATCCCACGTACGCTGCACCACGGGGGGAGGAGAAGTCTTGTGTCAATGGTGGGGGGCAGAGCAGTCAAGGGCCTGTGGCCACAGGGAGAGAGGAAGAGGGTCAGGCACATGGACAGGGAATGGATGGACTCCCAAGGGAGGAGGGGAAATGGGCACTCGCTCAGACACTTGTCCACATACACCAAGGAAAACACAAGGACTCACCACGCACCAGAAATGCAGCGCTCCACTCGCTCGCAAGGTCAGTCAATGCAGGGAGGAAGGGAGGAGGATGTAGGAGAAGGAAGTATCAAGCAACCACGCTCTCAGACAAGGGGCCAGTTTCTCTGATCACCGGCTCTGTGTGCTTCACAGCGTCGGTGTTTATACTGCCTGCCACACCCCCTTGGCATGCCTGCAGGCGCTGAGAGCGGCGCAGCAGCATTGGCCCCACCCCTGCATTCTGCGGGGCCGCAGAGGGAATCCCCAGCCCCTGACATTGTTGTGACGCTGGCTGGGACTCCCCCAAAGCGCTGGAGGCGCCCGAAGCATTTGCTGGGGGCAGCGGGCCCAAGGGAAGCATCGGGGATAAGACCCCCTGGCAGGCTGGAGTCCCCCACCAGGGGCCCCCCAGTGGTGGCGTGCGGAGGCAATTCTAACAGGTGTGTAGCTATTGTACCCCATTGTTTCTCTGATCTTCCATACAGGGACTTCTGGTACCAAAGAACTGTAGAGATGTTCCTTACACCTTGCACTAGTAAACAACATAATATTCACTTTCCCCTGGCAGATTTTATACCTGCCTCTGCCAATAGCTCAAATTACA
The DNA here is from genome assembly GCA_003113815.1 of Sphenodon punctatus. Classification (NCBI taxonomy): domain Eukaryota; kingdom Metazoa; phylum Chordata; class Lepidosauria; order Sphenodontia; family Sphenodontidae; genus Sphenodon; species Sphenodon punctatus. The sequence goes on along the minus strand of QEPC01013498.1, from coordinate 7,610,040 downwards.
ATAGCTTAGCACAGGCAGAGAGCATGCTGGGAAATCAATGGCCAACACAAGTATATGATTATACAGAAGTTTGGGAGATTTCCACGGGCCTCAATAGGCAAATATCAGAGTGAATCTTCCAAGAATCAGTAACTGCTACTTCAGCATAGAGTCACTCATCCCATTTATAGACTTGAAAATCAACCTAAAATATGCATTTTCCCCAAACGTCTAAGTCACAAGTTCTTACAGGGTCAGAGTGCATTCAAAATGTTTTCTCCCTGAAATACTGTTTATTATTCTAAATGTGTTTTCTCCCTCTTCTGCTATAGATAAAAGCTGTATACTCCTCAGTGCATATGATAATGATCTATTAATATATTCTTCTCAGACAGTTGAAATTGTTCAGTGCATAAGCTTCATTCCTCTCAACACAACTGAGTTAATACATACTCTGGGGTTTTTTTATTGCTTGGTTACAACACTCCCTCTCTCTCTAAGGAAGACCAGGGAAGGGGACTGATCACATCCATATATCACTCCCAGTGCATGTTTACTTGGTATGATCAACAGTGTAATGATGATAAAGAACCAGGATGTGCCTAACAGCTCAGCTGAGCACCTGAGCAGTAGGAGAAACTGAAGTTTTTGTGCAAACATCCTTATATGTTCTGTTGCCAGAGAGTCAGAGAAACAAAGGAGATAGTTATAAAACTACAGAAAAGATTCCTGATTCTGCCATATCTTGTATGTAATTTGCATTAAAGGTTTGCATGGCTTTACTATAGGAGGACATTTTTATTCTGAAAAGCTGCAATATAATTGCATTTTAATTAAAGTGTTGAGTGGATGGAGGCAGGAAGTCTCTGTAATCTGGAACAAAAGGAATTTAATTCATCTCAAGAAAAAGTAACCTAGCTGATTCACCATTTCTTGATGTCAGAGGTTAAGTCAAGCAGGAGTGGAAAACCTGTGGTCCACAGGCAAAAGCTAGGCAACAGCTGTCTGTTATTTGGCTCCTTTCAAATTCTTGGCTCTAAGCCCCAGATCTACCTCCCATTGCTACATGCTGAAGGGGCATGCTCTGGGAGGAAGCAGCTAATGTAAACCTTGTGCCGATAGAGCCAATGGCAAGAAGGGCTGAATTCACTGTTCTAGGAATATTTTATTGTTAAAACATGGACTCAGCCCCCCAGAAACCTGGGAACACTACTGGGTGCTCTACTTGTAAGGCAGCTCTTTCCCACAAACACACTGGCTAGAATTTTTGAACAAGAGAATTTGATGCAACAGACGTAGTAACAGTCTTGAGACTCACTGTTCTGCCTCTTAGCAAGCCCCCTGATCGCCCTCTCACAAGTTCCATCACCCCACTCACAGTTTGTTGCCAATGAGGGTCCTTGGGGGCGCAGGTTGATCTGTGAGAGCCTTGTCTTCAGTCTGCTACCTGATCCTTTCAGGGATGCTAGAATGGGAGTCTTGTCTTCTGCCTGCCACCTGATCCTTTCTGGGGAGCCTCACTGCTGGAGAAGCAGAACCAGCATGCTGTCCTCAGGGTCTTTTGGCTACTCCTAGAGAAGGGCTATTCAAAGAGTATGGCTGAGCCCTTAAGCTCCCTGGTGTTCCTTGCTGCTGATGGGGCCCATCTCTTGATCCACCCAGCTATGTGGGATCAGAAGGAGCTGGATCAAGGGCAACTTCCCAGAAGAACTTCTACACTGGGTGCTGGTCTCCATCAAAGCTCCTCATTGTCATTGCTGCTTCAAGCACAAAACAGGAACAGCTTCTAACCATCTCAACAAAGATAGGATATTGCACAGTACTAATTAGCTCTTTCTCTTACAAACCAAGAGTTGCAAAACTACTATCTAGAGAAGACCTTTCAGCCAGAATACACAAACTTTTCCTAAGACTTGTTCTTTTCTGTTTGGCCAAGCCCCACCACAATCAATTCTGGGGTGCTAGTAAGTCACAGAGACCCCAACGTGAAACTGACTCAAGTGTCTCAAGTTTGCCCTTTCCAGGGCTCTTGTCGTGTACCCATGGAGCCAAGTCCATTTTTGTCCAGGTGCCCTAGTTTCTCCAGTAAGTCCCACAAATGTTCAAATTGGGTAGTGAGCGTAACCATGCAGATTAGGTACTTTATATACACCCACTGTGTTCATATGGTTCCTCATGCTCTCCTAGATGAGCAGCAGAGAGCATCCCCCCCCCCCTTTTCGGGTTATACTGGGTTAGTTCCCAAATGTAAGAGATGAAGTAGTTCAAATGATATCTTTCATTGGACCAATTTCTGTTGGTGAGAATATGCAAGCTTTCGGGTCACAAAGGGCCCTTCCTCAGAGACAGCAGAGATAAGGAGGCATGTGAAAGGGTCTCCTACCCTGCCCTGAGCAGCCACCCAGTCATGCGTTTTGTGTCTTTAGACGTAACGGCAATCGAGTGCTTAAGATATTTGGCAAGTGACTGTGCCTTGTGTCTAAGCACCAGCACTATTTTTGGCCACTGGTCTGCCCCCCGTTAGCCTCCCATTAACTCCTCGTTAGTTGCATGGATGTCTTGGGTGCAGCAATTGAGTGTTTTCCCTCTCCCGATGGCTAACAGTGGGTGTTTTTACACACATTTCTCCTGGATGTTTGCTGTAACATCCAGAACTTTCTGTGTGTCTAAATCACTCATCCAGATCTTAAACATCCGGATCTTTGAACTTCTGCATGAAACTTCTCCCAGAACTTTTGTGTGTAAAAGGTTCTCCTGGTAAACTGCTTTGCTCCAAGCAGCGGTGGTCACTTGGTTTTCATGGCAGCACCTCATGTCTACAGCTTTGGCTACTTTAGTCTGCCTCAGGGCGGTGTTTGTGTGAAGAATGCATCCAGGAACTGGGCAGTGTGTGTGTGAAAAATGAATCCAGAACTGACTTGTGGATTTGTAAACCCAGAAGACTGAAACATCCGGAACTTTAACGTGTGTCTAAAAATGCCCAATTTGTGTCTAAAGACATCGGGTGGTGGGTTCACAGCCATTTCCGGTCTGTCTGCCCTGATTCTTCCCTGAAATCTCCACTCCGTGCCACTGCCAAACAGCTTGTTCCTTGCTGCACACTTTCTTTGTGCTCTCCCAAAGCACCTGGGGAGTGGGGTGAGCAGTGAAGAATGAGCTGTTTAGCTGCAGCACAAAGTAGAGGATTTGGGGCAGACCCGACGACTCTCCCGCATGGACTACAACTCCCAAAATTCCATGGTAGTGTTTCTGCAAGGAGTACTTCTGGCATGTGGGACAGACAGGACCCTGATTAGCCCCTGGATATGGAAAGAGAGTCATTGCCTCTTAAGTACTGCAATGTATTAAACATGGGGAAACAAGCATGGCTATACAAGGTGTCAAAGCACATTCAGCCACCCCTTTCCATTGCATCTAAAGGTGCCTATTATCTCCACATACCTTCCCTAAATCTCTTTGCAACACCCATATCCAGGCAGGACTGGTGCAAGGAAATAGGTAGCCTCAGGCAGCCACTGTCCCCACCCTGAAGTTTACCGATAGCTGGAGGGGGGCAGGAGAAGCAGCAGCAACAACAGTGAGGAAGGGGCAGGAGAGGCACCTCCTTCAACTTGCCACCCTGGGCAGTTCTTCCCCTGATCCAGCGTGAAGTTTAGTGGCAGTGGCAGCAGGATTTCCCTCGATCCTGCTGCTGCCGCCACTAAACTCCACGCTGGATCAGAGGAAGGGGCGCCTCTCTCGTCCCCCTCCAGTGCACAGCTGCAGCAGTGGGACAGCTGGGGAGCAAGAAAGCTGCCCATTTCAAGTTGCCACCACAGGCCTAATGGTAGTGCCGGCCCTTTTATCCAGGGACATGTGTTAACTGAAATGCAGTAAACATTGGCCCATTCCCACATCCGTCTGCAGCCCACACCCTCCAGCTCCTTCACCATGTACTGCAAATTTCTCCTTAGTGCTCTTTCCGATAATTATTTTATTTTAGTACTGAGGGTGTTTTCAGATGTTGTGATAGCCTGCATTTCCACGCCTTGAGCTGCAAGGATATGGAGGCTATTGTAACAGCAGAAACAGCCACCAGATGTTAGCCTGGGGCAATTCCTGGGCATTTCCTTAGCCCAACACTGCTGGGAAATGGCTGCCTGACCGGGTGTAAAGCATGTTGTCATGTTAGAATGGCTGCTTTACCTACTGTGGTGGCGGCGGCGGCAGCAGGGGCCGGATGCCATGGCGGCCATCATTGGCTGCCATGACCACTTGTCAGGCGGGGGGCGAGCCACTTCACATAGCCTAGGGGTAAGAATGTGCAGACACATGTCCGTGCTTCTCTTCAGCCTCTCCCCAACCCAGTCACCATAATGTTTGTTTGGCGATTGGGCTTAGTCCCGGCTGGAATGATGGCTCCTGCCACCACCCAGAGAAGTCCATGGTGGTGGCAGAATCCATCACGTTTGAAAGCGCTCTGACACAACTGGACACTCTGACTTAAGTACGAATATGAAATATGAGAATTTTGATTGACAGAGGTCAGCATCTCATGGCATTTTTGGGTGACCCACTGGCCATTTTTAAATTGGCAACATTGTCTCAAGACATACCTCTGATTTAGGGACAAACCTTCAGAGCCATTTATCATATTTACATAAACCAATCCCTCATGTGAACACTGGAGTCCTGGAGCAGACACCATACAGCCTGTCTGTGAGTGCTACTGCAGTCTAAGTGCTGGAATAGCATTGGCTTCGCTTATGTGTCAATTAGAGAAATATGCTACTCTAACTCTACTACAATTATCTAATATAGCACTTTCCTCATGACTATATATAAAGTTCAGCTACAGTCTCCAAATAACTCCCCAGTAGGTGGTTGATGGACGATTAATCAACTTCTAAATAATTGTTCCTCTTCTACTTCCTTGTGTGTTTATTGGATTTATTTCAGTTTCACCTTTCTTCTCAGTTCTGCACAATACTAACAGTGTCCTCTGCTGTACACAACTAAAATGACAGCCTAGTACAAATTAGCTTTTCAGATTTCATTTCACCAGCCCATGCTCAAAGTACAATGAATCAGGGGATTGTTGGACTTTTCCAGGAGCTGCTCAATAAAATTCTGCCACCAAAATAAAGGAAGGCTTTGCATGAATTTGTTTTTGTGGATCTAATCCTTCCCTTTCTGGATCTTGCTATATTTTTCCTGTGTGGAGAAAGTCAGGTTGTCGTGTTGGTCCGAAATTTAGGCAACAGAGACAAATTAGTACAGTGATATCTTTTATTGAACTAACTCCAGTTGGTGGAGGTATGCAAGCTTTCAGAACCCACAGAAAGTCCAAAAGCTTGCATACCTCCACTGACTGGAGTTGGTCCAATAAACGTTATCACTGTACTAATTTGTCTCTATTGCTCTGTCAAAGATTAAACTCCTGTGTTTCATAAAAATACTTCTGAAATACTTGTTTTCATAGTGGATTTTAATATCATTAAATAGCAAAATAGATACCATAGCAAATTTACTATTCAGTAAATGCCACCGTGGTTAATTACTCTGCTGTAAAGTATTCATGTATACAAGCACAAACGTTGGAGTTAGTTGGCTATCACATGGGGGGGTTCCGTCTGTTTTGGGGGGACCAGGGGTCCTGTCTAACAAAGCTACTAGGGATGCTGGTCTGGATGTGTCTGATTTGGTGGCAATGCATCCCTGAAACTGGCCAACATTTTTTTTAAAAGGCCTGTGCGCTTGCACAGGCGTTTGGCTGCTGGGGATGCCTTTGGGGGCTTGTGGGAATGTTTTGGTGTGTTTATGTGTGGCTTTCTGGTTTTTATATGGGTTTTGTTCACTTGATGAGGTGGAGTGTTAAATACTAATCCCCCCCCCCCATGCACACATAGCAGAGGGTGAGGGGGAATTAGTATTTAATGCCCCATGATTCAATTGAGGTTTTGAAATAGTGAGATGTAACGGTTAGTCTGGTGATCTTATGGGTGTTAAAAATGCTGGAAATGTGATGTTTGTGATAAAATTGAGCTTTTGAAATCGTGAGATGTAACTGTTAGTCTGGTGATCTGCCAGCTTTTAAATCTGGTAGAGGAGGTGAATATAACCTGCCTAACTGAAATTGCTGGATTAAGTAATGTAATGTCCATCCAATGCTAACCTGGGAACTCCTTGCTGCTGGCTGGGTTATGCCCTGGCTCCGCCTACTTTATCCCTGGCTCTGCTTACTGTATCCCTGGTTCCACCCCTAGGCTAAGCTCCGCCCCTAGTCTAGGCTCCGCCCCTAGGCCCGCTGGCCCAACCGCGGCTTTGCCACAGGCGGGCCGGCCCAGTCTTACTGCCCCAGTGCCCCTCCAACATCAAAACCCACCAGCTGCCCCTGGTTAGAGTGTCTGTGTGAAAAGGGCCAACCTCTTTGCAAGCAGCTATGCCACTGATGCAAATTGTACATGGGCAGGGGATATTTTTTGTGGGAATCCATTGTTGAAATACTGACATCAGGGCAGTGAACATGGGTATTCAAAGCAGATAAGTACGGAGGGATGACCTGCATACCTCCCTTAAGTTAGTGTGCGATTGGGCCTTTGCTGCGGTGGGCCCTGTCACGGGTTGGAGGTCCGCACCCCCACTTTACCGGTTTTGAGTGACTCAGTTTCCCTCGCGTACAGCCCACTTGAATCAGTTTTTCTCTCTGGCCGATTCAAGCCTGCCACAGGGACAACCCGTTTGTCATCCAAGGGCCCAATCCTTCCCGTTTACAGACTCTTTCTCTCTGGGTTCGCAAGAGCTTGAGAGCCCTTGTTGTTCACTTGTGTTCCAATGTTAGACACAGACACTTCTTCATAAAGATAAGAAGTCAGTTTATTGATTACATAAGCAAGATTGTTGATACAGAGTGGTTACTAGAAATCAAAGGTAAATATAATGCATTCCTGACCTATACTGGTTGAATTCCTAAATAAGCATCTTACCCTA
>QEPC01013498.1:7435004-7601582 GCA_003113815.1 Sphenodon punctatus | reverse complement strand
ATTTTAATCTGCCAATACCCCTTGGTCATGTCTAGGGTAGTCAGATAGTTAGCCCTGGCAATCCTTTCAATCATGTCATCTGTTCTAGGCATGGGATATGCATCTGACACAGTAATGTCATTTAGTTTACGATAATTGACACAGAACCTTATGGAGCCATCAGGTTTAGGCACTAAAACCACAGGGCTCGCCCATGGACTATTTGAAACCTGTATGACTCCCAGTTTCAACATTTCCTCGATCTCCTGCTGGATCTGTGTTTGGATTTTCCTGTTTGTGTGAAAGGGACTGGACTTGACTGAACCCTTGGTTCCTGTCTCAATGGCATGCACAATAATATCTGTTTCCCCAGGTTTGTTTGAAAAGATTCCTTTGTATTCCTGCAGGAGTTGCATCATCTCTTGCCTTTGGGAGATGCTGAGGTCTGTGGAAATGCCAATTTCCTCCAGAGATTCAGTTCCCTGGCTCTCCTGCAGGAGGTTTGGTAGGGGGTCAATCAAGCCATCAGCTGTGGCATCTCCTTCTACCACTGCAGCTTGACAAGCCTGTATGTCCCTATCATGGTAATCTTTGATTCTATTTACGTGAAACTCTTGTGCCGGTGTTCTGGAGTTGGGTTTATTCACACAATAAGTGACCTCATTCTTCTTATCAATTATATGATATGGGCCATCCCAAATGACTTGCCCGCCCACCTTGTTAGTTGGTTTCATAACTAGTACGGTGTCTCCTGGGTTATAAGATCTGTCTTTGACTTTCTTGTCATATGTTATCTTCTGGGCCTCTTGGCTGCTGGCCAGGTTCCCTTGGGCCTCCTTCAACATGCAGGTTATTTTCTCTCTGAATTGCTGGACATATCTAGTTATAGGTTGTCCTTCCGTTTCCTCTAAGTTTTCCCAGGAGTCTATTACCAGGTCTAGGGGACCTCTCACATTCCTCCCAAATAGCAATTCAAAAGGAAAATACCCGGTAGATTCCTGGGGTATTTTCCTATATGCAAATAGGAGGTATGGCAACAGTTTGTCCCAATTATTTGCTCTGTTGCTCATAAAGGTAGTTAGCATTTGCTTCAGTGTCCCATTAAATCTTTCCACTAACCCATTTGTTTGGGGGTGATATGGAGCTGTCTTTATGCGCTTCACATCACATATCTTCCAGAGCTGTTGGAAGATATTGAAGAGGAAATTTGCCCCTCTATCTGTTATGATATGTTTGGGAAAACCCACCCTACTGAAAATATCCATTAATGCGTCTGCTATACTGGGGGTGTCCACATTCCTCAGTGCTGCAGCTTCGGAATATCTAGTGGCATAATCTACTACAACTAGTAGGTATTTTTCCCCCAGAGGTGGAGGCTTTTCTCATGGGACCTACAATATCCATCCCCACCCTATAAAAAGGCACTTTTATAATAGGGAGTTGGTGTAAGTGCATCTTTTTTGGGTCGTTCCCTTTCTTGTTCCTCTGGCAGGAGTCACACACCTTGCAGAATTCTTTAACGTCTGCTTTCATGTCTTGCCAGTTAAAGTTTAATTGTAGTCTTTGCAGCGTTCTCTTAACCCCTAGGTGTCCAGCAAAGGGAGAGGAATGTGCCAATTTAAGCAAGTCCTTTCTGAACTTTTTGGGCACCACCAGTGTTTTGTGTTGATCCTGCCCCTTCCCATCACTTCCCTGGGGTAGGCTCTTATAAAGTAACCCATGTTCCCGGGAGTATTCTACCCCATGTGATGCAGTTGGGTTTCCCTTCTCGGCTGCTTCCCTGAAGAGTGATATCCTTTGTCAGTTCTACTCTGAATTCAGTTTGTGTTGCAGTCAAGTTTTTTTTTTGCGAATTCTAACCTTAGGTCTATGTCTTGCTCCTCCCCATTTGGGTCAGAACTCTCCAGGTCCCCTTCTGGCCCTGTCCTGGCCACCTATGCTGGCTGGGATTGGGGTTCAGTTAGGGCCTGATCCCCCGTGGGGTTCAGTGGTTGAGGTGCAACCTGTTTAGGGCTCTCCAAGCCTTGTTACCCCTCTCCCTCCCTTTCCTGGGTGCTCTTTGGCTCCCCGTGTTCCTGGGGTAGAGGTGCAACTTTTTTAGGGCTCTCTGAGCCTTGTTGCCTTTCACCCTCTGTTCCCAGGTTGCTCTCCAGTTCCCCATGTTCCTGGGATTGGGCACGTTACAGTAGTCTAACCAAGAGGTGATAAGGGGAGAAAGGTGAGAGCAGGGGAGGCCAGTGAGAAGGAGCTTACAGTAAGTGAGGCCAGAGATGACCAGGGCATGAACAATGGTTTTGGTAGAGGAGACAGAGAGAAAAGGGCGAATCTTAGCAATGTCATAGAGGAAGAAGCGACAGGATTTGGAAACAGAGTCAATGTAGGGGTTTAAAAGAAGGGTGAGTCAAAGATGAAGCCTAAGCTATGGGCTTGGGGGACGGGAAGGATGGTGACCCCATTGATGAGGATCGACAGGGAAGAGGGAGAGGAAGGATGAGGGGGGAAGATAAGTAGTTCTGTTTTAGCCATGTTTAGTTTGAGTTGACGTTGAGACATCCAGGTAGAGATGTCAGAGAGACAGCTGGTGAGGCGAGCTTGAATAGATGGAGAGAGAGAGGGAGTAGAGAGAGACAGTTGAGTGTCATCAGCATAGAGGTGATATTGGAAGCCATGGGAGGCAATGAGTTTGCCTAGAGACAGGGTATAGATAGCGAAGAGGAGAGGGCCAAGGACAGAGCCTTGGGGAACACCAACCAAGAGTGGAAGAGAGGAGGAGGTGGAGTTGGCAAGAGACACATTGAAGGAGCGGTCAGAGAGGTAGGAGGAGAACCAGTTGAGGACGGAGCCATGGAAGCCAAGGGAGTGAAGTGAATCCAGCAAGAGTGAGTGGTCAACAGTATCAAAGGCAGCAGAGAGGTCAAGGAGGACAAGAATGGAATAGAGGCGGTTAGATTTAGCCACAAGAAGATCATTGGTGATCTTAGCGAGAGCAGTTTCACTAGAGTGAAGGGGGCGAAAGCCAGATTGGAGGGGGTCAAGGGAGGAGTTGGCAGAGAGGAAGTCAAGGCAGCAGGAGTAGACAACACATTCAAGAAGCTTGGAAGCAAAAGGAAGGAGTGAGACAGAACGGTAGCTAGAAGGGTCAGAGGGGTCAAGAGTGGACTTTTTGAGGATAGGAGAGACAGTGGCGTACTTGAAGGTGGATGGGAAGGAGCCAGTAGAGAGGGAGAGGTTGATGATGTGCATGAGGGGAGGGGCAACAGTGGGAACAATGGAGGTCAGGAGGCGGGAGGGGATGGGGGCAAGGGGGCAAGTGGAAGGGTTGGAGGAGGAGAGCAGGGAGGAGATTTCCTCAAGGAAGGTTGGAGGGAAGGAGTACAGGAGAGAAGGATGGGGAGGAGGGAGAGGGGAGGGAGTAGGAAGAGGAGAGAAGTGGGAAGGAAGAGGAGAGAACTGGGAAGCGATGTCAAGGCGGATCTTGTGGATTGAGGCGGTTAACCAGTGAATACTCGGTGGGTAATGTACTTGTTTGAAAATACCTGTAGTCCCGTCGCCAGTGGACAGAAAAGTGCTTCTTCTTATTCCTGCTCTGGCTCCGAGATGAATATGTTACTATCTGTACCTTCTGTTTTGGCTCTGACACGGGTAAGTAAGGTAAACCCATTGCAGGTCATTGCCGACTAAAGGATGTGGGGGCACCAGATAAGGGTGCTACCTGGGCACTGCCAGGAGTGGTCAGGAGCACAGCAACACATGATGGTCACATGGAGGTAACACACAGGAGCACCTGAATAGGAGCACAGGGAATGGGCCACTAATGCTATGGGAACATTCCATCCACAAGAGCAGCAACCAGCCCCAGCGGTGGAGCGGTCGGTGGAGGAAGGGGGAAGCTGGGTCTAACAGTCAGAGATCACAGCAGGCCACAGCAGTAAAGGCCTACAAGGAGCCTACCCCCAGTGGTGAGGTGAAGAGGATGAGGGGGAGACCCCCCAAAAAGTAAACCCCCCCCCCCATGTACAACCCAATCCAACAAAGTGAAGTCTATAACAAAGACATACCTGGCTTTCATTAAATCATTTCTGTGTGATCCTAGGGAACAGTGGGAACCGATTGCAATCCTCAATGATGGGCAAGGTCAGGGAGCGAGTGATACATGACACCAGGGCAGTCAGTTCTGGCAGGTGACCTGAATGAGTGACTTGACAGGCAGATTACAGAGGGCACATGGGAGGGAACAGGGTCAAGGTCCAGAGTGCCTGGCCAAACAGGCCAATGGAGCAGCAACAGTGCAAGGATTCAAAGGTGGGTGCAGAACACTAGACCTTCTAGGCCCATCCACCCATTTCCACCCGCTGCAGTGACTGCAGATGCAACCTGGGAGAAGGTACTCCCCACCATGGCCGGTGGCCACACAGAAGGGCCAGACCATACCACAGTGGGTCCCTACCTGCTGCACAGAAGTAACAGATGTAACAGCATGAACAGGAAAAGTGAACAGGAAAAGTGCCAAACACAGTTGTCAGTTGTGCCTAGGAGGACTGTGATACAAAGAAAGCATGCAGCTACAAGCCACTAAGGGTTATGTATCAAGCAAGGTGATATGCATACCAGAGACTTAGTCTACATGCAGTTCCACCACTCAGGTTGGATGCACAGGATGGACCCAAGGTATAAAGGTAAAGAGTCGAGCACCCATGCCAAAACTGGAGAGATGGGGGCCATGCCATGGTCCAGTCCTATGCTACTATGGAGAGTAGCTAGGACACACAGAAATAAAAACATGAGAAACATCCACAAATACCTGTACAGTTTATTCACAATGAATGATAGGCTGCAGCCACCATAAGGTTGGATTTAGTTCCCTGCCTGCTGATGTGCAATGTGTCTGCACAGGGAATCCCTGTTCTCCTTAGAGACCCGGTGAAAGGCACCGCCCCGCACATGCTGGTACATGGGCATGGGAGTTGTTCTGTGGTAGAGGATTGTCCGAGGTACGAAGGATGGGTGTGTGCTGGAGGTCAAACTGGCTCCTATTTAACAACAGTCTCCATCTCATCTTGAGAACTCCGAAGGCCCGTTCCACAACAGAATGCACTGAGGACAGCCGCATGTTGAAGAGGACCCTGGCAACTGGCTAATGTTTCATCAGCCATGGTGTGAGGGGATAAGATGGATTGACAATGACCACTGGCTGCATGGGGACACCTTCAATCACCCAGTACAGGTTGAGAGTGATATCCCCATCAAATATCCTTACATAGAATGGAGAAGAACATAGTATCCGTGCATTGTAGCTCCTCCCCAAGATGCTCCATAACACATCAGTGAAGAGGTTACGGTGATTCATGACTGCCTGTAAATTCACCAAGAGCAGGCCCTTTTGATTAAGGTAGTTGTCTTTGCTGTTAGGTGGGGCAGAATATTGTGATATAGGTGCTGTCTATCACTCTTATGCAATGTGGAAAGCCAAGGTCTTTGAAGCCACGTATCACCTCCTCTGGGTCCACAAGATGTAGGACATACTCAATCAGGAGTTCCAGTAGGAGATCACAGACGTCGTGGAGTGCCCTGCTCGCTGTAGATGCCCCCACACTGAATTGTTCAGCAACACTCCTATGGGAATCCGGGTTGGCCAAGTGCCAGATGGTTATAGCCACTCACTTTCCGGGATGGATCGTGTAGCAGGGGGTCTTTCCAGGGCCACACAGGGGTGCTGGGGTGTCTCTAGGGAATTAGCTCTACCCCGCTGCCATGCTTATTCAGCCTGAGCCTCGGTTGAATCCTTCCCCCCACCCCAAAGGGGGTACCCTCCTATAGGACCCAACACAATCTCGCTCAGAGGGTATTAGTCCACAATCCGTTATTAGACTCAGTGTCCAGTGTACACAATTCCTGGGCTGCCGGCTCAGTGTTCTCCACCCTGCAGGCCCAGGTCAGTCTCTCACAAGCTTAGGAGCACCACAAAATCAAGCCCCCTTGTCCATCTAGCCAGGCCTCAAAGCCCCAGGCTCAGTCCAAGCCTTCCCCAGGCACGAGGCTCCCTCCTGGGCACAGCTTCTCCTCATTACCTGGTTCCCCAGTCTTCAGCACCTTGGAGAGCATAGAGTGAGATGGGTGTCCTTCTTGGCTTCCTCCAAGAAGATGTTGCTCCTTCAACTCCCAGGCAGAGACTGTCTTCCTCTCTGCCTTCCAACCCCTTATGTAGCCAGAGTGGGCGTGGCCCACAGCACAGCTGCCCTTAAAGGGCCAGTGTCCTGCCTACTTTGGCACCTTAGGACCAAGCCTGTTTTCTCACAAGCTGGCTCCTTGGCATGGGCTAGCTTCCCCCAGACCCATGTGTACGGCCCACTGGTTGGCACCCTCAGCTCCCTCTTAAAGGGGCAGCAGCCGCACCGGACTGCTCCCTGCTACAGATCAGGTCCAGAATGTTGGTGCTGCGCCACTTGAGGTGGGGGACTAGGACATCGGCTATCTGGGCCAGCAGACTGCGGGTCATCCGGAATTTTGTGGTCTGCTCCTCATCCATCCAGGTGGTTAGGATGGTCTCCCACCAATCACCACTTCATGGTCTCATCCAACCCAGTTTCTGGGTTGGAAGGGTCACATGTATGCCATACACATTCGGGGCACCCTGGACCAAACGAGATGGATGTGGCTCGATTGGACCTTGCTCATGAATGCTAGGCACCTGGCACGTACCCTCCTGACCTGTCGCATTGCTACCCATTTGTGCAGGGCGCAGGTGAATCTCCGGTGGGAATAGTAGGTATTCCATTGGGTGGCTGGGACTAGCAGCTGTGCCCACTGCTCATTAGCAGCAGTCAGGAAGGTGAAGCAGGTCCTGATGTTCAGGAGGACAACACACATGCCTTGAACAGTGTGGTCTGGCATTCTAATCCCACCACCATGACCACTCCTCGAGCACCCACCACCTCTCCCAGTGAACACACCCCACACACTCACCAATGCTCACTCCCCCACTGAACACATTCAAAACCTTTCACACACTGCTCTCTCCCCCACTGAACACACTCCAAATCTCTCACACACTGCTCTCTCTCCCACTGAACACACTCCAAACCCCTCACACATTGCTCTCTCCTCCACTGAACACACTCCAAACCTCACACACTACTCTCTCCTCCACTGAACACACTCCAAACCACAAACACCTCCAACTCGCCACAGGGCTCAAAGACAACCAGGTAACTTATGTAGGTGCACAGTGTGTTGGGGGTGGTGGTGGCCTCGGTGGTGTAGCTACATGAGTGTGATCCACTCCATTGATGGCTCCCCCTTGGTCTCCGGACCCATCACAACAAGCACACCCCTTCTGCCCTGCGTACTGGGGAAGCACCAGGAACAATTACGACTGGTGCTTCCCCAGGTTTGTATTCCCTTGTTCCCGGTGGTCCTGGGTAGCCCCTGGTTGCAGCAGCATGATTCCCATATCAGTTGGTCCCAACGATGACTTTATTTTCACAGTCCTCACTGTATCCGTGCTTGTCTTTGTCCACTGCCGACCAAATTGACCCTGGCAACCCGAAACGTGGCGTCATCTTCAGGGGTCCCAGATATTCTAAAAGAATATGCAGACTATTGCGATGTCTTCAGTGAGCAACAGGCAGTGGAATTGCCACCGCACTGAACGTACGATTGTCCCATTGACCTATTCTCGGGCAAGGAACCTCTGTTCAGCCAAATTTATGCTCTGTCAGCCCCGGAACTCCAAATATTGCGACAATACATTGATGAGAACCTGAGGAATGGATTTATCAGGCACTCCTGTTCCCCGGCTGGAGTGCCTATTTTCTTTGTTCCTAAGAAGGACAGGCGGCTGAGACCCTGTGTGGTCTATCGGGGCCTTAATAGTATCACCGTGAAGAACTGATACCCGCTCCCCTTGATCCTGGAGCTCCTCAATCGCCTCCAAGGGGCATGTATCTTTACAAAGCTGGACCTGAGAGAAGCCTACAACCTGCTGCGAGTTAGAGAAGGCAATGACTGGAAGACGGCCTTTCGCACAAGGTATGGCCATTTTGAATATTTGGTCATGCTGTTTGGCCTAGCAAACGTACCGGCCACCTTCCAACACCTGGTCAAGGACATCTTTTGGGACATTCTGGATATTTATGTCATCGCCTACCTCAGTGATATTCTCGTGTATTCCACCTCTCGCGAACAACATGTGACCCATGTCTGAGAAGTATTACAACGCCTCCGAACACATCGGCTTTACTGGAAACAGGAAAAGTGCGCGTTTCACATTACCACTGCAGAGTTCCTAGGTTTTGTGATTAGCCCCACCGGAATCATGATGGACTTGTGAAAGGTTGAAGCATTACAGTGGTGGCCCGCTCCCAAGGCGGTTAAGCCCTTGCAGCGCTTCTTCGGGAGCACCAGTTATTACCAGCATTATATACCCAGCTATGCAGAGATCACGGCACTGTTGACACTGTTATTACGCAAGAACCAACCCTATACCTGGGGTGCCCAGCAGCAAGGTAGTTTTGAGTACTTGAAATGAGTATTCACTACAGCCCCTATTCTGCAGCATCCCGATTGCAAAAAACTGTTTTATGTGGAAGCAGATGCATCCGACATCTTGATCAGGGCAGTACTACTGCAATCCGCAACTGATACCGACCATATGCTGCCTTGCGCCTACTATTCCTGGCAACTGACTCCCACAGAGTGTGACTACACTATCCTGGACTGGGAACTCCTTGCTATTAAAGCCGCCTTCGAGACTTGGCGACATTATCTTGAAGGCGCACAGCATCCCATAACTGTGATAACAGACCACAAGAACTTAACCTTCTTGCAAACTGCCCATATTACCAATGCGCATCATGCTCGTTGGGCACTGTTTTTATGCGCTTCTCGTTCATTATCCGCTACCGACCTGGTAGGTTGAACACACTTGCGGTTGCTCTTTCTAGGTATAACGAAGAACAAGTCACCCGCAAACACGCCCAAGGGCCCATACTTGAGGGGAAAATCTTTGCTGCCACGTGCCTGTCCCTTACGGACCTGCATTGAGCAGGTAGCATGGAATTGTCCCTGGTGGATGATCCGGAGTACACTATGAAAGACGGGCTAATTACAAAATGGGATCGCATTGTAGTTCCACCCTCCTGCCAGCAACAAGTCTTATGGGCACACCACGAAGCCCCCCTGGCCGGCCACCCAGGAATCGAAAGAACCCAGAAGCTAATCCAGCAGTCCTTCTGGTGGCCTACCCTCACCCAGGATGTCCGTCGCCACGTTACCAGCTGCGCTGTGTGCGCTCGCACCAAGGTTCCCTGGCAAGCACCTACAGGGCTCCTCCAATTGGTCCCCTTGCCCCTTGGCAACGGATAGGGCTCAATTTTGTTCTGGAATTGCCCCCGTCATGCCACTACACCGTAGTACTCGTGGTAGTAGACCACTTTACAAAACTAGCACATTTTATCGCATGCAAAGGCCTTCCAACAGCATGTCATGCCACATTGCTCTTTGTTCGACACATTCTGAAACTCCACAGTTACCCCCAAGAGATCATCAGCGATGGGATCGCAATTCATTTTGCGCTTCTGGAAAGTACTATTTCAAGCACTCCAAGTGACCCTTAAACCCACCATGGCCTACCACCCGCAAGCTAATGGTCAGGTGGAACAGGTAAACCAGAATATGGAACAGTTTCTTCGCTGCTATATTAACTACCTGCAGGATGACTGGTACATATGGCTCCCGTTAGCGGAGTTCGCATATAACAATGCCCCGAATGCCTCGCTAGGGACATCCCCTTTTTTGTGTGTCCTATGGGTTTCACCCCTGGACAGGGGCTGTCAATGTACCTCCAGTCCCTGTACCCGCTGTGGGTGCGCTGGTTCGCCACATTCAGGAAGCCCAAACCATTGCTAAGAGAGTCCTAGTGCAAGCTCGTCAACAATATAAACAGCAGGCCGATGCCCATCGTCAAAAGGGGCCCTCGTTGGACCCCAGCGATCTCGTATGGATTGATTGCTGGCGCTACCCTTCAACACGCCCTTCTTCCAAGCTAGATGCACGATATATCGGCCCATATCCAATTCTCCGCCAAGTAAATGAGATCACATACATAGTAAAATTGCCCCCACGCATACAGATCCACACCATGTTCCATGTGTCCCTATTGAAAAAGGCGACCACTGTAGAGGACCCGGACCACTCACCAACTCCGGGTCCGGTGGTGGGCACTGATGCGAATGGGGATTATGAGGTTCAGGCCATATTGGATGCAAAACTCAGCCGTGGGCAGTTGCATTACTTAATAGATTGGGTGGGCTACGGCCCTGAGGAATGCTCCTGGGAACCGGCAGCAAATGTGTCAGCCCCCCAGCTCATTCACACCTTCCATTTGCATCACCCCACAAAGCCCGAACCCTCCTGGGCCCTGGGGAGGAGCCCTCAGGGGGGGTATTGTAAGCCCCGCTCTTGGGCGGCAGCTTTGGGGTTCTGGGGCGCGTACCTGGTGACGCCGTAGGGAGACAGAGCTTGGCGCGGCTTCACCCGGCGCCGCCCAGCGCTCTTCACCGTGGGTGCCGGTTGCCACAGGGACCGGCCCCGCGTTGCACTCCATGGACACACTTCTGTTGCCTGCACATAGCACTGACGTGGCCCCGCCCACTCTGCGGTACTCCGAGCGCCTGAGGGCGCACGTGGGGGTGGGGCCATCAGCATAAAAGCCAGCGCTGGGCTGGAGCCCAGCGCTGGTGATTGCAGAGAAACCAGCCCCTGCTTGTGAAGCTAAGTAGAGTGCTTATCACTGTGATACTTGTCCCTGAGAATTGTGTACGTGTGGTGTGTGTGTTTGATAATATTGAGCCCCAAGAGACTGAACCCTACGTGCGTCTGTGTTTCCTTGTGTTGCCTGCTGGTTGCCTCTAGTTGCGTGTGTTCTGCCTCCACCCCAGTGACAGGCAACCATGGTCCTGTCCCAGATGGTCAGCAGCCCGACGCATCAGGGGGGACATACTTTAGACCTTGTGTTTTGCACCGGTCTTGAGGCAGGGGGTCCATTGGTGGGAGAGATATCAGCTGTGCCCTTGTCATGGACAGATCATTACCTCCTGCAGACCTCTCTCCTGGCGCATGTCTGCTCCCAGATGGGCGTGGAACCAATTTGAAAGGTCCGCCCCCGTAG
Organism: Sphenodon punctatus; assembly: GCA_003113815.1. Lineage (NCBI taxonomy): Eukaryota > Metazoa > Chordata > Lepidosauria > Sphenodontia > Sphenodontidae > Sphenodon > Sphenodon punctatus. Next base: position 7,590,436 of record QEPC01013498.1, on the reverse strand, counting down.
ACTGATAGAACCAGAATGGTTCTGGAAGACTCTGGGGGATATACCTTCTGATCTGGATGACCGTCTCATTGATGACCTCATTGGGCTGTGGAACATCTTGCTGACGGAGGCCATTGATCGGACGGCTCTGAGACATCTGCTTGCTAGGCGACAGCACCGTAGGCCTTCCTGGTTTTAGGAGGGGCTGCAGATGCTGAAGCAGGAGGAATGGTGGTTAGAGCAATGGTATTGCCATTCAAGTGCTGAAGCCGACAGGTTGCGGCATAGAGCGAGTTTACAAGCCTATGCCATGGTTATGCGGGCAGCAAAGAAGGAATTTTTTGCTGCCCTCATAGCATCTGCTAAATCCCGTCCAGCGGAGCTGTTCCGGCTAGTGCGGGGGCTGATCAGTCCGGCCTCCCTCCACCTTGGAGTGGAGTCATCTAGTACCTGCTGTGACATGTTTGTGCATTATTTTGCATATAAAATCGCTTGGATCCCATGGTTTTGATGCAACATTTTCTGTAGCAGGGAAATTTGAGGTTATGGAAGCCCCACCTTGTCCATGTTTGTGGGATCAGTTTTGGTTGATGACCCCTACTGATGCAGAGGATGTTCTTGGGGTTGTTAGGGCTACCTGTTGTGAACTAGACCCCTGCCCATCCTAGCTGTTTAAGGCCTGCCGGGAGATGATGGGGCCGTTGCTGGCAGGGGTGGCCAATGCCTCCCTCAGGGAGGGCAGGGTGCCGGGCTGCCTCAAGGACATGGTGGTACAACCCCTGCTCATGAAATCATCTCTTGACTTTGACTCCCTTGCCAGCTATTTCCCAGTCTCTAACCTTCCTTTTTTAGGGAAGGTTATTGAGTGGGTGGTGACCCGGCAGTTGCAGGAGCATCTTGATTGTGTCGGTTTTCTTGATCCCTCACAGTCAGGATTTCGTCTGGGTTATAGCACCGAGACTGCGCTTGTGGCGTTGGTCGATGACCTATGCCGGGAACTAGATCAGGGTCGCACGGCCTTGCTGATTCTATTATATCTGTCAGCTGCTTTTGATACCATTGCCCATGAGATGTTGGTGATGTGCCTGCGGGACTAGGAGGGAGTAAGCAGCACAGTTCTTGACTGGTTCCGCTCCTTCCTGGCCAGAAGAACTCAGCGAGTGCTGCTCGGGGATTATTTTTCATCATACCGAGACCACTCATGTGGAGTGCCGCAGGATTCTGTTTTGTCTCCTCGCCTGTTCAACATGTATATGCAGCCGCTTGATGAGGTGGTCAGGAAGTTTGGCGTTCGGTGTCATCAATATGCTGATGACACCCAGCTTTACCTCTCTTTTTCATCGGACCCAGACCTGGACCCAGACCCAGCAGTATCGGGGAATTGAATGAGGGCAAATTGACTAAAGCTGAATCCTAACAAGACGGAGGTGATGCTGGTGGATAAGGTGGAGGGGGTGACGGCCCCCATCACTGATGGGGTCTTCCCTCTGCTGGTTCCTCAGGTATGGAGTCTGGGCGTGCTCCTTGATTCACAGCTCCGCTTGCATGCTCATGTGGAGGCTGTGGCAAGTACTACCTTTCGCCTATTACATCTGGTGTGTCGGCTTCGGACGTACGTTTCAGACCCTGACCTGGCTACTGTCATCCATGCTTTCATCACCTCTAGGCTAGACTACTGTAACATGCTGTACGTGGGGCTACCCATGGTGATGGTTCAGAAACTTCAGCTGGTGCAGAATGTGGTGGTCTGTCTCCTGGTGGGACTGGGCCACTGGGAACATATTACACTGGTTCTTCGGTCTCTGCACTGGCTGCCTATAGTCTTCTGGGCCCGATTCAAGATGTTGGTGCTTGCCTATAAAGCCCTAAATGGCCTTAGTCCAACCTTTTTGCAGGACCGCCTCACCCTCTGGGTCCTGGATCGGCCCCTGCAGTCATCAGGGGGTGCTCTTCTTGAGGTCCCCCGAGTCTACCAAGGGGCCACGATGATGGGGAGGGCCTTCTTGGTGACTGCTCCACGGCTGTGGAACTCTCTGCCAGTGGAGGTCCGCCTGCCACGGATCTCCCCTCTTTTCGACACTGTTGTAAAATGTGGCTGTTCTGCCTGGCTTTTGATGGGGAGGATGGGGAGAATGGGTTAGGATGGTGGGTGGTTAGGGTATTTTAATTCCTTCTTGTTTTCATTGTTTTAAGTATTTTTATTATTGTTTGTGAGCCGCCCAGAGCTGCCTGTTGCAGGATGGGCGGAATAAACTTTTAAATAAATAAATAAATAAATAAATAAATAAATGTTTACTGGCTAGGGTAAGCACAGCAGCACCTTCTGGTCAGCGGTGGTGTTGCTGTTGCCCAGCAGGGCAGCAAGGATGCTCATTGTTGCGGGCAGTCAGGGAACCATCCATGTTGCCACGGCCCTTCCCTCCCAATCCCAGCCAGGTTCAGGTCAGGGGTCCCCTTATCATGAGGTTGGGCTCCTGAGATGCATATGGGGCCTCGATGTCACCGGACCCCTTGCATCTCCCTCTTGACAGGTGCTGTAATGGGGTGTGATGGCACTGCTGCCATGTGCACATTCCGATGTGTTCCTCCCCCAGCTCCAGCACTGTCTCATGGTGCTTATCATGCCAGGAATGTTGCAAGCAACTCCCTGGGTTGCTAATGGTGTCTTTGTGTGCCAGGGCACTATCAGCTGCCCAAGTACACTTGCTAACATCCAGTCAGTTCCACCTCACCGCCATTCCTCTTCAAGTACTGCACAGTGTGAGTCTGAAGTGCTCGGCTGTGCCTGGTGGGTGCAGGACATGTGCAGTTGTGGGGGTGTGCATCCATGCGAAGTTGGGGCTGGTGGGGAGTGGCCCATGTGTGCCACTATGCTGCTCGGTACCCTGTGGTAGAGCAGTGATGTGCAGATGTTGCTAAGAACATAAGTAGTGCCATAGTGAGTCAGACCAATGGTCCATCAAGCCCAGCATCCTGTCCTCCGGCAGTGGCCAATCTCGATTGCATGGGAGAAGAACCAACAGTCACAATGGGCAATCCATTCTCCATTGTTCACTCCCAGCTCCCAACAATAAGAAGTTCATCCCGTAAGCTACTTGGTTAATAGTCATTAATGGACCTGCTCTCCAAGAACTTATCCAGTCCTTTTTTAAACCCAGCTATACTACTGGTCTTGACAACATTCTCTGGTAACAAATTCCATAAGTTAATTATGGGTTGAGTGAAAAAGTACTTCCTTTTATTTGCTTTAAATCTGCCAGCAGCTGGTTTAATGGAGTGTCCACTAGTTCTAGTATTATTTGACAGGGTAAGTAACTGTTCCCTATCTACTTGTTCCACACCACACGATTTTATAGACCTCTATCATGTCCCCTCTTGGTCTTCTCTTCTCCAAGCTGAAGAAATCCAGTTTGTCAAGGCTCTCTTTGTACGGAAGCCGTTCCATACCCTTTATCATTCTCAATGCCCTTCTCTGTACCTTTTCAAGTTCAGCTATGTCTTTTTTGAGGTGGGGCGACCAGAACTGCACACAATATTCCAGGTGTGGTTGCACCATCAATTGTATAGAGGCATTATGACATCCTCAGTTTTATTCTCTATCCCTTGGCGAATAACTCCTAACATTCTGTTTGCTTTTTTGACTGCTGCTGCACACTGGGCTGAGGATTTCAGTGTATTGTCCACAATCACTCCCAGATCTTTTTCCTGAGTGGTAACTCCTAGTTTAGTACCCAGCATTGTGTACTCGTTGTTGAGTGATCCCCTCTCCATGGGTGATGACTTCAGTCTTCTATCCCATTACATGTGGCTGCTGAGACATCCTTTCAGGAGCCTTGAATGCCAGCGGAGATAGAGGGATCTGGGCTTCACACTGCAATGCTACCATGCCCATGGGCCCCTACCCAAGGTGGTGTGTGGGGGATGGTGTGTGTGTACTGATCTAAAATCGGCTTTTGATCTTATCCCCAGAGACAGATTATGGCTTAAATTAGAAGCCTCTACTCTAGTTCGCAGTTGCTTTTTCTAATCTGCTCATTATATAGGGATGCTATCTTGTGAGTCAGATTGGACAACAAGGGTCACCTTTCTGATCAAGTGAAGTTCTCTTCTAGGGTCCGGTAGGGATGTATTTTGGTACCCTCATTATTTAATTTTTATATTAATGATTTAATCCCTACTGTTACATCTCTAGAGAACTTCCCGTCTAAACTTGCCCACAAACATCTTGCATGCCTGTTATATGATGGACGATGCAGCAATCGTGTCCCAAACTCTTGTGGGAATGAGAAGGACTCTTAGGGAAGTCTCAGGTTATTGTCATAGAGAAAGGTTAACCATTAATTATGAAGAAAACAGAGAAATAGTTTTCTCTAGGAAGCAACAAAAGTACAAGTGGGTGATGGATGGATGGATTGAACAGGTAACCTTGTTTCTATACCTAGGTGTGTTTTTTTCAGTTTTCAGGTGCATGGTCAGTGCAGTGTAGATCAGCTACAGAACAGGCTGTGAAAAGTGCAGCTGCCATCTTACGATGCTTTAAAATGAGGGGTGGTAATTTTTTGCTTCCAATAATTTGGACTTTTTATGGCTAAATCATTAGTACAGTTGCTTTATGGAGCACAACTCTGGGCCTTGGAATAAAACCCAGGAGATGGAAATTGTTCAATCCTAGTTTTTGCGAGACCTTTTACCTGCTCCTATGGGGACTCCTAATGCTGCCTTACGGCTAGAAGTACGTAGAAGTACAGAAGCCATCATGGTGTGGAGGGCTGCTCTCAGATTTTGGTTGCAATTATCTTTTCTTAATCCCCCGGGTTTGATTTCTTTAGTGTCGATTGATAATAGCTCTAACTGCTGGCTGAGTAAGGTTCAACAAAAAGTGAGTCTCTTAGTCTTCTCAACACTGTATTTAATTTGTCATTGGTTTTCAAAAGCTAGGTGTGAATTAATGAGGCAACTTTCAGATCTAGACCGCCTGGATGACATTGCAAGACTTAATTTGGTCCCTTTTTTCTCTAATTACCTGATGATCTTACCCACTATAGACTCTCAGGCATGATATTTAAAGTGATTTTTCTATAGTCAACCAACGGAACTTGTTATTTAGAGCATGACAGACTGAATATATTCCTTCCAACAGTCTTGGAGGGCCCTTACGAAGCAATTCCGTTTTCTGAAAAGTGTTGCCCTTGTGGATTGGGAGATGTGGAAACGGTCTCCCATATACTTCTTTTTCGTAGACTCTATGAAGGGCTACGGGAAAAATCTCTGTTGAAGGATATGGCTGGGTGTCACCGGGGGGGGGGTCCCTCGACTGCCTCTCCCTTGCGCTCTGCTCACGGTCACCCCACACAGGGTCAGGAACACTCGTGGACTAATGCCCGTCAGGTTAGAATGGTGGCCGTTACCTCCGATTAGGGAGAACAGGCCTCTATCATCATAGGGCGCCACTGAGTGGGATTTCCAGAGCCAGCCCCCCCACACACATGTATTCAGTTGTCCTGGGCACGGGGGGCTAGGATGTAGGGGAAGGTACACCCCGGGGGGGGTAGGTGCCGGGGGCCCCACAGGAGAGGGGGAGAGGGGCACGCACACACAAGCTAGGGTCCACAAGTCAGAAACCTCAGAAAGGGGGGGAGGGGGGCAGCACACACTCACACTCCACAGGCTCAGCTTTCACGCGCACCAACACTCACTTCAGGAAGGTCAGGGAAGGATCACACAGACTTCGGGGCTCCACACGCACTCCACACTCGTTGGGTACTCTCAAGTCACTCAGGCACAACGCTAAGCACTCGGCCGGTTTCCCAAATCACCAGCGCCGCCATGCTGGCGGCGCTGGGCTTTATCCTGAGGGCCCCGCCCCCGTGCGCGCTCACAATCGCTCCGAGCATCGCACCAGGGGCGGAGGCACTCCGACGTTACGTCCTGAGCGCGGGGGCGTGGTTTCCCGCCCTGGGACTCCCGTAGAACGTGCGTGCGTTGGCAGGGGCGGGGCTTGGTGTAGCGGCGAAGGCGGGGGTTGTATTGGGAAGCCCGGCGGTGGAGCTTGAGCTGCGGTCATCTCATTGGGGCGGCGCCGCAGCGCCCCTCCCCCTCGCATGCCTCCCCCTCGCCCCTGAGTCCTGACAGTGGGAGATCTCACAGGGATTATCTTCTTATTTTGTTCGCTGATCATGATAGGAGTGTAACTGCTGATTGGTCACCAAATTCTTGGCCCAGGCAACTGCATTTTCTACTGGGCTTTAGAATTACTGGTCTTTACTGTAGATCCACTAAACAATATACAGTTCCTAGGAAATTCTGAACCACATACTTGCTTTGAGTTGTTTTTATTGAGCTACGCGATCCTCCTGGAGCTTGGTCTTTCTGCCGGCTGAGTTTCAGTGACCAGCGAGCCATAAACTGGTGAGGTTGCAGTTCATCTGCATACTCTCCCAGCTACCTCGGTTGTCAACACCTGAGGACGCCGCGACCCTCCTGGAGCTTGGCCTTTCTGCCGCCCGAGTTCCAGCGACCAGCGAGCCAAAAGGCCATAAGATCACTCGCCAGCAGAATACTACAACAGCAGCAGCTAAGGGTAAGATTGGTACTTCTACCACCTGGTGGCTCCTCAGTGGCCAGTAGGTCAGTCACTCTCCACTTCATTCTTCTCTGTCTCTTCTCTATTACCTATCCTCCCCACCATCATGCCTTCCCTCTCCCTCATTCTCCCCTCTTCCTCCATTTCTTCCTTCCTCTACTTCGTTTCCCCCTGCTCCTTCCTCCCTCCCAGCCCATCACTTCTCGCAAACCTCCTCACACTTCCTCCTCCCCCTTGGCTACCTTCTCCTCCTGCTCCTCCCCCACCTTCCCTGTCTCTCGCCTGCACAGCTGCCCCCTTTCTCCCAATCATATCCCCATTCCCTGCCTTCCCCCGATCAGCTCCCATTCTCCTGCTCACTTTGGAACTGTTGCTCCTCTGCCAATAAAGTACCCTACATCGATGATCTCTTCCTCTCCCACTCCCTCCAGCTCCTTGCCCTTACTGAAACTTGGATCTCCCCCTCCGATTCTGTCACCCCAGCTACCCTCTTCTTTGGGGGTCTCTCCGTTTTTCACTAGCCATGCCCCAAAGGCCGGGGTGGTGGCGTGGGCCTCCTCCTCACTAACTTTTGTCAATTCCAATTGCTTTCTCCTCCCCACTCTCTCTCCTTCCCTTCCTTTGAGACTCATTCTGTGCGCCTCTACTCCCCCCTCCATCTCCGCGTCGCTGTCATATACCACCCCCTTGGCTCTCTCTCTTCCTTTCTCTCTGAATTTGAGTCCTGGCTCACTTTCTTTCTCTCCGACGATACCCCCACTCTCATCCTCGGTGACATCAACATTCACGTTGATGTGCCTTCCCAGCCATCCATCTCTTGTTTCCTCTCACTAGCCTCCTCCTTCAGCCTCCACCTTTGGACCAACTCCCCCACCCACGCTAATGGCCATTCTCTTGACCTCGTCTTCTCTAGGAACTGCTCTGTCTCTGATCTTTCCTTCGATCCTCATCCCATCTCTGACCACTTCCTTGCCTCTTTCAATGTCTCCCACTGTCCCCCTTCCTCTTCCCCTTCTCCATGCCCCTTCTGTGACCTGCAGGCCATTAACCCCCTGGACTTTGCCTCCTCTCTCCCCTCAGTCTTCTCCTCCTCCTCCCGATTCTGCCATTTCTGCTTTTAATGCCTCTCAACCACCCTTGACTCCCTTGCCCCCCTCTCCTCCCGCCCTGCCCGCTCCCACAACCCCCGTCCTTGGCTCACCCCCCAGTATCCGCCACCTTCGCTCCTTCACCCATGCTGCTGAACACCTTTGGCACAAATCCCACTCTCATGGTGACTTCCTTCACTTCCCTCACTAGAGAGAATTACTACACCTACCGCATTGAGTCCTGTTCTCAGGACCCTCGCTGCCTGTTCACCTTTCACTCCCTCCTCAAGCCCCACTATCCTCCTTCTCCCTCTTCCCTTTCTGCTCAGGATCTTGCTTCCTTTTTCACCTCCAAGATTTGCCTCGACATCGTTTCCCACTCCTCTTCCTACTCCCTCCTTCTCTCCTGTACTCCTTCCCTCCCACCTCCCTTGAGGAAATCTCCTCCCTGCTCTCCTCCTCCAACCCTTCCACTTGCCCCCTTGACTCCATCCCCTCCCCCCTCCTGACCTCCATTGTTCCCACTGTTGCCCCTCCCCTCCTGCACATCATCAACCTCTCCCTCTACTGGCTCCTTCCCATCCGCCTTCAAGCACGCCACTGTCTCTCCTATCCTCAAAAAGTCCACTCTTGTTGACCCCTCTGACCCTTCTAGCTACCGTCTGGTCTCACTCCTTCTTTTTGTTTCCAAGCTTCTTGAACGTGTTGTCTATTCCCACTGCCTCGACTTCCTCTCCACCAACTCCTCCCTTGACCCCCTCCAATCTGGCTTTCGCCCCCTTCACTCTAGTGAAACTGCTCTCGCTAAGATCACCAACGATCTTTTTGTGGCTAAATCTAATTGCCTCTATTCCATTCTTGTCCTCCTTGACCTCTCTGCTGCCTTTGATACTGTTGACCACTCACTCTTGCTGAATTCACTTCACTCCCTTGGCTTCCATGGCTCCGTCCTCAACTGGTTCTCCTCCTACCTCTCTGACCGCTCCTTCAATGTGTCTCTTGCCAACTCCACCTCCTCCTCTCTTCCACTCTTGGTTGGTGTTCCCCAAGGCTCTGTCCTTGGCCCTCTCCTCTTCGTTATCTATACCCTGTCTCTAGGCAAACTCATTGCCTCCCATGGCTTCCAATATCACCTCTATGCTGATGACACTCAACTCTATCTCTCTACTCCCTCTCTCTCTCCATCTATTCAAGCTCGCCTCACCAGCTGTCTCTCTGACATCTCTACCTGGATGTCTCAACTTCAACTCAAACTCAACATGGCTAAAACCGAACTTCTTATCTTCCCCCCTCATCCTTCCTCTCCCTCTTCCCTGTCGATCCTCATCGATAGGGTCACCATCCTTTCCGTCCCCCAAGCCCATAGCTTAGGCTTCATCTTTGACTCACCCTTCTTTTAAACCCTACATCGACTCTGTTGCCAAATCCTGTCGCTTCTTCCTCTATAACATTGCTAAGATTCGCCCTTTTCTCTCTGTCTCCTCTACCAAAACCATTGTTCATGCCCTGGTCATCTCTGGCCTCGCTTACTGTAAGCTCCTTCTCACTGGCCTCCCCTGCTCTCCCCTTATCATCTCTCGGTTAGACTACTGTAACGTGCTCTACGTGGGGCTACCTCTGGTGATGGCTCGGAAGCTGCAGCTGGTGCAGAATGCGGCGTCTTGGCTCCTGGTGGGGCTGGGCCACCGAGAGCACATTACACCAGTGCTCCGATCTCTGCACTGGCTGCCAATAGTCTTCCAGGCCCAATTCAAAGTGTTGTTTTTGACCTATGAAGCCTTATACAGTCTGGGCCCTACCTATTTGCAAGATTGCCTCACTTCCCGGGTTCTGGACTGTCCCCTGCGGTCATCTGAGGGTGCCCTGTGTGAGGTCCTTTGGGTTTCCTGGGGGACCACGCAGGACAGGGTGTTCTTGGTGGCTGTGTCACGCCTTTGGAACTCTTTCCCGGTGGGGGCCCGTCTGGCCCCAAACCTCCCGGGTTACTGCAGGAATTGTAAGACCTGGCTGTTCCGTCAGGCGTTTGGCAAGAGAGAAGGGTGAGGGTGGGAGGTGTTGGGTTGAGGGTGTGTGTGTTCTCTCCTCACTTTTACTATTGTTATTATTGTGATTTTTTATATGTTTTATTGTATTTTATTGATTTTGATGTTGTTAGCTGCACCGGGATGCCTGGCAGGAGGGGCGGGGTATACATTTTAAAAATAAATAAAATAAATATTATCTCCGTCCAAAACTCTGCTGGCAGGGTCATCCACCTCGCCCGTCGCTTTGACTATGTGCAGCCCCTCCTCTCCTCACTGGCTCCCCCCTTCCTGAACAAATCCTGCACAAGCTCCTAGTCTTCACCTCTAAAGCTCTTCACAACCTCGCTCCCCCCACCTCTCTGCACTAATTTCCCTCCGTACTCCAGTCCGTGAACTCCGTTCCTCCTCTGTCCCCTCTCTCGCCCTCCCATGCTCCCCTAACCGCTTTCGTCCCTTCTCCCTAGCTGCCCTCCATGCCTGGAACTCCCTCCTTGCCCACATCCGCCTTGCCCCTCCCTTTGTACCTTCAAATCCCTCCTCAAGACCCATCTCTTCCGCTCTGCCCTCCCTGACTCCTCGCTCCCCTCACCTAACTCCTGCTGATACCCTCCATCCAGTACAATCTGTTACCTAAGGTCTGTGTACTCATATCCTCACCACATCGACCAACCAGCCATCATTCTTGATGTAACTATGCCAAAAGCGTGCACCTGGGACCTCGCATCCTCGTGAATGTTACACTCCTTGTCTCTCCCTCTGCTCCCCTTCCTTCGTATCTCCCCCCCCCTCAGATTGTAAGCCCTAAGGCAGGGACTGTCTATTCAATTACTGTATAAAGCACCAGGTACATTGCTGGCACTATATAAATTCTTGTTAATAATAATAATAATTATTATTATTTATTTATTTTATTTGTATTTGTTTTATATCATCATGAACTATATTGTATGCTATGTGTTTTATTTGTTTTACTTGCTAAGGCTACTGGCAATGCAATAATTCATTCACATATCTGTTAAAGGATCCTGTGGGAAAGCTTGCATAGTCTCATCAAGAAAAGTTGGTCCAATATCATGTGAACTTAGTCTCCATGACATTATGGAGAGTCTTGAATTTCAAAATGATCCCTAAAAATTACAAGACATACTATTTGATCATAAGTCATGACATTTCAAACATCTAAACCAAATGATAAACAGATACAAATGCAATAGACCAGGGTTCTAGACAAAATTATAGGCAAATGGATTGGTAGGCACTTTAGGCAGTACTGAAACTAGATCAGAGCAAGCATGCAAGGGCATGCCTGCTGGTAGTGTGTGTGTGTAAATGCATGAATGTGAGTCTGCAAGGGAGCCACGTGAGGATGGCAAAGTTGCCACTTGGTCATTTATTTTGATCGAGCCTTTGATTGATCTTAGGCAACATGGTATTTAAAATTTTACACAAATGTACATAAGTCAACAAAAATTGCCACGCACGGAGGGAAAGAAGGGGGCAGGGGAGGGATACTTGGCTGGGCCTGTGGGAGACTGGGTGATGCTTGGCCCAGGAAGAAAACTATCATGCACAATTTGCATAAATGTACACATGTGCAGCATAAACATACATATTAAAAAATAAAAAAAAATTAAATTGTCATTTATTAAAATCTTATTTAGATATAATATATATTTTAATATAAAACATATATAAAATAGTATTAATATATATATTTACATGGAAATATACAGATGTGTACAAATATATTGAACCAATAAATTATGTATGCGTGTGTATAACGCACAAGCGCATATATATATATATATATATATATACACACATACATACACACACATTCAACATAATTATAATCAATGTACTTATATTACTATAATGTAATAACAATATTTAGTGATATTAATTATATTAATTGTGATTAACTATTATAAATGAGTCATTATTTATAATAGTTAAGCATATTTATATAGAATATACACATTTGCATTTTTAAACACTAATTCTGATTTTATATAGTACATTTATATACTTTCATTTAGGTAAATTTACAGAGTACCATATGTAAATCTATGCAAATTGTACGAGCCCATTTTCTTCCTTATAGCAAGTACTATCCGCACCCACCCACCCACCCCAACGGTGCCGGCAGGATTCCTCCCCTGTCGCGGCCTGGGCGCGACGGACGGCTCCTTTCTCTCTGGAGGCGGGGGCTTCTCCTAGGTTGGGCTCCGCCCCCTGCCTCGTTCTGGTGCGGCCGCGGGGCGGGGCCGACTCAACCTCTGAGGCGGCGCCATTTTGTTTGTCTGTGGCGCTGGGGGTAGCGGCGGCTCTAGGAGCGCGTCGGGCCCGGTGTGGCGGGCGGGCAGGCGGTATGTCAGCTTTCTCCGAGGCGGCCCTGGAGCGGAAACTCTCGGAGCTGAGCAACTCGCAGCAGAGCGTGCAGACCCTGAGCTTGTGGCTCATCCATCACCGCAAGCACTCGCCGCTCATTGTCACCGTTTGGGAGCGGGAGCTGCGCAAAGGTGAGAAGGCGGTGAGGCCGCGGCCGCCTCCGCCTCCCGGTAGCGGGACTGGCTCTGGAGCAGAGGCTGCCTCCCCTGGAGCATGGAGGGGGAGGGAGGCACTGCCTGCCCCGCCTCCCCGAGCTCACGGGGTGGGGGGGAGGTCTCGCTGCTGCTGCGCCCTCCTCACCCCTTTGCTGCCCCACCCCTTTGCTTTGCTGCAGGCTGGCTCTTCGGTTGCCCACCCGGACACACATCCCCTTTCTCAACAAGCAGCGCATCTTCCCAGCCAGTGCGTGCAACGCGCTAGTTGGGAGGCCCTAGCCAGACTTTCCAATGGCTTCTTTAGCAGGGAGGCATCCTAATGCTTCGCAGAGAAAGGTTTTTGCGATAGGCCTGGGGTTGGGGTGCGGGTATTCCCTTGCCTTGTTTGGCTGAGCGGGGCATTTTGCTTCCCCCAGTTGGATTTTCTCTCTCCCATTAGGTAGAGCAGGTTTGCAGTTTTAAAATAATTTTAAATTTTGTGTGGGAAGATTATATATATGAATGACCTATTAGAGGTACCCAAACTGTGTGTTAGGACCCCTCCTCTTTCCACAATGTGTGGCGAAGCCCTTTACATATGAGGCTGGACTCCAATTTATTTTCCTTTGTAGTCTAGAGAGCGTGTGGTTGCTGTGTTGTTCCCAAATGTAAGAGATGGAAACACTATTTCAGATGATAACTTGAAATCAACTTCTGTTGGGGTGTGGGTGTGCAGGCTTTTAGACCACACAGGGTCCTTTCTTAGGCATGTAAGAAGTTGGCACTGTAGACTAAGCAAATGCAGGACAGGTGTGTGTGTATAATATATATAAAAGTAATCACCAGGAAGGGAACTGTTAGTATTTCATCTGTATCTCCTGTCCTTCGTTTGTTCAGTCTGTACTTCTGACTTCATGCCTTAAAGCTAGCGTACTCTTACCATAAGGTGACTCAATGAAAGTTATCATCTGAACTTTATATATGTCTCAACATGGTCTTGCACAGGGAAAAAGCTTGTGAACCACTGACCTAAATCAGTGTAAAACAGAAGTACCACATTTTCTCTTTAGCGGTTTGCTACTAGTGCTTTGTGTGTACTATTGGCTTCCAGAATCGTGCCCATGTGATCCCATTTTGAGACTTTATAATTCTGTGATTCCAGACACTATTGAAGATGGTTTAACACCTTCCTCCCTTGGGTGCTGACCCACACTGGGCATTTTCAGACAAGACACTCTCCACTCACTACCTATCACCCACCCACTATACATGTTGAAGGGCTTCAGTGGTTCCCTAAGTGTGCCCTGTAACGTGTATGGTGGGTGGGGATTGTCTTGTCTGAAAACGCCCACTTTGGTAATGTCTGGTGTACACACAGTTTTGCTTCACAGCAATTCAGTGCTTTTTGGACCTTTCAGCAACAGGTTAGAATCATACTGTTTACTTGCCTGTAGATGTCATACAGATAGGCATTTGCATGCTTCATTGAACAGTTATATAGTTTACAATGTTGACTTTCAAAATACCATCATTGGCACCCCAAAACGATTGAAATGAATTGCATTGTTTACAGCTCCACTGTTTCGTGCTCTCTGAAAACTGCTTTTGAATTAGTTACATGTCTGGTTGATTGTGCATGTATGTGTCAGCCATAACAGCTAGATACTTTTTAAAATGAAAGCTGAGACTGCAGAACTTTGTGGTATTTTCGTACATGTCTGTATGTGGAATAGCGATTGGGGAAGGATACCGGAAGCTTTGGGTGCTTTTAAACAAGATAGGGTGGGGTGGGGGTCTGTGATTGGTGTGGGCGCCGTGCATGGGGCAGTGGTTCAAACGAGGCCCCATGCACCACCCACCCTGTTCCTACATAGGGACTGGGTGAGCAGGTTGTGGGTCATGGAAGCGCACATGCTCCCACATCTGTATTCAAATAAGATCTCCCCCACATGGACAGTGAGTGTCTCTGTGTGGGGGTGTCTCTTTAAAAACACCCTTTGTAAGGAAAGTGACTTGTCAAGGTGATAGGTTTCAGCTTTAATGTAAATCCCTTTGTAAATAAGGAGAGTGGGGTGTGTTCCACCAGTTCCCTGTCTTCTAGCACATGGAAGATTGATCTCTGTGGAGCAGGATAGGAACAGGCCCATGTGTGCCTATCCTGAATCAACAGGTACCCTTTTAAAAAAAAAAAAAAATGTTAGGGACCACAGGTTTTCAGTTTTCCCATAGCTTTTTCTGTGCAGCCAACACATGCGCTATTGGAATGGGAAGAGTGAAGGTTTGGTTTTCCATTAGAAAGGAAAAACAGAAATTGAACCTGTATGGGGACAAAAAAAAATCTACTGTTTAGGTCAGAAATCAGTCAGATTTCATAGTTGTGAGTAATCAGTAGTGATTATATATTTCTTCTTGTCCTGAATAACTCTAGGAATGGAATTGATCATTCTAGAAAAATTGGTTTTCTGTGTTAAGATTAAATTAAAAGAATATGGACATCAATATAGTATAAAAAATGCATTGTATTTTGCTAACATGGAAGATTATTATTATTAGCAAGCATTTATATAGCGCCAGCAATGTACTGGCGTTTTACAAAGTAATGGAATAGACATGGTCCCTGCCCTAGGGCTTACATGCTTTCTAGGTTAACTCAGATGGTGCAAGTTTGTTTTTACACAGGGTTTTAGATTTTTCTTATGTGGCTTTTATGCAGGGGGTGCAAAGAGCTGGAAGCATTGTTCCTCTTTGCCAAGGGATCTGTACTTTTAAAATTATTCTAGGGCCCTTGTATATTTGTGCAATGGTAACAGGGAAATGAATGTTAAACGTTCCTATAAAACTGCTTAGGCTTCTTAGTATCTGGTCAGACTGCATCAAACAAACCTGTTTGGGGCCTAGTCCTTTGAATGGTGTGAGTGTTGGAATGCATGCTTGATTTGGCAGAGTAACCCTCCATTCTACGGTATCATTGAATATTTCTGTAAGTGTTTAGAGTATATAGAATTGTCCTTTATCCAAGCATTGGAAAATTGTGGTATTTTATTTTTGTCACTGTATTTTTACAGTTAACTTTGAAATCTACAAAAGCGAATTTGAAAAAAATCAAAACTTTTCTGTGCATCTTTCCTTAAGACATGTCTTTAAGGATGAAGTTAGCCAGCACTCTCACATCTGAAAAAGCTGTTTATCTTCATAACTTTATACCAAAACATTTTTTTAGTAGTGCTTTGTTTTCTCTTCTACCTTTACATACCTTTTGCACCCTTTTCTTAGGGTAGGTAACTCTCAAAAATAATTTACAAAGAGAAAATGAGTAGTATGCAAGATACTCAGAGTGGTAGGTGCATTTCTACTGCTCCTTTTCTCCCCACAAACTTTGTAGAATACAGTTTTTCTGTCCTTCCTACACCAGTGATTGACTTCTTTTATTGTGCTGTTTGGAAAGATGCTATCTGCTAAGTTTAGGCTGAATAGATAATTTAAAAGTCCATCCTTAGTTGCAAATTATGTCTCACTGATTTTATCCCAAAGAATATTTCATGAATAACTTCGTACAGTTGTGAGATCATGATCAGGTTTTCCACTATGTATGTAAACATAATAACAAGAGAAAAACTGCTAAATGTAATCTCATTACAGTTATAATTTTTGGAATGAAAATAGTAGAGGTTTCAAACTAGGCTGCTGACCTTGCTGCAATAACAAGATTGCCTTATAAGTTGTAACAAGGCACAATTTTGTCAACAGTGATCTTCATCCTGTGATATGTTTACAAAACACTGTGTTTTGTCATCATGCTTGTTACATTTTTATAACCAGCTGTAAAGTACTTTTAAATGTGTTCTTTGACTTGTATAACTTTTGAAAGTTAGTAAAACAATAAATGTATCCCAGAATATATCATTTTGTGAAATGAGTGATCGTGTTGGTTAAGTTTCTGGTGTGTTTCCATCAACAGAGCTAGTGAAGCTAGTTGAATCACCTGCTGAACACTCCTATGACTTAGTCAGGCTTTCCAATGTGTCATATTATTATTAGCATTTATACAGTGCCAGCGATGTACCTGGTGCTTTAAACAAGTGTATGATCTGATTTCCCCCCTCCCCCCAACCTCATATCTGTTATGACCAAAAATGACTTTTCTAAATGATGCCTTGGTTTGTGCATTAACATTAGTACTAATGGTACCAATATATTAAATTATATTTAATTTGCAGTAATTGAAAATAGGTTACAATACTTGATGATTCCATCTCAAATTATTTCTGTAGCAAAGAAAAAACAAGATTAAAAAGGCAACAGTGAGTTCAGTAGCTTTATCCATTCACTTCAGTTGAAAGTGTGCACTCTAGAATTGTAAAGGTTTCCTTCATTGATACACAGGATATAAGTCCTCTTCCAAATTTAAGGTGACCGACTGAACAACCCTAACTCCCATTCTACGCTGTCTGTGTGTGAATCTACTATTTCAGCTTATTATAGCAGCTTCATGCTAATAAGCCTGTCACCAAAACAGTTCGGATAGCCCCTTCAGTTATTACTGTCTCATCACAGTACACCAGAGTTCCTCACAGGGTGTTTTTGAACGAGACATGTCCATGCGTGCCCCTCCACTATCCACATATCCAACTGCTTGTGCGACGGTGGTGTGTGGTGAGGTGCATTCCCATGACCCATACACAGAGCACTCCTGAAAAATCAGGAGTGCCCTGTGCAGACCAGGTGACTGTCTCCATGGATGGAGCAGCCATGCTGGGAGCCGCCTGTTTGAAGCACTCCCCATGCACGTTGTATGCATGGGTGCCCTGCAGCCGTGCAGCTTTGCAGCCATGGACCCCCCCCCCACCTGCAGCTCTTATTTAAAAAACACCCTAGGTGGGTACACAGCTGTTCTTTCTTCTCTTGCTGTGTGCCTGACGTTTTGTCCAGAGTTATGTCTCGGCAGCAGCTAAAGGGTCTGGGAGATAGTTTGTGCCTGATTAGCTGAATGTACTTGAACCCCATAATTTCCCTCAGCAGGAGCTGTGGAGACACAGGACGAACAACTCCTTGTCTGTCCTATCCTGTTGCCCCGTCCATGTTTCTAGGCAGGATTTCAGGGAGGTGGCTGCTTTCTATCGGTCACTGTCAGACCTTACATGGCGTGTAGGGAGGGTTGCTCCGCTTCTTCCTCTCACTCCAGAGCCTCCAGAAAAAGATGTTACTGTGAGATTGGTGGGGCATAACAAAAAAGACTTGTCCCAGCAGCATGAGCATTGCCTTGACTAGAAGATTACCAGGGCTCTTAGAATTCATAATAGGGCAATTAGTTTAAATTTGTTGCCTCGCCGTATCACAAGTTCTTCCTTTCCCCTGCATCTTTGTGCTGGAAAAGTTGTACTGGAATGGAGTTGATGGGAGCATATTGTGTGCACACAAGTACAGAAAGAATTACTCTTCCCTTTGGAGAATTAGAGAGAATGCTGTACACTAGTGGCCATACAAAACCTCCTAGAAGAGGTAACCAGAGGCTACCTGGACATCAAATAAAATTGAAGTGGTTAATTTTTTTCTATTGATGGCTTGGTCTGAAGGAAAGGCTGAATTTTATGATTATCTAAAGCATAGCAGATGTGATGCTGAATGAGCTGTTTTCTGCACTCCTTCCTGTATCATCAGTGGGAAGCTTCCAGTGCCTGTCTCATACCAAGAGATTAGATCTTAAACAATGCTGCTTCTCTGTTTCCTGAATTTACTGATGGGTCATCTCAAAATACATAGACACATTGTATTCAGGCTTTTTTCTTGCCATTTTATAATTTGAAACTTATTTAATAAAAAAAAATTAAAGCACAAACTAGTGTCCTAATTAGAACAATCTGAGGTTTGAGGAACTGAACAGGTGGTTTCGTGTCATGCACAGCAGCACTGTCTGTGCAAGTCTGGATGAATTCACTAACAACACTAGATGCACTTGTGGGTTTTAACTCTTTTGTTGTCAGAGAGAAGTACAAAAGCAAGATGGATATGGTCTGAATTGCTAACCCTTCATATTATACATGTCATTCATATATTCTGGTCTGGGGCATAGCCCGCAAGAGGCCACATCACAAAGTATATTAAGATGGGATCCCCTCCCTCACCCTCCCACGCCTCCCCTGCTCCCCCAACCTCCTTCGTCCATCTGGCCCCCACCCTCCACATCTTCAAGTCCCTCCTCAAAACCCACCTCATCCACTCCGCCCTTCCTAACTCCTTCTAACCATCCCCACCCAGGATTATCCCCCACCTGCTATCTGTAAACTCCCAACTTACTGCAATCAAGTCAAGAACGTGTACCTGAGCTCTCGCATCCTCATGAACGTCGCATCCCTTGTCTCTCACTCTGTTCCCCCATCCCTGTCTTCCCCTCCCCCTGTCTTTAGATTGTAAGCCCTCGGGCAGGGACCGTGTCTATCTTATTCTTTGTAAAGCGCCAGGTACATTGCTTGCGCTATATAAATGCTCATAATAATAATAATAATGTTGGCACGGTTTAATCCGATCTAGCATGGATTTTAACCTGGGTGTCTCTGTCATGCCTAAGCGTGCCCACTAGATGTTAACACGGTCTGGGTCCCGACGGTGGTGGGAGCCAGCTGCTGGAACCGATGTAAAGCGGGCTATCATGTTTGATAGCGTGCTGTACTTATCGTGGTCCAGAGTGGTGGGGGGAGCCAGGCGCCATGGAAGCCATCATTGACTGCCATGGCAGCTGCCTGTCAGCTGGGGTGGGGGTGGGACTGCGCCATGCAACGCGTGGGGGGCAGGTGGACACACGTCTGTTATCTCCCCGCCCCCTCCCCGGCTGCCATAACATTTGTTCAGTGGCTGGGCCGAATCCTGACCGGAGTGACAGCTCCCGTCACCACCCGGAACAATTGGTAGTGACAGCAGAAACTGTCACGTCAGAAAGTACCCACAGATTCATAAGGGATAAAGACAAAAAAACTGTCAGCATTTTGAAACTACTTTTAAAAAAACCCTCACTTTGTTAGCAAAATGTGCTTGTAACAAGGAAAATTTAAAAGTAGCATGGCCACTTTCTCATGTTACACTATGAGGGGAGTTCTTCTGCGAGGGCAGTCACAGCTGTATTCTCATGGAAAGGAGCCTGTGTAGGCATGTGCTGTTTAGCTTTCTTGCCGCGAGAACACCCGTGATTGTAAAAGCTACATTTGGGGGACCCAGTCATGCACAAGTGTTCTTGCAGCATTAAAGCAAAATAGCTAATTCCCATGATAATTCAGCCACAATTGTCTTCGCGGATGTCCCGTCCGTCCCCCCGTGTAATGTGGGAAAGTGATCTTAATATTTAAAAAAATACTCGAAGCTCCTCTTATACTGTTAAAGGAAAGTTCCTGATCCCCTTTTTTAGAACTAAATGTAGAGGGGGACATAGTCTCTGAAGAGGTACACTGTCGGTTTGTATGTCAAAGTTTCCAAACCTCTGTCTGATAGGTCTGAATTTAAGAGATGTAGCAATGGCTTAAGTATGTTGTGGAAGCTTTGTTATGCATTAATTAGAATTTGCCCAGAATAAAATATTTTTCAGCAAATGCTTAAGACAGGAACGTATTGCAGCAGAGCAGTACAGCCAGTATCATTGCAGATTTGTTACTAAACAAATACTCAAGCAAGAATAATTCAAATGTGGGTTTCAAGAAAGACACAAATGAGAGGCTGAAATATACAGTTTATTTAGCTGACAGGGCAGTGGACTTGAAACAAAGGGACATCCTGTTTCTGTGGGTGACTTATCGCCTTTATAATAATAATTTTAATTTGTATATAGCACCCCCTGCCATGACACTCAGAGCACTTTACGTAGAATAAACAACTTTTTAATCCTCACAACCACCCTGTGAGGTAGGTTAGGCTGAGAGAATAATGTGACTGACCCAAAGCCACCCAGTAAGTTTCTGGCTAAGATGAGACTAGAACCCAGGGTACCTCCTTACCTCCTGGTCCAAGTACTGCCTTTGTTTCCCCTCACATGCTTCTAACCTATTTAGATACTTTCTAAATAGAAAATCTCTCTACTTCCTCTCTCCAAGCTTGTCTCATCAGCTGTCCCTCAGATATCTGTAACTGGATGTCTCAACGTCAACTCAAACTCAACATGGCTAAAACTGAACTCCTTATCTCCCCCCCCGCCCCCCAAAGTTGCTCTGTGAGCAGGAGGGTTGCAGGACAAAAGAAAACTGAACTAAATAAATCCTTTCTCTTCCTCCTCCCTGTTGATCCTTAATGACCGGGTCACAATCCTTCCCCATCCCCCGAGCCCGTAGCTTAGGCTTCATCTTTGACTCACCCCTTTCTTTTAAACCCTACATCGACTCTGTTGCCAAATCCTGTTGCTTCTCCCTCCATAACATTGGTAAGATTCGCCCTTTTCTCTTGGTCTCCTCTGCCCAAATCCTTGTTCACGCCTTGGTAATCACTCGCCTTGATTACTGTAACCTCCTTTTCACTGGCCTCCCCTTATCTCCATCCAAAACTCGGCTGCCACTTCGACCACGTGCAGCCCCTCCTCTCCTCTCTTTACTGGCTCCCCCTTCCTGAATGAATCCTGCACAAGCTCCTAGTCTTCGCCTATAAAGCTCTTCACAACCTTACTCCCCCATACCTCTCTGCGCTAATTTCCCTCCGTACTCTAGTCCGTGAACTCTGCTCCTCCTCTGTCCCCTCTTTCACCTTCCCACAGCTCCCCTGCTCCCTTAACCGCCTTCGTCCCTTCTCCCTAGCTGCCCCCCACGCCTGGAACTCCCTCCCTATCCACATCTGCCTTGCCCCCTCCCTTCGTACCTTCAAATCCCTCAAGACCCACCTCTTCTGCTTCGCCCTCCCCGTCTCCTCACTCCCCTGTTCTAACTCCTACCATCCAGTACAATCTGTTACCTGAGGTCTGTGTACTAATATCCTCACCACATGGACCAGCCAGCCATCATTCTTGATGTAACCAAGCTAAGCTTGTGTACCGGAGACCTTGCATCTTTGCGAATGTTACACTCCTTGTCTCTCCCTCTGTTCTCTTTCCTTTGTCCCCCCCCTCCCCCCCTTTCTGTGTCTCAGATTGTAAGCCCTAGGACAGGGGCCTGTCTATTCCTTTACCTTGTAAAGCGCCAGGCACGTTGCTTGCTAATAATAATAATAATAATTAATAATTTCCTTAAATGATTGCTCATACTAGATGTTATGTTGATTGGAGCTTCTAAGCACTTTTGTAATACAACAAATAGTTCAAAACGCTATTGTAAATGAAGGACCTGATATGCAACTAGTTTGTTAATCCTCTTATATTTGAGTCCTTGTAGACTGGTTCTGTGAATTTTCTTTAAGTCTAGGAATGTGTAGGTGTATTTAATCTTTTTGAGCTGCTACTGAAAAAAATGATGAACCCTTTGATCACTGCTTTATTTCAAGCTAGTTTTCTTGCCTCCAGAGCAAAAAGAGTAACTTCAGCAAACTTGTAATTTCTGTGGATTGTCTGTGGAAAACAAGATTTTAATACATTTCTATGCATTGCTTCATCAATCCTGTGTCTCACCTAAGTCAGTTGGTACGTTTCTTACCAGCAAATGGATGCAACAAATTAACTTGATTTTTCTGATGTGCCATTCCCCCGGACAGTATTGACTGAAATTCTCTGGCAGGAGATTGTGATGTGTGTGCAGTATATCTGTTAACAATATTTGTTTACAAAAAATGTGTGTTAATAGCATGTGAATCTTCTCACTATTTCTGGTGCTCCCTGCATTACTTTGCGATGCTTGGAGTTTCTTGTTAAAAGTTCACCTTCAGGTCTTGGGAAAAATCTGAAATTAGTGTCACTAATCGTCCAAAGGTCCATGGCATCTAGAAATTCTTTATTTCTTGAGTCACTTTCCTAGATTTTCTTCAGGTAGGCCCTTTTCATTGATGATTGGTGCTCTGTCAGTTACTTGCACTTACATCTTTAAGGTTAGCTGTTTCATGGTTACATGCTGTCACAGCCTCTGTGGATCCTCCCCTGCCCAGACCTGGGATGCTGGCACAGGGATGAGTTCCCACCTGACCCTGCTGGCTCCTATGGCTTGGGCTCGGTTTGCACAGGGGCTCCCAGAGACATCTGTCCTCCCACAGATCCAGAGAGATGAGACGGCAGGGCAGTCTAGGGCCAGGGTCCCTAGTGCCACGCACTTGTGAAACACTGCCACCTTAGTCTGGGGCCAGCTGGCTTTTCCTTTGGCTTATCACTCCTCTCTCTGGGCAGCACCTCCCTTGCTGGGCAAGCCCCATGTAGTGAACCTGCATGGAGCCTTGTCCCTTTGGGTAGTAGGCACTGGTTAAGAGAGAGCATCTCTTCCCTGGGCATAAACCCCATGGAGCAATAACTCAGACCAACCCGGGTTCAGCTTAAACAAACACACTTTACTAAGGGAAGGGAATGCCAGAGGACAGTCTAGGGATAAACACAAGGCAGGTCACATGAGGCTTGCATTTCTCCGACTCCGGGTAGGTGGCTCTAAGTTCTTTTCCCCTCTGGCGTTGTCAGCTTGGTTGCAGAGTTCATTACAGGGCTGATACAGCACCTCCCTAGCTGCACACCAGCCCCTCTCTTCCAGCATCAGACCCCAACTGCCTCATGTTAGCTGACCCTGCTTCAGTTGGCCACAGTTCTCTCCTCCCAGGTCTAAACCTGTCGAACGGATTTTGATCACATCCCAAAGACAGATTCAAAGGGGTCCTTCACTCCAGACAAAAGAGAAAATAACAAACCAGACTCACTGGCTTCTGAGTGAGCTTTGTCCAGGTGTGAGGAGACACCCAACTAGCTCCTCCTATCTTTTCTACAAGCAGCTGAAGTAATTGTTGCCTAAGGAGCAGGGCTGGTGGAATCTGCATAAACATGACATTCTGGATGTTTATCTTTCTTTTTTTTCTGTCCAAAACTATGCTAGCATTTACTGTGGGTTCAAGCTACTCTGTGTGTGTATGTACACGCGCGCGCACACACACACACACACACACACACACACACACACACACACACACACACACACACACACACACACACAGGTGTGTGTGCTTGAAAAAGAGTTGGGGAGCCTTTCTGTCTTTTGTCCAGCTGAACAGACACTATGTTGGTTGTGTACAGTTAAATTTGTGAAATCCATGCCAAATAACTGATCAGCAAAATGTAAGGAGTACAGCTCAAAATGTGAAGTTGAGTAGTTCCTGTAATTGAGGCTGTGGAGGGCTTCTCTTTGGCTTTGGGTGGAGTTGGGAGTAAGGTGTCCTCATAGCTGAGTCTTTAAAGACTGTTGCTGAAATGACTCCTGTGCAAGACCTTTGTAGAATTGAAGAAGGCGGTAACTTCTGGGATCCAGAACTTCAGTCTTGTTCATAGTAGATGGAGGATCTCATTTTTGAGCTTTTTAAAAAAAAAGATGTCCTCCAAAGAGTGAGGTGGTGAACTCCAATTAAAATGATGACCAAGAAAGGGAGACTGTCATGACTTTTGTGTAAAACGGTCACCTGTTTTTGCTTATTTTGTCCTTAATGGCAGGTGTTAGCAATAGAAACAGTGCATTTGTATACTTTAGATAGTGACATGCTTAAAGAGAAATAGAAAGTCAGCTAAATGTTAATGTGAAAAAAATGAATTTTGCATTGTTGACTACTTTAGATAGTTACATTACCTCTTTTCTCTCTTTTACTAGCAAAACCAAATAGGAAGCTGACTTTCCTGTATCTGGCCAATGATGTTATTCAGAACAGCAAAAGGAAAGGACCAGAATTTACAAAAGACTTTGCACCAGTCATAGTGGAGGCCTTTAAGCATGTTGCAAGGTACAGTAAACTACCAGGTTTGCAGAGTCCCTTAAGTCCCTCTGCTTTTTTCTTAAAAGCAGGGAAGCCTTTGGAAAGATAAATTAACTAAGTTAAATATTGTAACTGAAGTGGGAGAACTCTGGGTAAATGCTTGAGATTTTCTCAACTAAATAACTTATCAAATCTTTCTATTTTTTTATCTGCTAGCAGTTGTAGCATGACACTTTTTCAATTCCCTGACTGACAGTTTCAGTTAGCTATTACAGCTATTAAAATATGGTTGGATTGAGTAAAGCAGTATTTCTTGTGCAAGGAGAATATTCATAGACCTCTACCAGTCAATAAACATTGACAAATAAATGGTTACACTATTATATTTTTTTATGCTAAATGTCTCCATTTAGATCTCGAAATGTGTTGGTGAAAAATGCATTTCTTAAGATACCAGTAGTTCTCATGTCATGTATGTTGTCCCTCTGTAAAGTTAACCCTGTCAATCAGACCAGGAACCCTTCTGATGTTGCTTATTCATCTTGGATCACTAGGTCCCCACTCTCATTACTTGGAGTTTGAAGGCTACTTTTTGACACTGCATAATTTTGTGCATTCTTTGGGAACAAATGTATCCTTGGAGTGGCTCTTTGTCACCTATTTATGGTGTATGTTTGTGCCTGGCCCATGGTAGTCTGGAGTCTTCTAGCAATGTCCACTCTGGCTCATACCTGTGAACTCCCTAGCTTTGTGCTACACCTCAAAAGCTTAATACCAATCACGCTTTAAAAAATATTGAAAGATCCAAAAATACAATCTATGTAATTATCATTGCTTAACATATGAGAATCTATCGAATCGTGTACTTATGTGAATACTTTATCATCTTTGAACCAAAGCTTCCATATCAGACAATCAAACAAAAACTTAATTTCAATATTCAAAAACCTTTCAGGTTTATTGGCAGGTGGTGATTCTTTTCCAGCAAATTCCAAAAGATTCTACCAGATTTCTAGATATCTATCTTTTCCTCTGGAGGACACTGACTTGATAAGTTAGTTTTTCCATCACCAACATTTCCCAGACGTTTTGGAACCAGTCACTGATTTTAGGAGTGCCACTCCTCGTCTAGTTCTTTGTAATAGTAATTCTTGCAGCTACTAACTTATAACTGATTAGTTCTCAGACTCTTGTATAACCTAGAATTCTCTGGGAGATTCACCAACCCCCCCCCAAACTAAAGTTATGCGATAATTCAAATCCTGTCACTTCCTTCATCATGTCTATAACGTTATTCCCCAACCCCATGATTTTGAACGTGTGTCCACCATGTGTGATAAAATCCACCCATTTAGCCACACTCCCAATATTTGCCTCTGTGTCATAGGGTATTTTCAGACGTTACGTGGTCAATGTCAACCACAGTCAATTCCCTGTGGTGGCTTGGACCACGTAACGTCTGTTGGGGGGAACGGATGTTCCCTCCCAGATGTTACCACGGCGGGGAATCACATTCACCACGCGAGCGGCCGCAGCAGTGGGACTGGAGGCCGTCGTATGGTGAAGGCGATTCCCCGCCGTGCTGACCCCCGCCGTCACGTCTGGACGGCGGCCACGGCCCGGAATCCCCGCAGATATTCCGACCCATTGCCATAGCGGGCGAGCGCTGCGGTGGCATTGGCCGCGGCAGCCGCCTGTCTCCCCAGAGGGCGGGCGGCGGGGAGCGTGGTGGGGCCGTGCGGCCGCACGTTGCGCCGCGTGGCCCCGCCCCCTCCCCGATTCCCCGCCGGGATCCCTCGGCACGTCTGTTAGGGCGTTACGGGTCATCTCGGCGGGGGACTAATTCATTGTTTTCGTGACGGGGCCAATTGGCCCCGTCATGTCTGAAAACACCCATAGATACATTTAATTTTAAGTGGAGTAAGGTACAACTGGTATAGGATTTTATAGTAGTTGTCTTTTATTATTGTACATATAGATGTGTGTGGACCATTTTTCGAGATTACTTCCCAGTCTTCCTTTTTGATTTCCAATCCAATGTCTTTAGACCATCTTGCCATGAATGTAGGTTTTTTTCTCCAATTGGCACTTTAGTATAACCTTATACAATATGGATATCAGTCCTTTGTTCTATATTCGTGGCCAGTATTTCCTCAAATTTTGTCAATTGTTTGCTAAAATTAGGCATTCTCTGATTATATGTTCTTAAAATGTTTAAATTGTAGATATTAGAAAATGGATTTTAATGTCTTTTTCAGTATGCTGGATTTCTTTTACTCTAGATCTTCTTTAAATAACTGTCTAAATTTGATGATGCCAGTACCTTCCCAAAGATTAGTTACCTAATGTTTTGTTAGGGTTAAATTCAATATTGTTGTTTATAGATGTTAAGGGTAATTGGGTATGAGCATTTAGTTTCTTGTATGTACTGTCCCAAGTTGCCTTCATATGTATTGTTGCCCTCATAAAGGAGTGATTTTTATATTGAATTTGGTCTAGAAGATTTCTTTATCCAGGGAATGTCACATTGCTGTATACCTGCTCTATGCCTAACCAGTGTTTGTTATGGGTCAAAACAGACATGACGCTAACTCCACTTTAACTCTACTTTAACATTTTTTATGCGTGTTGCAGGATTGCATAGGTCACCAATACATTGTGTATCGTCACTAAGACATCATCCTGGTACTGTAGCTGGTAATGTTTGGAATAAAAAAATCATTGTTGAATATTCATTTTGATAGATGCAATTCTACCTAACAATGGGTACTTTCAGACATGACGCTAACCACCCTTTAACCTCCCTTGGTGGTTATTTATGCATGTTGCAGGGCTGCATAGGGCACCAATACAACTCTGCAACATGCATAAATAACCACCAAGTGTGGTTAAAGGGTGGCTAGCGTCATGTCTGAAAGTACCCAATGAGATTTCATAGTTTGACCTACTTTCTAGATCTGCTTTCACTTTCTTAATCAAAGGGATGTAATTTATTTTAAAACCAGATAATTTGTCATACTTTGAGATTTTATTTTGTAATTCAGGTAATGTTCCAATTGGGTTTGCAGTGAATAGCATGACATTATCTCCATATAATTCTAATTTATGATCCTGCTATCCTACACTTATTCCTTCCATATTTGCGTTATTTCTAACAGTTTGGGCAAAAGGTTCAATTACCATAGCAAAAAGGAGGGGCAATAGGTGGCATCCTTGGCGTACTTCTCTAAAGAGAGGAATTTTTTTTGACCAGTTTGTTTATTCTTATGGCTGCGTGTTGACTAGAATATAGAACTGATATCCGATTTTGAAATTTGGGTGCAATTAAAAAGCTTCCCAAGTATTTAAAAAACCCTGCCAATTCATTCTGTCAAAAGCCTTTTCTGCATCTAGCAATACAAATAAATGGGGTTTGTTATTTGATTCTGCCCAAATAAATTAGGTCCAGTACTCTGTGAATATTGTCTGTCAGATGCCTATTCATTACAAATCCTGTTTGATTTCTGTCTATATTTGGGGAATACTTTTTTGAGTCTGCTAAAATGGATACATAGTTTTTTGCATCTTGGTTCAATAATGATATACGCCTATAGGATGCACAGTTGGACAAATCCTTTCCTGGTTTTGGAATTACTTTGATATGTGCTTATTTCTGTGTGTCAGGAGTTTTGTTTTGCTTCAGGATCTCATTTTACTTCTGCTTGTAGACGTGCCAAAACTGCCTTAAAAATGTATAATAAAACTGAGGGGAATCCATCCGGTCCTGGAGATTTACCACTTTTGAGAGATGCAATTACTGCTAGGACCTTCACTGGTTTTATATCCTCTTCTAGGAACCATTGGTCCATAGGATCTAATTTAGGCAAATTTGCTTTGCTTAGATGTGCTTAGGTCCTTTATCTGTTTGGGATCTGTTTGGTCTAGTGAGTATAAAGTCTTTCTACAAATGGTTCACAAATAGTTTTGGGACCAATGGCCAAGTTATGTGGAGCTCTCCAGACTTGGTATAATGTTTAGGTTTTTAACTTTGAGTATCACACTTGTTTCCCTTCTCATAATAAAGTTGCTTTGTATATTCAATTGCTTTCTAAGCTCTTCCAGGTGTAATGTTTTTTAATGTATTTTTGATTTTTTTCTGATGTAATTTAAGTCTTTCCACTTCACTGGTTAGATTTTGAGTTTCTTCTCTTTTAACTTTCCTATTATAGGATTCTTTGTTTATATTAAGCTGCCTCTCATCACAACCTTAAAAGCATCTGAGAGAGTTTTTTAAAAAAAGTTTTTTACACTATTCTCAATGAAATACTGTTTTTCTCTTTAGTAGTCTTAACTCTCACTTGATCATAGACAATTAGGGTATTCAGTCTCCAAATTTTCATTTTGGGTGTATTTTCCCACTGGGTTGTGTTGTTTTGTTGTTATGGCATTATTAAGCTGTGTTCGGGATACTATGGGTGAAAACAGACATGATGCTAACCACCTTTTAACCAGCCTTGGTGGTTATTTATGCATATTGCAGGGCTGTATTGGTGCCCTATGCAGCCCTGAAACATTCATAAATGACCACCAAGGATGGTTAAAGGGTGGTTAGCGTCATGTCTGTTTTCATTCTAAAATCATATCAATTCTTGTGTGAACTTGGTGTGATATGGAGTAAAAAAATAAATCTTTCTTTTGGGTTCATACATCTTTGAGTTGCAAAATTCATGATTTTCTATTAACAGCTTTAATGCTTTACCAGACTTTCTATCTATTTGTTATATTTTGATCTGCTCTATCCATTTTTGGATCTAGGACAGAGTTATAATCTCCCCCTAACAAGACATCTCCTGTAAATTGAGAGAGCTGCCTTAAAAGGGCATATAGTCTTGGTTGAATACATAAATTCTTGCTAGAGTTAGTATTTTGTATCCCACTGTGCCCTTGATAAATACATACCTTCCTTTTGTATCATGTATTTGTCTCATCACACTATGATAATTGCTACCTAAAATTGTGTCCACACTTCTGCTCACAGGGAGGAACAAGCTTGGGGTTTGTTTCAGATACCTTTCTGATCGGCCTTTGAGGTCATCTCCTGTATGCCTTTCTTCCCTACCCTCTGATTCCCAAGGTGGTAAGAGAAGACAAGGTCACAGCAATTCTCATAGTACCTTATAGGTCCATGACTGATGTAGCTGACAGACTTGCTATGAATGGAATTCAAAATTGGTGTTAATTCTGCATTCCTGCTTTTCACAGGATGAGGTGTAGCATGAATCTCAACTTTTCAAGGTTGCATTTCTAATTGCAATTATTCCAACAAGTAGAATGGAAGTACCAGCACTGATGTCACTTTCCCCCTTCTGGAGCATAAAACAGGGAGATAGTTTTACCTCGCCCACGTCAGATCTCTTCAGTTATTTGAGGCAAAATATCCAACAGTGGGGGAGAAGGGCGCAGATGATATTTGAACATAGAACAACATCTGTGCTCTTCTCCATTGCCAACCTGCGACTGACTCTGTGCTTCTCACCTTACTGCACTGTATGCTTGAAGCATTCTTTCTGAGGTGGTACATCTGCCTCTCCACCCCCCCTGTCCATTTTCAGGCTCATCTAAAGGCCCACCTCTTTGAGGTTGCCTTTAAATTATGATCCCAATCATGATCTTAGTTGGAATAAATCAATTGCTGAATAAACTGCACCATGATTAATCTATTACCTTGATTTTAACTGTCTGTGTCCATGTCTTACCTAGATTGTAAGCTCCTTGGAACAGGGACTGTTTTTTATGTTCTGTGTATTTGTACAGCACAGCGTACTGTACAAATAGTAGTGCTTTAGGAATGATTAGTAGTAGTAGTATTTTTCACTTAGGTAACTGAAAAGGCTTCTCAGACATTCAGGCTTGCCACAAGCATGTTTTTATTGTGTATGATGTTGGGATTCTTGAGCTGTACAAAAGACAGGAATGGTAGCTGACACCACAGTAACATAGAAACAACCATTATGGTCAGCTTTTATCCTGAGACTGCTGAACTCCGTCCACCAGTCGTGTCAGCAACTGGGCATTGACGGGGTGACAGAGGGAGGATTCAGAGTATGGTGTGTGTTGACAGCGTTCTATCAGCCACAATGCTGTCTCCTAGCATATATGCAGAGACCATTGGGCAGAAGCC
Organism: Sphenodon punctatus; assembly: GCA_003113815.1. Classification (NCBI taxonomy): domain Eukaryota; kingdom Metazoa; phylum Chordata; class Lepidosauria; order Sphenodontia; family Sphenodontidae; genus Sphenodon; species Sphenodon punctatus. Next base: position 7,560,251 of record QEPC01013498.1, on the reverse strand, counting down.
CCTTTAGTAGCCATGACCCCCACTTCACTCAAATAGTGACCACCTTACCTAGCTGGACAATCTCACTATCAGCCTCTAGGTACATTCAATGAGATTGGAAACCCTTTGGGTGGGTTGGACGTAGGGGTGTGTCTCCAGCTACGGCACATGTTACAAACTCGCAGGGAGCGTTAGCTGGGCATCGGATTTCCAGAATCTGAGCCGAGACCAGCAGGCCAAAAGCTGTTTTAAACAGGCACAAACTGCACCTCTCCGAGGGCGCCTTACAGATCATGCAATCTCGCTGCCAGAACCAAAATTGATGCAAATGGCCAGAATGCCCTGCCTGAGCCACAATGTGCATCACACTCTTGTTAGTGGGCACCTTGGCAGTTGGGGCAGCTTCGCTGTCGGAACCTGGGTTCAGACCAACGGGAAAATTTCCACAAGCATGATACGCACCACACCCAGCTACAAGGTGCCTTATCAATCATGCAGTCTCACTGCCTGGAAGCCATGTTGAGACTAACAGCCTGGACTCCTAATGAATCATTCTCCAGCTGCAGCAACCACTGCTACCATGGGTGAACGATTTACTAGCTAGGCATCAATCAGTAGACCCCAGAAAAGCTCTGCACCGTACCACCTCAGTCAGGTGAAAGAAGTCAGCCACCTGGTCCCGTCGGCTCTTTAAGGGCCACCCAGAACCTGCTATGAATTCTGGGTGGGTAACCGATACAGTGACATGGCACCATAAATGTCTGGTGCCCCTGGTGATGACTTGACAGCTAGACCATAAAGAGGTCACAGAGACGGAGCCAAACACAAGGTGGAAATGCCAAAGTAACGTTTATTACCAGAGAATGATTAAGTAGCGATCTCCAACTCCTATTCCTACAAATGACAAAGTTAGAAATGTTTGCAAATTGCATAATTTATATTGATAGTATTACACTACAATGTTCTTGATTAACAGACTAGGAGAATGGTATACTTAAGACATGTATAGCAGCTAGAGCATATAGAAGTAGAATGAAACTACCTATCCAAAAAATTGCACACATGCATTTATTTGGATATTGGTGATTTTTAATTAAATTGGATTTATATCCAAATTATATTAATGCAGCACTAAGTCTCTGCCATAAATGCACAAACTTAGAAGCAGAGTTAAAAATAATCTGTCAGGCAGAACAAGGACTGGACTAGGATTTAGTTCTGTAGTTGCAGAAAGTGTTATAATGCTTTGAATAGTCTGTCTTGAACTACTTAGTTCAGGAGTGTTTCAGTACACATTTTTCCTTGTGTATGCCTTGGTCAGAATAAAGTTCATTTGCATGTTGATAATCCTTTCAACTTGGAATGTTATGGTTTTGGGTGAGACTTAGAGATTTAAGTGTGAAATCTCAGACTTTGAAGATGTAGTGAAACATTTGGATGCTTAAACCAGGACTATTGAGGCAAGGCACCTGAATTTTAAAAAAATCTGTTCCCTGAATAACCAGGGACAAATAACTTGTCTTAATTTACTGGTCTATAAAACTAGGACACCCATCTCAGATGGGTGTTATGAATTATCATCCTTTGGTTTATAATAGCAAAGCACTCAGGGATCCTTAGAGCTAGGATGTTTGTTACTGTGATGTGCCACGATTCTTTTATTAGTAGTGATTTTGCCTCCTTCCCCCCCCCCCCCCCCTTTTCTCGATTACAGTGAATCTGATGAGACTTGTAAGAAGCATCTTGGTCGAGTGCTCTCTATTTGGGAAGAAAGGTCTGTTTATGAAAATGATGTATTAGAGCAGCTTAGACAAGCTTTGTGTAAGTATACTGTGTGGTGCCAGTGGGAGGGAAAGGGGCATGTTACACTCTTGGTTTAAATACATTCCTTCAGCTGATTTTTACATCTGTCCCTTGACTTGCAGATGGTGATAGAAAGGGTCGAAAGCGCACATTTGAACAGATAAAAGCTGATGAAAACAACTGCTCGGAACGATGTTCTCCGAGTGAACCTCCACAGGTAGAAGTGTCCTGTCTTACAAAAAAAATTAATTGCATAAAGACTTAATTGGAGTTAAGTTGCCTATAGTAAAATTCTAAGCTACCTATACATTCTGGTGAGCTCTCGAAGTTCATTTCAATATGGATTGCTTGTACTGTGTGTTTTTGTGCTTAATTTAGGCTACTCCAATCTTTTTTAAAAAGTGCAGGTCAGCCATTCCGTCAGGCTCTGGGGATTTGCTTTATTGGGGTCAATCTCACACAAGAATGTTTATTGTATTGGAGCTACTTTAAGTTGAATGAAATGATCCTTGAAGTTGAGATTGTTAAAAGTAGGTGTTCCTTATAAGTAGAGATGGTTGTAGTGAGGTATAACTGTATGTTCCACTGTCCTGCTGATGGGTTTTTGCTGCTATAACACCTTTTCTTCCCAGAAAAAAGGTAGTGGTTCTCCCCTGTAACTGAAGCTTAGCATGTGCACTTGCAACTTCTTGCCTTCATGGATGTATCCCTGTCTCTTTATCTCCTCCCTGGTCTTTCCTATATTGTAACCCCTGTGGGGCAGGAATCCTGTCTATAATTAACAATTGTGAAGCTTCACGTACGTTACTGGTGCTATAAAAATACTTGATAATAACCAGGGCACAGAATTCAACCTCCATCCATTTAAACCAGCATTTAAAATTTTTAAAAAAATCCAAATTAAACTAACAAAACTTGTAACGTTTTTACTACAAGTTGAATTTTAAGTTCAGTAAATTTTGATGTAGAATGTGAACTTAAAGCTGCTTGTAAAATGTGATTTTTTTTGAATTTACGAGGAGAGAGCAGGTGGAAAATAGAGTATGAATTTAAAATTCTATCGATCTGTCTCTAACCTTCCCTTTTTAGGGGCATCTTGACCGCATCAGTTTTCTTGATCCCCTGCAGTCGGGATTTCGTCTGGGTTATGACAAGAGATGTAAAATTTCTGGAAATTTTGAAACCATGGAGAGAAAATATTTTTTTCCATTTTTTCCTGAAAAAACAGAAATTTTGGGAAAAATTGAAATATATGCAAAACTTATTTTCTTATTTTTATTTATTTATTTATTTATTCAATTTGTATCCCATCCCTCCTGCGAACAGCTTGGGGCGGCTAACAAGTTAGTTATAAAGCAATTAAAAAATTTATACAATATAATAAAACAATCCATAAAAACACTACAATAAAACAAGCTGGGATAATAAATAAATAAATAAGGGTGGGGGAAGATAAAACACCCCCTCCCCCACCCCACCCCCCTCCCCAAAGGCCCGGGTGAACAGCCAGGTCCTACAGGTTCGCCGAAATGTCAAAAGGCTTGAGGTCAGGCGAGCTTCCTCTGGGAGGGAATTCCAGAGGCGCAGCCTGGCCACCGAGAATGCCCTCTCCATTGTGGCTCCCCACTTAACACGGGACACCTCCAAGAAGGCACCCCCAGCGGACCGAAGGAACCGCTCTGGGGCACGGAGGGCGAGTCGGTCCCTGAGGTATGAGGGGCCCAGACCGTGAAGGGCCTTGTATATTAACACCGATACCTTGAACCTGGCTTGGCACGCTATTGGCAGCTAGTGCAGAGTCCGGAGCACAGGTGTTATATGCTCCCGACGGCCCGTCCCCGACAGGAGGCAGGCCGCCGCATTCTGCACTAGTTGCAGCCTTCGAACCAGGATCAAGGTCAGCCCCACTTAGAGCGCTTTGCAGTAGTCCAACCTCGAGGTGACGAAGGCATGGATGAGGGAGGCCAGGTCCGGGCCGGAGACGAACGGACGCAGCCTTTGCACCAGATATAACTGGCGGAAGGCGGCTTTCGCCATTGCCTCCATCTGCTGCTCCAGGCGGAGGTCCACGTCCAAAATCACCCCCAGACTCCGAACCTGCCGAGCTATGGGAGGGTGAACCCCCCCAACCAGGGGGGCCGACACCTCCCTCACTCTCCCACCACCATTGCCTCCGTCTTATTGGGGTTGAGCTTCAGTCTGCTCTGCCACATCCACTGTGCCACGGCCTCCAAACACTGGGATAGCAATGAGACGGCAGGGTCTGGGTCAGTTGAAAAAGAGAGGTACAACTGAGTATCATCAGCATATTGGTGACATCGCACCCCGAACCCTCTCACAACCTCCCCCAAGGGCTACATGTACACATTAAACAATAATGGAGACAGAATAGCACCCTTAACGGATCTAAATTCACTTTGCTACTTTAGGAACATAAAATGTATTGTGTATAATTGTTTGCTCATGAAATTATCATGTTTGGTATATTTATTAAATTTAAAAGTATAGTTTATTCAGACAGTAATGACAAATTTACTAGTTTTTACTTTAAAATGCTTTTAATTTTTGTTACAAATGGAGCTCCAAGCTGCTGAACTCTAGCATCTCTTAGGTTTTTGCCAGTATATAAGACGACTTACTTAGTAAGACTTAGAAGACATTTTGGGGGGAGTAAAGGGTAGCAATACAAGAAAACCTTGTCTTAAACATTTTATTCATCATTCAAAAAACATATTTCATGAGTTTTGGTGTTTTTTTCCCCAAATTTTCAATTTTTCTGAAAAAAAAAAAAAAAACCTCGGGGGGGAAAAACAGGTTTTTTTCCGAATTTTTCTGAGCTGTCACATCTCTAGTTAGGGCATGGAGACTACGCTTGCGGCCTTGGTGGATGATCTGCGCCGAGAGATGGACCGGGGCTGTTCGACCTTGTTGGTCCTATTAGATCTGTCAGCTGCCTTTGATACGGTTGATCACGAGATGTTGGTGGCACACCTCTGGGAATGTGCAGGGGTGGGCGGGACTGTTCACGAATGGTTCCGCTCGTTCCTGACTGGGAGAACCCAACGAGTGGTACTTGGGGACTTCTTCATCGTACCAAGACCTCATGTGTGGTATCCCACAGGGTTCAGTGTTATTCCCCCCTCTTGTTCAGCGTATATATGCAGCCTCTCGGTGAGGTTTGGCGTACGGTGTCACCAATCTGCTGATGACACTCAGCTATACCTCTCCTTTTCAGCCAACCCAGACCCGCAGTCTCCGTGCTTACTCGATGTCTGACGCCCGTGGGGGATTGGATGAGGGCTAATCGACTGAAGCTGAATTCCGACAAGACAGAGGTGATGCTGGTGGGGAAGGCGATGGAGTTAACGGCTCCCATCATTGATGGGGTCTGTCCTTCATTGGTTCCCCAGGTGCGGAGTCTGGGGGTGCTCCTCGATGCGCAGCTCCACCTGGATGCCCAGGTGGAGGCTGTGGCGAGGGGTGCCTTTCGCCAATTACATATGGTACGTCGACTTAGGCCATATGTTTCGGACTCCGACCTGACCATCATCATCCATGCTGTCATCACCTCTAGACTAGACTATGGTAATGCACTCTACGTGGGGCTACCCATGGTGACGCCCTGGAGGTTGTAGCTGGTGCAGAATGCGGCGGCCCGTCTCTTGGTGGGACTCGGCCGCCGAGAGCACATTACACCAGTGCTCCGTTCTCTGCACTGGCTGCCAATAATCTTCCAAGCCCGATTCAAGGTGTTGGTTTTAACCTTTAAAGCCCTAAATGGTCTGGGTCCTGCCTATCTGTGAGACTGCCTCACCCCCCCGGGTACTGGACTGGTCCCTGTGGTCATCGGGGGATGCCCTTCCTGTGGTCCCCTGAGTCTTCCAGGGGGCCACACGGGAGGGCGTTCTCGGTGGTCACGCCGAGGCTATTGAACTCCCGGTGGGGGTGCGTCTGACCCCGGACCTTCCCTCCTTTCGTAAAAGTTGTAAGACCTGGCTGTTCCGCCAGGCGTTGTGAGAGTGGGGGGGAGGAGAGGGATGGGAGGGCAGTAATATGTTTTATTGTTTTATGATTTTACCTGTGGATTTATATTGTTGGGAGCCGCCCTGAGCTGCCTGTGGCAGGAGGGGCAGGATACTAAATACTTTTATTTATAAATAAATAAATAAATAAAAATTAGAGCACTCCAGAAAAGTCCTTACTGAAATATTCTGCTCCATGTTAAAAAGTTGTTCATTTGCAAGAATTAAGTGTAAAACATTTGTTGCTTCCTTAGCTAGAGAGAACATTTAGAAGAACAGTTAAAACACTTAGAACAGTGCCATGCCACTCTAGGCTGAATGGGTTAGTAGACCTTTTGCCAAAGCTATATCTTCTCTGGGGGGAATAACTTTCCTAAGGTCAGACTTTTTACAGTGCGTTTTAGATTTTTTTTATGGCCACATGCCATCTCAAAGCTATTTTTTAATTTTATTTTATTAAAACATTTGATATCCCACCCCTCCTGCCAAAGACAGCGCAGGCAGCTTACATTATATAAAAATATAAAAATACACAAACAACAAACACAAAACATCTAAAAAGAGGGGAAACATCCCCTCTGGGAAAAGAGGTGGGAGGAAAAAAATACCCCACCCTTGCCACGCCCCATAAAAATAAAACCCCACCCTCGCTCATCTCCCTTGCCAAAGGCCTGGTGGAACAGCCAAGTCTTGCATTGACGTTGAAAAGAGGAGAGGTCTGGGGCTATGAAATGATGACGGTATTTTTATCAGAATTCCATTTCTAAAGCTGTGTGCTGTTTCAGACTACAGATCTCATTAGAGCATTGCAAGAATTAGAAAATGCAGCCTCTGGGGATGCAGCAGTTCATCAGAAGATCGCTTCATTGCCTGTAGAGTTTCAAGATGTATCCCTTCTAGATAGAATAACAGGTAAGGAAAGGGCCCATAATAAATGAAGTGTTAGCATAAGAGAGCGTGGCTGTTTGCAAGTGTTGCTAAACTTGGTTTGCTCTCTTCTTGTCTTCTAGATAAAGAATCCGGAGAGCAGCTTTCCAAGATGGTAGATGATGCGTGTATGTTGCTGGCGGATTACAATGGCAGGTTGGCAGCTGAAATAGATGATAGGAAACAGCTAACTCGAATGTTGTCAGACTTTCTGCGATGTCAAAAAGAAATCCTCACAGAGAAAGAACATAAGTTGGAAGTGCGTAACTTTGTCTTGTTAGTTTGTTCTTTGCTAATATCTTTTATTTTTCTTAAACTGTTTAGTTATTTGAACTTTTCCCCCTTGATGTGGTAATTGTATGGATCCCCACTTCTACAGCTTTGTTCCCAGTGTAACAGGAATTCTCCAGCTTTGGGATACACAACTATTAAAACACTTCACCACTATGTGGTATGCATTCCTCCCAGTTCAGTTAGTTTAGCAGTTCTGGCTGCATTCCATGCTCAGCGTACGGTTTATCACTTCATTGCCTGCCCTTTCTGAACTTCATTTCTAGAGATTTAATTCCTGTTTTCTATTAGGGGGTTTTCTACAAATTTGACCCATGTAGAAAATATTTTAAGACTTTATGCTGCCAGAGATTTGTCAGCCAAAAGTCACTACCAAGCTAAAACTAGCTCATTATGTCTGCTTGCTCTTTATTTTTGCATGCATTTGTTAAGGTATACATAAATGTAGTATCTGAGCAAGTATTAGATAACTTATCACTTTAACAAAGTTTCATATTTAATTCCATCTAATTCCATTTCTGTTGCAGTTTTTTTCAAGTAGTTATGCAACTTCTTTGGAAGTACATGACTTTTTGTCATACACTTTGGTTGGTTGGATGTAACTATTATCTATATGTCTGTCTGGCTGGGTAGTCTGCATTCAGATGTTACTAGCTACAACAGACTTCTAATAAAAACCCTCCAGCTCCTTAATCTCCAGAAGCTGGAAACCCATTTACAAAATTAGAATGTGCGTTTTAAAAACAAACAAACCCCAAACTGCCTGAGGCAGGATGGGTGTGGGGTATTAAATGTCAAAAATAAATAATAAATAAAAAACAAACCAAAAACACCCTAATTTGTTCCATAAGATATGTTTGCATCACCTGCCTTCCCTTCAGAGTTTAGAATTTTGGGGTACATAATTAGTTTTTCTTGAAAAAAGGAAATGGGACATAAACATTAGTGTCATGCCTTCTCAGTGGCTTTGCCACCTTCTGGTGAGGTGACTTAATAGCAATAAAACGTGGACTAGGAATTCCTGCCAGTTCTACGCTTGGAGCATCATCGTAAAAGTGGGGATCTATTATCTTCTAAGGTGCATCATAGGTAAGTAACGTTTTCAGTGAAGGAATGAATGGTTTATTCTTGGTTATTTTTTAGCCATTAAAATTGAAATCTTTAAATCTTAAAAATTAGCAAGCTTTTGATTTACAGAATTTAGTTCAGTCATGTCATTTTTGCAGCCAGAGCTAACTTTTAAGGTCACTGCCTTAACATCACTGTGGGTAAGTAATGTCATATCTTGTGGCTCTTGGAGTATGATTTCTTTAACATCTGTCTAGCTTTTGTTTCAGGTGATGGACATGGACGCAACTTACGATGTCACCATCAATTAGTACACACATCCTGCTAAAAATAAATATTAAAAATCAAAATCCTGTATTGTCTCCTGTTTTTGAAAATAGAAGAAATTTCTTCTACAGCTGCTTATGCCAAGCTACGCTCTTTATCTTTCACCCATCCTCTTCATAATTTCACAAACACTCATCTGTTTTTGGACAGCATGAAATATCTGCAGCAGACTATAAAAGTGCTCATTAAATACCTTGTTCCCTTTCCTGGAGACTAGAAACTGGAACAATCTGCTAGAATGAAAATCATCAACTGTGATGTTTGCACTTAGGCATTCCCAATGAGGCAGAGACTTAGTGCATGATCCTCTGGGAGGATGGCACCAGTGCTATCTGCACAAAGGATCATGCTGCTTGGATTCCTTGATTTTTACTTAAACATGAAACTTGGACCATCAGGGCTGGCCCCAGGGAAGGCATGGCAGGGACGGGGAGGAGAGCAGGACACCAAACAAATGACTGCTCTCGTGCCCATAGGAGCGTGTGGTATCCTCTCCTCCTGGAAGCACCGCCAGCCTCCTCTCCCCAAGTGTCGAGGAGCCATAGGAGGGGTGGCACATGGCGGCAGGTCTCCATGCAGTAGTGGGAGTGTGGTGCTGCCCTTGCTGCTGAGGGTGGCTCTTTGCCTCACACCCCTCCTCCCCCCCCCCCCCCCTTAGTGCTCCTCTGCATCCACCTGCCGATGCCTGCTGAAGCTGCTGAAAGAGCCCCTCTAACCCCCCCCCCCCCCCTTAGTGGGTGCTTCCTACAAGACCTTATCTCAGGAGGGGCAGCAGCACTGCTCTGCATGCACTCCTTTGTGCATGGGATCCTGCTGTTGTGTGCACCACCTCTGCCAGGCCCAGCACTTTTGTGGGGGGAAAGGGAAGAGCACTTCCAGTAGGAGGTGTGCCATGCAGCTCCAGCTGGCTGCTTTCAGCATCAGTGCCACTGCTTGTGGGGGGTTCTGTTCCCGTGCCTGGACACAGGAGTTGTTGCCAGACAGGAGTACTGGCTGGGATTTTCTGTGGGGCTGTCCTCCCCCAAGGGCCACGGCCTCACTTTTCCCAGCTTACAACCAGCCCTCCAGACCATGGAACTTCTAACCAACAAGATCCACGACTTGACTTGGAAGTTTTTCCCAGGCCTTTTATTTGTTAGTGACAATTGACTGTTTTTAGGTTATATTCTGATGACACAAATGGAGTGTGACACATCTTAGAGCTTTTGCTTTTTAAAAGCATGAAGAAGATTTTCCTCCTGTGTCAATTTTCCCTGTTTGTGTTATAGACAAAGTTGTGGTCTATAATTCTTTTGTTTTTAGATGGGCTGATATGGTAACAGGTGTGCGCTTCTGGGTGATTGATATGTAAACATGATAAGTTGAATCTGTAATTAAAAGCTAACACAGTAGCATTGCAAGCAGTGCAGTTATGGTGGAGGAGGCTTATTATTAGGCCCTGTTTTCACGTGTTGTCACCGATTTTGGGTAGTTGCAATGTTTCTCACTCCCAAAGATGAGTCTCTTTAACCTAGCAAAGCATTGGTTAGCTGTCATGGCCAGGGGATGTTCTATTCTTCTTTCCTCAACAAAGAGTGTTGTCTTTTAAAATATGAAATATCAGAACATCAAATTTGGCCTTGGCCTTGCTGTGAGAACAGATATAGTTATGTCTGAAGATTAATTAAAACAAATGTCACCTTTATACTAAATTTGTACACTAAAAATTTGTATGGTACAATAAGTGTCTCTGAGCAGCAGCAGCTCCACAGACTGAAAGAAATGTGAATTGGTAAGTTGTAATTAATTTAATTGGACTACTAATGCAGCGTGAGCAAACATCTGCCAACATTACACCTGAATTTTTTCTAAAGATACAGTTTTGATTACTGCAGGACTGATGCCCCCTCCCCAATTCACAGAAGTCTCTGCACCTTTATGAGGTGCAAACCTAATTAATTAATATAAAGTATTGAATATTTGAAATTGACTCCAAATAAAATAGCAGTGACAGCTAATAGTTTTAATCCCAAACATAGTTGGATTACAGTGTAACTGTGGATTTGCTGCTATTGCTATATTAGCACTCTGAGATGCTTAGAAGAGGATTAAATGAGAAATTCTAAGGTAATGGACCAGTACTTCATAGGGTGTTTTCAGACAAGACAATCTCTGCCCACTATACATGTTACAGGACACCCACAGGGCAACACTGAAGCCCTGCAACATGTATTGTGGGTGGGTGGTTAGTGGGTGGAGGGTGTCTTGTCTGAAAATGCCCATAGTCAACTTCTCAGTAGCTCTGCTTTTTTAAAAAAAGCCTTCAAAACAGGTCATAGGTGAAATAAGTTATTGCCAGCTAGACCTGTGTTATAAACTAGATTTTTCCTTCTCTAAAGTAAATATTTACAATCAATCTCCACAATTGTTTTTGGATCTCAAGTTTATAGCGCATGGAAGCCGTTGTATGGTCTCTACTTCGGTAATTCAAGGACTAAATAAGAAATAATCACAAATTACTTGTGTGTGTTAAGATGCATTAATTGATATTTACCTTCATTTATCAGTTCTGGCTGAGTGAAAGGCCCAAATATTTTCATTACTATTGCTTTTGTAGGAAAGTGAATTGTATGCTTTAGTCTTGAAAAGATGTTAATAAGATATATCTGGTCATGGTTTTCTTTGAGTGAAGCACCCTTTTTGAGTGCTAAATTATTACTTTAAAAATTCTGATCATATTGTAAGGGTAAGCAATCTTCTTGCAGATTATTATAGCTCCACTACTCAACACACTCCTCTGGTGCAAGCCCCATTTATTTCAAGGGGGTTTGTGCCAGAAGAGCAGTTGTTGATTGGACTGACAGATGTTGGTATGTTCAGGAAGTCTTCTATCCTGTGAATGTCTCTCCCTAAACTCCTCTTCCACTATCACAATCCCCTTTTATAGTGCTGGGAAACCTGCTTGTCTTGCTCCCTGCTGCTGTTTGTTATCACTTAAAATTGTCCTAGGATAAGGACAATTTTTGTGAGGCAGAATAGAACTGTTTATCATGTAGCTGCAGGGTTCCCTGACTGCATTGTTGACAGGAAAATAAATTGGTACGTTCTGCTTCCCAGACCTAAATAGTGCAATAGGCACAAACAGATCTCAGACTTAGTTGGTGGGCAATGAGACCATAGGCAGCCATTTATTTGAATCTCCATCTTTCCATTTGTAAAATAGTTCCCTACTAAAATATACTGCTGTTTGTAAAGCGTTGAGACTTCGTTGGAAGGTAAATGCTATTATCAGCCAGACATAATAAGTGAGGAAAACCACAGTTGCATTTTTTGGTGGTTTTAAAAGAAACCTTCCTTTAGCATATTAAATTTGAATCTACTCTTAAAGTCTGTGGAGGCAGACATCCTCAAGCTTTTATATTCTCAGTGTGAAGTACCCTAGTAATACATATTCTGTATAGGTCCACATTCTCCCACTTCCAGCACTATATTTAGAAACCATGGGTATTTTCAGACGTGACGGGGCGAATGCCGCGTCAAAGGATTGTGTCAAAGGGTTGCTAAGGTTTGCCGAAACAACCCTTAGATTCCCCGCTGGGATCACTCGGCACGGCCAACAGACGTGCCGGGGGATCCCGGCGGGGAATCGGGGAGGGGGAGAGGCCGCTTGGCGCAACGTGCGGCCGCATACCCCCACTCCTCCACCGCCCACCCTCTGGGGAGACGGGTGGGCGCACGGCCAGTGCGGCCACAGCGCCCGCCTGACATGACCATGGTCCGGAATCCCGGCGGGGATTCCGGGCCATGATTGCCGTCCAGACGTGACGGGGTCCCTTCATCCCCGCTGGGAATCTCATTCACGCGATCGGCGCCGGCCCCGCAGGTTCAGCCGATAGCGTGGTGAATGAGATTCCCGGAGGGGATTGAGCGTGGCTAACATCTGGGGGGGATCTTCCGGTTCCCCAACAGACGTTACGAGGGCATTCCCCACCACAGGGAATTGACTGTGGTTGAGCGTGATCTTGTAACGTCTGAAAATACCCCATATTTAGCCTGCTCTAAAGTAACTAGTAATAAAGGGAACTGAGGGCCATGTGTATTAGGTAGGAGACCCAGTACTCCAGCTGAGTCAAACTTCCTACTGGGTTACTCCTTGCCATTCAAGCCAGAAACATTTAGATCCCTAAACTGAGTGGATCTGTCTTGAACCTCTTCAGGGGAGCAACATTTTCAGGTATGTGATGGGATTCTCCTCTTAATGCATTGCAAAATCAAGAGCTGTGCATTGTATATCTCAGTGATGGAGGTTTTTTTTTCATATTGGGATTGGCTAAGAACGTATTAAGACTTTTCCTGGCCATGTTAAAATGCATTGCTTTTACTCAAAACTGCAGAAGCATTTTAGTGACTGACGTCTTCTCTCTCCTCCCTCCACCTCCAACTCTCCTCTGGCTTCTAAGTCCAGTCAAAATATCATCCATGCAAGCCAGCTGTGAATTGCCAGTAATCACAACAGTAAAATACAGTTCCCTTCTGCTTTCTCACCTAAGATATTTTGGATGTTCATGTAGTTTGCTTTCTGTTACACTTGAGCAATTACACTAAGACTAAGGATGCAATCCTGACCTACTGGAAATCGAGGGGAGTTTGCCCATTGACGACATCGGGGTTAGGATTGCACCTTAAGATAGCACAGCTGTTACAGATGGCTTAGTTTGGACTAATGTGGCTGAAAAATATAACTGGATATGCAGGTTGTCATCTTACTGGTACTACATGATCCAGAGGCAACAAAATGCATTTATATCCTGAGCATGGTCCTCAGAAAGAGAAGCAGAATCACCACTCTGGAAAGTTTCTTTTTAAAAAAAATTTGTTTGAGAAAGATGGAAAATTCTAATTCAGAGGTGAAAGCTTGAGAGTTGCCATGGCAGTAAAAAGGGGCTTAATTGGAAGTATTTCCTTAGCTACAGTTATTCCTGGTTCTTGTCATAATGAGTAAATTAATATAGTGTCTAGTAAAGAGGCTATGGTTATGGATACAAGTGGGGTTCTGCTTTATGTACCTGGTCAATTGGACAGCTTTCTCAAGATTTTTTTCCTTAAGCTGAAACTGAAAATTTAACTGGAACTCCATCTTCCCCAGCTATAACCTGAAAACTTTTAAAATGAAGACTTAGATTATGCAGAAACAGCTCTCCTTTGCTATGGAAGGACAAGAGGCAATGGTTACAAGCTGTAGAAAGGGAGATTTCAGTTGAATCTCAGGGGAAAATTCCTGTCTGTATGGGCAGGCAAAATTGGGACATGGAAATATCACGGGTTCTCCATTATTGGAGATCTTTGTAAGAAGCTGGATGAGCTTTTTTCTGGGAAGATTTAGGTATGGCAGATCCTGCACCAAGTAGAGGGTTGGATTTGATATGTGGTCTGTTCCAGCTCTGATTCTGCAATAACCACTATCCAAATCGAATGACTGTATAGAAAAAATCAACTACTTGAATTGCACCCATAAACTAAATAGTAGTCAATGCAGACATCCATGTGTAATCTATGCAGGAAACATCAAAGTAACTTGCATGTATAAGTAGACCAAGATTTCAGAAGAAATGGTGTAGCTGGAGATGCCAAATAATGTAGAACTTGCCAATTTATTTAAAATTGAGGCTGTCTCCACTAAAGGGAGCAGATAAATCTCTGCCATATTTAGTGATGCTTCTTTAATAACAGCAATCTGATCCATTTTACCTGGGTCATTATATTTGGGTCACCAAAATACCAGATGTTTCTTCTCTAAGGGGGGAGGGGGAACAGAAATGCAAATACGACTATAGAGTAGATTTTGATGATTTTAAGTATCTTGGTGCTATCACAAGTACACATGATGGGGAGCAGTGGGGAAAAAAGCAACCTTGTGGAATCCTGCATGAAAGATGAACTGCTTACCAGTGCTTGCACTAAGTACAGTCTTGCAATAGGGAACAGCATGATTTCACCCAAGCTCTTGCCTTGATTAAGAGCTGAGTCAGCACCTCCAGGTCAGTATTGTTGACAGCTGCTGTGAGATCGAACAATGAGCATGAAAATGTTTATCATCTCTGGAAGAAAGTTTACCAACTCTGATACAGATTGAAGAAATCCAAGGTCTTCAGATGGTGCCAGAGCTTTCATATAATCATTTATCAACTGATAAAGACTGAAGAAATCCAAGGCCTTCAGATGGCGCCATAGCTTTCATATAATTGTCTGTGCTCTCCACTTTCAAAATTGGACTATGAAGAGAATTGTTTGAGCTGCACCTTTCTCCCTCAAGCTGAAGTGTTGTTACAAAGATGACCCAGTTTCTCCTACCCTCTCCTGAATTTCATTAGTCATAAAGAACATGGATGTAAAAACTTCTGGGAAATGGCTTCCCTGGTGGATCTAGTAGAACCAAAGTGTAAGAGACAGTCCAAGCCAAAACAGTTACAAAAGCAATTGGTTATACTTCCTGACACTATGTATCCTAGAAACAGAAAAAACTGATCAAGGTTCAATCTGTTGCCAAAGTTGAGCAACCCCAACCAATTTCATTTTTATCCAAGGACAATCAAGCTCTGTTAAGCAGTTCTGTTGAGACTTTTGAAGTTGATATGAAGATGTTTTTCATCCACAGTTATGACATAAGATGTGAAACTTCCCTGCTACCAAATTCCATCTGATACTGTTGTGCTGTACATCATTTCATGGTGATTTATGAAAATGGTAAAAAGAGGAGGCTGTTTAGGAGCCACTGTAATGAGAAGTATGAGGCAAAAATGAGCGTGTCCTTCACTGCTGCCTCTAGGATGGTGCAATTCTCTTTGAAAACTCAGGTTCATTAGTTCATAGCAGATAATTAGAGACAGGCCTGTGCCTGGAGAAGGCAGTGGTCTGGTATATATAAGTTTATTAGGCGTTACAAAATTGTTATTGCTGGCAAAGCCACAAAAAAACCATACAAAAACACAATCTTAGTACAAATAAAATTGCGACACAAATAATATTATTCTTCTGCCCCATCCCAACCTAGCAATTATCAGCAGTTTATTTACAATCATCAAAACTCGCCATGTAGCAGTGCCATTATTCCAAGGGGTCACTAAAAGCTTAAACTCCAAGAAGTTTTTCCTCCTCCACATAGCCTGCTTCAGAAAGGCACCTACATCCCAGAGCACCTGAGCTCTTGGGCTATTGAGCAGATATTTAAGAAGTTCTCCCTCAGTCCATCCGGGCCACTCATCAAGGATCGGCGCCAAAAATTTCACCCTCAACCCGTCATACAAATGACATGAAATAATATGACCTACTGTCTCTACTTCTTGCATATCATATGGGCAGAGTCTATCCGCGAAGGGAATTCCCTCTATCCTGCCCTCATATACCCACGTGGGGAGGGCATTAATCCGTGCCCTGAATATGAGTTGTTTCTCCCTAATAGTCATCTGGTCATCCAAATAATAAGCCATAGAATCTTTGGCCGGTACCCATATAGGGTATAGGCGCATGTGGGGAGACTGATTAATTTTTGCTAACTCCTCCTGTCTTCCCACATCTGATATCCTTGTCGATACCTCCCTCCAAAGGGTGGCCTGCGATTTACCCTCCAAATATTTTACTGATGGACCCATTTTCCCAAGAGTTTCCCCTGCCCACATTTGCCAAGGGTTTACATGGGCATCCTCATTCAGCGTACCTAGTAAGGGAGAACCAATATCAGATCGAATTTTACACCAAAACTTCAATGCTCGCATTGTGGCAGACTGACCAACTCGTTTGCCCAAATTCCAGCCTCAATGCGGCAAAAGGAGTACCTCTGGGACTTGCCACAATAGCTTGCAGGAATCTGGCCTGGGCTGCATTTATTCTCTGCGCACAAAGGAGCCCAAATCTCTGCCCCATATAGGCATTGAGCTCTCACTTCGCTGTTAAATGCCCCCACTGCTGCTTTCACAGCGCATCTTCCCAATCTGCCAAATACTTCCGTTCTCTCCAGAGATGAGGCTCAGTGGTCTGGTAAAAACATGCCCTCTTGTTCACCCCAATTCTCCATATGCTGAAGTTTCAATCCAAAAGCAAGAGCAAATTATGTGTTGAGCCAGAAAACAATGAAGGAGTTCCCTTAGTTGTCCTAGTAGCCTTGAAATCCTGATTGAGCTGGATGTGCTGTGACACAGCTAGTCATCTGCAAATATTTACATTATGGTAGGTGAACTAGGGCAACTTGGCCATGGAAATCAAAGTACAGCAAGGTGCTTTCTGTACATTAATCCTGGCAGTCACAAAGTGACTGCACTAAAACCTATTCCATTGTGAATACCAACTTAGTGCTTATGCTATCTCCTTGGATCCTTCCCCCACCCTTCCACAGTAATGTTTAACCTTGTTCAGAGGAGGCCATCTTAACTTGGTGGTAAACTTTGAATACTACCACCTGTATAATTGTAGTAATGGGAGACTTCTGTAAAATCGCCACATAAAGCCTTGCAAAGTAATAAACATGTTTGGCTGCTGCATTATGTGCGTCAAGTTTCTTTAGCTCTTCGTAAATTATCAGTTTTAGAGGCATTTAACTCCTCTGCTGAGTTTGTGTTTAATTCCCTGCTACTTTATTTGCCCAGCCCATATAATTGAAATGACAGCACTCTTCTTGGAGGGGGAGGAAAGGAGGGGGAAGGCCTTGTGTACATACCAAAACCAACTAATCACTACTTGCTATATTTGAGAGTAGGAATGTGTTTAAAGTTAATCCTGTGCATTATGTAACTGCACTTTCAGTTTGACAGGCCATTCTGCTTAGCTAAAGTCTAGTGAGAGCAAAACATACTTTTTGGCATGGGTGTGTTGAAAAGGTTGGTGAGCGGGGCTTTGAATTTTGCAGTACTGATTCTGTGGCAGAGGTGGATGGATGGTCGCTTGGGAGCCTCATGTGGTTCTCTGGCACTTCTGCTGTGGCTCAGAAGAAATGGCTGCGTAGAGTTGGTGTCCATGTAGCATTCTGGCCTCCTTCACATGCACCACCACCTTGCATGGAGCGCTTGCCCCTTCTGTCTCCTTTGCATACTGACAGGGGCCAGTGCTTCTCAATGCTGGGTGCTCGCAGAAGTGGTGACCATGTTAGGTGGTGCCTGCTGGTGCTAGGAACTAGCAAGAAAGGTGAGTACCCAGTGCTGAGTAGCCCATGTCTGTGGGTGGTAGAGGTAGGAATGGAGAGCAGCATCAGTAGTTGTGTGACAGTGGGAGAAGTGAGCAATGAATGAGGTGTGGACTGAGATTGAGCAAGTGGAAGCAGCAGCCCCTAGTGGGTGTTGGGGGATGTCTGTGCATGTGTGAGTGAGGGCTAGAGTGACATATGATGGCGGCTTTTGGCCATATGAAGACCTTGATGTGCAGCTCTTTCAATTGGGAACTTTGCCTGTTCTATGGCAAAAGTAGCCCTTGGCAGCTGGCAACATTAAGCTGTGAGTGTAATCCTGGGGCGTGTGCTTTGGGGCGGGGGGAACAGAGTGATTGATGGCAGTGCTTGCAGTGTTGGCTGCGGGGAGGGGAGCAGCTGTCAGCATGGAGAGCTGTGAGTGTGCGTGTTACCCACATCCTGTTGGGTTTCATACTTATGGGATGTGGGTGAGTGTAACATGTACATGGCAATCATGCTGTTTGTTTCCACCCAATGTTTTGGTGTGTTTACATAATGTTCACAAAGCCTACCAAACCACTATGTGGAGAGATTAGATTGTGTTCTTACAAGCAGGACTGTTCTGAAATCTTTAGGAATTCCTTTGGAGTAACAGCCTCCCTCCAGTTCTGTTCTGATGAGCAGGGAGAACCAACTAGATACTCCCTTGCCCCCTAACTAATCAGTGAGCAGGAAGAAGGTAAAGAGCTATCCATAGGTCACTTTTTTTGTCCTTCTGCCCATGTTATTGCAGTTTGTCATTCTACTATAGACCCCACCCCCACTCTCTCCACACACCTAGAAATGCAAGCAAAAATGAGTAAGAAATGATTGTCATGCCACTGTAATGCCCCCCTCTTCCCTTGTCACAAATTGTCACAACAATGCCCCTTCATCTGTGATGTACTTTATAGAGGGCCCTAGTTGCAGCAGAGATCAGGAAAAACAAACGACCAGACATTGCGTACAAGCAGTGAGAGCAAATGGAGGTGCATACTGGAAAGTGGGAGGAGTAATGGAGAAAAACAGGGCTGCTTACCTCTAAACACTTCAGTCAACCATCTTCTCTGTAGCGGGACCATCCATCCTATGGATTACCCTGCTTCCTTAGTGAAACTCCTCTGCTCATCTGAAAACATGTCGTTAGTTGGCTATTATCTCAGAGTAACTGAAAAAGGCCTTAGGGTGCTTTCACCCCACAGAGGCATACACTGTTGATTCTCCTTTTATTTGTTTAAATTTATACTCTGCCCTTCCCTTAAGGGTCAAGATTGGCATATATAAAAAAGCATGTAAAAATCCCCTTAAAAATGCAACACCCCCCCCCCCCCCCCCCCTGTGAAATGCTTGTCCAAAAAGGAAAAGCTTTAGATTGCCTCCACAAGATGCTCAGGTTTGGGCTCAACGAATCTCCAAGAAAAGGCAATTTCACAACACTGGGGCAGCAACTGAGAATACCTCTGTGCATGCTCGTCGTATAGACCTTACTAGCAGGTGGTACCCACAGGATGGTACTTCTAGACACAGGGATCATGATGGAGCACAGATCCCTGTGGTGCGAGAAGGTGGTGTTTGGAATAAAAGTTGTTGCTTAAATTGGAAGTTTTGCAGAGAGCATAAGCCCAGTCTGCACACTTTTCCTGGCTGATGGCTTGTTTGCCAGTGGCTAATAGTACTGTTCATCTTAAGTATGTGCATCTATTGCAGCTACTCAGATGTATGGGAGCGAGCGCTGCCTGAGTGCAGTGACTCAGCCCCCTTGATTAGAATGGCTCTTGTGGGGAACCTATTGTAAAGAAAAACCTACAGTTCCTATGACACCTGTAATTGCTTTGTATTGTCCATGAGCATTGCTAATTATATCTGACTCCAAATCAGTGTCCTTGGATATGGATCACTGCTCCTAGCAACATCAGTTCCTTTTGATGAATTTTGTCCTGGAGAGTAGGTCTCCATGTCTTAGAGCTGATTGGCCTTCGTTGCTACATTCTAGTAATTTAGAGAGAGAATACGGTATTAACCCCCCCCCCCCCCCCAAACATAACCAGAAGTCTAGCAGAGTTTAAATTGGAGGAACTGGTAGTGGATGCTGGCAAAACAGGACTAGTAGACACTATCGGCAATAGCTCATAAATAGTTTCAGATAGTTACTATTTGAATCTACTTAATGAAAAATTGATTTAGGCCTATATTCTCAATACACCGTGGTAGAAATTACTCTTTCCTGTGACTCTCTTCCTCTATTTGTGGCAAATGGGGCACATATTGGGCTGCATGTTTTTAGGCTGACGTAAGTCGTCCAGCATTCACCATCTCGGGATTTGATGTGGGGACTGGAAGGTATGAGGCACTTGGTTGGGAGTAGAGAACCCCCAAATGCCCTTGTGGTCAGTACATCACAAGGGATGGGGTGGGGGGAGTATGGGAAAGACCTGCTGGGGTGTACGATGGGACCCGGTGGGGTAGAAGACCTGCCAGACATCTGCAGGTGGGTGGTCCCTACCCTGCTCATGGGCAGAATGCTTGGACAGGCCTACTTGGCTCTGGCTCCTGGAGGAAGAATGTTCCCCAATCCTGTACTAAGTGACATAACATTGTAGGAGAGATTTAGGAGTAAACTGAGTAGAGTTCCTGCTGAGCTGCATGTCTGAACCAGTACATGCTCTTGTGGGCTAGAGCAGTGCTTTTCGCCCTTGTGCACAAGAAACTCCAGCCACAGAGGTCTGTAAATATTCCTGTTGAGGAATATTCACCAAGCTTTGCCCAAGGTGCTGCTTCTAGGGCTCTGTGTTAAATGGTGATCTGGGCCACCTAATATAGGAATGTTTAGTGGATGTGCTTTTACTTGCCCAGTAGAAAAAAATTATACTAATTTTTGATCAGTTAGACATCACATCCCTTTTAGGACTGGAGCTCCCTCCCTGCATTGCATGCCCGGTTTGCCTATATTTATGGATGTGTTTCTAGTTTACTCACGGACTGTATATTTTGACGTATAGGGGTGGGAAAGGGCCCTCTATTTTCTGGGCCTCGTATTTCAGGCCAAATGCACCTGTTAGGGGTGAAAGTCCGTTTCCTACCGAATTTCATTTTTGACAGATCTGGTCAGTTTGACCGGACTGAACGAAAATCAAAATGAGCAATCATTCCAATATTTGTTGGACTGGATGAATTTTTTCCCCCCATTCTGTGCATGTTCAGTGCCTGGCCATACGCAGAATAGTGGCACCATTATGACTGCTGCTATTTTCCATGCATAAAATGGTCTATCAGAATTATGATTGAAAACTCTGATTCCATGGAAAATGGAAGGACTGTTTTGAATCGGCCCGAGCAACTCTGTTTTGTGCCATTGCTGCTTCTCACTCAAGTTTATTCATGGACTCCATGTATTGTGTGCCCCGCATGGCTCCCCAACATGTGGGCTCTGTGCAGTTGCATGGTCTGCGCCTGTCTTTATCTGACCCTGCTTCCACGTACTGTACTTCCTGTGTGCCGTACCATTTCCCCTTTTTGCCAGTATGATCTGCAAGGTTAAGAGCTGTCCTCCCCTCCTCCCCCCTCCCCCCATTTGATAAATAAGGTAACATGGATACTGCAGAGTAGAACCTAGGACACTGTTTATATGATCTTTAGCTCTCCAGCATGTTGCAGCATCCTAAATAAGTACTGAGCAATGTGCAAAGTCCTTTTCTAGTGACTGAATTAAAGGGGTGAGCCAGTTTAGTGGTAGAGCTTTGAAAAGGCAAGCTGAGATCATGGGTGAGACTAGCTTATGGGAGGGGGCGTTGTATGTATGTGACTGATTTTCTTTTTCAACTTAATTTTTTCAGTTCACCTTCAAGGCATTGAGTATTTAAAATTTGCGCAAATTTGCATGAAGTAGCATAATATACATGCAGATTAGAAGGCAGAGATGACTTTGTGCATGTGCACAAGTAGTTTTGAAATCTGCACAAAATTCATGCTGAAGAGAAGAATTAAGGGAATGCTGGTGGAGACCGAAATCTACCCTACAGGTTTAGGTAGTAAATGTGTAGGGCACTTGCAATCCTCTAGCAACTTTACTCAACACAAAATGACATATTTTGAGAAATGACATTGGTAGGACATGAAGTAGGCTTTTGTGGCCAGATCCCTCAAAGGGCAGAAGACAAGTTGGTACATTCTGAGAACCAGCTAGGTTAGCTGTCCATCCTGAGTGTGGTAAACTCTGGTTAAGCTCTGCCTGGTGAGTTACTTGTGGATAAAAACCTGTTACCCACAAGTGATAAACCACTTGCTCCTGAAATGAAGTTAGTTAAAACGTAGCCTTTGTCAAATCTTTGCTCTCACAGCAATAAAACGCCACCCCAAAGTCGTCATGCTTTTCACATAACTCAGACATACATAGAGGCAAACTATCTGACCCATTTTTATTAGGAAAACTGCTAAGAATCTCGTGGCTTTAGCCACAACCCAGTATTTGGAAACAATCACGTACATCACCTGATGAGGTATTTCATGCACTGCCTTCCTCATTGGCTGAGTAGTAGATTCTACAATATTTGCAAGGTGTCTGGGGATGTGTGTCAGAAATGAAGCAAGAGGTTAGGCAGAGCACAAGTGTCACTTGAAACATGCCAAAGAGAACCAATTGCAGCACAGATCCTTTATGAAGGATTATGTTGTGGCTGTGGAGGCAGTGCAGAAAGCTTTCTTATTTGCTACCATAGTGTTTTCAAAGTCTCATCTGGTGGATCTGTTCTGAATGGTGAACAGCCTGGTGAATTTTGGTTGTCTCGCCCCAGAACGAGAACCATCTGTTGCTCGTTGTGACAGTTTGCCACCTGCTTTTCAGACAAAATTGCTCTCATATTCAGCACAACTTGGAAACTGCTCTTAGGTGCAGAGAGCTTGGGGTTGGAGAGCCTCAGTCTTGTCCTGTTCATTTGGATCAGTTTCAACTGGTGATGGTCATCCATGCAAAGGTTGTGCTGACAATCAGGTGTGAATTTGATCTGTTCCCATCCAGCTTGGGGAAAGCCAACTGGGGGATATTGGGGTCCTTGCTGGCTGGGCTTGTCAATGCCTCTCTTTGGCAAGGCAGGTTGCCAGACACCCTCAAAATTGCCATCATCTCGCCCCTGCTCAAGAAACTATCTCTGGATTCATTCCCCTGCCAGCTACCACCCCATCTCAAAGTCTCTTTTTTAATGGAGGTTATTTAAGGAATGGTCGCCTTGCCCCTTCAGGTGCAACTGGATGCCATTGGTTTCCTGGAGCCATGTCAGTCAAGCTTTTGTCCTGGGCATGGTACTGAGATTGCACATGTGGGCTTCGCTTGACAACCTCTGCCTTGAGAGTGACAGGAAATTGTATGCTGTTCTTATTAGATCTTTCAGCAGCCCTAAATGCAGTTGCTAATGGGGTGTTATTGACATGAATGTATGACCTGGCACAGCTTTGTGGGTCCACTCTTGGATGATTCTATTCAGTCCTATCAGGCCGGTCTGAGAGGGTAGTTGGCTTGTCCCCTCCGAATTTTACTTGGGTTCCACAGAGTTTCATCTTTCCTTCCTGCTCATAGTGTATTTGAGGCTGCTAGGCATACAAATGTTCATAGTGAAGTGCCATCAATATGCTGATGCCACCCAACTCTACCTCTTTTTCATCCAACTCAGGACCTGCAGTCTTGGTGCTTATTAGTCTGGCTGCCATTGGGGATTGCTTGAGGGTGAGTCAATTGAAGCAGAATCCAGACAAAACTGAAGTGATGATGGTAGCCAGTCCTGTGAACGTGTAGCTGGGCGGGGGGGACAGACACCTGTCATTGATGTGTCCAGCTTCCTTTAGTCAATGTGTTGCCTGTGGAGCAGAAGTGGTTTTCTTCTGGAACCACAGCCACCTTACTATAGACCTCAGATTCATTTGTGTGCTCTGTGAGCTGTGCAGCACTTCCCCACTGGTGACCTCTTGAGTCTTGGAGGAATGCACAGCTGCTATTTGGCTGTCATGGATCAATCACAGTGACTTTCAGAAGTCCTGGCAAACTTGCTCCTGTCAAGGGGCTGATAACCTATCAAGATATCACAAATTAAGTGACTGCATTGGAGACAGAATATACCCGATAATGTAGGCACCACAAAACTACTACACTATTCCACAGTGCTGGCATATATACTGTCCAGTGCCCTTTCAAATGGTGCTTAAACACTCTGACTCACAAAGAGCTGGCAGTGATTGTTTTCTAGTTAGCAAGTTGCAGCCAGGTTACTCGAAGGACAGTCCAAGCACTTTAACCTGCTCATTTCTCTTCCCCTCATGAATCCTGATTGGGCTAAAGAACAATTTGATAATCCAAATGTCAGGTATGAAGAACTTCCTTACAGAGCAGGCCATGTTCCTGCTGTCACAATAAAAATGGCCTCTACTAATAACCTATTTTACTCCATTAGAATCTTCATTGTCCAAACTCATTCATTTAGTAGTTTTAGATTAGGGGTGAAATGAGTTTTTGACCCCGTCGAAAATCTCATCAAGAATGGGCCTCTTGACAAGATTTTCTGTGTTGAGAATCAGCGTTCTCGTCACCATTCTTGCGAGATTCTTGAGCGCCACACAAATGGCCCCCCAAATGTTCTGTGCATGTGCAAAATGGCTTTTGGGAGGCTGCACATGCTTAGAATGGTTGTGGTGGCCATTTTGCGCATGCACAGTGTATTTTAGGGGTTTTGAGAATCTTGCAAGATTTCGAGAAACCTCAAATGGCCGCTGGGGAACACACATACGCAGAATAGCTGGCAGCCATTTTGCGCATTTTGCACATGTGCAGAGCATTTTTAGAGAATCCTGTGAGATTCTCAAACCTTGGTGAGAACACGCGAGGTCTCACCGGGGTGGAAAGAATCACAGCTTCTCACAAGAACGCTGTGTGTTCTCGTTTCAATCCTACTTTAGATGTGGGTCTAAGTACACGTTCAGGATTGACACGTGTTGACAATCCTGAATGTGTAGTTGGGTGGTGTACTAATTTTACACACAACATCTCAGTAATTAGCTAGAGAGGACACCTTCCCCCCTCCCCCTCACTACTTGTTCCCTGGGACCAGGGTTGCTTCTGGTGCCATCATGCAGGGAGCCTTCCCAGTGGAAGCAGTGGTGGTAAACAAACCAAGGATTCCCCCCATTCCTCTTCCTGCTGATGCCAGGGAAAAGTGATGGAAGAGATTGGACTAGGGCTTTCTCTGCTCCCCTCCACCACTTTTTCTCAACAGCATCAGAAAAAGCAGACCCAGGCAGCAGAGCGGAGCAAACTCCTGCTCTGCTCCCTGCTGCTACTTCCCTCGCATACAGTTGTCATGAGGTCCCTGTTTATATCTCTCAATTGCATGCAAGTGGTTCCTAATCACAGCAGGCTCATGATGGCCACGGGATCCCAGGTAAGTGGTTGTTTTAGCAGCAATTTAGCCTTTATGCACCACCAAATTGGTGGTAGTAATTGAACATTAACCACTCTCTTGTAAGTGGTTACTGTTGCATCTAAAAATGCCCATTGCTTCCCTTGACAAAAGTTGAATTTTGAAAGTTTGTAGTGCAGATAGCAATGAAGAAAGCTGCTTAACCCTTCCAAAGTAACTTCCCTTGCAGGAAACTAGTGGTTCTGGTGCCACTAATGTGGACAAACGTGCAAGTAGCTAGATTAGTGTCACCAAAATCTCCTTAATACATCTAAGTAGGGTACTAGACCACATGGCAAGGATTGACACGTATTGACTGAAAACACATATAATTGAGAAAAGTGCAACAGTTAAGTCTAATGCTTTATTGCTCTAAAAATAATTTAGAAAATGTTTAATAGCTAGGTCGAAAGATTCTGAAGAACTTCTTATCAGGACTGTTTCCCCCATTGCTGCCAATGGGGAAAATGCAGTGAACATGGGTCCATGCACTTACACCAGTGCCTTTATGTGGGCAGATCAAGGCTCCAGGGGGTGGGGAGGGGAAAATCTGTATATTCCTATTGAAATCAATTGGACTAAGTGAGCATATGTGGTTGGTGTACGCATGGAGGCCCGGGTCCCTTGCTAACCTGCAACCAAAGTGATAAAAAGCACAACATAACTGAAAAATGGATGCCAAACGGGAGGGTTGGCGGGAGATCCCAAGTATGAGAGAGACCAGAGACACAGATGTTCCCTTTTACAGAATCACTTTCAGTTATATTGAAGCTTTTGAGCCGCACAGAGCTCTTGCTCAGGCAGATACAACATCAGAGACGACCTTTCTTAGGCAAGGGTAAGTTAGATTCTCATAATATGTGCTGTCAGCATGCTTTTCTACCATCGTAATTCCCAAACCTCTTGCCTGTGAAACCCCATTTTGAGACTTGAATATAATCCTGTGATCCCAAATTTACATGCCAAGTATATCAAATATCAATTGGTGGTGTGACCCCATATGCAGATAGCATGACCCTACTTGGGTTTTGACCCACCATTTGGGAACCTCTGTTCTAACACTTGCTGCCATAGAAGCCAGTCCTCTGCCTCCAAGCCCTTTTCTGGACTGCAGGAAAAAAGTTATGTTTTTGCCTGGGATAGATGAAGAATCTTTCTGTACTGCTGTCTTATACCCCTCACCTGTGCTGTCTCCTCCTACCCCTCACCATGCAGACACCACAGGTCAGGACTTTAACTTAGCTGAGATTTTTAAAATTTATTTTAAAATATGCATTAAAGGTATGGTATAAAGGTGTGATATATTATGCCTTAAAGGTGGCCCAGAGATGGGCCCAATGCAAGTTGGCTGTTCCCAGACCATTCCTTTTGTGTCGGAGTAGTCCCTGTCTCCATAAAGTATTGCGACTAAGGCTGAAACAATTTTTTTCCTGCAGATTCTGTCTAGGATGGATCCTTCCATTCCTGTCCAATCTGGCAAAATGCAGGTCAGACTGTGATCCAGTCCATGTTTCACCAGAGATTCAGATCGGTGGCACCCTACATGGCACATGCACCAAATGGAAACACATTTCCTGTATACGTTTCGAAATACCAGTGTCCTCCAGAATTCTGTCTGATGTTTGGGAAATGGGAAAATGCAGTTGAAAAGGCATTTGGCTCCAGTTGTGGTGACATGTTCTGTTAGGGGCAGGGCCATGGTGACAGGATCAAGGATAAAACATTCCCCACCCTTTTTCCACCATGACCCTGTCTTGTGTGGAGCATTGACTGCCACTGGCAGTTTGTCAACGGGTCTCTATAGTATAGATACAAGACAGGTTCATCAGTAATATCAAGTTTTCCATACTGCTCAACCAGCGTGCTTCAAATATGGCCACAAGGGGGGAACTTGCATAGCTGTGAGTGGTTAGTCACTTTCCATGCCCCTTCAAAAAATCCATGGTTGACCTGGACAGAGACCACTGTATACCAACAGAAGCTTATTGTATGGCAATGTCTTAGCCACGAAATGTGCTAACTATGAAAACCGTATCTACCTCCGTGGTTTCCAAGTTTTTAGCTTGTGTGACCCCCATTTTGAGACTTAAATGTAATCCTGATACTCCAGGCACCAACAAAGACATGCACAATATATCAAATATCAGTTGTGATTGTGATTCCATTTGGGGTCTTGATCCATAGTTTGGGAACCACTGGTCTAGCTATAACAGGAGTGGGGAACCTTTTCCATGGACCATTTTGAAAATTCGTCCAAGCTCCAAGGGAAGTTAAGGATGGGCATACATGAAGGGTGCCCTCAGGAACAGTAGAGTCCAGATCATGGATCTGTCCTTTTTCCTTGTGTGGATGCTCTCATCTCTGTTCCCTTATCCTGCGGTCAGTACTTCAGTGGTTGGGTTTAGAAATTTGATCCAGAGCTAGATCCAGGAACTGGAAAGGGGTCAAATAAAAAACTAACTGGTTCTCAAACCCTGAGCTATAAGGAATGCTGCATCCAATGTCCTGTGTACCTCTTTTTAATTGCATCATACGCACAAAAGAACAGAGAAATTTTTCTAAGGAACAAATGGAATGATTGAGTCCAGGTTTTTCCTTGTGGATGAATTTTTTGAATTGCCTAATTGTTTTATGGATGCATCAGATATACACATCAAGAATGGTTTCTTTGAAGCCTAACCACTTTAAGAACATAAGTAGTGCCATAGTGAGTCGGACCAATGGTCCATCGAATCCAGCACCTGGCTCTGACAGTGGCCGATCTCGGTTGCTTGGAAGATGTACCCAACAGGTCACAATGGGACTATCTGTTCCCTGTTGTCCACTCCCAGGTCTTGACAGTAAGAGGTTACGTTCCCATAACAGCTAATGGATCTATCCTCCCTAAACTTGTCCAACCCTTTTTTAAGCCCAGCTATGCTACTGACCTTGACCAAATCTTCTGGGAACAAATTCCACAATTTAATTGTGAACGGAGTTAAAAAAATACTTCTAGTTTGTAAATATTCTACCTGTTAGTTTCATGGGGTGTCCCCTAGTACTCGTTCAGGGTAAATAACCTTTCCCTATTTACTTGTTCCACACCACTCATGATTTTATAAACATCTGTCATATCCCTTCTGTCGTCTCTTCCCAAAGTTGAAGAGCCCTAACCTATCTAGCCTCTTTAGAGGGGAGCTGTTCCATACCTTTATAATATTTGTTGCCCTTCTCTGTACCTTTTCTATTTCTATATAGATAGATAGATAGATATAGATGGGGTGACCAGAACTGCACACAATACTCAAGGTGTGGTTGCACCATAGATTTATATAGAGGCATTATGATATTTTCTATTTTATTCTCTTTCCCTTTAACGTTCTGTTTGGTTTTTTGACCACTGCCACACACTGAGTTGAGGATTTCAATTTATTGTCCACAGTGACTCCAAGGTCATATTCCTGAGTGGTAACTCCTAATGTAGAACCCAGCAATGTGTACATATAGTTTGGATTATTTTCCTGTATGTGGATCACTTTGCACTTGTCCACATTAAATTTCATCTGCTATTTAGATGCCCAGTCACTCAGTCTCATAAGTTTTCCCTGCAATTAACATTTTGCTCGTGTTTTAACTACCTTGAATAACTTTGTGTCATCTGCAAATTTGATCTCCTCACTCTGCTCTCCTTTCCCGATCATTAATGAATACATCAGACACTGGTCCCAGTACAGATCCCACTCTGCTATTTACCTCTCTCCATTTTGAAAACTGACTATTAGACCTACTCTGTTTCCTATCCTTTAACCAGTTACCAATCCACAATAGGACACTGCCTCCTATCCTGTGACTTTTTAATTTCCTCAAGAGTCTCTCATGAGGGACCTTATTAAACACTTTCTGAAAAGCCAGATACATGATATCGACTGGCTCCCCCCTAGCCACATGCTTATTTACACCCTAAAAATTCCAATAGATTAGTGAGGCATGACTTCCCTTTGCTAAATCTAGGTTGACTCTTCCCCATAAGCCATGTTTATCAATATGCCCAGTAATTCTATTCTTAATAATAGTTTCCACCATTTTGGCCAGCTCACAGGTCTGTAGTTTCCA
Source organism: Sphenodon punctatus (assembly GCA_003113815.1). NCBI lineage: Eukaryota > Metazoa > Chordata > Lepidosauria > Sphenodontia > Sphenodontidae > Sphenodon > Sphenodon punctatus. Next base: position 7,531,131 of record QEPC01013498.1, on the reverse strand, counting down.
GAATCGCCTCTGGAGCCCTTTTTAAATATCACCATTACATTTGCTATCCTCCAGTCCTTGGAAACAGTGGCAGATTTTAACATAGGTTACAAATTACCTGTAGTAGGTCTGCAATTTTATATTTGAGTTCTTTCAGAACTCTGAGGTGAATACCATGTGGTTCTAGTGAATTGTTACTATTTAGTTTGTCAATTTGCTCTAGAACCTCTTCCAGAGTTGTGTTGAGTTGTGACAGCTCTTCCAATTCATCACCTACAAAGAACAGTTCTGGTGTGGGTATCTTCCCCAACATCCTCTGCTATGAAGACCAAAGTAAAGAATTCATTCAGCTTCTTTGTAATGGCCTTATTCTCCCTGAGCACCCCTTTTGCCCCCTGGTTATCTAATGGGCCAACTGACTCTCTAGCAGGCATTTTGCTTCTGGTGTACTTTAAAAAATTTTTTTTTATTATTGTCTGTTTAGGAAGTCTCTGTTCTAGACCTGCAACTCAATTAAAGAAATCTTAGTTGATTAATCTGTAGAATTTTAGTTGATTAATCAATTAAACTGCATATGATTTACATAATTTGCACAAATTTCCAAAAAGTGAAACATTCACCAGAAATTGTGGTCAAATTGTTAGACATGTTTATTGAACATTAAAGAGCAGAGTAAGTGAAAACATTTAATGAACAAAGAACAGAAAAAGGGGGGTGGGATGGGACGGGACATCCAAAAATGACCTTTCTTTGGGTTCCTTTCAAGACTGCGCAACATTAAAAAAGTGCTGTTCCATCCAGTGGCAATATCCTGCTGCATTTTGCTGTCACCTAGTCCAAGTTCTTTTTGTTTTGCTAAGAGTAGAGTTTGTTTATGTGCACTATGCTTGAAGTGACCAACAATTTAATGACACTTGCTACGTTGGTTGTCTGTGGTGACAACGGAAAGAGCCTTGTTTAGCTCAGTTGTAGAGTATAAGTAGCACATTTCACATTTTCAAAATTGGATTTCTCAACCCCCAGAACAACATTTTGAGCATTATCTGTGCATATTGCTACAACTTTCTCACTGATCTCCCACTCCAATTAATTGGGGGGGGGGGAAAGGATTTTATTCGAGTGATCACCCATTAATCGGGTTGATCGATTAAAGGTTGCAGCCGTACTCTGTTCACATTCACTTTTTGCCTGCATCATTAACGTTTTACATCTAATTTGCCAGTGTTTATGCTCTTTCTTATTTTCCTCATTAAGACTAGTTTTCTATTTTTTAAAGGATGCATTTTTGGCTCTAATAGCCTCTTTCACCATTTAGCCATGCTGGCAGACATTTGGTCCTCTTGCTACTTTTTAAAATTTTTGGAATACATTTAGTCTGGGCTTCCAAGATGGTATTTTTAAATAATTTCCATGCCTCTCGCAGACATTTAATCCTCACAACTGCTCCTTTCAGTTTCCTTCTAGCTAGCTTCCTCATTTTAGCAGTTTTTAAAAAGTCAAATCTTACTGCAGTAGTTATGTTTATCATTCTCCCTCTATTATGTCAAATTTGATTATATTATTATTATTACTATTGCCAAGTGGCTCCTCCACTATTACCCCTTGCATCAGGTCCTGATCTCCACTTGGGACTAGATCCAAAGTAGCTGCTCCTCTTTCCAGAACCACCTGCTCCAAAAATCTGTCTTTTATGGCATCTAGAAACTTTACCTCCATATCATGCCCTGAGGAGACACCCAATCAATATTAGGATAATTGAAATGGCCCATTATTAATTAATGTTTCCAACTTTAGTAACCTGTCTAATCTTTGTTAGCATTTCATGGTCAGTCTCATTGTCCTGGTCATGGACAACAGCCCCACTGCTATACACTTCCCCATTATACATGGAATTGTACAGTTTACTTCCTGTACAATTTTAATCCTACTTGACTAAATGCTGTCTTTAACCTATTGTGCCACCCCACATTTTGTACCCTGATATTAGTGTCCCATTGGTTATCCTCATTCACTAGACCTCTGAGTTGCCTATTAGTCTAGAACTTCATTTAGTGCTATACACTCTAATTCTCCCATCTTATCTTTTAGACTTCTGGCATTTGAGTATAGACACTTAAATTTATTTTTTATTCTTAATCTGTTTAGTATAAGTGACTTTCAGGTCACTTTTATAATAGGGACCGTGTCTATTCAATTACTTTGTAAAGCACCAGGTGCATTGCTGGCGCTATATAAATGTTAGCTAATATAATAATAATAATTTATATTTGTCTGTTCTGCACTGTTTTCCACCTGGGATTCCTCTGCTTCTATATCTTCTATATTAGGATACTCTAATTTCCCTGAATTAACAGCATCCTTTGGAGATGCCTCGGTCCAAAACATGTGCGCATCAACGCCTGTTGGCTTTCCCCTGGATTCTAGTTTAAAAACTGCTCTATATAGAGAGCTGTCAGTATAGACTACCCCTTTCGTTTCCCCCATTCCCCAATCTAAAACCTTCCTCCCTGCACAATCATCTTATCCACGCCTTGAGACTGGAGCTCAGTCTTCCTTTGGGGTCCTGCACGTGAAACGGAGCATTTCTGAGAATGCTACCCTGGAGGTTCTGGACTTCAATCTGCTACCTAGATGCCTAAATTTGGTCTCCAGAACCTCCTTTCTATGTCATTAGTACACACGTAGCACAACAGCTGATTCCACCCCAACGAACACTAAAATTCTGTCTAGGTGACGTCTGGAGTCTGCTACCTTTGTATCAGGCAGGCAATTTACCATACAATTCTCATGGCCACCAGCAACCCAGCTCTACATTTCTAAAAATTGAATAGCCAAGTACCATGGCAGGGACCACGACTATCTTACTGTTCTGTAAAGCGCCAGGTACACAGCTGGTGCTATACAAGTGCTTATCATAATAATAATATCCTATTCCTACCCTCCTGGGCACCACCCCCTAGTGATAACACGTCTCCTGGAAGGCACACTTTCCTTCTTGGAGGCCTTGCTCCTCCAAAGAAGCACAGAGGCTGCCAGTTCCTCTACAGTGTCTCTGAAGGACTTCTCTATATACCACTTTGTTTGCCTCAGCTCTTCCAGTTCTGCCACTCTTGCCTACAGAGACCACATGAGGTTAGAGTTCTCTCTCCCACATCCCCCAAACCACAAAAACCCGGAACTGTAATTTGTTAACATTCAGATAACAAGATTTCAAATGGACAAACAACCCCGCCCCACAAACAACCCAACCCCATTCTTCAAAGCACTGCACTGTTGTAAGCCCTATTAAAGTGGGCACAGCTATCCTCTTGTGCCCTTCAGTCCTTTGAGAATCAGAACTGACAATATCCAAATTTCTGTAGTGCCATAATAGCCTTCCCTTTAAAAGCCAGATGATCCTTGTGGGTTATAAAGCCAAACCTGCAAGTATAGAAGACAATAAAGTTCAACCATAAGAAATACCAAAATCTTTACTAAACATGAGTCATAGGCTGTTAGTCATTTCTATAGTGCTTTCAGCGTTCAAGATGCTTTACAATCGTGATCTAGTTCATTTTTGCAACAATCCTGTAACATGTATCAATATTCCCATTTTACAGATGGGGAACTAAGGCTGAGAGATGGTGACGTAGCCAGAGTGCTCATGGACTTCCAGGGTCTTAATCCAATATCTTTCCTCTTAGACATTTTTTTGAAAATCTATCCAGTACAGCATTTTATTAAATAGTTATGCTCTTTGTTCCCAAGAGCTAGTGACACTAATGATTTCCTTAGTGGAAGAGTAGAACTTTGCCAGATTTGCCCCCACATGCACTACAGAGTTGTTATAAACTCCTGTTAGCAAAGTAAAAGTTGTTGGTTGTGTTATATCAATGGAACTATGGATTTCAAATGCCATAGTAACACATTCATGGTGTATAGAATTTCTCAGTCTTTTGAAGATACCCTTGATGATATCTAGACATGCTTATAAGCATCGTGCTTTTTTCAGTGTTGGAAACCAACACCTACTTATGCAGACAGTGAAAGTGTTATATTGGCAACAGTGCTTTGCTTATGCAGTTCTTTCAAAACGGCCACCTGCTGGATTCTTTCATCCAATACTTCGACCAGCAGCATTATTAGGGCTGAGAAGTATAAAAATAATAATCCTTAGCAGTAAAAAAAAAGAAAGAAAATGAAATACCTAGCCTGTATTCTCCTCTGTAATACAGCAATAAGCAACAAAAGTGGTTTGCTGGGTTTACATGGCTATTTGGAAAATGAGAAGAAAAACAAGAGGGAGAGAGAATTATAGGGAAAAGATTATTTTTCCCACTGGGAAAATATTATGTCTCTAATTTTTAAGGGTTTCTAAAAATGGAGCCTTTCCTCCACTTCCCTTCTATCCCCAAAAGATCAACTGCCCCTTTCACAGTAGTTAGGTTCAGGGTTGCACTTAGTGATCGCAGAGCCAATCTGATGCTGGCGCTATACCGATGAGTCCCATTGGTACAATTAACTTTTGTTGGCATACAGGGCTGCTACCAGTACTAAACGACTTCTGAATTGCGCCCTAAACTCTTAAAATAAAACTTAGTTTATCAAGTTAATAAGTCTAGCTGAAAATTTGCAAAAGTGAGTGGGATTGGATGTTTATGAAACTGCAGCCAAGAGGGCAGTTTGGCACTTAAGAGTTTAAACTCGTTACATTTTTTCCTTTCCCCTACTTGTAGCTGTGTCTTCACTGCCACTTCCACCCTCTTTTATCTTTGTTCTTTAACATACTTTGTCCTTTATCCTATTTTGTCCTTTAACTGCATTTCCTTTTCCAGTAACAGAAGTCTGGTTACATTTGGGGTCGAGATGAAAGTCTTTCCCTTGGTTTGGCGACTATGGAACAGGTGCATTTCCACTGCAGCTAAGATTTTAGAGGTCCACATGAGAAATGTCCCTTGGTTGTAATATAGCTCTGCAGGGATATGTGTGTGTAGATTAGTGGTGGAAAACCTTTTCCCTCCTGTGAGCCACTTTGAAAATTAGTACAAGTTCCATGGGTCAAATAGGTGTTGATCTGAGTGTGCTCAGGTTTGGGGAAGGAAGGAGAGGATCCAGGTCATGGATGTATGCCATGGAGCTACCCCCTTTCCTTGAGTGCCTGGCCTCATTTCTGCTCCCTTCCCCTGAACTTGCTTTTTCAGTGATTGAGGATAGGGCCCCGGTCTTTGGGTCACATCTGGGCCAAATAAAAACATCTGCAAGCAAGATTTGGCAGGTCGTCCACCCTAGATGTGGATGGTATGGTGAGATTTCACTGTAGCAGGTTCCAGGAGGCTCTGAGGAAGTTAACCTTAGACCCGGACGGCCACTCTGTCGATGAGCTTGTCCGGCATTGGAATATCTTGCTGGGGGGGGAGGCATTGACAGAGTGGCTCCGAGACGTCTTCTCCCTCTGTCTTGCCAATGTATGGCCCCTTGGTTTACTGAGGGGCTGCGGTGTATGAAACAGGTAGGTAGGAGACTAGAGCGATCCTGGTGTTGGACTCACTCTGAATCTGACCGACTTCTCCATAGGACCCATTTGCGGTCCTATGTTGAGGCTGTGAGGACAGCAAAGAAAGAGTTCTTTGCTGCCCTCGTAGCGTCTGCAAAGTCGCGTCCGGCGGAGCTGTTCCAGGTGGTGCGGGGACTGGTCAGTCCAGCCTCCCTCCGCCTGGACGGGGACTTGTCCCAGGCCCGCTGTGAGGAGTTTGCCACCTACTTTGCATACAAGATCGCTCAGATCCAGAGTAATAATAATAATAAAATCTTTATTGTGTCAACCGATGGTTATTACAAACAACAAAATAGCTCAGTAGAACAGTAACTATACACTATTTACAAAGCAATCAAAACATCGGCCAAACCCAACCCCCTGTCGATTAACACCATATAATATATAAAATAAAATAAACATCACATTATCAATAAAAACTTGCACAACCAATCCTATTAAGAGGCGTGACATCAGTAGCATCAAACATCCGTAACCGGGCCAATGGATTTGCCAAATCTCAAACCATGACATGAAAAATACTAAAAAAGTCATCTTCCCACCTGTCCCTCATCCTATCGATGCCTATCATTCATAACTACTTTCCCAAATACTGCCACTGCCTGTGTAAGGTCCGATACCCTGTCATCCAAACACAGGGTTAATGGGTTAGCCAAGGGACACATTTCGCGGGCCCAGCCACATAACTCGAACAACTTTATCCTGAGAGAGGCATACTTGGGGCATACAAAAAGAATGTGGTCCGTAGAATCTGGAACCTGCATTGAGCAGGATTGGCAATGTCTTTTCTGGGCTGGGACACCACTATATCGCCCTTCTAGTATCGCTGAGGGCAACACTCTGCAGCGAAAACACACAAAGGCACATCTTAAGGAAAACTCTGCCCAGGCCACCAGATAGTTTATAACACTGAGGCGCTTAGCAGGAGGACCATACAGCACATTTACCTTCTGGGAGCAAATCAGATCAGAGTCAATCTGGAGTTGTTGGTCCAGGAGTCTTCTTTTTATCAAAAACATCACATTTTTTGCTCCCAAGGACACCAGATATCCCGGTGAGAGTCCAAGCCTACCCAACACTCCCTCAATCCTACCCCTCCAAGGACTCAGCAAGTCCTTTGACACCGGATTGGAAGCAGTAGGTGAGGAGCACGAGGTTATGGAGGCGCCGTCTGGTCGATCTTTCTGGGATGAGTTTCAGGAAGTGACGTCAAGCTACGGTGAATGTCCTGGGGTCTGTTAGAGCCACCAGTTGTGAATTAGATCCGTGCCCGTCCTGGTCGGTGAAAGCCTCCAGGGAGACTTTGGGGACGGTGCTGGCGAGGGTAGTGAATGCGTCCCTTCGGCAGGGGAGGCTGTCACCCAGTCTCAAGGAGGCTGTGGTGTGCCCCCTGCTGAAGAAGTCATCTTTGGATGTGGACTCACTTGCCAGCTTCTGACCTGTCTCTAATCTTCCCTTTTTAGGGAAGGTTATTGAACGGGCAGTGGCACTGCAGCTCCAGGTGCATTTGAATAGCATTGGTTTCCTTGACCCTTTTCAGTCTGGGTTCCGCCCTGGCTATGGTACTGAGACGGTGTTGGTGGACGATCTCCACTGGGAGTTGGACGCAGGATGTTCAACGTTTCTGATCCTGCTAGATCTCTCAGCCGCGTTTGACACCGTGAACCATGGGTTGCTGCTGAGATGACTGCGAGACCTGGGGGGTCTGGACGGGACTGTCCTAGGCTCATTCCTCTTGGGGAGAAGCCAGTGGGTGGTGCTGGGGGCTGAAACATCAAGCCCCCGGGCCTTATCCTGTGGCGTTCCGCAGGGTTCGATCCTGTCTCCACTATTATTAATGTGTACATGCAGCCCCTGGGGGAGATCGTGAGAGGGTTCGGGGTGCGATGTCACCAATATGCTGATGATACTCAGTTGTACCTCTTGTTTTCAACTGACCCAGGTCCTGCTGTCTCATTACTTTCCCAATGTTTGGAGGCTGTGGCGGATTGGATGTGACAGAGCAGACTGAAGCTAAATCCCGATAAGATGGAAGTGATGGTGGGGGAGGTTCTGGCTATCCGGTGGGGGGGTCCGTCGTCCTGTAGCCCAACAGGTTCGGAGTCTGGGAGTGGTGTTGGACTCAGGTCTCCGCCTGGATTGGTAGGTGGAGATGGTGGCTAAGGCCGCCTTCTGCCAGCTGTATCTAGTATGGAGACTCTGTCCATACATTTCCAGGTCCGACCTGGCCACTCTCATCCATGCCTTCATCACCTCGAGGCTAGACTACTGCAATGCACTTTACGTGGGGCTTCCGTTGTTTCTGATTTGGAGGCTGCAGCTGGTGCAGAATGCGGCGGCCCATCTCCTTATGGGGACTGGGCAACGGGAGCACGTAACAACTGTGCTCCGTGCTCTGCACTGGCTGCCTATAGCGTACCGAGCCAGATTCAAGGTGTTAGTGTTGATCTATAAAGCCCTGCACAGTCTGGGCCCCTCATACCTCAGGGACTGCCTTGCCCTCCGCGCCTCAGAGATCAATCTCTTCGGTCCACTGGGTGGCACCTTTTTGGAAGTCCCCCGTGTGAGACGGGGCCACAATGGAGAGGGCATTCTTGGTGGCCGGGCCGGGGCTTTGGAACTCCCTCCCAGAGGAAGCCCGCCTGGCCCCAGGCCTGCTGTCATTTCGTCGAGCCTGCAAGACTTGGCTGTTCACCCAGGCCTTCGGAGGGGAGGATAGGGTAGTCTTTGGGGGGTGGGGGATATGGGATTTTGATATTTTTAAATTTACTGATGAGGTTGTGGGTTTTTTTTTGAAATTGTTTTTATGGAATTTTATTGATTGTTGATTGATGTAAGCCACCCCAAGAGGCCGTAGGCATGAGGGGGTGGCTAAAAAATACTTATAAATAAATAAAAATCAACATCTACATGGTAGATTGAGGAATGTCTGAGGCATGAAATCTGCTGTTCCTTTGTGGGACCTTGGTACACTTTTTTCACCCATCTACCTCTGGGCCTACTGTCATTGAGCTGGAGGAACTTTTTTGAAACTCTTCAGCTGTTCTGTGGGCGAAAGCCATCCTTTGCTACTTCTTACTGGATTTGTCCCTGTGTATGGGATGATGTCATGAAGGAGAAATATTAAAATACATGGTTTTGGACAGTAAAGCATTTGCTTTATTGAAGAATTCAATTACACCAGACTACTGCTGTGCTTGTTTGGAATTACTTAATTTTACATATCCTACATTCTGTTTGCCTGGGACACACAAGCAGTCCAATTTAGTAAAAACATCTATGACTTTCTTTAGCAATGACTCCCAGTGCCCCATACTGGTCACTCTAGTTGCTCAGAATTTCTGAGACTCCGGATCAGTGTTTCTGATAACCGTTGTCGACCGTTATTTAATGTCTGTATAGTACTATTCTATAAGTGAGGTCATTCACCACAATATCTCCTCCCCCGCTCCCCAAACCTTCATCACAAGCAGCTGGGCTCCACTTTCCCAGGAGAGCAGTCCCATAGCGATGGCATGAAATATCCCATATTCCCTTTGTATACAAAATGAATTGGTTAACTCGTAAGGGAGCCCTAAAGAAATCTCTTGTTGACATTTCCTAAAATTCTACGCCTGTCACTGTTGTCTTGATGGTAGATAGGGACTGTTCATGATTTGGGGGGGGATGAGCGAAAAGGAGAGCATAAAATTGTTCTACAAGTTTGCTTCAAACTAGTCAGACCAGCTCTGCAATGATTTTGAATGGTGAATGTATCCATAATAGGTAGCTCTGGCCAATTCTATGTCCTGTAGTTTAACCAGCTAAATGTATTTCCACCACAGAGCCAAGACTTAATCTTGTGCCAAGAAGATGGAACCATTTGTCTTCTGTCATCCAACATACTGTTATCCACAAGTTAATTTTGAGGAGAGAAAATACAGATACTTCTTTCTTGGTTATATATGTGTAGACGCCCAATCTAGTAACCTCAGTTGCTTAGCAATATTTCAAACTTCCTTTTCTTCGTAACAACTAGGTACATACTTGTCTTATTTTTTAATATATGTAGAATATAATTCTTGGGGATCATTTTTGCACTGGGATGCAGAAACAAATTCTGTTGAAGGTTTTCAGACCTATGTTTCTGGCTCTTGCTCTGAGCCAGAATATGACAGGTGCAGTTTTTAGGGGAGTTCACCTAATATTTGCATCCTGTGTACTTTACATTATTGCTCTTCACAAGCTTGTTAAAGGCCTATTTTTAAAAAATGACCAAAACAGATTCATCTGTTTGATATGGATAGTCTTGCTTGACTTTCAGAGGTTCATATTAAATTGCTTTTGCATGAACAGATCCAACTAGACATTTTCCTTCTCACTGTTTTCAGTTGCAAAGCTCACTAAATCCTAGGAGCTGTTGAACCAGTCTCATATGGAACAGAGCATCTTTTTCTTTGCTCTGCTCCTCGGAATTTTTCTGTTGTTTGTAGTCCATTTTATCTCTGCTTCATGAGAGCTGCTGAACATTTCAGCAAGGAATTCTGGCCTGAATATTTACTGAAATTAAAACATCTGCTGAAAATCAGCCATCTTATTAGTTTTTGAGCTGAAATTATCAATTTTTAAAGTAGCATAACCCTTTCAAAGTATGCATAGCATAATAGGAAAAGAACCAACATTTTACTTTAGCCACATGACTAGAGAGATGACCTGTTAGTGCCACTGGCTAATTTTCCTATTTTTCCACCCTGCTCAACTTCATTAAATTATTTCATATATTTATGATGAATTATTATAGATTTATCCATCTATTTTTTATTGTTGATAGTTCCAAGCCAGCCCAACTATCAAAGGTTTCATCCTCAGACTATTTTGACTAATAAGTGAACTTGGAGCGACCTCTGCTGTCTACTGGGGGTGCCTTCTTGGCGGTCCCCCGGGTGAACCAGGGGCCCACAATGGAGAGGGCGTTCTTGGTGGCCTCACCACAGCCTGTCTCTTATACACATCTAGATGTGTATAAGAGATGTAATCATAGGAGTACGGTTAAACAGCATTTAACCTATATTCTTGTTAGAAAATTCTAGATTGTGTATCTGGGTAATACAACTATTTAATTAATATCCATAGCTTTAAACACAAACTATATGCAGCTCAATTTATTTGAATATATGTTGTTTACTTTGGTTTTAGGCGGGCTCGGTGGGACTACTCCAGAGCGAGTGCTTGGATCGCACCCTAACGTAACAGTGATCAGAAAAGAACCTAATGCAGAGTACTTCTTGCATTGCAGGAATACAAGAGCAAGTTAGCCAGAGTCTCCCAGGTACGAAAAGAACTCAGGACACGCATCCAGAGCCTTCCTGACCTGTCCCGGCTTCCCAATGTTACAGGCAGCCGCGTAAATCTGCCATTCGCAGGGGATATCTACAATGATGATTGATGTACAGAACTTCTTTTTTCCAGAGCCCCATACCTCCTGTGGAATGTGGGATAGATCTGGCTGATTGATATACCTGTATTTTTTTTTTTTTAATATTTTTCACACAAAAGAATACATAATTTATAAGACCTGTTTGAAATGTTGGTTTGTTGACTGTTTTATTGGCAAATTGTCAAAAGGTACATTTATAAAAGGTGGCAACTGTGCACTGTTATGATAAAGGGGTGATTCTTATATATCAATTTTGAGCAGGTGTCCTATTAAGAAAAAAATTATTTTGATTTTCCTTAGGTACTGTATACTGAACATAGTTATATAAGCAAAGTGTGAATTTGAGTAGCCATGTTTAATAGCTAATGGAAATGATGAGTATGTTTACAAGAAAGGCTTACTGCAGTTTTTCAAGGACTGAAAGTGATACTAATAGTTAATATTCCTTCTCAAAGCAAGGCAGTTAACTTATTTTAACTTTGAAAGTGGTAAATATAAATCATGTGAAATTGAATATATCCTAGGGCATTATCTAAATATCATTTAAAAGGCTTCAGCATATTAATCAGATAGTACAATAGTAACTGTTTCCTTTGACAAGACCCTTGTTTAGTTTATATATAGAAGTCACCTGTCTGTACAATAGCAATCTTTTACTACAAGACCTTGAGCTGATTCGAGAAATATAGAGCTATTCCACAGGTTTAGGTGAGGTCCTTGCAATGGACTATTGTAGGTTATTGAATGACGATTCCTGAAAACTGAAAATGCTTAAGTACCAGTGTACATATACTATAGGAGAATGCCATAGGCAAAGTGGAAAGACTAGCTATACCCACCGTCCCCTGGAAAAGCCTGTGTGGAGAGGTTAATCAGAGCCATAGCACTGCTGCCAGTAGCAGACATCTGGCTCTTGAAGGAAGGAAGGAGGGAACAGTCCAGGCTACTGTATATATTTGACTTTGGGAACTACGCTGAATGCTAGGCTGTGAACAAACAATCTTTTTGTGCAGTACAAATGTATTTACATACGGATAGCTGCTTAGGTGAAAGGTTCCCCTCCCCTTTAAGTTGGTTCTCCTTCACAGTAAGTGTTCTAGCCATGGGTTTGTATAGACAAGCTATTTCATTGTTAATGGTCTGAGCATTTAACAAATGCTGCTGCTACTTCATTATTGTGCAAGCTCAACCTATTAGAGTATAAGCAGAAGTGAAATTAGCAAATTAACATGTTCCTCTAGGTAAACTACTTAAAAAAAAAAAGATGATTCAGTATTTTGGATTCTCTGAACAAAAAAATCCAATCCTATTGAGACCCAAGCATGTTGGCCACATGGGACCCCCTCACATAAAGTGCCACTCATTTTAAATGGAAAAAAATCCATGGGGTTAAGCTATGCCCTCTGAATAAGGACTAGGCCTCTGTCAATGCAGATAGAAAAGGTAACTGTATAGAAAGCCAAACTACCTGTACTGAACTACCAATCCAAATTACACAAGATATAGCACAATTGCCATGGCTTTTAAGCCCATGTTTGATCCTAAAAGCTTTCAGATCCCTCTATGAAGTGGAAACCTACAGGAATGAAGTCTGACAGGATCAACCATCACTTCTGCAAGCTTTTCTTTAGAATTTACCAAGGAATGATGGAACCACAGTTCAGATAATTTCTTTTATCAGACCAACTTCAGTTGGTGACTTGTAAGCTTTAGGGCCACACAGAACCTTTCCTCGGGCCCCTCGTGTGGCCCCAGATTGCATATTCTCACCAAGTGTAATTGGTCCAGTACAAGATCATCCGAACGACTTCATCTCCAGTACTTACATTTAAGACCAACACAGCCAGTACCACCACCCCTCTCTATCGAGGAATGATGTCCCCTGTAGTCTTTAGTAAGCAGTTCTGAACCTAACATTGGGACAGACATGGTGTCATTGTTTAGGCTCAGGTCTCTAGCCTCTGGCAGATTATGGAAGTTTCACCCCCATTTTACTCATTCCATAGTAGGATTAGGACCAACAAAACTTGAGTTAAGGTCAGCTAAAACAGAAAATGTTTTCATCTTTTCATAGTACATTGAAGTTTAAAGCTGTAAGAATCCAACATAGGCTACAAATATCATGTTTTAGATGTGTTAAGACGGGGGGGGGGGGGGGATTGCTATAGGATTCTTTCTAGTTTGTGCATACACATTTAGCACTCCATCAGTTTCTAAAATATCAGTAGTTGTCATGACAAATCAGATGCAATAAAACTGTAGCTCTCTTCTTGCAAATAAGCTCCATAGAGGTTGTACTACTGTTATCTGCATGGGCCTGTTTGTACAGCTTGTTACAAAACTGTAGCCTATATTTTCAAAAAATATTCTCACATGCCCTTTCATACTGTCTTCACTATTAGATTCTATATATAGGTGTGGAAACAAGCAAGTTTGAAGGCTAAAGAAAACTGAAGCTATACATGAAAAAAAACTATTTTACTCTTTGGAAATCTTGGCAAAGTAATAAGTAAAATCACAGAACCCACTTCTCAGTGAAAAAAATATTGTTCTAATGTAGAATAATTAAGTATATCCACCCAATCTTGGTACATTCAGATGAGGCAGTGTGGCACTGAAAACTGTTTATCTACTTCCATTCCTAAATTGGAACAAACACAAGATAGTTAGTCCTTTTTTCCCTGGTGGAATCAGAAAACAAGACTAATTTGGAACATATCCAATGTTCTATTATAGTGGCTTTTTCTAATATATAAAAAAGAGATTCTTGTATTGAATTTTGCAGTAGAGTGACAGAGATGCAGATGCTTCTTTATCAAACCAGGAATTAGGCTATGTACTGAATGCTACTTTTATGAAAGGGCAGGTATTTTGCTCCTGCAACTCTTACTCTTGTGGTACAAATGACATTGCTGGAATGAGCAGAGTTAATCAAATACAGAAGGGTTTGCAGGACAAGCTTCCAGATCCCTATTCGCCAGGTTCCTGTAGTTGAGCAAATCATTGATTGCAACAGTTGTGTAATTTTTTAAAAAAATGGGTGTTAAAATTATTTTCATTAGTTGTTTCTTATGGTTGGCTATTATCCAATCTGTTGTATGTTAAACAAGACAGCCCTTCATGCCTTCCACCGAACACAATCCAAGCTGCACACTAGAAAATAATGTATATAAGTAGGTCACATGCAAAGTAGTAACTGATTTAAAATTTTCCCTTTGATTTGATAAGTTAATGTTGATAAGCTCCACAGACTGATCGCTCTGTAGCAGAACTCCCTTCCACTTCAACTGCAGCTTCCTCCTGCAGTCGGTGAACTCGACTTATGCATCTCAGAAGTCATACCTGTGCAAAGAGCCAGCCCTAAGGCCCGTGTAGACAGTAATTATATTTAATGGATCACAGGGTTTAAATCCCTTACTAGTGAATACAACCTTGTAGAACATATTGCTACAGAGTAGGTGAGCAAAGCAATAATGATTTGCTGTTAACCTGCTGTTACAAAAGAATCAACTTAAAAATCTTAATATGAATAATGGATTAGCATTCTTATATAGATGGCCAATTACCTCTTTTAGCCTATTCCAATAAGTAGTCAGTTTTCTCCATCTTACTCTTTGCAAATCAATATTTGTTTTTGTCTTTTCTATATTAAGAGGAGTCTAGTAAGCATGATCTTTTTGTGGGAATCTGCAAAATGTAATATCAGCACTTTTCTTGTTGCAACAGAAATCTACTTTTGTTAAAAACTATAGAAAAAAAATGTTTAAATTGTAAAAATGTGTTTCTCCATTGTGTATTGCTCACAGAACTTGTAATTGTGTAATTTATGTATTCTAAAAGCACCTGTTATTTCATATTGAAAATAAAAAGTTTTAAAATGTTTTGTTTATAACCAACTTTGTCTGCTAACTAATATTTGTCACCACAACACACACACCATTTTTGAAGGGTAGCCAGTTTAGTATGTTAAGAATGAAAAAAATAGTTCTAGAAGAGGGCAGAATCTCATTGGAATTGTATTACATCACAATGGTATTCAGCTGACTTGCATCATGTTAATGACACTTGGATATTCCAACATGCTGCGATATAGCTGTTTTAATTCCTTACAGATAATATTTATGCAGTAATGATACAATTAACATTCCAAGTAAGAACAAACATTGCAAGAGCTGTACATTTGTAATAATGAGCCTTCCCATGATGGAACTGGCGTTACAAAGTGCATTGGAATAAACATGGAAGAAAAGTAAGCATTGGTGCTAGAAGGCCATTGCTAGTCTTCTAAAACCAGCAAGTTGATTTTTTCTTTAAAAAAAAAGTACCATTAAAGTAACTTGCAACTTATAATTTTGAATCAGAAAGGTTTTTATATCATAAGCAAAAGAAATACATAATTTCTCTTAAATGGCAGCATATGCACAGTTAATCAACCATCATGATATAATATTGGTTTGATGGAACTTTTCAATATATGAATTCTGGAGGATACTAGCAGTCATCAAGGCACTCCCTGTAGCAAGACCATATTGGAAGTGTTAGTGTAAACCCGGAGTGCAAGGAGCAGGAAGTATTCCGACAACCCTTTATAGCTATTATAATAAGCATTTATATAGTGCTAGCAATGTACCTGGTGCTTTACAGAAAATAAAATAGACACGGTCCCTGCCTGAGAGCTTACAAGCTAAATTAAATATTTGAAAATTATTGCTGACTGGCATTTCACACACGTTTGGGATGGGAGAGGACGGAGAGAAGCCTTAAGGGATGTAATTCTGAATGGCATCCAGATTGCTATGCAAGAAAATGTAATATCAGCATTTTCCTTGTTTGCAACAGAAATCTACTCTTGTTGAAAGTTTTCCAGAAGAGGTTTAATTACTGTACATTGCGCAATGAATTCTAAATTATGTAATTTTGTGTCATAAAAGCACCTGCTATTTCATATTGAATAAAAAGTAATACTCTCAGGGAGAGCCTGTTCTTGCATAGCAATCTCTACAGGTACATGCACTCCTACCCCAGTAATTCCATTCTGCCCTATGTTAGTGACCTTACTGACTAGCCCACAGATTACTTGGCAGACCAGAACAAAAGCTGGCAGACTGAAGATGGTCCATGGGTTCCCCACCCTTGTACAAGAGAATCGCTATACAGTGCCACCATTCGGAACCTGGTTGTTAAAAACCGATTCTAGAGATAAATTGGTGAAAAAAGTGAAGTTAACATTATTTTCAAGGCATTTCTCTTTTGTAGTGCAACAGAATTAGCCATTACCAGAAGATGAACATGCATTTACAGTTAACTTTATTGACTTTGACGACTGGTTAAAATGTGCTATCTCGAAGACCAGATTAAATCCCGTACAACTCAATTCCTCCTGGCTGCTGTTTATTAAATCTGCCCTTATAAATACAGGCTTTTGCTATGCTGCTAATAGGGATGTCAGGTTTTTCTCAGATACAGATATCCAGGAAATATATCAGAAAATTAGTGACATAGCGTGTCAAGAGGACCATGCAACAATCAGGGTTAATGCAGTTGCCCCACTTTATGTGCATTGGATGCCTGAATTTGGGATGGCAAAATATCTTCGGCTTGACTTAAAGCCTAGCTACCGCATACATCTCACTAGACGGTGCTTGGGCCAGATGCTAACGGCAGTCATTGTAGGACGTCGTTTAGGCATCATTAAAAGCAGAAGTATTTGTCCCTGTAGTTTAAGTTCAATTGAGGACTCAGCACTATGTCCTGGGATGCCTTTATTTCCTTGATATCAGGAAAACACTTCTTGCCCCTTTTTTTTTTTTTTTTTTGCAAAGGATTCCTTTTCTCTCTAGAAGGGAGAAGTTAATCTGGTTATGTCAGCAGCAGGACAGGGAGGTTATTATTAAACTAGCTTCTTAATCTTATCAAGCAGCAATAAGGAAATTGTACCCCCTTTTGGCTCTTGAGTAAATCTTGGTACCCTCTATGTACGATTAACATCTTTTTATGGTGTTGCCTAAGTTTTGCTGATCAAGCTCCAACAGGGTTGATGCTCATCATGAAATTCAATGCCAACAAGCGGTGTTGTTGGGCAAAGTCTTGATTGCTCCGAGTGCTGGGTATTTCAATAGGACTTTGAGTCTTATGCTTGTGATTTAAGCTCTAAGGGTTAGATGTTCCCCACTCTACCCCTTGAAGGGGTAGGCACTTATATATTTTGCTTTTAGTGCTGCCGGGGTCAAGTGTTGTTAACGTAAGCCCTGAGAAGGGCAAGGCATTATAATAGGACTCTGAATCTCATGTTTGTGATTTAAGTATCAGGGGTCAAGTGTTGCTCACTCACACCCTGAGAAGGGCCTGTGCTGCAGGGTACAAGTGTTGCCAGCACAAGCCCTCGAATTTCGTGTTTTATATTGTGACTTGGCTCCTAGGGGTCAGGTTTGGTTAGTGCTAGCCCCAAGAACGGCAATCCATAGCATGAAGGCTGATTTTCCTTAGCGATTAAGCATGAATTAAGTGCCAGTTGTCAGGTGAAATATTTCGGTTGCCCTAGTCTAGACGTTAAGGCTTTCATTATTGTATTCTATCCCCAGTGACCAAGTGTTTCATTTTAAATGTTCTGTTTGTATTTATGTATGTACTATGTAAGTATGTATGATGTATGTATGTACTTTTCAATTGTGTAGTGGCTGTGGCGCAAACTAATGCCTAAATAAATCTACTTACTATAGTTGTTAACCTTTACACAATCAGAACAGATTTGGAGAAAAGGGTGAAAAAAGTAGCTTCATACAACAGTTTCCAGGAAGAGAGAAAGGTTTGATTTTAAAAGGTTAAAGCAGTTCATTTTATTTCCAACAGGTAAATTGAAGACACCAAATCCCCATCAAATCAAAAATTTGCAGAATAAGGTTATCCTGATCCACCATTAAGCAGTAATGCTTCAAAATGACTGCTGGGTACTTTTACTGTCTGGTGTGTTCATACATTCAAGGTTACTATGCAGGAAATGCTAACCTCAGATTCAAGTAGTTAAGTTTAGTCCTCTTTTGTCTGGAGTAAGAATGCAAATTGCTCAGCATTGTGGGAACACTTGGGCATTTACCCCAGAGGAACAACTTAAGAGCACTTTGATACAGATGCTGAACAGAGATAAATAACCTGACTGCAGTACTCAGCACCTCCACCCACACAGCTCCATGCAGAGATCTAGACAGAGTTCAGGATGAGAAGAGCCTTTGAAAATTCTACCTGTATGCAGGATAGTAATTATTAAAATTGTCACTACATTGAAGACTGTAGTGTAAATCAAACTTACTCAGGCATAGATTATGGCTTTTAGTTCATATGCAGCTAAACCATATATTCCAGGTTTCTGAGGCCCCTTTCAAATGGGCTGCAGTGGGTGGAGGGATGTTTGTGCACCCTTCCCATGGGCGCACACCCATCTCTACACACATGGAGCAACCGGCATTGGAGCCCATTGCTCTGTGCGTGGGCGATAGGTGGAGCATGTGGGCGTGCACGCACCCCCACCCACCGCAGGCACCATTCTATGGGTGCCCCCCCATCCCCCCGCGCCTGCTGTGGCATGAGAGAGCGAATATATACTCCCTTGCCATGCTGAAGATCTTAAATGATAAATCTCCATGACAAGACTGGATACATAATTTAAAAGGGGGGAAAGGGCAAATTTTAACTAGTCCAGTTTCAGTTGTTACCGGCATAACCTCTGTTACGGTTACTGCTGTTTTTCAGTATTTCAAAGTGAAGACAAGAAATCTTTGAGATCCCCCTTCTGGCTTTTTTGTTTTTCTTCGAGGTCAAATAGCCTTTTCAACTGAGAAAAGTGGAATTTGGCATTTTTGGGAGTCTTTGAGGAGGAACCAGGTGTTGACTGTCCAGACTTGCATGCTCTGAAAAAGAAAAATAGTACAGAAACCTGTTTATAATAAAGAGTGATGTCCAATAACAGATTTTTTTAAAAATGTGCACGTGCAATTGTATTCATGATATGGGTGATTCATTTACAAATCTGAGTTTGCATGTACAACAAACTAAATAAAGCATGCTTGCACATCTGTACATGCAAATAATCCTTTTCACACAATTGTGCAGACACCTAGAAACAAATCAGACCCCTTAAAAAGTCTGATTAATCAGAGATAGAGATTTGTTTTAAAAAGCACATAAACAGGAACAGAAGGTATTAAAATATTTATCCATATTCTCTTTTAACCCCTCTAGTTCCTTGATGATCACAATTAAATATTAATGATAGGATAGAGATCATTCAGTAACTTCTCTGAAGTCATGCAGGCAGTCCGTCAGTGGAACAGCAGACTCGCTTTTATGGTTTCCAGTCCTGTGCCCTACTACTGAGCTATACTGAAACAGGTACCTGGAGTTGGATGATGGATTCTTTCCTTTAGACCCAGAGTTGCTGTGGCTGTTAGGTCTCTCTTTATTTGAAGATGTTGGAGTCTTCAAGCCAGAAGTACTGAAACGTTTTGTCACTGTTGCCAGAAAATCTCGACTCTTCCCATAACGTCTTGTTGTTTTGTTGCAGGTGTTGCAAGTAATCAACTATGGAGAAGGAAAGGAAATGCTAACTCCACTGCCAGTTTTTCTCTAGTTTAAGTTTACAAAGCAAAAGTTACAAACATTGCATGCTCTATTAAATCTGTGATTCAGTGTTGCCAAACGGAATCAATTTTAGACTTAAATATATGCTTGTGTGAAGGAAAAATACGATGGTCTTGCAGAAGTGAGGCCATGTGAAACGCTGAGTAAGTTCAGCCTGACCAGGAAAAATAATTAATATCTTGAAACCCCTGAAAGTTAAAAAAAGAAAAAATACAATTGAATAAATTAAACTAATTTTCTAGATAAGTTACACATTTGTATGTCTTTTAGATAATTTCAACAAAAAAGCCAGAAATTAATTTTGCGCAGCAGGTTTTTTTCAGGGTAACATCCCTCCCCACAAAAGTCTCAGAAATATTTTTACTAAATTTCTCCTGCTGCAAGTATAACAGCCCCACCACTGTTTCTTCCAGTGAGTGCACAGGAATTCATAGGCTGGACTTGTGAACGCTCCTGCAAATGGCTGCACCTAACCTTGAACAAGACAAAGCACTAGTTGGTGGCTTTACCTCCTGGTGCTGTCCCATCCCCAACCATTATATAGTTGAAACCTTTACATGTAATCTTGTGTATTTTGTTATAAAATGTCTAAGCAAGCATACAAAATGAAATGCACATTAGAAAACACATATTTGTTTCATAACATTCTAGATCTTTTTCTTTTTTTAAAAAAGCAACATCTTTTAAAAAACGTTTGCTGCTAGTTGCGAGTGAGGGGTCACTGATGTCCAAAACCATAGTTCTGAAAGCCAGTTAGATTTTAATCCTTAATTTCAGTTTGACAAGGGAAATACTGACAAACAGCCCACAAACATGCAAACTATTCAAAGTGGGGGAAAAAAAATACAAAGTTAGGAAACAGCTTGAATTCTTCTGTGTAACTTATACCAATAGACTGGTCATTTTTTGTACAGTTTCATCTTAAAAATAAAAATTTAAATCTGAGAAGCACGGGCTAACTTTTTCCAACCCTTCTCTGGGAAAACGGCAAGGAATATTTGAATCGCATTGTGCATGCGTAGAAGGAGCCTTTAAACACTTTTTACATTGTGCACTCCTGGAGAAAGTTATTTTTCCAGGTTGGCAAAACAATAACAAATCCCTCCAGCATCCACGCCTGTTTCAATACATTAAGGAGCCTATGTCATCATTCCAGCTACCTGACCACCACTGAGGATGAGGATGAATTGCAGTGCCATACGGCTAGGACATTCTTGGAAGGAGGGGATTTCTTATCTGGAAACTATTCTGTCTTCACTGCATGCTTTTTACCTTCTATGCGTTTAAATCTATATTCTCAAAACCACCAAGAAATTAATTTTAAAAACCCATGAGTTAAGGATGGTGCTATACATCTCCACTGTTACTGTTTAAGCATATTAAATATTCTTCAACATTGAAATGGGGGGGTGGCGCGAATGATGATCCTTACCAGGGAGCGCAGCACTGGTCATTGTCAAGCTAGGAAGTGCTTTCTGGCTTAAAAATCAAAATGGGGGGGGGGGGGGGGGAGGAGGAGATGATCCTTGCCAGGGAGGACAGCACTGTTTTCCCTGGAAAAGAACCCCCACCCCCACTGATCTATTTTAAGCTGGGTTCAGGCTCAAGACACACCAGTGTGGTGATGCAGCCAGGGAACACCAGGACTACGCCTCCTCCTCCCCAGGGTTAACTCCAACAGCTGATGGGCAGGTGACCTGGGGTGTGCTGCTCCAACAGATGACTGGCAGCAGTGGTTTCTTCTGGGGACTTGATACTGTTGCTGCAGGCCCAAAGCCCTAGAGTTCTGCACATGTGATGGGCTTCCTGGGGCAAAAACAGAGCAGGGAAATTGGTGTCAGTGGCTCCCCGACCCACGGGACACACTCGTGGGTTTGTCCTTTTGAACTGCTCCGCAGCTGGAGTGGCAGCAGCATGGCTCACCCATGGATTTATCATATTTTCTCACTCCCTTCTTGTGTGAAAACACCACAAGACTGTTTGAGCTATCCTAGAAGAGATCGCAGCCTACAGAGAAAACGAGGCTAAATTTCAGTACTGATTTAAAAAATACCCTAATACAGTCCAGCACTGCAGGCAATAAGACAGTATGTCACTACGAACCCTGAGATACAATATTAACAAGTTTTACTGAGTGTTTTCTGGTCAAATGCAAGATGTTTTTCACTTCCAGATATAGCTTACTGTAACCGATGTGCACAGTGGGTATTTTCAGACGTTATGAGATCACCGTCAACCACAGCGAATCCCCTGTGGTGGCCGTGATTGCTGTAACGTCTGAGCGATGCCTGCCAGATGTTCACCACGGTGAATCACTGGCGGGGATCAAATCTAACCACGGTTCTGGACCTCCAGCCGGCCATGGTTAGATTGGCCACGATCCGGGATGGGGCAAAAGTAACGTCTGTTACCTTGGGCATAGTGGCTGGATTGGCCACTGTGCCTGCCGGTCTCCCGGAGGGTGGGTGGCACGTTGCGCCGTGCAGCCCTGCCCCCTCCCCCACCCCCTCCCCGATGAAAATCAGGCCAGCACGTCTAAAGGATGGCCAGCCTGATTCCTGACCGGGATCCGAAACGGATCCCGGTGCATGGTTCAGCGTGGTGGGCCTTCGGGCCTGTCACATCTGAAATTACCCACTGTTATGCTAGATTTACAGAACTGGTTACACGTGCTCATTCTAGGCAGAGCTGACCTTGAAATCTTCAGACAGCAGGCTTCAAGAGTTATGGTTTCAACACCACCATCTGTCACACATGCTACATTTTATCATGAACATTTCATAACACACTATGATAATCAGCTATGTTTTTAAGAAATCAGAACACATAATACAATGTAGTTAAGATAAAGTTACTGCTGAAAGCATAAACTTGCAGCACCGCTTTGATTTTCAATAGGAAAAACAGGCAAACAAAGAAGAAACATTTGCTTTAGTGATGTTATCATTAACATGGTCCCAGTTGGGCAAGGTGGGTTTGAGAGAACTAAGGCCGCTTTTATACGAGGCACTGAAAAGCGCCTCCTGAGTCCCGTGACAACGGGGAGCATGTAAACACTCCCCGTGCTGCTTTTCTCTAAACGTGGGACTTAGGAGGCGCTTTTCAGCGCCTCGTATAAAAGCGGCCTTAGTTTTTATTTTGGTGCCAGCAGTTTTGCTGGAGACCATTTTCTGCAAGACTTGGCTAATAGTCTAAGTGTACAGTGGCGTGCGCGTGTGTGTATATGTTTTTCCCCACCCAGCATCATGTTTTTGGGGAAACGTTATCTTTGCAGGAGAGGAAAGCTGGGTGGCAATAGATGATATGCTTAAAGTAAATGTTAGCCTAGTGGATAATCCTGTTTTAGCCACGAACTCAAGAGTGGCTCTGGATAAGTTACCATCTCTCAATCTCTGTTCCCCATCTGTAAAATGGGAATAGTAATGACCTACATCACAGGGCTTTTGCAAGGGTGAGCTAGATAAGGATCATAAAGCACTTTGAAAATTGAAAGCACTATTAATTAATAATAAGAATAGGTTTGCGGACAGCAAGACTACTTCTGTAGAGAAGTGTCCCAATCATTTTCTCTCTCATTTCTCTTCGTGGCAAACAGAAGTTCCAGGAAAAAACACTATAACAAATGTACCACTTCTATTGAAACTTTAATATTACCAGAACACTTCTGGAGTTCTTGTACTTTCTCAGAAGCTTTGTTTGTGTCAAGTTGAGCTTGTGGTTCTTTGACTCACGGTTAAGCAGTCTCTGTATCTGGGGAGTCACTTTCATCTTGGGTTTGAGACGTACTCTGTGGTTATTGGGATCCAATAACTGGAAACAATAAGTACACATCTTTCGTGCATTGGTTGTCTTATCATCTGCAGATGAATAAAGGTAATATAGTAAAGCTGTAAGCTTGCTCTCTAAAAAAATATGACTAATGAATTATGAAGTCATTAATTCTCTGTGAACTAAAAATCTTAAGATCCTCACCCTAAAAACAAATGTTATAATTATAATGTTTTTATTTTTATAATTTTATTATTAAAATTACTTTTCTTTGTACACACAACTTTTTCAACTAACATCATAACATTCAATCCTAAGACGTGCCTCACTACGTTAGACCAGTGGTCCATCAAACCCAGTATTCCACCTCCAACAGCAACCGGTCCCAGATACTTAAAGGAAAAAGTAAATGAATAGGACATTTATGGAATGAGCTGTCTCCTATTGCTCTCTCATCTTCTGACAGTCAGAGGTTTAGGGACAATCCTCATTGTGAGGTTGCATCCCCTGACCATGTTGGCTAACAGGTATCAATGAACCTATTCTCCATGTCCAATACTTTTTTGAAATAGTCACAATATCCTATGGCAATGAGTTCCACAGATTAATGAATGGGTTGTTGTGTGGGAAAGGGCTCTCTTGTTTTAAGCCTACTGTATGTTACTCTCATCAACTGTCATATCCCCTTTCAGACATCTCTAACCTGAAGCTGTAATCTTTTGTCCCTCTTAAAGGTAAACTGTTTCAAGCCAGGGATTATATCTTTGTTGCCCTTCTCTGTAACATTTCCAGTTTTATTATATTCTTTTTAAAGCGGGGTGAAATGTCAGGTAGCAGCAAATCTAACAGATGAGAAAATGTGTGCATCTTAAGTGGTGGTGAAGCCATAATGAGCAACTAATTTTGTAATTCATTTTGTAAATGAACCTCCACCAGGAGGGAGTTCCACAGCCTTGGGGCAGCCACCGAGAACAGCCTCTCCATTGTCCCCGTCTGACAGACACAGGGAACTTCCGGTGCCTTCTGATGACTGCAGGGGCTGATCTAGAACCCAAGGCGGTGTGTGTGTGTGTGAGGCAGTCCTGCAGATATATAGGGGCCAAGCCATTTAGGGCTTTAAAGATCAGTACCAACACCTTGAATTGGACTCGGAAGACTATAGGCAGCTAGCACAATGAACCGAGCACCAGTGTCATGTGTTCATGATGATCAGGGATCCGAGTTCACTGCACCAAAAAATCTTAAATTCTGCAACCAGTGAAGGCAAATTCTGCAAATTCACCGCGAGCATTAATAATTGCATAATTAACTTGATTTGCATAACTATGCATGCTGGGAAGCAAATTTGTAATAGGTTTGACATAGAATCACAACTTTGCTAATCAAACACAACTCAAATCCTCTGGAATTTCAGCACCTCCCTAAGGCCTTCAGACCCCACCCACCCACAATTCATCTCCCAGGGGCCTATTTACCCTCTGGTCATGGTCAGGATTGGCTGATTTTGCAAGGATTCGCCGAGGATTGGCTGATTCTGCAAAAATCACTGCAAATTGCAGCAACGCAGTCAACTCGGGTGCCTGACAATGACCTGTCCCTGTAAGGAGGCAGGCCGCCGTGTTCTGCACCAGCTGCAGTCTCCAGACCATCACCAAGGGTAGTCCCACATAGAATGCATTGCAGTAGTCCAATCTTGGGGTGATGAAGGCATGGATGACGGTGGCAAGATCAGAGCCTAAGATATACGGCCAAAGCTGTCGCAAAAGATGTAACTGGCGAAAGCACTCCTCGTCACAGCCACCACCTGAGCATCC
Source organism: Sphenodon punctatus (assembly GCA_003113815.1). Classification (NCBI taxonomy): domain Eukaryota; kingdom Metazoa; phylum Chordata; class Lepidosauria; order Sphenodontia; family Sphenodontidae; genus Sphenodon; species Sphenodon punctatus. Next base: position 7,505,987 of record QEPC01013498.1, on the reverse strand, counting down.
AGGCAGAGCTGTGATTCGAGGAGCACCCCGAGACTCCGTACCTGAGGGAGCAAGGATGGACGAACCCCATCAATGATGAGGCCCTCTCCCACCCCTGGGCCCCCAGTCCCACCCACCATCACCACCTCTATCTTGTCAGGATTCAACTTCAGATTCATATTCAACTTTAACACGATTGTGGCTGCCCAAACCTGTAAGCAGCTATGCTGCTGCATTCTGAACAAGCTGCAAACATCGGAGAAGCACACTCATACAAGAGGGAATAAGAAAACATTAAACTTCATGGTCACCAGAGCACGGGTCACTGTGGCAAGGCCAGCCTGTGAAAATAAGGACCTAGCTTATGCAAACTGCATAGCTGAAGAAAGCATCTCTGAAGCAAGTCCGATACCAGAGTTTTCATGGACAGAGTATGGTCAAAGAACCACAAGTTTTTTATTTGGTCCACCACCTCCACCTGTCCCCTCTCCACATGCAGGGAACTAAAGACACTTTCGTACGGGCTGCCGTTCCCCACCAGCATCACCTCAGTCTTCCCCAGACTGAGCACAAAGTAGCTCCGATGCATCCAGCCAGCTATATCATTCAGTCATTCCTCCTGGTCAAGTATCAGCTGTTCAGTTCACAGCTGCATATATGAGCAGCTTTTCAACAGCTGGTACATCTGTTTAACCAGCTATATCCACTCAAATTGCCATTTCCCTGTAGCTATTGTATATAAAAAGAGATTAAAAACAAAACAGAAAAGGAGGGCCAAATTTATAACAGGTATGGAATGGTAATCCTACCACTGCTCCAATCCAGGCCACACTTTCTAGGGTTGCCAGATTGTTTATGGGAATGTAACCCTTCCTTTCCCGCTCCACTTTCCTGCGCTGTGTTCCTCGATAGGCAATTTGTTCATGCATTGAGCAAACATACCACTTCATCAAAAAAGATGTCACTAACACTTATTCCAAAGTTAATTTAACCTGAAAAAGTTAGGAGGTCAAATAACTAAGATAATATTCAACTTTAAACTTTATTTAATTCTCAAAAATTAGGGCTTTCATGAAATATGGAATATCATACTGGGTCAGACCTGGTCTGAGAAATTCTAGTGGGCTTTTTCCTTCTGATGTACTTTTAAAAAAAAACTTCATTTGGTAGTTAGTGGCACTGGTAGAAGGTGTGTACACTTGTTTATTTTAGGCTCCCAGCTGCCAAATTCTGAGATTTCTTCAAAACTATCACACTTGATCCACGACTTGGAGGCACCCATGTATTTCTCACTGCTCTCTCTCTCACTTTCAGCAAAGGCCTGTATATTTTCCAAATTATTCCACCCATTTAAAACCTTAGTTGGTACACCCTATGAGATTCCTGGACATTATATGGTCCAGGATAGGGGTCATTCTGGATAAACAGCATCATTCCCCGGGCCGTAGGGCGACCTCTGTGGTCTACTGAGGGCACCTTCTTGCATGATGGAGAGGTCGTTCTCGGTGATCACGACATGGCTGTGGAACTCCCTCACAGAGGAAGCTCACCTGGCTCCCAGCCTGTTGGCCTTTCGTCGGGCCTGGAAGACCTGGCTGTTCATCCAGGCCTTTGGGGGAGCGGGGGGAATAAAGGTGGGGTTTTTTTTACTAGTTGTTTTACCTCGTTTTTATTGTTTTAGTAATCCCTTAATGTATTGTTTTATACATTGTTTTAACTATTTTGTGAGCCGTCCTGAGCTGCCGTAGGGCTGGAGGGAGCAGGATATAAATTAAATAAAGAAATAAAAATTCCTGAATTGTCCAGGACAATCCTGGATGCTGGCACCCCTAAAATGTTCCAAGACTGTAATCTTGAAACAATTAATTCCAGAATAATGGTACTGCCTTCAGTTCAGGGTTGGTGTGGTATTTACTGAGGTGTGGTTTTACCATAACACAATTAGACCTAGTTTAAGACACTATTTTCATTACTGGCCCTTTTCACATCCCCCCACGTGCACCGGGGGGGGGGAACCATGAGAACGCTGCCCCTGGTGGGTGTGCGGGGGGGTGGGAAACGACACACATCCATGCGAACGGCACCCGCAGTATGTGGGGGTGCGTGCGCGCTCCTGCACTCCACCCATCTTCAATGCATGGACCAACGGTCTCAAATGCTGGTTGTTCTGTGCATGGAGATGGGTGTGCACCCGTGCGAATGGCCAATGCGGGTGAAAACCCATCTCCCCACCCACTGTAGTCTGTTTGAAAAGGGCCGCTGTTTCATTAGTCCACAGCAAAATGCAATAGATTACACATAGCTAAATTTTAGCTACATTTTCAAATTGTGATCACCTAAGACAGTAGATCCAAGTGTTAATTTATGATTGTAGAAATAAAAAAGGTAAACTCTATGGGTAATACCAATATATGTAACTGAATACTTAACTATGAATGCCCATGTGCATTTTGTTCTGGCATTTTACTTTTTTTTTCCTCCAAGGAAGTTATATAAAATATTCCAGTTTTTAATAAATAAGCCAAAGTCAACCATTAGATTATATGGGGGGAAAACAAACAACAGTGCAGAGCTCTAGACTTGATGAATTAGTCAACCAGAAGAACATAAGTGCCACGCTGGATCAGACCAATGGTCTACCCAACCCAGCATCCTGTCTCCCACAGTGGCCACCTTCATTCACTTCAGAGAAGTGTACAATAGGTCATAATAGGTTGGTCCGCCCTTGGAGGCTGATGGAACCACAGCGGTTCCAGGAGGCTTTGAGGGAGTTATCCCTGGACCCTGACGGCCACTCTGCCGATGTGCTGGTACAGCATTGGAACACCTTGCTGGGGGAGGCCATCATCCAAGACGTCCCCTGCCCCCGTCTCGTTGCCACAGGGCCCCTTGGTTTACCGAGGGGCTGCAGTGTATGAAGTGGGTAGGCAGGAGACTAGAGCGACGCTGGCGTCAGACTCGCTCTGAATCTGACAGATTTCTCCATAGGACCCATTTGCAGTCCTATGTTGAGGCTGTGAGGACAGCAAAGAAGGAATTCTTTGCTGCCCTCATAGCGTCTGCAAAGTCACGTCCAGTGGCGCTGTTCTGGGTGGTGCGGGGGCTGATCAGTCCGGCCTCCCTCTGCCTGGACGGGGACATGTCCTGAGCCCGCTGTGAGGAGTTTGCCATCTACTTTGCAGAGAAGATCGCTCAGATCCAGAGTAATTTCGACACCAGGTTGGATGCAGTGGATGAGGAGCGTGAGGTTATGGAGGTACCGTCCGGTCGATCTTTCTGGGATGAGTTTCAGGAAGTGATGCCGGCTGATGCGGTGGATGTCTTGGGGTCTGTTCGAGCCACAAGTTGTGAATTAGATCCGTTCCCGTCCTGGTTGGCAAAAGCTTCCAGAGAGACACTGGGGTCGGTTCTGGCGAGGGTGGTTAACGCGTCCCTTCGGCAGGGGAGGTTGTCGCCCAGTCTCAAAGAGGTTGTGGTGCACCCCCTGCTGAAGAAGCCTTCGCTGGATGTGGACGCACTCGCCAGTTACTGTCCTGTCTCTAATCTTCCCTTTTTAGGGAAGGTTATTGAATGGGCAGTGGCTCTGCAGCTCCAGGCTCATCTGGACCGTATCGGTTTCCTTGACCCTTTTCTATCTGGGTTCCGCCCCGGCTATGGTACTGAGACAGCAATGGTGGCTTTGGTGGACGATCTCCGCCGGGAGATGGATGCAGGATGTTCTACATTCTTGATCCTGTTAGATCTCTCGGCCGCTTTTGACACCGTGGACCATGGGCTGCTGCTGAGATGGCTGCGAGACCTGGGGGGTTTGGACGGGACTGTCCTTGGGTGGTTCCGCTCATTCGTCTCGGGGAGAAGCCAGCGGATAGTGCTGGGAGCTGAAGCATCATGCCCCCGGGCTTTGACTTGCGGCGTTCCGCAGGGTTCGATCCTGTCTCCGCTTTTGTTTAATGTGTATATGCAGCCCCTGGGGGAGATCGTGAGGGGGTTCGGGGTGCGATGTCACCAATATGCTGATGATACTCAGCTGTACCTCTCGTTTTCAACCGACCCAGGCCCTGCTGTCTCGTTGCTTTTCCAATGTTTAGAGGCTGTGGCGGATTGGATGCGGCAGAGCAGACCAAAGCTCAATCCTGATAAGACGGAGGTGATGTTGGTGGGTAGGGCGAGGGAGGTACCGGCCCCTCTGGTGGGGGTGGGGAGTCTGCCCTCCCATAGCCCAGCAGGTTTGGAGTCTGGGGGTGGTTTTGGATCCGGGCCTCCGTCTGGATCGGCAGGTGGAGGCGGTGGCTAAAGCCGCCTTTCGCCAGCTGTATCTGGTGCGGAGGCTGCACCCATACATTTCTGGGCCCTACCTGGCCACTCTTATCCACGCCTTCACCATCTCGAGGCTAGACTACAGCAACATGCTCTACGTGGGGCTTCCCTTGGTTCTGGTCCGAAGGCTGCAGCTGGTGCAGAATGTGGTGGCCTGTCTCCTTACAGAGACGAGGCGGCGGGAGCATATAACACCTGTGTGCTGCACTCTGTACCGAGCCAGATTCAAGGTGTTGGTGTTGATTTATAAAGCCCTATACGGTCTGGGCCCCTCATACCTTGGAAACCGCCTCACCTTCCGTGCCTCAGGGCGTTCCGCCGGGGGCACCTTCTTGGAGGTCCCCCGTGTTAAATGTGGGGTCACAATGGAGAGGGCGTTCTCAGTGGCCGGGTCGCGACTCTGGGACTCCCTTCCGGAGGAAGCTCACCTGGCCCCAGATCCGATGGCTTTTTGCCGAGCCTGCAAGACCTGGCTATTCGCTCAGACCTTCAGAGGGGAGGGGAGGGATTTTTGGGGTGGGGAGGGTTTAATCATTTATACTTGATGATGTTTTATGTGTTTTATTTGATGTGAGCCGTCCCGGGATGCCGTAGGCATGGGGGGCAGCCAATAAATACAAACAAATAAATAAATAAATAATAATAAGAGTAACCCATTCCCTATTCCAGCTCCTGAGAGTCAGAGGTTATGTCTCCCAACCAACTTGACTAGTAACTGTTTATTAAGAACTTATCCTATTCTTTTCTAAACCCAGTTCCACTGGCCATCATAACATCCTTTGTCAACAACTGAGCAAAGAAGGTCTTCCTTCAGTTTTAAATCTGTTGCCAGTTAGTTTAATAGAATGTCCCTCGTTCTAGTATTATTTAAGTAACAATTCCCTATTTATTTGTTCCACATTCATGATTTTGTAAACTTTTATCATATCCACATACACCCCTTAGTCACCTCTTCTAAGTTGAAGAGCCTTAATTTATTGAGCCTCCCCTCATATGGAGAAGTGAAGACTTATGCAAATAATTAATTTAGCTCTACTACAATTACCTTGTTTTCCACAAGTACTCCTCTCATCCCTTGACGGTCTAATTCCTCCTTTGCTTGTTAAACATACATATAAATTTCATAGCTTAACAAGATTTCCAAAATCAGAAGCTTAAATTCTGTTTAAGGTAGCCAAAGTCAATAACAGCGTTAAGCTTAAGGTTAGGTTGTTTCCTTTAATTAAAGTTAAAACAGACCATATTCTACAGAGCTATTAGCAAACTGTTAAATATTTTTAGTAGTTTTTGTTAGCAAGTTTATTTTTCCCATTCTCCCAGAAAAGAGAGGGGAGAATCCTAGTAAAAACCAGTATTTACCAGTGCCCTATCCAAAACTAGTTTTCCCTGGGAACATAAGAAGTGCCATACTGGGTCAGACCAATGGTCCATCAACCCAGCATCCTGTTTCCAACAGTGGTCAATCTCTTTTTCTTGGGAGAAGTACCCAACAGGTCACAATGGCAACCCATTTTCTGTTGTTCCAGCCCCCAACAGTAAAAGGTTACATCCCCAAAACCCAATTCGCCAGTAATGGACCTAACCTCCAAGAACTTATCCAATCCCTTTTTAAAACTAGCTATGCTACCAGCCTTGACCACTTCCTCTGGCAATAAATTCCACAACTGTGTGTTGAGTGGAAAATATACTTCTATGAAGTGGGAAAATTGCCAATTCTGCTGTTGGGGAAAGAGGATGCTTTTCCCCTATGCCAAGTGTTTCTATTGTTTTCTCTTGCTGGAGAATATCCCTAGAGTTACCACTCTTTTTCTACAAAGTTAATTACATTTCCTGGACTGCTGCAAGACCCCTATCTGGGTTACCATCTCCTGTCACTTTTAAAAACAGACTGAAATGGTAAAAATGCAAGAGAAGTGAATTAGTTACTTGCCTTGCAAGGAATGAAGCGTCCAGCTGTGGGGGAAAAAGAAGGGAAAAGCGTTACTGTGGTAGAAGCCATTAAAGCGGGTCTCAGGGTTTGTAAACCGTAGTTAACTTGGATCTATGGGAATGAAGTCAGTGTAAGCGAGGGAGCCCTGTTAGCCCCCTCTCACCCTCGCCTAAGTTTGCCACCGATCTGGTTTTCACTGGGGAACGGAGGCTCATTGGCAGGGCTGTAAAAACCCACAGGCACACGTTCCCTTTGGAGCTGGTGAGTGGATTCTCACTGCCTTGCAATAGGGAAGAGTCAGAAGGGGCAAGTCAAGTCCTAACCTGGCCAGTCAATTATTTAAATATACTTTTTACAGCCCTGGCCATTGGCTTCCAGGACGCAGAGAGCAAGTGACTGGAATGCGGTCAGTGCGGCGCGCACTTGGGCGGGCAGGTAGGGCATCTCTTCTGGGGAGTACAGGAAGCGCCCGGGGGGAGAGCGGTGGGGGCTGTGGGGCATCTCTCTCCCGGAGGGGGGAGAAACAGGGGGGGCGGCGCCGCCGTTGTCAGCGAGAGCCAGCAGCAGGGCCAGGCGGGGAGGTGAAGGGGGTTTCTTACAGTAGGAACCGGGCTTGCCCCGGGCACGCGTCCATCAGCTCTCGCGCCGCCGTATCGAGCAGCCACCCGCGACCCTTCATCGTCAATAAGGCGAAAGCAAACCCCGAGCGCCGCCGCCTCCACAACCCGCTCGGGAAAGCGACCCGGACGGAAACCAGAGCTGCCTCACAAGCGGCCCGGGCGCCTCCGCTCTCCCTTCCCCACACGCCGCGCACCGGAAGTCGCGTGGGTACCGGTGCGGTCGCAGCCCCAACCGAGGGGAGGGTCTGGGTGTGTCTGACCCCCCCTGGCGCGCACGGGGGCCCGAGGATGGGGCGCTGCCGACCCCAAAGATCCCGAGTCGCCCGCCCCCCCCCTGCCCCAATGAGGTCGACTTTAAATAGCGACTCACTGCTTATTCCAGTCCCCTGAGACCGCCTGACTCGTCGGGGCTGGGTCGGGTAAGGTCACCAGCACCTTCACCATGTTCAGGCGGGGCGGCGGGGGAAGGTGTTATCTAATGGACGGGGTGATCCCGATGCTGCAGAATGTCTGCGAAGTCTGGCACGTTGTCACCTTTCTGGGCTTCCACCCTGAAGCGGAGAGACCTGACAGAAGACTCGGACAGACTCAGATTTGGCATCTGGGTTATGTGTGTCCATCCGGAGTGACGCCAGATAAATAAAGCCCTGGAGCCGGCTTTACCCTGAGTCAGAGCGTCTGGACTCCAGGTCTAGGGCAGACAGGGAGAATCAGGGCGGCAGGAGGTCGGCCAAGGGGGATTTTCCCCCACCCTCTTCCCAATTTAGCGCTGCCCCTGTGGAGCTCTGGGATGCCACAATGCTCCGGACGGTCAGAGTCACATCAAGGGACAGGGCAGTCCTTGTTACAGTGCTCTATAAGGGGAGGCAGGTTACACCAGAAAAGGACGTAGCAATTTGAATTGCTGGGAGGGTAGATGTTTGGAAATAAGATACACCTTTTTTTTTTTACCTACCCAAAATCAAATACATCAAATCAAAATATCTTTGGGACAAACCCCACAAAACGTTTTTGGATTTTTCTTTGGATATATTCAGGACAAACCCCAGGGTGGTGGGGTGGGTCAACTTACATTTATTTATTTATTTATTTATTTTATTTATTCCAATTTTACCCTGCCCTTCCCATTAAGGATCAGGGCAGCTTACATCGTATAAAACACATAAAAACAGCTTTTAAAGTCCCCACAATGCCCCCTCAAATACCGTCCCTAGTCCTTTCACCAGTCCCACCCAATCCTATCCCTTTCTGCTACTGGCCAAACAAAAAAGAGTGTCTTTAAATGAGATGCTACCTCGTATGGCCTCCCAGAAACCACGGAGCCAACCGCCAGTATGAAGGTGGAATGGCCGGATGCACGCTCCCATGAGTCAGGAGCACTCACTCATGGCCATGCACGGAGCAATGCTAGGAAACTGAGTGATCTGTGTGGGACCTGCTGAATGTATGGTGGCTGCTTCTGAGGGTAGGGGAGCTGCCCGTTGAAGTATTCCCCATTCACTCCACCTGTGTGGGTGTGCTGCAGTAGTGCCATTCAGTGCTCACAGACCTCCTTCATTGCCCTGCTCATTTAAAAACACCCAAGGGGTTGCATTGCTTCTGGAAAATGAACAGGCTTGGGCTTAGACAGATCTCTGATGGGAGGGAGTTCCATAATCGTGGGGCAGCCATCAATAACACCTCTCTGTGTGCCCTTGATGTGGAAACCTCACGGGCAGGTGATACCTGCAAAAGGGGACCTCCAAGGCCATGATGGAGCATGAGGGAAGAGGCGGTCTTTGAGACATTTGAGGCCTAAGCCATTCATTCATTTGGTCAAAATGAACAGAGGAAGAATTAAGAATGGATATAATACAGTAACTATAACTGTAATGAACGCTTGGAAATTAAAGGAAAAACATCTATTGGCTAATGGATGAGGATTGGTGCAGAGTGCTGATTTCATTGACTTCAGCCAGACGCTTCTCCATTCCCTTTTTATTACTTTTGGGAAGAAATATGAAGACATGTAAGATATGGGCCATTTTTAACACTGAAAAAAAATGGCTAAAATACTTTTGTTTTATAAAAACGGTTTAATTTTGCTTTATTATTTTATATTTATTATTTATTTATTTTATTTATTAAATTTATACCCCACCCCTCCTGAACAACAGCTTAGGGCGGTTTCCAACAATAAAAACCAATCTAAAAATTCCATATAAACATTTAAAATACCATATAAAACAGGGCCAGGGATATAGCTTACATTGGGACAGCGGAATAAAATAAATAAATAAATAAATAAAAACCACTACCCACACCCCTCCCCAAAGGCCCAGGCGAACAACCAGGTCTTGCATTTCCGCCGGAATTCTAATAGGCTTGAGGCCAGGCGGGCCTCCTCCGGCAGGGAGTTCCAAAGACACGGCCCAGCCACCGAGAATGCCCTCTCCATTGTGGCCCCCCGCTTTACGCGGGGGACCTCCAAGAAGGCACTCCCGGCAGACCGAAGGAGCCGCTCCGGGGCGCGGAGGGCAAGGCTTTCAGCTCTGTTAAAATAATATGCAGCAAATAATGACAAGGTGATGCCTATAAAAATGAAATTTAATTCTAAACTTAAAGACAACTTGTAAAGGAAAACAAATGTAAACTCTTCCGGGAAGAGACTATTTTTACACGTGACGGTGTTGGTCGCCGCCACGCTTTGATGCTGCCTGGGGTGAGAATCCACACCCTGGGCAGGATCTGGCCCCTCTGCCGAATAAACATGACAACGGCTGGGGAGAGGGCGGGGGGACATGCGGATGTGGTCTGTGCAGCCCCATCCCCCACTCTGCTCAGTGTGGCCCGGCCCCCAAACTGACAGACGTGTGCGGCGGCCTATGAGACTGCTGTGACCACCCGGAAAAGCTCCGGCTTTAGGTAGAGCAGGCCATCAGATGTGATGACCAGCTCTACCATGCTCTGGGGATGGCCTCCCCAGACCGTGGAAGGGCTTATTCTGGGACGTGCGCTGGCAGGGAGCCCAGTTCACAGCCGAGTTAATCCTGCCATGGTCCAGGGTATGTTTGCTCCCACCCACAGCAAACATCTGGTGGGCGGGAACAAACTTGACATGGGTGGCCACGCCGGGGTAAGTGTGACCACCCGTGGTAGCATCACATATGAAAACACCCTCTGTGTATAGCACCTAATGAAATGGGCCTAATTTTGAAAGGGGGTTCCCTGGATGCTAGTCTTATAAACATTAAAGGAGGTTGGTGTCTACTAGTAAAGATTCCTTATTGTACTGATAGTTCATGTTTCTATAGTCTTCTGGGTCCGATTCAAAATGTTGGCTATTATCTTTAAAGCCCTACACAGTCTGGGCCCCACGTACCTACGAGACTGCCTCGTCCCTCGTGTTCTGGACCAGCCCCTGCATTCTGCTGGGAATGCCCCTCTTGGAAGTCCCCCGAGTTTCTCAAGGGGTGACATTCGAAAGGGCGTTCTTGGTGGCTGCGCTGTGGCTATGAAATTTCCTCCCGGTGGAGATTTGCCTCTCTCTGGATCTCCCCTCCTTCCTCAAACGATGGAAGATCTGACTGTTTTGCCAGGAATTTGATGAGGGGGGTGGGTAGTGGGTGGGTTTGTTTGTTTTTTCTTTGGGAAGGGTTTTTATTATATATATTTTTCTTTTCCTGGGCCTTTGATGTTTTCTGTTTTTTAATGGAGATTTTATATGTGTATTTATATTTACACTCTTGTATTTTGTTTTATTATAAATTGTACACCGCCCCGAGCTACCATTGGGCAGGAGGGCACGGTATATAAATATTGTTATAAATAAATAAATATAGATGCCCATTGTTTAGGTTATCTTCTCTTCAAGCATACTTTTAACACAGCAGGTGCATTGATCCTGACAGATGAATTCTGGAAGCGATATAGGGAAGCTGACCTTTGCTGAAATGAAAGCATATCTGCTCACATATACTTATCATGACAGTCTGAATGAAAACAACCCATGCTCAATGAAATTAAGGCAGTTTTTCTTTTTTTTTAGGAAATTATATACAAGTGCCCAGTAATAGGATAGGCTTTTTAAGGATGAAATTCACTCCTGTCCTTGAAACCCAAGGAACTATTTGAAGAGAAAAACACTACTCAGCTTGAATTAAGGGTATATCATACAGTCTATAAAAGACATTAAATGGGATTCAGTGGAACCTGGGGCCACGTGTAGGAGATTTTTGTTCTTAATTCATGTACTGTGCATAAATAAAGACTTTTTTCATTTTATATCAATTATAACTGATGTAGTTTTTCCCTAATAATGATAACTGGCTTCAACCAGAATCTGTTGCTGGCAGCAGCTGAGCTTCCATTGACTTTAATAGGGGGAGGACTGCACCTGTCAACTTCTGTTTTTTAAAGTACCAATCCATCATACATTTATGTATGTGCTCCATTTTAATCATGAAAGTATTTCCATTATCAGTGGGACTGAAGAGTGTTTAGCACTTCTCAAAATTAGGTCATAAAACTTTCTGCTAGACTGCACTGAAAACTTCCTTATTTTAACAATTTCCCCCCCACTTTTTGAAATTTGTTTTTAATGTTTTAAGATCAAGATTAAGAAATATCAATATCAGAGTGCAAGCAGTAATTAATAATACTAAGGGCGAAATCATCCATTAAAGTCAAGTACCCAAGCAATTGACTTTAATGGATGGAGGTTTGTACCTTAAGAGAAATCTGTTCACCGATGAAATCAATGGTATCATTGCAGCTAGCATCTAGTCTAGTGGATAAGGTCTTGGACATCTCTCAACCTCAGTTCCTTATTTATAAAATAGAAAGAATAATCATGACTAACCTCACAAGTTTGTGCGGGTGAACTAGATAAGGGTTTTAAAGCACTATGAAGACTGAAACTGCTATAGAAATTATTAATGCAGTAATAATAACTTGGTTAGAGTCAAGATTTTACTCTTAAGTACTTACCATATGACAGGAAAAAATTGTAGGATGTGTAATGGTATGTTTGATTAAGATTTCAAGTGGAAGAACAGACATGAACTTCGTAGGTTTGTATAGGCTACCTACCGCCTGCTACAAACTGAAAGTTTTAGAAAGGTTTGACACCACATGGACAGCTTTGCACAACATCAGTTTGGCTGTAAGGAATTCTTATTATTTATTTATTAGCATTTATATAGCGCTGGTGATGTACCTGGCGCTTACAAAGAATAAGATAGACATGGTCCCTGCTCAAGAGCTTACAATCTAAAGACGGTGAGGGGAGACAGGGAAGGGGAAAACAGAGGGAGAGACAAGGGATGCGACATTCATGAGGATGCAAGAGCTCAGGTACACGTTCTTGGCTTGGTTACAGTAAATTGGGAGTTTACAGATAACAGGTGCTTAGCAGGAGTTCAGAAGGGCAGAGCAGAAGAGGTGGGTTTTGAGGAGGGACTTGAAGGCATGGTGGGTGGGGGCAAGGCGGACGAGGGCAAGGACGGAGTTCCAGGCGTGCGGGGCAGCGAGGGAGAAGGGATGAAGGCAGTTGGGGGAGCAGGGGAGGTGAGGGAGGGGATGGAGGAGGAGCGGAGTGCTCGAGCAGGGGTTCAGAGGGAGATCAGGGCAGAGAGGTAGGGGGAAGTGAGGTTGTGAAAGGCTTTGTAGGTGAAGATGAGGAGCTTGTGCAGAATACGCTCAGAAAGAGGGAGCCAGTGGAGAGAGGAGAGGCTGCACGTGGTCAAAGCAAGGGGCTAGGTGGATGGTCCTGGCAGCAGAGTTTTGAACAGAGATAAGGGGAGAAAGGTGAGAGCGGGTAAGGCGAGCAAGGAGGAGGTTACAATAGTTGAGGCATGAGATGACTAGGCCATGGATGAGAGTTTTGGCAGAGGAGACAGACAGAAAAGGGCGGATCTTGGCAGTGTTGTGGAGGGAGACATGGTCACTTCATTTTTGTCCATATATATGCGATTGAGAGAAAACCAACGAATGTGTTGATGAGTCATTGCAAAATGGGTGGATCCACGCTGAAAAATTCAGATCCAGAAACAGTTCCAGGTTTTGAAAAATTGCAAAGTTTCTGAGGTATTTGAATCCTAGGTTTTCATTTGGCCAAATATAACTATAGAGACCATTTCAGGAGGGAAGGGGGTGGGGAAATGCAGAACTTAGTTTAATTACAGTTTTCAAATACTCTCAATCCTGTTTGGAGCCAGTGCTTTAGTATAGTCTTGACTTGTCATAAAATACAAAATACAGTGCAAAGAACATCACTCCAAACAGTACTATTGTGAATCGACTGAGTGTTTGGCACAGTGAGTGATTCTGGAAAGCCTCAACAGAATGGACTAGTTTATTATAACTATTTGAAGAGAAAAGCACTACTCAGCTTGAATTAAGGGTATATCATACGGTCTACAAGAGGCATTAAATTTGATTCAGTGGGGTCACGTGTAGGAGATTTTGGGGGGCAAGCACAGGGAGCCAGGCACATGGTCACAGAGAAGTGGGGTGAGCCAGTCCCTGCTGGAGCCACCGCTACAGCCAGAGCGGGCTGCGGTGCCAGCCAAATGAGTATGCCTGGCGCTGCCCTGCCAACTTCCCCTGACAACCAAAATGCCACCCCCGGCTGTGGCATGGCCATGTGCGACGGGTACCAGAGCCTGACGCTTGCAGCCCCATCGTGGAGCTCGCCGTGCTTGGGGTAGAGGGAGCCCAGCCACACAAGTTGCCCCAACCTGAGCAGCCCACACCCTGCCCAAGTGCTCCCCCTCTGCCATGACACACAGCCCCAGACACCATGGAAACAGTTGCAGCAACCAGTAACCCCTTGCTGCCCATGATTCAGGAGCTGTGCAGCCCTGGCAGTCTGCCAGTAAATGGACTGCCAATAGCGGAGGTGCATACTGAGCAGGATGCTGTTGTCAGAGCTGCTGTGCTCCATGGCATTGGCTCTTGTGCGATATGAGAGGGCTTTGTTGTGCTTTGTGCCAACATGGTGATATATTTTGTGCATCTGTCCTTTAAGAGCTCCCAGCAGGACTGTGGGCGAGACTGAGGAAGCGTGGGGCCGCAGACCTGTCTGCTGGAATGGGTGGGTGTCCCGGTTCATATGGGCAGGCAATGCATCGGCACCTGTACACACGCACTTTTTTGGCTTCCCCCACACAGGGCACTCCATTTCTTTTTGACAGTGCACCGTGCGTGGCCATGAGTGGGTGCTGCATGGGTCATGGGAGCGCACTTCCTCATGCATCACCTTCAAACGGACAGTTAGATAGTGGTTATTGGGTGACCATGCATGGAAGCATCTAAGTTAAAAACACCCAGTGTTGCTGGGTAGCCAGGCTTTGGGGCAGCAGTCCTTAGAGGCCTTGCTTCTATTCCTCACTGTTTCTCTTTTCTTGTAGAACAGAGTGTTGATCGATAGGAAAGTGACACATATAGGAGACAAAGCCAGTGGAAATGAACTTAAAGTTCAAATGTGCCAGATTGGGACACATTTCCTACATCTCTCTCTCTCATGACAGTGGAACCTAGGTGGGATTTTGTACAGCTGCCAAAATCAGGACCAGGGTGCAGGATGTCCCAATACAGGACACTTGAAAGGCATGAGTTTCATTGCTTTCTTGTGACTTAATAATTCCCATAAAAATCTGATTTTGTGGATGGAAAGCTTGTAAATCCAAGCACTTAATTCCATATAATCCTCAGATTTATAATAAAATACTTTATTTATGGCATCATTGGAATGATCTACTGTTAAGACAGTCTTGAGTCAAGATGGTAATCATTTGTCTCCACCTTTCCTGGATTTTGTTTACAGAAAAGTACATTAGCAAACCTGTTTCACAAACTCCTTCCTGCTCCTGTTGTTAAGTGTTTTGTACCTACAGTGCCTGGCCATCAGGCTGTAAATCTTGCCTGGTATTATATAATGCAGAATGAAAAAAGAAATAGAATGATTTGTGTTGACTTTTGGTCACCATTTATCGTTATTGATTTTTAACCTGTGCAATGAGAAAATGAGCTGTGTTATCTGTTGCTATCAGAATCTATACCAAAGTTGAGTTATGCTAGTGGCCAGCCAGCAGAGGGCAATAGAGAAGTACAGTTTGTGATACCTGAAGAATTTGAAGCACTGATTATATGTTTACAAAAAAAAAAAGGAAGAAAAGAGTCGCTGAGAGGATAGCTAGTTCAATTTACTGGTGGAGACCAGTGTGCGTGATATACCACTGAGAAAACAAGATACTCGGAGATAAGAAAAGACCTCTCCCTTCATTGTCTCTCAGAATTCTATATAACTTGGCAAGAACTTACTACAATTGGCATGGCAAATGGACTTGGGAATGGAGTGAAGAATGCAAGAACGCACTCTTTGGAAGGAACAGAGGAGGAAGGATTTCAAACATCCTGCAGGTGACTGAGGTGAGTAAACTAACAGCTCCTCTTTTAAGTGAGATCATAGGCATTCCATTGACTGCAGCATCAAAGACACAAGAAAAACTAGCTGGTTGAAAGGGTGTAAGAAATTTGTTTTTCAGGCAGCTGCTAGGGGATAAAATTGGTCCAGGACAGTGATGGTGCAAAGGCAAAACAGCTCAAACCACTTAATATTAAAATGAAGACTGGCAAAACTAAAAAGTTATTTAATTTTGTTGGACTCTTTTGCTGTTAGAACACTGAAAGGGGTTAATCTTTTTCCACGGTTTGTAAGCATGCTCCCTAGTCTCTTTACTGGGAAATGTATATAGGTGACATGACTAGTGTTGTGCTTTTGTCAGTGAATTCTGTAAGCTGTGTAACAAATGTGTCTTGGAGATATGGGGAAATCCATCTCTACACTTTGGAAGCATATAACAGTATCAGATTTTATTAATGCTTTAGAACAAGAAAGGGGATGCTGGCAAGTGAGAGCAAAGAGCAGGAAGACTACTAGCAAAGATAAACTAAAGGAAGAGTTAAGTCACAGAAATGGGAGGGCTTTTAAAGAGGCCCACCAAAAAAAGGAAAAACAGAAAAGTTGAGAAATAACCATGTGAAACACTTTTTATTGCAACAATGAAGGCTGGTTTAACAGCTTTGGCTTGGAAAACAATCTCAGTATGCCAGGAGTCAGTTAAGCAGAGGATAAACATCCACTTTAGCAGCCACCTGTATCAGAAGTGAACAAGAAGAAATGTTTAGGTCATAAAATAGCATGAATAGGAGCATCACTATTCTCAGGCTGTCCTACAAAGATACAAGGGCATCTAAAGGTCATACTGCGAGTACAAAACAGACTGACTGACAAACAATAGGGACAGAAAAACATTCAAAGACTAGCCAATAGACTTGAAGGGCAGGCAGAGCAACATTGTCTAGCATTACCTTAACTGAACTTGGGTCTGTTTGAAAAGTGGCACAGTATCTATGAAAACAAAGCAGGATGCTCATTGTGCTTTGTGTGATAAAATGTGTGGAGGATAAATTAATTATAGTGTGCTCACTGTTGAGAACTCAGTTATTCTACACTACCTACCAGATGGAGATGAAACATAGCATTTACAAAGCATGTCTTTTTGTGAGTGGCCGAGGGATGCTAGTTAACACATGAAGGGACACAGTTTATGAGCGATTACCTATGATTTTGAAAGTTATTGGTTCCAGTTCAAGCCCCAAATTTTCTTCCCTTGACTGTATTTCCTATAGTATAATGCCAGCCCAGCCCAGCCCAGCCCAGCATTCTGTCTTAGCAGCAAATGGGAAGGAGAGATGGACTTCAATCAAAAACTCCCATACAATCTGAACTTTACCGAAATCCAAATTCCAATCTAGTTCCTAGCTCTTCAGCTCAGAACTATCTGTAATAAAAATTCCAAGCAACCACCAGACAATCCTGAAGGGCTTAACTACCAGAGTAAATGACCCAAAGTCTGATGGGTTCAAAATTGAGACCAAGTGTCAGCAAATAACAACAAGCATATTCAAGATCAGCAATTATTACAACTAGTAATCACTGATTGGTGAATAGAATGATGTTACAATAGGATCGAGGTTACTTTACAAAACACCTGTAAGCAGTTCATAATTGGGCATTTATAAATAACATAAATAACATAAAAATAAAAATAAATATAAATAAATCAATACAATTAGTTACTCATAAATAAGATCACTAGGCACAGACTAAGTGCAAATAATATGATTAAGTACCATGATCCACTTCCATATAATGGAAGGTCAAGAATTCCCCCCTGATAATAAATGCGGCTTGCAGGAACCCCGCTACAGCACGTGGATGAATTTAGACCATGTGATATCTCATGGGGAAGATTCTGTTTCTCACCATAATTATTGCCTAAATTCAGATTTGAATTTGGAAGTTAAAATTTAAATTAGAATTTAAATTATGAACTGCCATGATCTGCGAACTGAGACTGTTTTATGTTTTAAGTTTATCAAGTTTATCTGTGAAAATCTGACTTGGTTTGACCCGGTCTGAATATACCGTTATATTCACTGTGGAAATGTTTTTTGGCAATGGCCTTTGGCTAAGCTAATAATAAAGTAATTGATTTGGTAATAAAAATTACTAATAATGGGCAATCGAAAACTGAAAATCTATGAAAGGTTGGCTGAACAGTAGCTCTTCCTTTGTAGTGTTGTTGGTTTTTGATGAAGGATTTCCCCTATTTCACGTCATACAAATATGAACATGGGGAATTCACTGAATTTGTAGTATGAGGTAAGTTGCTCAGGGTGGTGATTCCCAAATGTTTGGCCTGTAGAACCCCATTTTCAGGCTGAAATATAATTGGGTGACCTGAGTTAGCAACTAAGGCCCTTTTTACACAGACACTCTAACTGATAAAATGGGTGTTACATTTTATTATATATGGTACAGGGCAACACTGCAGCCCTGCAACATGGGCCCTTTTCACATGAGATGCCTCCACCCAGTTTCGCTGGGTGGAGGTTTCTGTGTAAACACCACTTGGGTGGGGGGGGTGGAGATGGGTGTTGCGCAGGAGCATGCACGCACCTACACCCACCACAAGGGGTGTTTACACAGAAGCCTCCACCCATCTCCACCCAGTGAAACTGGGTGGAGGCATCTTGTGTGAAAAGGGCCCATGTTGCAGGGCTGCAGTGTTGCCCTGTACCATGTATAATAAAACGTAACACCCATTTTATCAGTGTTAGAGTGTCTGTGTAAAAAGGGCCAAAGGCAATGCAAGCTAGACCAAATACCAATTGGAATTACAATTTCATCCACAAATGGTGCAGTCCTACTGCCCCAGTTTCATCCGTGCTCATTTCAAAATCCCAGATCAGCTGTTTCAGTTGCTGCTTTGTTTTTCCCTCTGTTTGGAGGTGTCTGGCCTGTGCCTCTTTTTCCAATTCTCTCTTCAAGAGCTTGGAGAAACGCTTTGGCAGCCCTATTTTGGCACTTTCCCTGGCCCAAAATTAAAACTAAAACAACAAACGTAACACACTCTGTTTAAGGGTCTGTTTATTCCCTTCTCAGAGCTGATTTCCCAACTCCTGGGGTTTTCAGTCTCTGGAGGTTTTTTGGGAATTTACTCCACTCAGAGGAGTCCAGGGTGCCTGGGAATGCTCCTCTACTGTCTACACATTGGTCCACAAGCTGAGCCTTACTCCTTACACATTGGGTCACCACTGTCACGGGTTTGGGAGTCCGCACCCCCACTTTACTGGGTTTGAGTGACTCAGTTTCCCTTGCGCACAGTTCTCTTGAATCAGTTCTCTCTCTGACTAATTCAAGTATGCCACAATGGCACGATCCTTCCCGTTTACAGACTCTTTACTCTCTGGGTTCGCAAGAGCTTGAGGGCTCTTGTAACTCGCTTGTGTTCCAATATTAGACACTAGACCACTTCTCTATAAAGTAAGAAGTATATTTATTGATTACATAAACAAGATAGTTGAACAGAGTGGTAATTAGAAATCAAAGGTAAATATAATGCATTCCTAACTTATACTGTTGAGTTCCTAAGCTATTAATCTTACCCTAAAACAAGGTCCAGAAGTTTTGGTTTTCTCAGCCATGAATGGCTGGGCACTTGGCTTTAGAGATCAAAATCCTTCTCTCACTTCATGCTTCTCCCAGCCTGCTGCTGGCTGGCCTTTCGTATGCAGATGCTCAAGAAGGCTTTTGCAAGAAGATCTCCAAGCAGTCTCTCTCCCCTCTGGGATCTCTGTCCTTATATAGCATTTAACTTTCTTTGTCTCGGATTTCCTGCCTTTGGGGAATAGTGGGTCACGTAGCCAACCCAGGTAAACATGGAAGTTAATTTGCATCTCCACAGGGCTGTCTATGTGTCTTTTTGCACGTAGCCCATGGCTACCTTCATTTGCCTTGTTGATGTCCCTGGCCATCCGTCTGGCCCCAATACACGTTGGTATCTCTTTGTATCCTGTGTAGCCTGGTGACGTGTCAAAGCCCTAATTTGAGTTGTACAGTTCTCAGGGTTAACCGTACAAACCTGTGGAACCTTTGACATTACATAGTGTACATGTATAGTAATGTTACATCCATGTGAAACCCTTGGCACCGCACATTTACCAAACATATAGTCCCGTGTTACACGTGTGTGACCCCATGTTTCTCCATGACACCTACTTAGGGTCTTGACCTTCTCTATGAGAGTCTCTGTTGGGGGCTAGAGTTGGGGAAAGGGAGTCATTATTAATCCTTTGTCAGTCCACTTTGGGCAAGTTGACTATGGTGTTCTCAGTTTACCCAGTGAACTAATAACCATTTCTCATGAGAGTTGTGATGGGACCATGGGCCAGACTGTGGTTAGCACTCAAGGATTGCACAAGGAGAGGGGCAAAAAGATAAGGAACCTTTCTTTTCCTCCTCCTCCTCTTCCTCTGTGTCATTGACACATTGTGAAAAGCTAATTCATAAACACTGTTGCAGGTGTGAAATCCTGTTGCAGATATGAAATTTACACTGGAACTGAATACAGAAAGTTCTCCGTTGGCTTGATCCACATGAGCTACTCCTTAAGTTTAAATGGCAAAGCTATCATCTGTAATCTTTGGAGATCCAGGCTGGGGTGGCCAGATATGCAAATTTTAGATACACTTATGAGAAATACAGGTTGCTGGGCTGCTTTGGAGCCAATGCAGCCCTGCAACCTGTATTTCTCATGTGTCCTCTAAAATTGACATATCTGGCCACCCTAATCCAGGCGCAAGTTTCAGTTTATCATATCACTGAATGTATTAACTCTCATACCTGTTTGGTTAATATTAGTTCTCAAAATGGAGAGGCAGATCCATGGCCTATTCAGGGGGAGGAGAGCGCGAGAAGGAGCAGAGCTCCACTCTGGCTGAGCTAGAGAGACTTTCCAAAATGGTAGGATGGCTTAGAGGAAAGAGGATGGAGTGACAATGGGGACTGGGAGATATTGGGAGCAGGAGTCTGAGGGTGTGGTGTGGGTTCAAGTATCACAGACAACATGAAGGGAGGGTAAAGCTTAAGATGTCTGGGAACCGCTGGGTTAATATGAGGCTAGAGCCTTTCCTGTAGTGTGTTGCAATGCCTCTGATATTGTTTTTCCAAGTGACTTGGGTCATTTAATGCTGTATTCTGGCATACCCTGAATGGCCATTTCAGCCTTTTACCAAAACAGGAACATTTTAATTAGCTGATGAGTCATCTGTTCTTCTTTCAGATCCCTGAATATTTTCCTATCCCACCTTTCTCCACTTTGTACTACATCCGCTGCCTTTCCTGGCTCTTCTTATGCTACCAGATTATTAGGTCTGGATGCAGCACCTTCCAGTTCAGCAGCGGTCAGCCCCACTCCTTAATTAACTGGTGAAGGTTGCAATGGAGTGATGTGATGTGAAGCACTTCCTCCCTCAATTGTCCTGATTCCCATCCTTGGTTGGCCTGGGGGATGACAGAACTGGCAACTAGGGTGACCAGATACACACGTTTTAGAGAGGAAACTTATGTCTTCTAAAATTGACATATCTGGCCACACTACTGGCAACTGGGACGCAGTCTACTGCATGACAGTGAAAAGTGCCACCACTAGGTCACCAGGCCAGAAAGATAACCACGCTAAGCAGAGCTATCTGAGGCTTAAAGATAGCCTCAGTGTTCGCAATTGCAGCACAGTTGCACTCAGCTGCAGCACAGAGGAGCTGTGCATTTTGGGAAAACACTGGCATAATTTTGTTTTTCCAATGCGGGGGGGAGGGGGGGAGGGAGTTCCTAATGCATTCATTTTTTATTATTATTATTTTCAGAATTCATAATTTAAACCTGCGCTGTCACATTTTGTCCCTTGCCGCTGACAGATTACCTCACTGAATGCAATGATGATTTTAATGTGTTCTTTCCAGGCATTATTTTTAATGCCTTTGAAAATGAGAAGTACAAAATAAAATATAGCTACTTCCAATCAAGAACACTGCTACAGAAATAGAATCCTCACAGATATATTTTTATCATCTCAGGAAACATTCAGTTACCCTGCTTAGACTGTTTAATACAGAGTGCTATCCAAATGCAGGAGCAGAGCCCATTTGCAAAATAAGCAGCAGCGACAGGGCAATAATCCTTGCTCTGACAGATAAGTGTGGGTTGGGGAGTCACAAATCTATTTGTATTATTAAGTTTGATCTGGTAGTAGAGAAACAACTCTAGATGTGGACACCTGAAACTATTCACAGAAGGGTTATAAGTCAGAGGAGACTTCAGTTAAAGTCTCTCAAATGAGCCAAGACTTTCAAGAGATTTAGGTTGAATTCTCCAGGTTTGGGTTCATTTATTCTGAGTGAATTAGTTTTCCTATCCCTGGTGTTTGCATCGCTGCTGGCACTGACTTGTCTTGTTGGCCAGTTTAGATGCTTTATTATTATTATTATTATTATTTATTATTGTAAACATTTATATAGTGCCAGTCATGTACCTGGTGCTGTACAGAAACATAGAAATACATGACTTACAATCTAAAAGACAAGGAGGGGGAGACAGGGAGAAGGGACAGTGGGAGAGACAGGGGAGAAGACAAACAACATTCAAGCGGATGCAAAGTTTGATGTGTGTGTGCTTGGCTTGGTTACAATCAGGTTGGTTGCAGCAGTCTGCAGAGGAGGGTAGACAGTAAGTATACGGGGAACAACTAGCAGGCACTGGGAAAGGCGGCGAGGAAAAAGTGGGTCTTGAGGAGGGATTTGAAGGAGCAGAGGGAGGGGGTAAGGGATGTGGGCAGGGAGGGAGTTCCAGGCATGGGGGACAGCGAGGAAGAAGGGTCGAAGGCGGTTAGGTGAGCAGGAGAAACGAGGGAGAGTGAGGGAGGGGACAGAGGAAGAGCGGAGAGCGCGTGCAGGAGTGTTTAGGGAGATTAGGTCTTAGAGGTAAGGGGGAGCTTGGTTGTGGAGTGTTTTGAATGTGAAAACCAGGAGTTTAAATAGGATATGTTCAGGAATGGGGAGCCAGTGGAGAGAGAAGAGGAGAGGCTGCTCATGGTCGAAGCAACGGGCAGAGTGAATGACCTTGGCAGCAGAGTTTTGGATTGCGATAAGGGGGAAGAGGTGAGAGCGAGGGAGGTCAGCAAGGAGGAGGTCGCAGTAATCGAGATGAGAGATAACCACGGCATGAACAAGAGTTTTGGCCGAGGAGGTAGAGAGAAAGGGGCGGACCCGAGCAATGTTATGGAGGGCGAAGCGGCAGGATTTGGCCACAGAGTCGATGTAAGGTTTAAAAGAGAAGTGCATATCAAAG
Source organism: Sphenodon punctatus (assembly GCA_003113815.1). Lineage (NCBI taxonomy): Eukaryota > Metazoa > Chordata > Lepidosauria > Sphenodontia > Sphenodontidae > Sphenodon > Sphenodon punctatus. The sequence goes on along the minus strand of QEPC01013498.1, from coordinate 7,483,405 downwards.
ATGAAGCCCAAGCTACGGGCTTGGAGAACAGGATGGATGGTGACTCCATCGATGCAGATGGAGAGTTTGGAAGCAAGCTAGAGTAGAGAAAGTTAGACACATTCCTTCCCACTAGTTTTAATTACTAATCTCCTAGGCCACAGCCTCACACTTACTCTGGAGATATCCTATTGAAATCAATGCTATCATGCTGGAGCAAATTAGTTGAAGACAACAGCTTTTGGATATTTTGAAAACCTCAACCTTTGTTTTTACAGTCAATGAGTGTATACACAGAGAACTTTCAGGATCAGAGCCACAGCAAGTAGGGAGAGGTAGACCATTGATAGCATAGTATAGGAATTAGCATTCATAGATGAGTGCCTGGTGTTTCAATAAACATAGGGCCTGTGCTGCCTTCTCACACATGGAAAAGAAGTCCTTCTTAGTTTGCAACCAAAGCCTAGGGATAAAAAAGAGTGGGGGAAGTTTGGAGGGCTTTCAGTGCAGCAGGACTATGAAAACAGCACCCTAGATTTTGCTTTTAGGAAGCTGAAATAAAAATAAATTTAAAATTGAGAGGTTATAAGAATCTGATTGGCCTGACACAACTACAGTGAAATCAAAACAAGACTCCCCCCATCTTCCCAACACAAATGAACAGACTAGTGTCTGATTAGGGCTGGACAATTTTTTAATTAACTTACAGCAGTAAGGAATAAGAGCCCAGGTCAGAGAGCTGGACCCTGTTGTGTTAGCCATTGTACAGACACCTAAAAAAAGGTGGTCGCTGCCCCAATGAACCTACAATCTAAGTATAAAACAGGAGGAAATTGATAGACGCATGAGGAAAACTCCAGGAATAAATAAGATTATACTGGTCAGTGTGAAAAGCAGTGGTCACCACACACCAACCTCTAGCACTTGCCAGGTTTATTTTATTTTTTTATTTTTAACCCAGCCCTCAGTCTCTGATGGTTCAGGGTGGGTAACAATATTACCCTTACCCATTACTCTGGGCATCATGGTGTACTTATCAGTGAGGTCTTTTCTGTGTCTATATTTCTCTACAGCAACACTCCCATGTAGTAGAGCTATTTTTTCTGTACTTGGCCTGGATTGGAAGTGTATTTTTTTCCTCTGGTTTCTTCCTGAGAGACTCCCTTAACTAAAAAACCCCAAGCACATCAGAAAGGGTAGAGAATTCATTAGAATAATTCTTCCTAGCATCGCATAGTGCTGTGCTCAGTCATCCTTGGCCAAAACAACTCTAAGCAGCTGTGAATATGCAAAATGTATCCAACCTCCACACCAGCTAGAATCTAACATCCCTTTTAAGTATAGTCACGTGATCACCAGAATGGTGGCATGATGACAGTGTAGAGTTTCATCTAACGGCCACTTCCTATTTCACTTAAGCATTTGACTTTTTAAAGCACTGCCCATAAAGTGTGCTGTGCTTTTCTAACCCATTTTTCAGTGGGATTGTGGAGGTGCTGATTTATAGATAGGCTGAGGGCAGAGGAGACCTGAATTCTACAGAGGGGGTGGTAGAGCCCCAATTAAACCTGAGTGGAAAACAGAGGTTGTTAGTGGGCCGGGCTCTTGTACATAGCTGTGGGGATCAGATACTGGTGCAGGTATTAAACATAGAAACTGGATCTCTTCAACTGGAGAAAAAAATATGTCTTGGGGTAATTCACCTCTGAGGTGGAGCTGTCACCATGTAGTAAGGTAGAAACCATAAAGGATAGGACGGTTAAGCAACCTCAGTGGAAAATGGAAGAGCTGTTTGGTGTTCTTGGGTTTAAAGATAGGGGTCTGGGCCTTCAGGAGGACTATATAATTAAGGAACTCCTCCAGGAATATAAGAATGTCTTTAGTACTGGGGAGGATGATATAGGGCACACTAGTCAGACATCCCGTCCACCAGATGTTCAACATAGGTGGGAGCAGAGGTAACCCCGGACTGTGGTAAGGCTAATCCGGGCTGTGCGCTGGTCTCCCTGCCAGCACACCTCCAGGGTTAAGCCCTGCCATGGTCTGGGGAAATCTACCCCCGACCACAGTAGAGTGGGCCATCACATGTGATGGCATGCTCCACCTAACCCTGGTCAGTGGCTGGAGCAGTTCTGGGTGGCAGGGCAGGGCAGGGCCATGCGGACCCATGTCCACATGTCCCCTGCCCTCTCTCCACCCCTTCGCCAGTTCCGGCCACCAGAACATTTGTTCTGCGGCCGAGTAGACCCCTGCCCGGGGTGAGGGCTCTCACCACAGGCAGGGTTTAAGTGTGGTGGTTCTTTGAGCCATCATGTGTGAAAATACCCTAGGTCATCTAGGCCTATAAAACAGGGTTTCCTATGGGTACTGTTACACTTACAAAAAGAGGTTGCTACACACCTGGAGGATATGCAGCGTAGGGGAATGATTAGGCAGTCCTCCAGTGCCTGGGCATCTCCTATAGTTCTAGCATGAAAAAAGATGGGGATCTTCAATTTTGTGTGTACTTCAGGAAACTCAATGATGTGACAATTAAAGATGCCTACCCCTTACCCTGCATAGATGTTATCTTAGATACTCTAGGCAAGGCCTGGTGATTTTTCACCTTGGATTTGGCCAGTGGTTATTGGCAGGTAGAAGGGGATCCTAAGGATAGGGCAAAGACTGCCTTCTCCACCAGGCTGACCTTTTTAAATTTAATGTTATGCCGTTTGGGCTATGTAATGCTCTCAGGACATTTCAGCATCTCGTGGACTTGGTGCTGGCTGATTTACAGCGGACAACATGCCTGATCTATCTGGATGACATAATCGTATTTGGTAAGACTTCCCAGGAGCATGTCTCTCATCCAGGTGAAGTTCTAGCTAAACGGAGAGATTCAGGTCTGAAGGTTAAACCCTCAAAGTGTGACCTATTTAAGACTCAAGTTTTGAGTCTTAAGCATGATCTGGAGCATGTGATCAGTGCCCATGGAGTGGCAACTTATCCCAGTAAAATTGAGAGTGTCCGGTCCTGGTCCACACCTAAGAATGTTAGTGAGGTGAGAAGTTTCTTGGGACTGGCTTCCTATTACAGGAGGTTTGTTCAGGGATTTTTGGGGATATCTGAATCATTACATAGACTGGTGGATAAAGGGGCTCAGTTTGTATGAACAGACAAATGCCAGTTCCTATCTTGGCTTACCCTGATCCAGAAGAAACATTTATATTAGTCACTAATGCAAGTGATCAAGGTCTAGGTGCAGTGTTGTCTCAGGTGCAGGATGGTCAGGAGAGGGTGATAGCCTATGCCAACAAGTCACTATCCTCCTCTGAGAGAAGATACACAACCACTAAAAAAGGAACGTCTGGCTGTGGTGAAATTTGCGAAATATTTTAAACAGTGTCTCTTGGGCAAAACGTGTTATTATTAGAACGTATCATGGATCTCTGAAATGACTGCATTGGAAGGACAGCTAGATAGGTGGCTGGCACAGCTGTCTCAGTTTGATTATGAGATAGTGCATAGGTCAGGCAAAAATCATCTGACTGCAGATGCTTTATTTAGATGGCCTGTTCCAGAGGGAATTAATATAACCGTTCTTGATTCAGAGACACTTGCTTCCCTGGAAAAGGGAAAATCATGGGACAGGGTGTCCTCAGTCTTCATAGCAGGTTCTCTTGTTGATCTATGTGAAGCACGGCAAAAAGACCCAGCAATCAGTTCTCTCCTTAACTGGAAACACCTGAGCGGACCAGGACCACCAAGTAACGTGTGGAGGGAAAGGCGTGTGGGATTCTTTGTTGGTGAGAGATGGACTGTTAGAATTAGTTAATATTTATACAGGAAAATGATTTGAACAAGTGGTACGTCTAAAACATTTTATTACCATGGTACTAAGTGCTCTCCATGACGACCATATGGCCAGGTAATGTGAGAGTTGAGAATGTCATGGAGAAAATTTGGAATCGGTACTATCGGCCAGGGTGGCAAAATTCAGTAAGAGAGTGGTGCCGTTCTTGCCAGGCGTGTGCTGCTAGAAAGGAAACAGGTCCATCTCCTCATGCACCATTAATGCCATCCAAAGAAAGAAGGCCTTGGAATTGAATTGCTTTACATATCTTGGGTCCATTACCATGCACTAGTCAGGGAAACAAATATATATTAGTAGTAGCAGACTATTTCACCAAGTGGGCTGATGCATATGCCATTCCAAATCAAGAGGCTGCTACCATTGGTAAAATTCTGGTAAAATAAATAATATGCCATTTCGGAACATCAAGAACTATCCATACTGATGAGGGATGTAACTTTGAATCCACCCTATTCAGACATTTCTGCAACTTATTAGGGATCCATAAAACCAGGACCACTCCATATCATCCTCAATCAGATGGGTTTTGTAAATTCTAATCTGGCAGATTGGATTGAGTCACTGCACTTTGTGATGATGGCTTATCGGAGCAGTGTTCAATCCTTTACTTGTTTCAGCCCCTTTGTGTCACTTTTGGGAGGGAAATTACCCTGCTGGTAGACGTTCTACTGAATAGGCCACTAGGAAGGTCATTTGATTCTGGGAGTGAGTTTGTTCAACAAACAGAGGGATATCTGAGAACAGTGCGAGATGCTGTTCAAGAACATCAATGTAAAGTGTCTCAGAGACTGTGGCAATAGAATATAGTGTTATTGATATCTTATGTTCTCCTGGCCTGGACAAAGGAAGCCAGACCTAACTTCGGTCAAGCAAAGGCAAAGAGCAGAGAGATGGTCCAGAACAGCCAGCAGGCCTGAGATTGTGATGGAATTCAAGCTGAGATGACTCAACATGTGGATAAGGCCCCATCAGCATACTAACAAAGGCATAGCCAGACAAGTATCTTCTCCTGGCACCGCCACACATGCTTAACAAAGTCTCCTGCTGAACAACTGGAGTTGACAAATGAAACCCATTGTGAACAGATAAGTGGGACATTTGCAACTCTGCTACTGACTTCCAGGCCAGGAAAAGAACAATCAAGGAAAGATACAGATGTTAATATGCTAAGGGCCCTTCCTCCCAGGAAGACGTTCTTCTGATATGCTAAAGAACTGTGTGATGTCACCATGACATGGCATCTGGCTATTACTGACCTGTACCTCAGAACTGTATAAAAGAACCTGGTCATACAACATGACTTTGGGTGAAGGCTAGTGGTCACCAGTTGGTGAATCACGTGGTTTCACTCCCTTCCAGACCTTGCACACACGGATCACAACTTGTCTTCGCTCGCCAGCAGCTCTACTCTCCAGCACCAAAGGGCCCTCTCTCAGTCTTTTCCCTGAATCAGCCTGCGTGCTTCCAGGATTTGGCCAGTCACAGGACACGTAAGATATCTTTATCTGGGGACTATCTGTATAATACTGTGTGTGTAGTATAATCCTGCCAAGAATAGAAAACCAAGGTGTGCCGTTCCAATAAAGTTTTGTTTTGTACCACATTGGAGTGGTGTTTTATGACGATCTCGATCCCAATCATTTATTAGTAACAAGACAAACGGCTTACTTTGATATGAGGATGACACCACAGACTTATGAAAGTTACTGGATGTGGTAAGTACATCCAGTAACCTCTTACTCGTGGAGGCTGGAACTTGGAACAACAGGGAATGGATTTCTCATTGTGACCTGTTGGGTACTTCTCCCAAGAGAAAGAGATTGTCCACTGTTGGAGACAGGATGCTGGGCTTGATGGACTGTTGGTCTGACCCAGTATGGCACTACTTATGTTCTTACGTTAAATAGGGGAGTTGGTTTAACTTCAGGAGAAGAAGTGGCAAAAGGGAAAGTGTCCCAAACTGGAACTAAAATGTTCAGATCTCTATAGGATAGTAACAAAAGTAGGCGAGGTGGTGTACGAACTGGAATATCTCAGAACAAGGGTTCGGTGTTGTTACGGGGGTAGGAATAGGAAAGGGAATGGGAAGGAAGAGGGGGAAGGGAGTGCGAACCCCAAACTTGGCAGGGGACACTCCTCTCAGCCAAGGCCACAGGGTAGGCAGTTCCCTCAGGGTCGTGTGTGGGCTTTCCCTCAGACAACGAAGGCAACCCGGCTCATCATAGGGAATGAAAGAAGTGCAGTGCTTGCAGGGAAGGCGGATCCACAAACAAACACAAATCCTACTACTCACAGATTCACGCAGGTCCAGGGCGTAGTAATCCAACTGGTGCGGAGAAGGGGTTTTTCCAGGGACCCCAAGGGGTGAGAGGGAGGAGGGAGGGTACGGGGAAGGGGAGGGCAAGGAGAGTCAGGCGTCCAAGGATGAGGGGGGAATAGGAGAGTAAGGACCTAGACTAAGGTACGTGGGGGGGAATACACAGGGACTCAGAAACCAGACATTCACACACAAAAGCACGGGCACTTAGTAAGGGAAGGAGAACAAGGGCTGACCAGTTAAGGGGCACACACAACAGGGAACAATACCATGAACAAACAAGAATACTTTGACACAGGACCAGGATGCAGGAGCATTGCAATAGGGGCCAGCCTCTCATACGATTACTGGCGAGGAGCTGCTGCTCCACCAGTTCTTTTATCCCTATGCAAACAGGTGAGGGCATTCGGACCTGAAACCCGACTCCACCCCCTTACGTGATATGCAACCTCACCAGTCTCGCATTCCGTCTGGGCGGGGCTGCATTGGAAGGATCTGCGGTGGCCAGCTGCAACAGCTGTGCTGGCCCCACTGCTGCTGTGTTGTCAGCGTCAGGTTGCCTAGCAACCCGTGGCTCACACTGCCGGGGGGTGGGGACAAACGGCAGCGTGCCATGACAGGTGTACTGTTCATTACAACTGTCTGAAACCTGGTATGGGATGAACTATGCGGCTAGAGGGGTGAGCCCACAACTACAGCCAGTGCAGCCCAAGGGCACAGTGCTGGGAAGCACTGAGGAGCACATGACAGTGCGGGTAGGAGAGGGTACTCTGGTGACAGGCAGGCACAGAGACCCACCTTATGTATGGTTGCCTAGCACACAGTTCCCTCAGCAACAACCTGTGGTGAGTACATCCAGGGAGGAGCCTAATATGGTTCCAGAGAGTGAGCTTGGAGAGGCTGAGCCATGACTTGAGTGAAGTGAGGGTGTAGCACCTCTGGAACCACTGGACTCTGGGAAGGAGAATTCAGATATGCATGAACCAGTTACCCGTAAGCAGGAGCAGATGCCAGGTCAGAGTCCCAGTTTGGCAGGAGGATTATGTCCTGGGGCAGATTCATGGGAAAAGACAAAAGGACATGTCTACCTAAGGGGTGTGTGTGTAAAATATAGTAAAGCTTAGTCAGCATTGCTAGGAGTGGTTTTGTTTTATTTATTTTATTTATTTCAAAATTTATATTCTGCGCCCTCCTGCCCAATGGCAGCTTGGGACGACGAACAATAATAATAAAACGTAATATGGGTGATCTCCAAGAGGGCGCTCCCAGCTGACCGCAGGTGTCGATCCAGGACACGGGGGATGAGGCCATGTAGGGCTTTAAAGGTAATAACCAACACCTTGAATCGGGCCCAGAAGACTATAGGCAGCTAGTGCAGAGAGCGGAGCACTGGTATTATGTGTTCACAACGGCCCATCCCCGCCATGAGGTTTATTACTCTCTTTCCTGCTCCCCTCTCAAAATGGAACACTGGTGGGAGAGGAGTTGACTGCTGAGGAAACAGCAGGACTGAGAAGGGATTGGCTCCTTGTAATCAAACAAGGGACCTGTACAAGGACAGTGGAAAGGAGCAATTGGGTAGCTTCTCCATGCGCCAGGAGGAAGAGATCGGCTAGCAAAGTGGTCAGCAATGTGCTTTGCAGATAAGGACTGAGACATTGGACAAAGTGACACCCCCCCATCATCATCGCCATTATCATCACCATTGACAACAGTTGGGAGGACAGCAGTGTCAGCCACACTCTGTTTACAGGCCTGAACATTGATTTTGATGTGGGAAGTTTCCCAAGTTAATATAAGGGTTGATTTCAGGCCTTGTTATATTAAAAACTGTTCACTGTTACACTAAGTTTTGGTCCAGTGTCTCCCTGTTCAATAGCTGGAATAATTCCTGTAATAAACTTTTCAGGTGAACCCCTTGGTTGGTAATAAGGACTGAGATGTTGATGGCCCTAGGACAAAATCCAAATTGACTTCACAGAAGAGCTTCCCACCACTGACAGATGTAACAATGACATCTTAGTTATTGTGTAGGGATGGGCGAACAGATTGTGGTTCGGGTTCGGCCGTTCAGTTCAGCTGCGTTCGGTTCGTCCGTTCGGTTCGGCTGCGTTCAGTTCGTCCGTTCGGTTCGGCAGTTCGGTTAGTTCGCCGGGTTCGGGTTCGGACGTTCCATTCGGCTGTTCTGTTCTGCCGTTCTGCCATTCCATTCGGCCGTTCTGTTCTGCCGTTCTGCCATTCTGTTCTGCCGTTCTGTTCGGCTGTTCGGGAAATGTTATGGGTGGTTTTTTTTGTTTTTTATATGGTTTTTTGGTTTTTTGGTTTTTTATTGGGTTTTATATGGTTTTCTTTTTTAAAAAATTTTGTTTTTGTTTTTATATGGGGTTTTTTAATTTATTTTTTTATCTAATATTATATATATATATCTATACTAAATCTAACTGCTATTAAATATTCTAAATGCTATGAACTAAATGGATTATCTAATAAGTACACAGGCCTACTCCTACAAACACTAAAACTAAATCACTAACGCTATCTCTATCACTAAGCTAGCTCCTACAACTACTATCCCTAACCTATCTATCTATCTCTCTATATCTATATCTCTCTATCTCTCTCTATATGGGATGGGGGGGGGGGAATCACAAACACAAGGTTTCAGTTTAAGGTTTAAGTTTCATTTCAGTACAAAACTGAAATGAAACTTAAAGCAATCTAATAATCCTACTCAACGCCTGCTGTTCAGGAACAGTGACTAGCTCAGAAGGTGTTGGGAAGGGGGGAGGCAGATAGTTTCATTTCTTGCAAGCCTCTCCACCCCTGGTGCTTGGAAGTCTGCTCCTCAGTGACTAGTACTACCCCTCCCTGTCACCTTACAGTGAAGCTTTTTTTTGCCACCCAAACTCACTCGAATGCGATTTGAACTGACCGAACTGTTCGGCCATTTCGCCGTTCGGTGTTCAGTTCTGTTCGGTATGTTCGTGTTCGGTTGTCCGAACAGGCCGAGTTCGGTCCGAACTCCGAACTTCCGAACCGCGTTCGCCCATCCCTATTATTGTGGACTCATTCAGTAAATGTGTGGAGACATTCCCTACCAAGCATACCTTTAACCACCGCTAAAATTCTGGTATCTGAAATTTTCTCCAGATGGGGAATCCCACAAACTATTGACTCTTGGTGAAAACAGACATGACGCTAACCACCCTTTAACCACCCTTGGTGGTTATTTATGCATGTTGCAGGGCTGTATTGGTGCCCCATGCAGCCCTGAAACATGCATAAAGGACCACCAAGAGTGGTTAAAGGGTGGTTAGCGTCATGTCTGTTTTCACCCTCTGATAAAGAAAGTGCATTCATGGCACAGTTAACTCAGGAGATGTGTGCCCTTTTAGGGATTGATCAGAAATGCCACATACCCTATCACCTGTCCAGGCTGCAGGGCAAAGAGAATGTATGAAAAGAACTTTGAAAACAGAGCTCAGGAAAATAGTCACAGAGAAAGGCACAAACTGGGATGAACTGCTCCCCCTAGAGGTCATGTGTATCTGGACAAGGGAAACCCAGTTCACTGAGTTTGATCCCTATGAAGCTCTTTTAGGGAGACCCATGGGGATCTGAGAATTACTTCTGGAACTAATCCCCTCTTCGTACAGTGGTACTCTTGGAGCAATGGATTCAGGAACTACGGGAGTACCTACTACTGGTGCAAAGAAGTCTGTTGCTGCCATAGCACAAAAAGTTCAAATGCAAACGAAGCTTAGGTATGATGCCATGGGTGATCTCACCACTTACAAAGTGGAGCAAAGAGTCATGATGCATGACCCTGCACTCTTTCACCCCTTCCCCAAGTCGAAATGGCATGGACCCTACCTCATAGTTGATCATCTTGGTCCATCAGTCTACCTGATACAAACCAGTGAGGCGGAACATAAATGGGTTCATGCCTCCCAAGTGAAAAGGTTAAAGAGTGATGTGATTAACAGATCAGTGTAACGTGGCCTTTACAACCCTATACAACAGTTGTGAGGGGAACATGTCTCTGTTATTTTTCACTTCCCCTGCAGTTGATGACTGTAGGAGCACGGACAACTCCATTCTGCATTCTACTACACTCCTCGTCCTGATGACAGCCAGTTTATTTGCAAGCCTGAGAGTTCATTCTGGAGCACCAGCTGCTCTTCACCCTCAGAGCATCATGACATTACGATAGTCCATAGAGGCAAGGCCATTTTGGAAAAGGAGATAGGCACCACTTTCCAATGTAACCCACCCCCCTTATGGAGTGTCATGACATCATGATGCTTGATAGGGCTGGGTCAGAAAGGGGGCAGAAAGTTCCTATTGCCTGCCTCCTTTCTGATGCGTCCATCCCCTGCTGCTCCCCAAAAGTTCCAATTTCTCCAGGTTACCGTGGCTTCCTCCTAAGCCTAGAACCTATGGTTCAAAACTCAGTCTCCAGGCAATACATGCGGAGGTTTCAGGCCCTTCCTTATCTGTTTTAATAACTCCGATGATGGAAGTTGGGTAGCCACATTCCATCATCTGGGTTATTAAACAGCAGGGGAAGGGCCTTGGAAGATAAACCAGCTGTTTCTTTGGTCTGTTGAGTGCTGACAGTTGAGATAGCCATGGTGTTTGACCATGGTGAACCTAAGACATAAAGTATAGTTTGTGTTTGAAATGCATAGGTAGAGACAGAGACAAATGCCAGTGAGAATGAGAGATTTCTCCATCTTCTTCCTCAATCTTATCTAACTCTTGAACTCACATGTATGAATGGCTCATAGGCAGCATGCATACTGTTGTGTGGGGTTCCAGTGTCTGTTGTGTCACAGAGACAGCGATTGCTGTTACTTTTAAGATACAATAATATTTATAGTTCTGGGTGGACACTTAGTGGCAGAAATTCAAAAGTCAGTATTAGTATCCAAGGTTGTGATCCACATACTAATTATGCTGGAGCTGCTCCACTGAATCCCTAATTTTCCTACAGAATTAGAATAAGAAATAACTGAGTAGCAGTCTTGCACCCTGGCTCCTATAATTTTAGGTCCCTTATTTATTTATTTATTTATTTATTTGCTGCCCCCCCCTCCTGCCACAGTAGCTTGAGGTGGCTCACAATATCTTAAAAACAATATGCTACAACTAAAAACACTAAAGAAAAACAGCAATAAAACCCACAACAAAGCATAAAAACATCCCCTCAACCCCCCACCCATCACCCGTCTCCATCACCAAAAGCCTGGAAGAACAGCCAGGTCTTATGTTGTCTTTGGAAAGAGGGGTGGTCCAGGGACAGGTGGACCTCCATCAGGAGAGATTTCCACAACCACAGTGTGGCCACTGAGAACGCCCACCTCATAGTAGCCACCCGGGATAGCTGGGGGACCCTGAGGAGGATGCTCCCAGCCGACCACAGGAGTCGATCCAAAACTGGGAGGATGAGGTGATCTTGCAGACAGGCAGGGACCATGCCATTTAGGACTTTATAGGTCAAAACCAACACCTTGAATTGGGCCTGGAAGACTATCGGCAACCAGTGCAGATAATGGAGCACTGGTGTAATGTACTCATGGCAACACCTCCTCATAAGGAGGCGGGACGCTGCATACTACACCAGCTGCAGTCTCCGGATCGTCACCAAGTGAAGCCCCACGTAAAGTGCATTGCAGTAATCTAGTCTTGAGGTGATAAAATCTATGGATGGGCAAACGCGTTTCGGAAGTTTGGAGTTCGGTCCGAACTTGGCCTGTTCGGACGTCTGAACCTGAACCTGAATCTGAACCTGAACTGACCGAACTGAACTCAATTCCGAACATTGAAATGACCGAACAGTTCGGTCAGTTCGGATCGCGTTCGGGTGGTAAAAACGTGTGACTGGAAGGCAAAATGTGTCAGGGAGGGGGAGTCAGCTGAGGAGCAGACTTCCAGGCACCAGGGGTGGAGAGGCTTGGAGTAGCAGCCAGCCTGCCTAATCACCATCCCTTTTCTCCTCAGACCACTGGCTTCGCAGTCTGCGATTGGCCACGGGCTAGGCTGCACGGAGCCAATGGGGCTTGCAGTGAGGCGGGCGCAGCAAGAAACAAAACTGATTGCCTCCCCCCTTCCCAACACCTTCTGAGCTAGTCATTGTTCCTGAACAGCAGGCGTTTCAGAAGGCTCTCTCTCTCCCAACAGTTTTTGTTCCTTCCTATTCCTAATCCATTGCCATCCTCCTATTTCACCCATCCAACCCATTTACCTCCATATTATCATTTATTTAGATTATATTAGATAGATTTAGGTGTTATTTTTTGTTTTTACCCCTCCCTGTGTTCCCTGTGTTCAACCTTCCTTCCTCCCTCCCCACTCCATTCAGTCCTTTCCCTCTCCCTCTTATTCCATCCCTGATTCCCTTCCCCTGTTTTAAGTTTTGGATTTATTTAGAGTAGGAATATTATGAGATTGATTTTCATTTCAGTTTTGTACCCCTCCCTGTGTTCTTTGTGTTTCCCCCTGTGTAATATTGTATATATAGATAGATAGTTATTAGATAGACAGTTACTAGATAGATATACATAGTCGTTAGCTTAGTTATAGAGATAGATAGAGATACAGTGTGTCTGTAGGACAACGCCTTTGTAGTTAATTATTAGGATATTCCATTTAGTTCAATAGGTTTCAGAATAGTTAATAGCAGTTAGATTTAGTGTAGAGATAGAGATATATTAAAAAAAGAAACAGCCACTTCAGCCCCAGGACCCATCGTCAGGGTTCTGGGGCCTATGTTACTGGCAGGGAGGGCTGTGGCCAATATGTATCTAGAAGCTGCCACTCTAGCCCCAGGACCCACCGTCATGGGTCTGGGGCCATCATTCCTTGCACAGAGGCGATGTCATTCCAAAGCATCAAGAAACAGCCACTCCAGCCCCAGGACCCGCCACCAGGGTTCTGGGGCCAAGTTACAGGTGGGGAGGGCTGTGGTCAATACCTAGAAGCTGCCACCTTAGCCCCAGGACCCACCGTCATGGGTTTGCGGCCATCGTTCCTCGCACAGAGAGTCGATTTTCCAAAGCATCAAGAAACAGCCACTCCAGCCCCAGGACCCGCCGCCAGGGTTCTGGGGCCAAGTTACTGGCAGGGAGGGCTGTGACTAATACCTAGAAGCTGCCACTCTAGCCCCAGAACCCACCATCATGGGTCTGGGCCATTATTCCTCGCACAGAGAGTCTTTTTCCGAACAGGACTGAACTGAACGACCGAATGCGGTGACTGGACCGAACGGGCGAACTGAACGGGCGAACCGAACTGGACCAAATGGAACGGCCGAACCTGAACCGCGATCTGTTTGCCCATCCCTAATAAAATCATAGATGATGGTTGCAAGGTTCAAGTCTGAGACATAAAGCCTAAGCTGTTGCACCAGATGTAATTGGCGAAATGCACCCTTTGCCACAGCTGCCAGCTGGACATCCAGGTAGAGCTGCATGTTCATGAGTACCCCCTGACTACGAAACTGAGAAACCAATGAAGTATAGCTTCTCCCATCAATGATGGGTACCACCACTCCCTTGGCTCCTCCCACCTGTATCACCTCCATATTGCTGGGTTTTCAGCTTCAAATGGCTCACCCTCATCCAGTCCCCCACAGCTGCCAGGCCTGGGTCAGCTGAAAAAGAGAGGTACAGTTGGGTGTCAGCATATTGATGACACCACACTCCGGACCCTCTGATGACCTCACCCAAAGGCTGCATGTACACATTGAACAAGAGAGGGGACAAAATAGAGCCTTGTGAGACTCCACACGTGAGATCCCGGGGAGAAGATGAACAATCACCCAGCACCACACGTTGAGTTCTCCCATTCAAGAATAGTTCCGCCCACTCTGGTTCAGTCCCGCAACTGAGTCACCAACAACTCATGGTCAATGGTATCAAATGCAGCTGAGAGATCTAATTGGATCAACAGGGTCAAACAAGCCTGGTCCAGCTCATGGTAGAGGTCATCAACTAAGGCCACAAGTGCAGTTTCAGTGCCATAATCCATATGAAAGTCAGACTGTGAGGGATCTAGGAAGTTGATCTGATCCAGATGCCTGTGAAGTTACCGGGCCAGTACCCGCTCAATACCCTTCCCTAAAAAGGGAAGTTTAGAGACTGGCTGATAGCTGGCCAGGGGGTCAAAGTCCAATGATGGTTTTTTGAGCAGAGGCTGCACCACTGCCTCCTTGAGATAGCCCGCCACTCTGCCCTTCCTAAGGGAGGCATTGACTATCCCAGCCATAACCAACCAGGACGGGCAAGGGTCCAGTTCAAAATATGTGGCCCTGACAACCCTAAGGACATCCTATGCATTGGAGGATGACACCCACACACTGATCCCATAAATAGGATCAGGCTTTGATTACCTCTGGTTGTCCTACTGCCATAAGCACGGCATTGAAGTTGTGATGAATTTGAGTGATTTTATCCACAAAAAAGTCAACAAACAAGTCACAGTGACCACTGGAAGATTCCAGTTCCAGGCAGAGGGAGGCCAGACTGACCAGCCCCCTCACCACCCAGAAAAGCTCAGCTGGATGTGACTTGCTGGAATCTATGAGAGCAGCAAAGAATTGCTTCTTTTCTGCCCGCACAGCCACGGCATAGATATGTAAACTGACTCTATGTTGCAGTCAGTTGGCTTCAGTGCGAGAATGATGCCATCGTTGCTTGAACCACCCCCCTTCCCACTTCATCCGTCACAGGTCCTCCGTGTACCACAGGGACCTGCATTGTTGGCGATTAGGAAGTGGATGGATATGAGCCATATGGTCGATGACCTCAGTCAGCACAGAATTCCAAAAAGCCACGAGGTCATCGAGCGAATGGTCATTGAGACCAGAGGATACATCCCCAAGAGCATTCCAGAACCTCTCTGGTTCCATAAGTCTCCAGGGATCAACCAACCGAACTGGTTCCACACCTTTCCGTGTGCAAACATGCGCCAGCATACTGGCCTGGAGGAGACAATGATCTGTCCCTAGGGTTACTGTCCTGTCTGAGCACCCACTCACTTCTCAGTTCAGTCCCATTCTCTGCCTGGTCACTCTTCCTGCTGGGTTCTTTCACCTTGCTCAGAGGTTAAGGTCAAGGCACCGCCTGCTGACCTTAGCTCAAGCCGCTTCCTGGGTAAGCCTCCCAGTTAATCTCTGTCTCCTCCATTGGTGGGGAATCTAGTTAGAGCCCTCCTTGGTGGCTGGCTCAGCTTCAGTCTTCTTGGGAAGCCTCCCTCTTTCTTCTGGTAGCAAGCTGGCCGGCCAGCTCAAGTCTGCTCCCAACTGGTCCCACCGGCTCCACTCCACCACTGACCCCTCTGCTCTTCCTGGCTGTCTCTGGTGAACCACTGTTCCCCATCTGATCTGTGCCAGATTCTGTCTTCACTATCTTTCCGGCACCTGAAACAGCTGGCCCATGTCTCCCACCCTCAAGCCTCCTTCACCTGGCTGCATCCCTAATTAACACCCTGACCCCCAAGCTAACCATGGCAGCCCATCTTAAAGGGCCACTTGCCCCACATCTTAAATGGACCACCTGTCCCCCACACCAGTTCTACCTCCTGGAGCATGGGGGCCCTTAGCCACCCTTCTATGAACTGTTAGCAAATGTTGATATTTCATGGTGTCTGCATGAGTTGTGCCTGTACCTCAGTGGTGGGCAGCCTAAGCTTATCAGAAGACCACAGGTCTGGCCTTTAAGTCTTCCTTTACCATAGTCACCAGCCAAACTCCTGTTAGATATTTTGCTGCTGTTGTCAGTGCAAACCTGGTTTGCACATGGAGTAGTACTACCCTTTAACTGGAGGATGGGAGAATGATGAGGAGAAATAAGAAGATTACATTGCCCTGAGACCACATGATCACATGACTCCTCTTACCCCTATCACATGGTGCACCCAGCCATACTTCCTGGCTTAGCAGCAGAAGAGGCTGCCTCTTCTAGTTACTGCTCTGCTCAACACTTGGTTATAAACTCCTCCACACACTCACTGAAGTGCTGGGGTCACAAATTGGCCCATGCAGAGCCATCTATGTGACCCATGGGCTTCTCATAGGTACCCGTAACACCTGCTGTCTAGGGGTGTGCAATTTGTTTGTTTCTTTAGTAACTAAAATTAGTGGAGCCCCCTTCATTTTACTTACTAAAGATACAAATCTGGATGAATAAGCAAATGACCGATTTCGTTTTAAAATAAAAAAATAAAATTAAAAAATCACTGTGCATGTGCAGAACGGCCACCAGGGCCCTGGTGGCCATTTTGCACATGCACAGTGATTTTAAAAAATGTTTTATTTAAAAGAAATTAAAAATTAAATATTCACTGCACGTGTACAAATTTGCCACTGGACCATTCTGTGCATGTGCATGGCGACGTGGAGCAGGGAACGGGGAGTGCTGTGCTGAAACTTTGTTTCTTTGCTTCCTACCTGGTATTGTCAGCTGCTGAGCCTGCGGGGAGGCGGAGCTTGCATCCCTGGGAAAAAAGAAAAGACCCTGTCAGCCTACAGTCATCGTGGCGTGGAGCAGGGAACGGGGAGTGCTGTGCTGCAACTTTGTTTCTTTGCTACCTACCTGGTATTGCCATCAGCTGCTGAGCCTGCGGGGAGGTGGAGCTTGCATCCCTGGGAAAAAAGAAAAGCCCCTGTCAGCCTACGGCCGTGCCGTAGGTGCACGCCTGGGCCGCACGCCTAAGGGCTGCACAAACAAGGGCGCGCCCCTGTGTGCGCAGCCTTAGGCACTGGCCGGGGGGCCAGGGGGCTGTCTGTTTGGTTGGGGGCTCCCCTGGGGGGGTCTCGGCTACTCGGGTCAATCCTTGGGGTGTGTGTGCTGGTGAAAGTTGGTTAGACTCTGGGTACAGGATTATTGTTATGGCGGTGATCAAAATAGGAAGATCGGACCCATCATTAGGGTCCCCCCTGCCTGTGCAAAAAAGGCCAAAGCAACGCCGGCTGGAGCATTTTTTTCCACTTGTGAATGTGGAGCGGGCGGGGACGGCACTTGGTGTTTCTGCATTGCAGGAGGGTGTATCGGAGGGTTCCTTTTGCCACTCAGTTTCTTTGTTGGCGAGGGATAAGACTTCTGCCTACTCTCGCCATTCCACCCCGGTTTGCTCCCGTGTGAGAGAGCTGTCAACGAACAGGGGGCAGGGGGAGTGAGCTTTGACTGAGGGTGCCCTAACCGAGTTCCTCACAAACCACGTGGCGGTGACAGCGGATTCAATCAAATTTATGTGCCGGCAGGTCCACCAAATCCATGAGAAGCTGGACATGCTGGTGTTATCCAGAGGGGGCCATTTGCAGATCGCGGCGGTGGTATCTTCTGTAACCCCCATCCAGTCGGAAGGGCCCTGTGTTAGGGACCAGGCCACTGAGGGTGGATTGCCAATACAATGGGCACTGATGGGGGTGTGTGTCAACAGAGGAGCCCCCCTCGGCAGATGGTATCCCGGGGTAATCTGGCCAGCGGTGGAGTAAGCATGCAATCTACGCGTTCACCGGAGAAGGAAGCATGCTATAGTTTTCTCCCACTAAATTTGATCTTTACAATCCTACCATGTTTTGGGCGACATCCCCCGCAGTGGAATACAGTACTGGATGTGGCAGAACACCTCCGACTCCTGCTTAATTATCCTATCCTGCGTTATATTCCAGTCACCAGACATGATATTGTGTCAGTAGATCAACTTCTGGTGACATGAGAGAGACAGGTGATTAGTGTGGGGTTTGCCTCAGATCAATTAAGGCAATTTGGTCAGCCAGGTCCTCATTAGAGGACAGAGCAGTGTACATCTCAAGAGCCTTTCAATCCAGCAGCGGTGGTGTTTTGTGCCACTCTATTAATAACCATCAGGATAGCGGGCCGGGTTATCCTGGTGGTATAGAAAGAAAGATTGGTGGTGGAGAGGGGAATGGGGTGCCCCAGCGACCCCCCCCATATAAGGCAGGAAGGGGGGAGGGATTTGGTTGACCCCGCTGTGTTGGCAGGGGGGGAGAGTATGGAAGTGGGTAATGATCTGACTCAGGGAACAGTAGATCCACCTCGGATAATCAGTCAGTCCCTGCGAAGACAAGCTGGGCCAACCCATTCTAGGGAACGCTATGGTCAAGAAGTGAACTTGTTTGTCAAACTGGAGGTAGTGTGTGCGCAATTAAACAACCTTAGAGTTGGGGCGCCGCGCATCAGTGGATGTTCCCCACCCCCTCAAGTGGGGGTGTTGAGTAGCTCGGTTAAAGCAGGGAAAGTGCCCTTGTGGGGGGGGGGGCTGGTCATTGTGTTGCTCAGGGGAATAATCCCATTGGGAAGGGTGAAGGGGAGCCTGGGGATCAACCCAATAAAATCGTTCAGCAGGAACAGACGTCTTGCTCCCTCTTCGAGGGGGGGGATGGCGGAGGACCTGCATAGCAGCCCTTTGGTGGGGACCCAAGTAATGAATCTAAGAGGATTACAAGAAATCCCCTGCTCCGAGCTGTCAGTTGGGGGGGCGGAGAGTTCGATGGCCTGTGCGAGGGATAATTTGGAGCTAGGGAGGGCAGAGCCCGAGCTTGAGAATGCAAAGCTGCATAATAAGGGGAATTGGTGTCTGGGGACCCCCTGTGCTACAAGCGGGCCCGTGACAGCTACAGTATCCCGGTTTTACCTTGGCCTCGTGGAACATTGCGGGCTGGAAGGCCCGTTGTCAAGGTCAGGAACTTTTTGAGAGGTTGAGTTCCTGGGATTGCTATTTATTACAGGAAACCTGGTTGGTGGAGAATATACAGCTAACGGGTTTTAAGGTAATATCGGTCGGGGCTACCCTGTCGGGGGGCCCCGGTCGGTCGAGTGGGCGCCTGGCGATTGTCTCGCCGGTCACCACTAATGTATCTATTATATTAATACATTTTTATCATTTGTATTTTGCGCTCTTTTATTGTATTTTCCCTCCTGCCATTGAAATTTTGGTGGGTAATGTTTATATCCCCCCCCCCCCCTTAGTGTCTCCTTACTTCCCTATAGACATCTGGGAGGAAATCGTGAGTAGAGTAAAAAATGCCCATCGGATATACCCTTTGGCCTTTTTGGTCCTGGGAGGGGACTTTAACTCGAGAGTGGGGGAGTGGCAGGATCAGGGTCACATGTGGAATCAGTTAGATCCCCCCCCCCAGTGTTTGCCCCGTAGGGCTCAGGACAAAGTTACAAATACTCATGCCAGATATATGAAAATCCTGGTGGAAGAGTTGGGTTTAATTATATTGAATGGCAGGATGGAGGGGGACTGGGAAGGCTGTTTCACTTTTCATTCGCAACAAGGATCTAGCACAATCAACCTTTTCCTGGCATCCCCCTCTTTCTTCCCCAGAGTTCAGAGGTTAACAATCTGCCCTAGTGGGGAGACAGCGCACTTCCCCTTGCAGCTGACCTGGAGTACCCCTCAAAGTCATCTGGCATTGTGTGGGGGAGTGAGTGTGAATCCCCCTATGACCGGAGTGGTAGGGTACAAAAGACTCAGCTGGTCTGAAAAGACGGCACGGACCCTAATGGTCGCTTTGAAGGACCCAGCAGTGTCTCGCTGTTGTACTGCAATTAAAAGAGGGGAGCTGGAAGGCGATAAGGGGATAGATCAGGTGGTGACCTTACTGGGGGAATTGATGAGCAGTGGGGGGGTTTTCAGCCCCCCGCAGAGGCAATATCGCGGGGGCTGGTTTGATAGGAAATGTGCGGAATTGCAAGCATGTTGCAGTCGGTTGGCAGACCGCCTGAAACGCCGCCCGACAAGTGTCAACAGGGTGACTTTTACGGAAGTAAGATCACGCTATCATTGCCTAATTTTGTCTAAGCGTTTGATTGCCCAAAGACAGCTGTGGGCTAAATTAGATAGAGTGGCAAGGAGCGGGAATTCGTCCCTTTTTTGGGGCTGTATCCGTGAAATGTGTGTAGGGGGCGATGCCATGGCACAGGTTGCTCTACCCTCAGTGGTATGGGAGAGCCATTATGAGGCCATCTTTTCGACATCACTCCCAGTGCCCCTTAATCCTCCTATGGAGGTGGCGGATCTGTTCCCCCCATTGGCCACCAATTACTAAGGAGGAGATTAAAGAGCTTATTTCCCAGTGTAAGAGCGGGAAGGCTCCGGGGGCTGTCTCTTATACACATCTAGATGTGTATAAGAGACAGCCAGATTGGTGGGCGGAATTGCTTGCCCCGATCTTCACCTTCATTAACGCGACAGGGAAGATACCCAATTTGTGGATAAAGAGCATTGTAGTGCCCATTTTTAAGAATGGGGTCCCCATGGAACCAGGGAACTATCGCCCAATTAGCCTGCTCAGCATTATAGGTAAGCTGTATTCAAGAACTTTGCTGAGCAGGCTACAGGATTGACTGGAGGATAGTGAAATCATTGGGCCGGAGCAGGTTGGGTTTCGTAGGGAACATTCCACAGCGGATCATGTGTTGGTCCTTGAGCAGTTAGTGGGGAAGATTCTTGGCCAGGGTAGGAGGGCCTACCTGTGTTTTGTTGATCTGAGGATGACCTTTGACTCCATCTGCAGGGCACATTTGTGGTGTAAACTGAGAGCCCTGCGGATGGAGCCAAGGCTCCTTTTTTTGATATCCCGTATCCATCAGGATAATACCTTACAGGTAAAATCCACCAGAGAGGGGACCCTGACCCGTGAGGTGAGGGTGAACATTACCGAGGGGTGATGCAGGGGTGTCTGCTGGCACCTGCGCTATTTAATGTTTTCCTGAACGATCTTATCCCCTATCTTGCTGAGGTGAACAGCCATCCACCTCAGATTGCTGATAGATAAGTCCCTGCTTTGCTCTACGCGGATGACACCGCTCTGATTGCCCGTTTCCTGGTGGGTCTTCATAGGGCAATGCAGCGGATAGAGACTTACTGCCAAAGGGAGGGGTTGGAGATTAACTATGATAAAACAAAAGTGCTGATCGTAGGCAAAGGAAGACATAAGGAATCTCACAACTGGCGGATCGGGAACCATCAGATCTCCCAGGTGGAGAGTTTTCAATACTTGGGTATGACCTTCTCCTCCTCTTCCAGCTGGCTGGCGCATTGGCTCCAGGCAAAAACTAAGGCGGTGCAGACAGCAGGGGTGATTCGGGGGTTCTACTTTGGCAAGGGGGGGCAACTGGTGTTGCCTGCATTACGACTGTTCCAGACGAAGGTAATAACGCGTTTGCTGTATGCCTTCCCGGTTTGGGGATGGGAAGTTCTGGACCTCCTGGAACCAATTCAGAATGGGTTCCTGAGGGCGATTCTGGGGGTCCCGCGGAGTACACCTCAAGTCCTCATTCGTGCGGAGACGGGATGTCTCCCTATTAGAGCCTATGCCCTTCAGGCATTGGTGTGCTTTGGGCTAAAGGTGGAGTTCCTGCCCCAGGGGGAGGGGTCCCTGGTGAGTAGGGTTAAGGAGGTCGGGCTCTTGCGGCCTTGGTTGAAACGGCTGGAGCTGTCAATAGGGAGACTGGGTTTCTCTTTTGGGGGCCTGAGATCCCTGGGTATTAAACATGCCATGGTGTTGGTCAAACAGAGGATTTGGGACCAGCAAGTCCAATTCGACGCTGAGATGCTTCAGAAACAGAGAGTTAGCCCCATGTATAGATTGCCGTATAGGCCATTACAGGATTTAAACTATCTGGTGTCTTGGACTAAATTCCCTTTGAGAAGGGCTTTTACGTGCTTACGCTGCGGAGTGTTTCCCTCCGCAATTCTGGCAGGGTGTTATGAGGGGGTGCCATTTGAGGAAAGGAGGTGCCCAGATTGTCCCTTACAGGAACTCGACACGGTTTATCATATTCTATTTAAGTGCCCCAAGTATGTCAGCTTCAGAGGAAATCTTTTGGCGGGTTGGGAGCAAACGCAGGCGAGGGCCCTCTTAGCCCCATCCGAGACAATATGCTTGGGGCACAGGGATTCAGACTTAACAAGGGCAGTGGCTAGGTTCGCTTGTATAGTGGTGCGTAAAAGGTTACAGAGGTTGGGTGAAGTAGGTTAGGAGTGGTGGAAGTAACATAGCCCTCCTGCCTTTTATTCATCCTGAATACATCCTGGTGTTAGGGGTTTGTTTAAGAATTAGGAGGATAATTTATGTATGGTTCGGGGGGGATTGAAGGGCTATAATTTGTGGAATTATTGAATGTTTTGTATTATGATTTGCTGTGAGATGTACTGGAGTTTTATTGATGTATTGCCAATAACTGTCCAGTTGGGCAAATAAATGATTTTACTACTACTCTGCATGTGCACCCTTTTCCAAAATGGCACCAGCAGCATTGGCGCCATTTTGGAAAAGAGCATCCAGTCTGCACATGCGCAGATGTTGCTGGCACCATTTTGGAAAAGGGCTGCGCATGCACAGAATGGTCCACTGGCCATTTTGCTCATGCACAGTGGGTTTTTAAAAAAATAATTTTTTAATTAAAAAAAACAAAAGCAAAAGCAACAATGGTATGGTTGTTTATGAAAACCCCTAAAAATGAAGGGGTTTTTGTAAATGAAAACCAAAACAGTAGGGGTGTCCTCTGCACACCCCTACTACTGTCACCTCCTTTTGGTACAATTCTCTGTATACTGGTGGTAAATGAAGCTTGGCTGGCAGGCTCTGACCTGGGAATCTGCAAATTCATGAAAAACAGGAAAACAGTCTTCAGCCAGCCTCCTGGAATTTCAGAGTTGGTTACTTCTCTTACTACACAAGGACCTGGAATTATGACACTACCCAGAATTGCAGGGTACACAAACAGGTACCGGTTCCAGCTCTACTACAGAAAAACCCTGCAATCAAGGACCATAGAATATGTCCCATTAGCTGATCATGATCCAAAAGCTGTAGATACTGGCTATCACTGTTAAGATGATTATCTATAGTGCAAAATTGGTGTGCTTCCTATTGAAGTCTTTTGTTGCAATGATTGTAATCCTCTTCCACATCTTCCGTCCCTTCCGTGATCTGCAGGCCATTGTGCCCCAGGACTTTGCTTCCTCCCTCTTTCCTCTTCTCCCCTCAGTCCTCTTCTCCTCCTCCCTCGATTCTGCCATCTCCGCCTTCAACTCCTCTCTCGCCTCCACCCTCGACTCCCTTGCCCCTCTCTCCTCCCGCGCAGCTTGCTCCCGTAACCGTCGCCCTTGGCTCACCCCCACCATTCCTCCACTTCAAATTCTGCCTCTCATCATTCAACTCTGCTATCTCCCTCACTAGGCAGCAGTACTATGCCTCCCACTTGGAGTCCTGCTCCCGGGACCCTCGCCGCCTCTTTTCCACCTTTGACTCCCTTCTCACCCCCCCGTCCTCCTCCTCCCTCTTCTCTCTCCGCTCAGGATCTTGCTCTCTTCTTCACTTCTAAGATTGACAAAATCCGCCTGGATATCGCCTCTAAGTCCTCTCCCCCTACTACTCCCCCCATTTCCTCTCCCCCCACCTCTCTCCTGTCCTCCTTCCCTCCTGCCTCCCTTGAGGAAATCTCCTCCCTGCTCTCCTCCTCCAACCCCTGACTTGCCCCCTGAACCCCATTCCTTCCTGCCTCCTGACCTCCATTCCCTCCACCGTCACCTCTCCCCTCTTGCACATCATCAACCTCTCCCTCTCTACTGGCTCTGTCCCCTCTGCCTTTAAATATGCCACTGTCTCCCCCATCCTTAAAAGGTCCACTCTGGATCCCTCTGAACCCTCTAATTACTGTCCTGTTTCACTCCTCCCTTTTGCTTCCAAGCTCCTGGAACGGGTTGTCTACTCCTGATGCCTCGACCTCCTCTCCACCAATTCCTCCCTTGACCCCCTCCAATCTGGCTTCTGCCCCCTTCACTCCACTGAAACCACTCTTGCCAAGATCACCAACGATCTTCTTGTGGCTAAATCCAACCACCTTTATTCTTGTCCTCCTTTATCTCTGCTGCCTTCAACACTGTTGACCACTCGCTCCTGCTTGAATCGCTCCACTTCCTTGGATTCCAGGACTCTGTCCTCAACTGGTTTTTCTCCTACCTTTCTGACTGCTCCTTCAGTGTGTCTCTTCCTAACTCCTCCCCCTCCTCCTCCCTACCTCTCTCGGTCGGGGTTCCCCAAAGCTCCGTTCTTGGCCCTCTCCTCTTCTCTATCTACACCCAATCACTAGGCAAACTCATTGCCTCCCACAGTTTCCAGTACCACCTATACGTTGATGACACTCAACTCTATCCACTCCTTCCCTCTCTCCCTCTGTTCAAACTCGTCTCACCAACTGTCTCTCCGATATCTCTGCCTGAATGTCTCAACGCCAACTCAAACTGAACATGGTGAAAACTGAACTCCTGATCTTCCCTTCCAATCCTTCCTCTCCCTCTTTCCTGTCAATTATCATTGACAGGGTCTCCATCCTCCCTGTCCCCCAAGCTCGCAGCTTGGACTTTATCTTCGACTTGCACCTTACCTTCAAACCCTATATTGACTCCGTGGCCAAATCCTGCCACTTCTCCCTCCACAACATTGCCAAGAACTGCCCCTTTCTGTCTGTCTCCTCTGCCAAAACTCTCATCCACGCCCTAGTCATCTCACTCCTCGACTATTGTAACCTCCTCCTCGCTGGCCTTCCCCGCTCCCATCTTTCTTCCCTCATGTCTGTTCAAAACTCTGCTGTCAGGATCATCCACCTAGCCTGCCGCTTTGACCACGTGCAGCCTCTCCTCTCATCTCCTCTCTCCACTGGCTCCCTCTTCCTGAGCGTATTCTGCACAAGCTCCTCATCTTCACCTACAAAGCCCTTCACAACCTCGCTCCCCCCAACCTCTGCCCTGATCTCCCTCTGAACCCCTGCTTGAGCACTCTGCTCCTCTTCCATCCCCTCCCTCACTCTCCCATGCCTCCCCTGCTCCCCCAACTGCCTTCATCCTTTCTCCCTCACTGCCCCGCATGCCTGGAACTCCCTCCCTGCCCTTGTCCCCACCCTCCACACCTTCAAGACCCTCCTCAAAACCCACCTCTTCCGCTCCACTCCACCCTTCCTAACTCCTCCTAATTATCTCCACCCAGGTTTATCCCCTACCTGTTTACTCCCAATTTACTGAAACCAAGTCAAGAATGGGTAGCTGAGCTCTCGCATCCTCATGAATGTTGCATCCCTTGTCTCTCCCTCTGTTCCCCCTTCCCTGTCTCCCCTCCCCCTGTCTGGAGGGACCGTGCCTATCTTATCCTTTGTAAAGCACTGGGTACATCGCTGGTGCTGTATAAATGCTTACAATAATAATAATAATAACAATAATAATTAATAAATAGTGTCACTCAGGTACTGAGAGTCCTGCATTCTTTCTTCGCTTACTTACTTCAGTGATTTTTGAAGTCATGGCTGTGGGTGGGTCACTTTAAAATAATCTGAGTGTCCTTTCAATATATGTGCGCCATGCCTTTAACTCACCCTCCCTTCCCTCTATCTCTGTTCCATTGGTACAATTGCTTTGCAGGTTGTAACAGGGCAGATAAATCTCCTTGCCAGCAGCTTTCTGTGTGCTCTTCTTCCACACACATTTGTCTGGAGCTTGACAGGCAATAGAATAACTCTTTGGGATGCTTCCTGGATGAGTTGTGGCTCCATTTCCTGTTCAAGGTGATTTCCCCATTCCGTGAGCTGAATCAATATTAGCGATGAGTTTGGTCCATGCAATTTAATTCAGAGCCAAATTTCCCTCCAGTTTGAGGATGGTGGTTCCAAAGCTTTTAATTTGGCCTATTTTAGAGGGAGGTTCCCGCTTCAGTGAAAATCTGAATAAGATCTCTCCAGATTCTGAGGTGCTCATGTAAACACACTAGCTTAGGGACAGATCCTGTGCACAGTCAGGGTTGTGTGTCAAAAAATGGACAGACCCAGAAAGTTAAGAGTCCACATCAAAATA
This sequence comes from Sphenodon punctatus, assembly GCA_003113815.1. Taxonomy (NCBI): domain Eukaryota; kingdom Metazoa; phylum Chordata; class Lepidosauria; order Sphenodontia; family Sphenodontidae; genus Sphenodon; species Sphenodon punctatus. The sequence goes on along the minus strand of QEPC01013498.1, from coordinate 7,457,372 downwards.
AAATAGTGAGCCAAGGGCGTAGTCAGAGAAGCATGCATTGCTTAGGGTTGTAAACTGAGATCCAAAGAGCCAAAGCTGAACCAGAAACCAGGAGCTGAGGAGCAAGAGTCATACCAGGAGCTGAATGGTCAGGCAGAGCCAGGAGATGAGGATCAGTGCGGGACTTGTGAGACATTGGACTGTCAATCAGTCAGGCAGGAAACCAAAGCTGCAGGGACCTGTGTTCACTGCATTTCCCCCATTGCTGTCAATAAGGAAAATGCAGAAAACGTGCCTCCATTTATTTATTTATTTATTTTAGAAATTTTTACCCCGCCCATTCTGTCACAGGCAAAGTGGCAAAGCTGAGGCAACATCAGGAATCCAGCCAGGAGGCCATATCTGTTGGATAACGGAGCTGAGATGAATAGCCATTTCTATATTCATGAATGTAATTTGCATATTTGGATAGCCCTTTGAATAACCAAATTGCATTTGTGTATTGAAACAAAATTCATATTTTGGTTATTTTGGATATTTTGTTCCAAGTTACTTCAGGTAAGCTTGGGTGATTTGGCATTTCAGTTTGTCTATTTTGGTCAGTTCAGAAATGTTATCTAGTGAATTTTAGTGTTATATGTTACACTTCCAAGAAAGAGACTTGATTTATAAAACAAATAAGTTTATTAGATGTAAGTTCTAATGGTTTTTTTTTTTTTTTTGCTGGCACAAACTGAGCCTTCAAGAGGCAGCAGGCCTTGGGTGGTTCCCCTCACATAGGCAACACCACTCTCCTCCAGCCTAGGCCTCCCTCCTTCAAGTGCTTTCCCCACTCTGCTTAAAGAGGAAGCTCCCCGTTTCCAGCTGCATGCCCCAATATGACTGCTGATGTAGCTACTTAATCCAAGTGTAAATGTAATGGATATAAATGATAGGAGTGGTCCACCGGAAATTGAGGTGCGGTCCCATTTTCAGTTTGGATCCCACAATTTCTGGATTTAAATACCAATCCGTATTATGTATTACGGACCTATATTTAAAACTTTAAAATATTTTTTTAAAATTTAAAAAACAATTAAAAGAACACACCTGTGCATGCGCAAAATGGCCACCAACGCATTCTGCATGTGCACACCCTTTTCCAAAATGGTGGCAGCAGCATTGTCACCATTTTGGAAAAGAGCAGCCGGTCCGCACATATGCGAAATGGCTGCTGTGCATATGTAGACCGACTGCCCTTTTCCAAAATGGTAGCAATACTGCTGCTGCCATTTGGAAAAGGGTGCACATGTGCAGAATGGTCTAGTGACCATTTTGCGCATGCACAGTAATTAAAAAAATAAATAAATCTGTAGATTAGAACCGAACTGCAGCAGGCATGTTGAGGTTTGGTATAAATTGATCCGTAACGATCCGTTATGAGTTACGGATCAACTCCCAATTTGAATGCCCACCCCTAATAAATGAAAACATTCCAACTACTCATTTCTGCAGTGATATTAATTTTAAAACCCTCACATATAGAACACCTGGAGTAGCCTGAAATAACAAAAACAAAATATCCAAACCAAATATTTGTTTTGGGGAATGAAGCAGGAAATGATATCCACTTACTTCCACTCCATTTCTGACTTGGCCATCTCCTGCCACACCAGAGCTGGTTTCTCTAGATTACCCTGAGAAAGTAAGGCTTCTCCCAGAACCTGGAGATTTTGGGTGTTTTTAGACAAGTGCCTCGCCACCCACTACCCACCCATCACCCATCCATCATACATGGTGCAGGGCTGCATAGGGTGCCAATGTGGTCTTGCAATGTGAATGATGGGTGGGAAGGGGCTTGTCTACAAACACCATCTGGTTCAAAACCCAGAATCTCCAGATGAAATCCAAAGAGGCAGAGACCCAAATATGGGAAGGCAAGTCAGAAGGACAATGCGGTATGTGGAGCAGCCTTGAGTAAGAGGCCAGGAGAACAAAGCTGGGAAGTCAATCTGAGGAGTCAAGGAGAAGAGCTAAGAGTATTGACTGGAGAAGAGCTGAGGGAAATGACTGGTGTACAGGCAAGAAGCATGATGGAAGTGGGGCCTATGGGTGGGCAGGCAGGAAGCAGGGAAGGCATTACAAGAGAGACAGGAAACAGGGGAGACACCGACTCTAACGAAGAAACCTTGAAATTGTTCTGTTCAATTTCCTGTTGTGTGATATTAAATACTGGAAGCAGCCGATCAAGTCAGCAGCAGCAGCAGCAGCAGCAGAATATGGCCTAGACTTCTAAGTGAAGTGAAATCCTCTGAACCCATATACATGTGAGTAATCAAGCTGGGCCTATGCAAGTAGTTATGCTGCTGTGGGTCCACCTGTTGCTTGGAAGACCCCCCAGACACCAGTTCAAGACCCAGAAATCCGGATATGACTCAAGACACAAAAGTCAAAGTCAGGAGTGCAAGCTAAAATCAGGATTGGAGGATTCAAGGAGCTGCCATATTGCTCAGACACTTCCTGCTTCATGTGTGCCTTTCATATAACTCCAGAGAGCCAATGAAGAAGCAGGCTGTTCTGGCCAGTCAGGTCCTGGATGCCATTAAAGGAGGAATATTGCCCCCGCCCCTCCCCCCAAAGGTGGAGGGTGGTGAGCTCTTTGCTGTGACCGCCTGGGACAGGAGGCGGGACATGGCATGGATGTTTGTGGTGCCACCAGGGCTGCACGCCCCAGGGCAAAAAAGCGGCCGCGCTGACCGTGGGAAGATGTAGAACCTCGCCTGGGTTGCTACACAGCCCCAGAGGCTGCGATTGGCCAAAGGGGGCCCACGTGTTCCGCAATGCAGTGGGGCAGAGTGAACTCCATGATTTCACGTGACTCCAGCCTCAGTTGTAGGCTGGAGCAGAGAAGATCAGCAGCACCCGCAGCCCGGGAGACTAGCTAGGCCGCTGTGACTGTGTGCTGCGAAGCGCCCCCCCCTCTCTCCCACTGAGTGCAAACGAGCCCAGTGATGGGCAAAGATAGGAAGCGGACCCCTGCCGCTGCAAATAAGTGGCAGCGCTTGCCCAAACCGGGGATTTGAGCATTGGAACCGGTAGAAACCCTGGAAACAACAAGGCCAGAGGTGCCCCCCCCCCCCACAAAGGGAGTAGAGGTTTCCAGGCATGGAGCCTCCAGGTTCGTCGGGTGGGGGGGAGGGGCGGATCCCCCTCTGCACAAAAGATTGGTGGGTTGTGAGGCCCTGCTATGAGCTCTCACAGCTGGGGGACCGTACGGGTCGGGGGGTCAGACTGTGGCCCACCCCTCTCCCCCACCGGACCCTCTGTCCATGGCCTGGGAGACTCACTCACCGGGCGAGGAAAGGGGCATGGCACAGACCGGTCTGAGGCGGGGGGGTAGGGTTATTGCACCCCCCGCTAGATACCTCGATGATCCGGGCCTGCCCAAGAGGACGCCTGGGAGGGGATCCCGCAGGCAGCAAAGTACTCCCTGTGCTGTGGGGCCTACTGGAGTGTTTCCCCCTCCCCCATGAGTCATGTGGTTGGGGGGGCCCTGGGGGCAAGGAGCGGAAGGGTGGGCGGTACCACAGGGGACTGGATGACCAGTTACTATGGGCCTCCAGGGTGGGCCCCACCAGTGCGCCCCCCTTGGTGGGGGACAGCAGGGGGCTGCGGCGGCCCTGGGTGTGCCCCCTCCTGGGGCGGGGCAGAGGAGCCCCATCTCTTTTCTTGCAGGGACCTGGGCCTACAAGCTGTAGAACACCCAGAGCCGCAAGGAAGGGATGGTGATGATCTCCGCCAGAGGGTCGATGCGATTGAACGCGCTCTTCAATCAATGGTTCCGTAGCGTGCCCAACAAATACCATCACAGGAGGACTCCCCCCCCCCCCCACGAGTGTGCACTGTAGACCAGGTGAGGCGGCGGCCCTCCCAACAGGGGCAGGGTATATGGGCTCTGGGTTTTTTGTCTTGATGGGGCTGGCGGGGGCCGTGGCCATGAGTGTTCTCGGCAGGGCTCCTGCCACCCCGGGGGAGGCGGGCTGAACCCAGCTGCTGTGGTGGAATGGGGCATGGGTGCCAGCCTATTTGCCGGCTGCTCCTCACACGGGTGGTGACGGCTAGCTTCAGCAATCAACTCCACCCACAGATCAGCAAGGCGGGCCTGCTGCTTTGGGGGCGGGGCAGGCTCTCCAAGTCTGGGCCCCTGCTGCTGTACTGCCCGGGCAAGTGTACATGCTCCCGGGCATAGTCCCCCAAGCGGTGGAATCTGCCAGACAGCGCCCTCCCACTGGGGGTGGGTATACTGATGTCTCCGCCTCCATAGATGACCACCTCCTCCCAGCCATGAGGGAGCGGATATGGAGGGGGGAATACATTGACATTTTCATCCTCCTGTTTGGCGACCCCATAGTGGATCCCACTGAGCAGGAGGACAAAAAAGAGAAAGAGTGGTTCAACTGCCTGAAGGCGGAGAGGATCTGGTCCAATTGGACCGCGGTCTTTTCTATTTACCACGGGGTAATGATTCAGGAATTCCCCGGGCATGCTGCCATCTGCTCAAATATGCAGATATTGTGTGGCAGGTGTACAAGGCAGGTCTCTTCTGGGGCTTGGCTCAGATATGATGAGGCGTTCAGGCACCGTGCTGCTTACACCCAGGGGCTCCGATGGGACTTGCATGCAAATGACCTGTGGCTTAATTGCATGAGTGGCACAGGTAACATCCCCCACTCAGATAGTGGGCATTTGCTAGCCAAGGGTGGTGCTGCCTCTGCGGCCGAGTCCTTTCATGAGGAGGGAAGAAAGGCGGTGGCTAACACTGCCAGCCAGTGCTGGAAATATAGTCGGTCGGGTAGGTGCTCTCGGACTGTCTGCAGATTTCAGCACACATGCTCGAACTTTGCAGGTTTCCACCTGGCCTCAGCATGCCCTAGGGGAAGACCAGGGGCAAAGGGAAAGCCCCCCCAAGGGGTGGCAGGAAGGGGAGGATCAGGTGGTGGCAACACTGGCGGCCCTGGCAAGGGCCCCCACACCAGTTAGGGTGGACAGACTGGAGACTGTCCTCCTGGGATACCCTGACCAGGAAGACGTAGGATATCTTATTGAGGGTTTTAGGCAGGGTTTTAGGATTCCAGAGGGGAACGTTTAACAACAGAGGGTCACCCCAAATCTAAAGTCAGTTTGGGGAATGGAGACGATAATATAGAGTAAGATTGATAAGGAGCAAACGGAAGGCAGGGTGTCGGGCCCTTTCCCAGCCCCCCCCTTCTCCAACATGGTCATCTCACCACTGGGGGTGGTACCAAAAAAGGCCCCGGGCGAGTACCGCCGGATTCACCATCTGTCTCATCCATGGGGTGGCTCGGTCAACGACGCCATTCTGAGGGAGCTTGTCATGGTCCAATACACTTCGTTTGATGCAGCACTCGCACTGGTCCGGCAGGGTGGTCATGGCGCCATGTTGGCTAAGTGCGACATCAAGTCAGCCTTCCGCCTGCTGGCAGTCCATCTGGAAAGTTTTCCCCTCCTGGGCTTCTATTTTTGGGGGTGGTATTATTACGATAGGGTCATGTCGATGGGGTGTTCCATCTCTTGCTCAGCGTTTGAGACGTTCAGCACCCTCATTGAGTGGATTGTGCGGCAGAGTGCAGAGGCCAGAAAATATCTGGATGATTTCCTCTTCATCGGACGGGCTGGAACAAACAAGTGTTTGGAGCTAATGGGGTCCTTCCAGAGGGTGGCAGATGAACTGGGGATCCCCTTGACCCCGGAGAAGACTGAGGGGCCAGCCACAAGGCTTACCTACCTGGGGATGGAGCTTGACATGGTAGCATCCGTGTCTTGTCTACCCCAGGAAAAGCTGAGATCCCTCTGGGACAAGGTGGAGGAGTGCCTGCGAGCACACAAGGTGACGGTTCGTACCCTCCAATCATTACTTGGGAACCTCAATTTTGCCTGCAGGGTGGTGGCACCGAGACAGGCCTTTTTGTCCCACCTTTATGCCAAGATGGGGGGAAATGAAGGAGGACTTGGGGATATGGATGTTATTTTTGGCAAATTTCAGTGGTGTCAGCTTCTGGCGGGAAGAGCTGTTGCTAGAGGCGGATTGCAGGTCCACTCTGATGTGGTGGACAGTTCTGGTTTCGGGGTGTTTTTCCAGGATAGGTGGACAGCGGCCCCATGGCCAGCTGAATGAAGTGAGACGGGGGTCACCAAAGACCTGACATTCCTCGAACTTTCCCCCATCATACTCGCAGTACACCTATGGGCGGAAGAATTGGGGAACCACATGGTGTTTTTTGGTGCACCTGGCCATCGTGCACATCTTAAACACCCTGTCCTCCCGTTCCCCATGGGTTATGAAGCTAGTGAGGGCATTTGTACTGACCTGTCTAAACTTTAATATACTTTTCCAGGCCAGGCATGTGCCCGGCATTGACAATGGTGTTGCCGATGCCCTCTCTCGCTTCCAAAAGGAGTGTTTCCATCTGCTGCCCCCCCCCCTCCGGCCAGAGCGAATCCAGAGCTTCTGCCTCCATCAGTGTGGAGCGTTGGGTCCTAGAACTCTACTCCACCGTGCAGGGATCACTGGCCCCATGAACAAGGGCAGCTTATGACCGGGTGTTCTTCCAATTTCAGGAATTTCAGCAGGTGCAAGGGTGGGAACTAGGTTTCCCAATCCCCAAGCCATAAATGCTCCAGTTCGCCCTCCAGCTGAAGTGGCAGCGAGCGGCACCTGGCACTATAGCCAGGAAATTGGCAGCATTGGGTTTCATGAGTAACCTAGCTGGGCACTCATACCCCGACAGTGGTTTCTTTGCTAGGCACCTCTTGGAGAGCTGGTCCAGGGAGCGGGGTCATACTCCTGATCGAAGGGCACCCATAACCCCCACCGTGCTGTTGGACCTCTGCGGTGCCCTCCGCAATGTTCATTGTTTTGATAATTACAAGGTTTCTTTGTTTAGTACAGCATTTAAGTTAGCATTCTTTGGGGCCTTTTGCGTGAGTGAACTCGCATCTGAGTCAGCCAGGGACATTACAGGTAGGGTACTTAATATAGAAGATGTGCACATTGGGCCAGTGCACATGTCCGTACTGATCCGCTGCTCAAAAACCAACCAGAGAGGTAGGGGGCTTAATCGGTCTGAGAGAATGGACCTCTGCCCCATACACGCAGTTCAGGCATATCTTGTCATATGCCCGTGGGTCCCTGGTCCCCTTTTTAGACACTCGGGTGGACAGCTAATGACCAGGTACCAGTTTACATTTGTCATGTGGGCTGCCGTGGTGCGATTGGGTTTGCCAGTGGCCGAGTATGGAACCCATTCCTTTCGAATAGGGGCAGTCAGTTTTGCGGCAGCTGTGAGGTTGGCAGACCAGGATATACAAGCAATAGGCTGATGGAGGTCGGGTGCTTTCCGGTCCTACATACGATGGCCCCCGCACCACAGCCAGCCCTGAATTTATTTTTGTTCTCAAGTGGACCCCCCCAGCATCGGATGCAAATCTGGATTGTGCTGGGCAGCCTGGTGTGCTGGGCAGCCAAGGAGGTCAGTCATATGAGGTGGGGAATGCAGCTGGGCCTATCGGCATGTGCAGAATTACGCTGGATGGGCAGGGGGGGTATGAGATGACATCACGTCTTGCCAACGCTTAGTAAGCCTTACAGGGGCCAACCTCCCGATGTCATCTTCTTACACTTGGGCGAGAACGACATACCCCAAATCAAGGGCATACACCTTATTAGGTCCATCAAAAGAGACATGTGGGAACTAAAAAGGCTTTTCCCATCCGCTCTCATTATATGAACAGATCTTGTAGAGCGACTCTCCTGGGGGAAAGGGATCCACCCAAGAAAGATAGATAAGGCACGGAAGAACATCAACAAGGATGTGGGGCGGTGGCTGGTAAATTTAGGAGGAGATCGGATATCAAGCTATGCCCTGACCCATAAAAGGCCAGAGCTGTTCCGCCAAGATGAAGTTCATTTGTCAGCTGAGGGGAATGAGCACTACCTGAAGGCCCTGAAGGAAAAGTTAGAATGGGTTTTAGAGAGTTTAGACTAAGTTTAGATAGTTATTAGGGGGTGGGGGGTCCGTCCCATCTGGTTAGACCTGGCGATCTCTTAGTGGTAGGGGTCTAGTACTGAGGGTTAAAACATAGATTAGAACCAGATAAAGCACGAAGCATCTCCTTAAGAGATGGGGAGGCCACACCTACCGGAATAGCAGGAGTATGGCAACCGGTGGGGTGGAATTCCTGGGAGAGGAGTCAGCGAGGGTGGTAGGGCCCATTCTTCCTTACTCAACTCTGGAAGGAATTTGGTCCCCTTCACACACGACAAGTGCCACAATGAGGGGGAGACATGTTGGTTAGAGGGGTGGTAATCGAGGGTACATCGAAACCATCCCTGTGTTGTTTTGGTTTAGGATAAGCTCAAGTACTGGACCCACATCGATCTAGGTGATTTTTCCCCCCCCCCCCAACCTAATGACGATTACATAATTTGACTTAATAAAGAGTGCGGCCATTTTAAACCCAACACTTGGTGTCCTGTCTCTTTCCATGCGTCGGCAAGGAGTAATAGCACAGGGATGGTGTTGTGGACAATCTGCTAAATTACAGCTAAATTAGTGTAGCTCCACTGACTTCAACAGAGCCTGTGACACATCACAGCAAGTAAAGATCTGGCCCTTTGTAGCTGGATTCTGTAACTGTTGTGACTTACTACTGTTGACTGAGTTCTTATTTGATCCCTGCTGAGATATATCCCTGTTTACACATGGCTGCAGTCCATTGCATTAAATTCAGAGGATTAGCCTTTGTGGGAATTTAGGCTGAAATCCACAAATCACTTACTCCAGAGAAGCTCCAGCTTCAATGGGGTTATTCATAAGTAAGTGGTTTGTGGATTGCAGCTTGAGTATGCAGAGAGTTTTGTGTCAGTTTCACAGTCCCAAATCTTCGAACATTTGTTTTTAGAACAGCAAACATACTTCTCCAAAGCCTTAGTAGTTTTATTCTCTGGCACACTCAACCAAAGAGGTTTACAATCCCTAATCCGACATAAGTTCAAGTCTTCCAAGTGTCTAATTAGCTGTGTGCATCTGCCCACCTGGAAGTAAAATAGTACTTATCCAGGGGAAACAGGACAATACATCTGGGAATTGTGTTTAAAATGCAAATGAGGAATTAAGAAAAAAGCAGCTGGAGTTACTTAATCCTTCATCTAGCGCTGTCAAACTGCCACCCCTCACAAGCACTACAAAAATTCCCCCATGAAATATAAAATGTAATTCTTCCATGACAGCCTGCAAATCATTACAAAAAAAAAAAAAAGCCTTGGGGAGTCCCTAAAAGCAGGAATGTAAGTCTCTGAAGGCAGAAGAGACTTGAGTGTTTACTTTTTGACAACATGCTACATTTGTGAGTGAGAGGAAGCACCATTGGGTGTTACCAGGCACAACATTAGTCACTTATTTTCATTATTAAACACATTGGGCATTACATTTTTTTTCCATTTCATTTCACTTTTTATTTATATCCCGCGCTCTCTTGCCAGGGCAGCCTGGTGATACATGCTTACCATGCATTGCAGTCTGAAAATTCATGCATCATGCATCTGCCGCTATCACATAGCCACTGTTACATATTGTTGGCCCCTGGGATGAACCCAGGTTCTCAAACCTAGGAATGAGGTCTTATACACAAAATAACCCAGACCAGTGTGGGGTGCTAGAGAGCAACACGCCACCCTCAGTTTCACCACCAAGGAACCAAGTTGTCAGGTTGACTTTATTAGAATACTGTACATATTGGTACAGGAGCCTGGTCCATGTTCAGATCAGATTGCTCTACAAGAGTGTACAGAACCCTGATCCAGATTTCAGGCCAGACTGACTTAGGGATACAAGCTTCTGATTCTTATGCAGTTAAGCATCTCAGGTATGAACAAACACAGTATTCAGATCCAACAAGTTTTAATGATTAAGATGATTAATTTGCTTATTTTACACCCATCACACATGGCGGGTTGCTCTACTGGGCGACTTCTTGTAGGTGTGAGACTAGGTAGTTAAGGACAGTTTAGGGAGTGTCCTTATCTTGGGAGAGACAGCTAGACTTAATGCAGAGACGAATTCCTTTATCCATGGAACTGCAAATTATCACTAGTGGCAGAAGAGACTTGGTTTGGGGTACAGGGTTCCTAACAGACACAGCTAGATCACAGAAATTGGTTTAAACACTTTACTCAAGTTTAAAATTAGGATACAATAAATGAATAAACACTAATAGTGCAAGTGAATGAGGCATAAACAGGGGCATGGATAGGTTGTAATGGGCCCTGGTGCAGAAGATGGAATGGGCCCTCTGCTGGGGCAATCCATTCCAGTGTGCATAGGCCCCCTACATGCTTATGGGCCCCTCAGGCTTGTAGGCCCCAGTGCATCTGCACCTATTATAGTGTAATGTCAGCTGTTACACCAGGCAGTAGGTGGCGCCTGAGCATCTGTACCAGAGCAGCCAAGTCTGGGAGGACTGAGAGCTAGAGGGCCGAGGGGCGCGGCCATCTTGAGAAAAGACTGAAGGAGCGGCTGGAAGGGCCAGTGTGGGGCAGATCAGGAGTAAGAAGCCCAGCAGCAGAGACTTAAGCTAGCGGTGCCGTCTGCGATCAGAGAGCAGTCTGAGGGGAAGACACTGCTGGACCCTGCCGCAGCACAGATGGATCAGAGAACCCCCGGTGTGGAGAGCTGAGCAGCTCAGACAGACCCAGGCCTGGCCAGCAAGGATTCATAGACTTGTAAGCTTACATTGCAACTGAGCGCTCTGGGACGAATTGTGGGAAACACCTCTGGAGGTGGGGTGGGACCCAGACTGTTTTTGTGTTCACTTGTAAACGGTTGTGTTGCTGTTTACCTATTTTTGTACCCTACCCCCTCCCTAGGGCCTGCTGACCTGTGACCATCCCCTTTGCCTAACCTTATACATAAATACTTGCAGATATTTCCTTGTGATTAAGTCTCTTGTACCAGGGTTAAAGGGCTACCCAGGGTAAGTGGGGAGTCTGGTACAAACTGGTGGCAGTGGATTACAGAGACCACTCCTCAAGTGAGACCAGCAGAGACGGATGGTCCAGGCCAAAGGGCACAGGTAATCTTTTGTGTTCAGCATTTAAACTTCTCTCTTTTGTTAGTGGGGGAGATTCCATTGGAGAAAAATGAATACTGAAAGGGAGGGAGGACCCGTAGTAAAAGGATCAGGCAGGGGGGCCCCCAGTAGGATATCATAGCCAGTCTTTAATCCCTTCCCATATAGTGGAGACAAAACAGAGTGGGATGATTGGCATGAGCAATTTGAAATGGTAGCTGAGTTAAATGGGTGGGATGAAGCCCATAAATTGAAATTTTTGAGTCTGTTGCTGACAGGAAAAGCCAGGGATGCTTATTGAGGTTTTAGCACTGAAGTTAAACAGAACTATAGGCATTTTACAGAAGTGCTCAAAACTTCTTTGGAACCAGCTGTGTGCCTGAATTGGGGGATCGTGCAGTTTTTTGTAATTATAATAAAAAGAAAACCAGAGTCAGTGCAAGAATTTGTCATTGCCCCGAGGCAGCTGGTTACAAAAGCCTTCCCAGAAACCAGTTCTGAAATGCAGGACATGCTGGCCCGGGACCAGTACATTGACAATGTTTTTAGTGGGGAGATGTGAATTCAACTCCGCTTGGCGAAGCCACACCACTTGGATGATGCCATCAAGCTAGCCACTGAGATGGAAGTTGCCAGGAAATTGGACGCCTCCAATATTCAGACTACTGAGGCAAGGGTGCACGCTCATACAACAGGGGCCCCACCTCAAGACTCCCTGGCCATGCAGACCATGTGTGGAAGCAGTGGGAGAGTTGCGGGGTAAGATAAATCAGCTTAAGGAGACCATAAAAATTCAGATGCAGAGTAAAGAGATGCGGCAAACCCGGTCTGGCCCTCGGAGGTTTTGGCGGAGCCAGGAAGAGAATGATGAATGCTGGCATTGCGGTAGTCCCAATCATTTCTGGAGGGAGTTCTCTAAAAAGGAAAAGACCCTTGGGGCAGGGAAACTAAAAAGGGCAGGGGACAGGGACCTGTCCACTGTCGTAAATTGCCGAGGTGCAGAGAAGGAGGTGATTATTGCTGGCACAGCAGGGCTTGGCTATTACCTGGAGGTGAAGATAGGGGACATCCAGAGTCCAGTCCTCCTGGATACAGGTGCCCAAGTATCCATTGTAAATAGCCAATTGTGGGAGCAGGCCACACTGAAGACTGAGAGAAACCTTCAGCCCTGTGAAGTGGCTGTTAAGGTAGCTAATGGAGCCATGCTTCAAGTGCTAGGAGTGTGGAACACGGTCATTGACCTTCAAGGTTTACAGCTGCCTTGTGAGTTTCTAGTAGCGAAAGAGGCGACCCAAGATGCTTTGATGGATACCGGTTTTCTAAAAAAATACCGAGCCACTATGGACTTCGACAATTGTTCATGCTCCTTATTGGGAAGGCATTTCTCCCTCCACACTAGGGGCAGCCAGGCAGCAGTGTGTGAGGTAGTAGTACAAAGAAATCTGACCATACCCCCTAGGAGTGAGATGATTATTCCTGGCAGACTGAGGGGTTGGTACCAAGAAAATGAGGAGAGCATCTTTGAACCCAAGCCTTCAAGCAAGCTAGCACTCCTCATGAGACCAACAATAGATAGGAACCGAAAGGGTTAAATCCTGGTATGTGTTGCTAACATGCTGACAGAACCACAGGTTGCATATGAAGGGATGGTGATTGGTATTTTTTAAACAGGTGTGTCCGTCCTACAAGAAGACCCTGGACTGAAGAAAAAGATTGATGTTGGAGCAGTGAGATGAGATGGGGGCCAAGACAAGGAAGGTTGGAAAAAAGAAGCCCAGTGGAATGCAGCGAAGTTGGAACAGGAGTTCAGGTTAAATCAAGGTGGCCAAGAACCCAAACAAGTACAAGCAGCACAAGAGATTTTGCAAGACTATGCAAATGTACTTAGCCATGACGAACATGACCTAGGACACACCAAGTTTACACAACACAGAATTGACACAGGAAATGCTAGGCTCATCAAGCAGGGGCCTTGGAGAGTCCCCATTCATTTTGAGCAGGTGTTTGAGCAACAGCTGTGGAAAATGGAGGAGCAAGGAGTCATTAAACCTTCTGCAAGTCCATGGGCATCCCCAGTAATCCTGGTGTGGAAAAAGGGGGGCGGTATGTGGGTTTGTGTGGAGTATCGAAGATTGAATGATGTTACTGTTAAGGATGCCTACCCCTTATGGTGTGGCAAAAAGGCCACAGGCACTGGCAGGGATACCTGCGTGAAACTGCGAGGCAGGATGTAACCTCTGCTAGGCCCCTAAAGGAGCACATGTCCAAGATGTTAAGGACCCCACATTCCAGGAATTCCTCTGGAATCTCCTAAAGTCAGCAGGAAACAGGACTCTGATTGGCTTGGACTGGTCAGGTGGAATGTGTACCTGGGGTCAAGTGACTTACCTGGACAAATCACAGGGAAGCGGGCTTTAAAAACCTCAGACCCTCTCCATTTTGGCGCTCTCTGGACTCACTCACTGAGATCTCTAGCAGATGCTGCTAGGATGGTGACCTCCCTGCCTGGAGGCACACATGGACTGCAGGGCCTAACAGTAACTCTGGCTTTGCCAGAAGAAGACCCTGGACCCCATAGGAAAACCATCACCTCTGGAGACCTGATCAGAACCAGTGTGAGTACCTTGCTTGCTACCTCAGCTACAGTTGTAGGAAGACGCTTTCCAAACAGACTACTATGTCCACAGGTCTGACTTTCATTGCTCAAGGATTATCACCTCTGGTTCTCGGTGTAAACTTTGCTTTTATTCCCTTTTATATGTACTAGTAAAGTCTAAGTTTTCTTTTTACCCTACTGGGTGTGTGTGTGTGTTATTGACCATTATACGTCTTCCTAGGCTAAGCTACTGAAGAGGGGGAAAACTACCTATTTGGCTACAAACCAACAGCTTTGTAACCAAGGGAAGCCTCCGGTGGATAGCTCTGGGGATCTACCTCCAATGCAGAGGAGGAAATCCCAGGAACAGAGTGCCAGGAAAGGGGAGTGCTTTTGGAAAGCTGTAAGGCTTATGCCTTTTGGGGGTTTTACATTTCCTGAGCGGTGTGAATGTCCGCTGGGAAACACTCGGGTGGTGGCAGTGGAATATCAAGTGTCATGGGGGGTTTGCCAGCTGTGGGAACCCTTAGCCAGAGATTTAGAGAAGCACAGTGAGGTGAGTGGCTCAGCTGTGTAGCATCCCCTACTGGCGTTTCACCACAATGGCCATCCCCAGTAGTGCTGGTGTGGAAAAAGCGGGGCGGTATGTGGGTTTGTATGGACCATCGAAGATTGAATGATGTTACTGTTAAGGATGCCTACCCCTTACCACGGATAGATGACACCCTGGACCTGTTGGCTAAAGCACAGTGGTTCTCCACTCTTGATCTAGCCAGTGGGTACTGGCAAGTGGAGGTGCACCCTGAAGATAAGGCCAAGATGGCATTCTGCACTAAATGGATACTTTTTGAATTTAACGTGATGCCGTTAGGTCTGTGTAATGCACCCAGTACGTTCCAGAGACTCATAGATATTGTGTTAGCTGATCTGCAGGGGACAGCCTGCTTTGTGTACCTGGACGATATCATTGTGATAGGTCGAACCTTTGAGGAACATCTGCACAAACTCAAAGCAGTACTAGTTGAAAGCGGCCAACCTAAAAATGAAGCCTGATAAATGCCAGTTTTTCTGCAGAGAGGTGAAATACCTGGGGCATGTTATTTCACGAGAGGGGGTATGCCCAGATCCAGAACATTTGGAAGCTGTCAGGGCATGGCCAGTACCTCAGAATGTCACAGAAGTACGAGGCTTTGTGGGCTTGACCTCGTATTATAGAAACATGTAACTAACTTTGCTACCATAGCTAGCCCCCTACACAAGATATCAGACAAAGCAAAGTTCTGTTGGATGGAAGAATGCCAAAGTGCCTTTCTGGAGTTAAAGCAACAGCTGATGTAGGCTCCTATCTTAGCCTACCCAAACCCGCAACTGCCTTTCTTGCTAGACACTGATGCGAGTGAAGAAGGCCTTGTAGCAGTCCTCTCACAAGTGGAAAACGGTCAAGAAAGGGTGATAGTGTATGCTAGTCGGGTCCTAACTTCATCTGAACGCAAATATGCGACCACAAGGAAGGAGCTTCTTGCTATAGTAACCTTTACTAAATATTTCAGGCACTTTCTTTTGGGCAAACGATTCACACTGAGGACAGACCACAGTTCTCTCCGGTGGCTACACAATTTTCATGAGCCTGAAGGACAGCTAGCCAGATGGTTAGAACAATTAACAGAGTTTGACTATGAAATAGTGTACCATCCAGGAAAACAACACCAGAATGCTAACGCTTTGTCCAGAAGACTGGATATCAGAGGACCTGAACAAAGGACAGATTGTGAGGACACCACCATCCTTGGAAAAGGAGACTACTGAAGTAGCAATGGCCCAAGATGCCGGCGAGGTCACAGAACTGATAGATTGGTGAAAGAGCCAACAGGACGATGCCGACATTGTACAACTGATGACATGGAAGGAAGCTGGTAATGTCGACTTCCCAGAGGAAGACCAACTTCACCCTCACCTGAAAGGTTTCCGGGCTGTGTGGCCTGAGCTGTGCATCTGACAGAGCATACTGGTGTGCAGACTACCAGGGACTGGAGAATGGCCTGAAATTATTCAAGTAGTAATCCCTGAGAAAGAGATACCGTGGATCCTTAGGGTCCTGCATGATTCTAAGACAGGAGGGCATTTGGGCATAGAAAAAGTGACCCAAAAGGTTCAATCCCAATATTTCTGGGTGGGGTGGAGGAAATCTGTGCAGGATTGGTGCAGATCCTGCAAAGTATGTGGTGCCCAAAAACAAACAGGAAGTAAGTCATGTGCCCCAATGGTGTCCATCCTGGCTGGCCGACCATTTGAAAGGGCAACAATGGATATCCTAGGTCCCCTCCCTCTCACACCTCGGGGAAACAAGTATGTTCTGGTAGTGGTGGACTGCTTCTCAAAATGGGCAGAGGCATATCCCCTCCCTTATCAGGAGGCTCAGACTGTGGCCAAAGCATTTGTTGAGAGGTTTGTGTGCTATTATTTATTTTATTTATTATTTATTTATTTATTTTTTACCCCGCCCCTCCTGCAAACAGCTCGGAGTGGCTTCCAAACACAAAACATATATTAAAACACATATAAAACCATTTAAAACTCAATAAAAATACAACAATTTTTAAAACAGGGCCCGGGAACTCTTTAACCAAATGAATAGGGTCGGGGAGATAAAACCCATTTAACCCCCCCTCTCCCCTCTCCACAAAGGCCTGGGCGAACAGCCAGGTTTTGCATCTTCACCGGAATGTTAAAAGGCTTGGGGCCAGGCGATCCTCCTCCGGGAGGGAGTTCCAAAGGTGCGGCCCGGCCACCGAGAATGCCCTCTCCATTGTGGACCCCCGCTTTACACGGGGGACCTCCAAGAAGGCACCCCCGGCAGACTGAAGGAGCCGCTCTGGGGCACGGAGGGCGAGGCGGTACCTCGATCCCTACATATCGATCAGGGTAGGAACTTTGAATCCCAATTGTTTCAACATATGTGTGACATCTTAGAAATTAACAAAACCTGCACCACAGCCTATCATCCGCAATCTGATGGGTTGGTAGAGAGGTTTAACCGCACCCGTGTTAATATGTTGTCCTCTCTGATACACTACAATCAGAAGGAGTGGGATGAACTGTTTCCCTATGTTATAATGGCTTACTGGAGTAGTTTCCAGTCCTCTACTGGATATACACCTTATATGGTGTTGTTGGGGAGGGAAATCTGCCTACCTTTTGATCTAGTCTTGGGGGTGGGAGGATGTAGCAAAGGAGTTCAACAACCCCTAGGCGTGGGTTACACGGGTGGCAGGGTACCTGAGTTCAGTCAGTCAGGCTGTCCAGAAATACCAGGCAGCAGCCACACAAAAACAGGAGTACTATAACCTCAGGTTAACTGGGCAAGAGTATAAGCCAGGGGGAACTGGTGTGGGTACAGGACCAAGCCAGAAAGAAGGGTCAATGTAAGAGGTTTAATGGACCATATAAAATCATACAGAAACTGTCTCAGGTGCTATATGAACTCGTGGCTGAGACTGGTAGACAAACTTTTGTAGTCCACTACAACTGACTAAAACCCTATGTGTGCTGGGACGGGGAGTCTGACCCGAGGCAAGAGGCTGTGGTGCCAAAACATCTCCAGCCAAGATGCTTACACAAGTTCCAAGACAAAGCCCCTAACCTTTCTAAAGCACACCCACAAAAGGGTGATTGTGAGCCAAAAAATTGGGAGTGGTCACCCTGAGTAGATGGGGGTGAGGACAGTGATGATAGCCAAGTACCTGAGGTGGAAACAGAACAGAATGCAGCAGAGAACCATGCGCCCCACCCCTCTGCACTACCTCAGGCTCCTGCCATAGAAGTCCAGGATAGAATGCAGCGTGTGCGTAGACCACCCAGGTGGCTTAGGGACTACACAGTGTAATTTTGATGGGATGCAGGGGCGTATCCTCCTAAGGAAGGGGGTGGTGTAATGTCAGCTGTTACTCCAGGCAGTAGGTGGTGCCTGAGCATCTGTACCAGAGCAGCCAGGTCTGGGAGGACTGAGAGCTAGAGGGCCGAGGGGTGTGGCCAGCTTGAGAAAAGGCTGAAGGAGCATCTGGAAGGGCCAGTGTGGGGCAGATCAGGAGTAAGAAGCCCAACAACAGAGACTTAAGCTAGCGGTGCCATCTGCGAGCAGAGAGCAGTCCCAGGGGAAGACATTGCTGGACCTTGCTGCAACACGGACAGATCAGAGAATCCCCAGTGTGGAGAGCTGAGCAGCTCAGACAGAGCCAGGCCTGGCCAGCAAGGATTCAGAGACTTGTACGCTTACATTGCAACTGAGCGCTCTGGGAGGAATTGTGGGAAACACCTCCGAAGGTGGGGTGGGACCCAGACTGTTTTTGTGTTCACTTGTAAACAGTTGTGTTGCTGTTTACCTATTTTTGTACACACACACACACACACACCCGGGCCTGCTGGACTGTGACCAACCCCTTTGCCTAACCTTATACATAAATACTTGCAGATATTTCCTCATGATTAAGTCTCTTGTACCAGGGTTAGAAGGCTACTCAGGGTTAGTGGGGAGTCTGGTACAATAGCTATAGCCTTGAAACCAGGGCTGGCCTTAGGGTCTCACTCCTAATCACTAATTCCGGGTCTGTTGCAAGATCAGTTACCACTGTGAGGCCCCTGGTCCCATATCTCCCCCTCCACATCCATTCAGCAGGGCTAAACACAACTGACTATAGGACCCAATGAGCTCCACCTGCTTTTCCCGCCATGCTGCTGGCTGCCCTGCCCTGCCCCTTGGCTCTGTCCAGTACTCCCTATGCCACTCCCTGTGATGATTTCCTGGGGTGGGGCCAGGGCTTTTTTCGCTATTTCCCCTACTTCTGGAGGCCCCACAATGGCTCCTCTTTTCACCAGGGCAAGGTGCAAGACCCCCCACTCCCTGACAGAGGGGCCTTAAACATGATCATCTCTGTGGCAGGAACACATGGGAGGGGGTGGGGCAACCAGGGACGTCACATTCTATCTGCCCTGGGTCCTGTACATTCTAAAGCCAGCACTGCCCCAAACAAAATAAATACAAATGGAAAGAATATATATACTGGTTATAGAGTAATATAAAGACACAATATAAAACAAAACTTAGTTGAAGAAAGAATCGTAACTGCTAATGGTGTAACACAGGCCATATGATTACAATGTTTCCCCAACTTTAGCTGTAGCTGACTGCAGTATAGATAAGTGCACCTCCCTCCTTCTAGACTGTGGTAATCGCATAGAAGCTCATAGAGCCTTCTGAAACATGACATCGTCATGGTATAAGTTGGTGGGAGGAGACTCTCAGGTAGTTGCTGAAACACACAACAGAATGAATGAACAGAATGAATGAATTTAACGTGATGCCGTTAGGTCTGTGTAATGCATGCAGTACGTTCCAGAGACTCATGGATATGGGATCAGGATGATGTCAGTGATTCCAATGCATGATGGATTCCCAGAGATGTATAATTACATTTTCATTTTCACGTGAAGTGAGCAGAATCTCAGATGACCCTTCCACAACCTGCTGAGGTCACCTGGGATTCTACAATACACAGAGTGAAAGGTTTTTGGTTTTTTTGAGGAATAGTAGACAAAATAAATGGACTTCCAGTTACATGGCGGGAGACTGGCAGGAGTAGAAGTTCCATCGCTGCCATGGTGGGTTACTGAACAAGAATTCCATTATGAAAGTTTTCTAGGACAGTGGTTCCAAATGGTTTTACCTGGGTGATCTTATTTTGAAGATATAATCCCATGACCCCAGACAGCAATAAAGATGTGCAAAGCATATCCGATATCAACTAGAATTCCCAGCCACAGATGGTGCAACTTCACTTGTGGTCCTGACACAGTGTTTGGAAACTTCCATTTTAGGGACTAACCACTGCTTCCACTGAAGTCAATGAGGAGGATGTGGAAATTGGCTTCTTTGGGACCAGGAGGTCAGAAGGCTGCAGGAGGGGAAAGCAGCATTAAATGGCACCAGCCTCTTGGTGATAATAAATTGACATATCCTCAAGTTTCATTTCAATGCACCTTGAATTAGAAGCTTTTGAATTAGAGACTCTCAGACTGGCTTCCCAGCTTTGACCTCCTGGCTCATTACTGTTCCTCCGGTTTGCCTTCCCATTTTGTCTACTTGAGCTGATATGAATCTCCACATCGAATCCTGAATTTAATTAATTTTGGCTCTTTATTTCATTTGGAACTAAGTGCATATGAAATGCTATTCACTTCCCGCTTAGTTACCCCAAACAAATATTTTGGTTCAGATATTTCATTTCAGTTATTTCAGGTCACTTTGGCATTGTTATAATAACAAAGCATAACATTACCCAATTACTGGAAATACCCCAAATAAAATACCAAATACTTTGAAATTACCTGAAGTAACCGGAAACAAAATATCTGAAATAACGGATATATGCATTTTGTTTTGGTGCATAAATGGGTTGTTCTTTAAGGCATGCTTGCCTCTCCCACTCTCTTGCAGGTGCAGTATCTATTGCTTTTGTGGCTGAGTCATCGTGCAACTTTCTTTGGCAATGCTGCCAATCCTGCTTTATGGATCATCCAGAAACTGTCTGCTGGATTGTACTTGCACCTGTTTCCTCCCTTTCAGAAAAGATACCAACCTCACATGATACTAAAATTATATGCCTAGTCTGTCCCGTTGATATTAACCACCCCTTTCACCCCATTTTTCTTAATACATCCAGAATCAAGCTGGCAGTTGTAACCATGGAAATGGTCGTTTTTAGAGAAAAGCTTGGGTGATGACTGATCACCACTGAGCTGGGGGAACTGCTGCTGAGACAAAGGTCAGAGTTAAAAATTTGCTACTTCCGAAATATCCACATCCCTGGTAACTCAAGTAGAGAGACAAAGGAATTTTTTATTTGATAGTTTTGTATCATACCCGGCCAAACTATAAAAACAGCAGCAACATTATATGTAGTCTTGCGACATGTCCCTGGAACGCCTCGGATTCTTTCAAAGGTACAAATGTACAGCTTTAAAATCTGCAAAAAACCACTTTGTGGTAATCCCATAGGGATGTGGGGAACACAGAGCTTTTGTAATGTTTGAACTGCTGTATCACATGGTAACCCTGAAATGCAGGAGTTGAATAGTTCCTAGATGAGGGCTGGGGTGGGTGGGTAAGTGAGGGATGGGGGGCAATGTTCAGGGTAAGCCAATGGAATTTTTCCTAAGTGTACTTTTAGCTACCAAAGGAGCCATACCTTCCCTCTTCATACACCTACTTTTACAAAACTTTGAAGTGCTGCTTACCTTTTGGCTTTCTGTCCCTCTCCCAAATTTGGTTCATACTGCCTAGGGGGATGAAAAGTTATTAAGGGGAAACATACCATCATGTAAGCCGTCTTTATAGGAAATCACATTTTAAAAACTCAGTGAACGATGTAGAGTTGAAATGATTATTTGTGTGGATATCGGTAATTGTTATATTTCCATGAGCTGAACTGGTAATGATCTGTTACCAAGTGGTAACCATTTATTACTGTATTGCCAAGTGGTAATGGTGTTACTGTATTACCACTTGCACCGTTTACCATGGGTGCAGCCACATGAGATGCGTACGATGCCTTTGTCAGCCTTACCCCACTCTGGGCAGCCTTACCACATGATATAGTGCATCGTGTGACCAGGGGCCGCTAGATGTTCCCCTTGTTGTGTGTCAAAGTGGGCAGCTGACTGCTTTGTGCTGTGTCCTTGGGAAAAGGCTGAGGATGCAGTGTGTAGCAGCCTTACCCAAAATGGGGTAAGGCTGCCTAAGAGGCAGCAGCTCATGTGCCCAGTCAACGCGTGATGAGATCCACTGTGGGGCTTTGAGTGGCAGCCACTAGCTCCAGTCCCGTGTGGCCACATCACGGCCAGGGGAGGGATAGTGGTCAGGTCAGGGGTGGGAGGCGGGTCCAGACTGGGCACCTACTTGTGTAGCTGCTGCCTTGGCTCATCCCATGCTCTGGCAGGAGGTCTGACAGCAGCCTGCCTGCCCGGTATCCCTGCAGGGGGCTGACTGTCTGTCCTGCTCCCCATGCTAGCCCTACAGTGTGGCGGCTGCAATGGCCCGTTATCGTGTCACGTGGGGATCAGGCCCAGGCTGCTTGTGTGGCTTCATTCCTTGTTACTGCATTCCATGTTCTTGTCCACTCTGCAGTTACCAGTTAGTTCTGTTTACCCATTTCTTTCCTGTTTACCCCTCCCTGCCGATTTCAAGTTTAACTCAGTTTCCCATTGAATACCTGGTTCAAGTCTGTTGGATGCAGCTTTGCGATTTGTTCGGAATTAAACTGGCAATGATGGAATTCAGAAAAACAGTAAATCAGTTACATGTTAAATCAGATATTTTATTTATGTATTTATTTATTTAAAATTTATATCCCGCCCCTCCTGCCCTCAGGGCAGCCCGGGGCGGCGAACAACATTTAATAAAAACAATATAATTTTTTTTAAAAACAATTTAAAATACAATATGTGGGGAAACCCCCCCCACCCCTATCCCTCGCCAAAAGCCTGACGGAACAGCCAGGTCTTACATACACGCCGAAACAGCAGGAGAGTGGGAGCCAACCGAGCCTCCTCCGGGAGCGAATTCCACAGCACAGGGGTGGCCACCGAAAAAGATCTAACATCGGTGGCCACCC
>QEPC01013498.1:7411528-7433619 GCA_003113815.1 Sphenodon punctatus | reverse complement strand
GGTCCCACAGGCGAGTCACCAACACCTCATGATCGACTGTGTCGAATGCAGCCGAAAGGTCTACCAGGACCAGTAAGGTCTGACAACCCTGGTCCAGCACCAGATGGAGATCATCAACCAAGGCCACTAATACCATCTCCGTACCATACCCAGGCTGAAACCCAGACTGGGAGGGATCAAGAAAACCGGTGCGGTCCAGATGTTCCTGGAACTGCCGTGCCACAGCCCGTTCAATAACCTTCCCTAAAAAGGGAAAATTAGAGACCGGCCGATAACTGGCAGGAGCATCAGCATCAAGAGATGGTTTCTTGAGCAGGGGTCTAACCACAGCTTCCTTTAGGAAATCAGGCACCCTGCCCTCCCAAAGGGAGGCATTAACCACCCCAGCCAGCAATGGCCATAGCATCTCCTGGCTAGCTTTCACCAACCAGGATGGGCATGGATCTTGCTCACAAGTATTGGCACGAACAGATCCCAACAAGGACTCCACATCGGCAGGCGACACCATCTGAAACCGATCCCACAAAATAGGACAGGACGGGGCATCCATAGCCCCAAGATGTTCCTCTGCAATAGCTGTGGTACCGAAATCGTGGCGGATGCGAGCGATCTTAACTACAAAGTACTCAATAAACTGGTCACAGCGGTCACTGGATTGCTCCAGGTCCAGGTGGAGGCAGGCAGGACTGACCAAGCCCTTCACCACCCAGAAAAGCTCCGCTGGATGTGACTTTGCAGATGCAATAAGGGCAGCAAAGAACTGCTTCTTTGCTGCCTGCACCGCCACAGCATTGGCCTTTAAACTGCTCTTATGCTGCGATCGATCATACTGGTCGCGAGTCCGGTGCCACCGTCGCTCTAACCGCCTGCTCTCCCGCTTCAAACACCGCAGGCCATCAGTAAACCAAGGAGACCTGCGGGAGACTCGGGAGGGCAGCGGACGCCTGGGAGCCACCCTGTTAATGGTCTCGGCCAACAAGATGTTCCAGAAGGCTATGAGATCATCGGTATTAATACGTATTTTGGTTAATCGGTAATTCAGTAGGCAGTTATTGATTGGTTAACTGATTCGATATCCAGAATTTTGGTTAACAACCATGATGATGGAATGAATTCTCCATTTCAGTTCTAGAACAATACCATCAGTATACTTGCTGTTTATAAACAAGACAACTAGCCCACTGGAGTCTGTGTTCGGTCTGTGTGGCCCCCACTGACCCCACACTCACATGTTTTAGCATGTAGAGCTTATAAATGGGAAGCCCCTGCCCGCATTTCATGTGCTGGTGGTAGCCGCCACAGGTGACGTCACTCAGCGCTTTCCCTCTCCCCAACCCTGGCTCTGAAGGAAAAGGGTGTGGTGGGGTGGGTGGGTGTCACAGCCAGAAAAGACTTCTTCCCTTGCTGTGACACGCCTCTCCCCCACTTTCCATCTCACTCTCCTCTTGCAGCAGTACTTGTGTGTTTGGGCGGCTGCAAGACGAGAAGGTCCTTCCTCCACCCCCGCTCTCTACTCTCTCTTTTTGCAGCCGCTTCACAGCTGATCGGTCTCTCACAGCTGTCCGAGCACATGAGCAAGGAGCAGCTGTGAAGCAGCAGCAAGAGGAGAAAGTGTTCTCGGGCGGCTGCAAGAGAGTGATCAGCTATGAAGCAGGTGCAAGAGGGGAGAGGAGGGAGTGGGGGTGCAAAAGGGCCTTCTCCTCTTCCCCAACTCTCTCTTCTTGTTGTTGCTTCACAGATGACTGCTCTCTAGTGGTCATGCTAGATGCGACTCTATGGTGCTGGTGGACCTTGTTGTGAGCTAGGCTGCAGGCGAACCTAATAAATGGGAGTTGGATGCGTGGGTGTGCATTAGCATGCATTAGCATGCAATGGCCTGCACGGTGGGACTGCAATGTTCTTGGGTGATGCTGTGAGTGGGGGCGATATAGGAGGTGCGGACTAACATCTGGTGGACACCTAATACACAGGCAGGCGAACACGCACCTTATGGGTGCTAATGCGAATTATCGTCTCATTTATTTTCACATTTCTTCCTCCTCCCCATTACATCTAGCTTTGCAGCACACACCTTAAAGCCGATCCAGGAGTAACAATGCTGACTTGATGTCAGTTGGTCTTAGGCCGCTTTTACACATGACAAAAATGGGTTCTTATGAGTACTCGAGGTAATACTGGGCATGATAAATGCTGGAGTTTTGTAATGTGTGAATGCAGTATTCCCCTTTAATGCAGCGAGATCTTGCAACCCAGTAGAAATGACTCTTACAAGGCTGCAAGATCTTGCTGCATAAAAGGGGAATAGCTCATTCACATATTACAAAACTCCAGCATTATAACACCTGGTATTATCTCGAGCACTTCGTCACCTTGAGGCTGGACTACTGCAACGCACTCTACATGGGCTTCCCTTGGCACTGGTTCGGAGGCTGCAGCTGGTGCAGAACACGGCGGCTCGTCTCCTGACAGGGACTAGCCGTTGGGTGCATATTACTTCTTTGCTCCTCGCGCTGCACTGGCTGCCTATAGCGTACCGAGCCAGATTCAAGGTGCTGGTCTTGGCCTATAAAGCTCTACATGGTCTTGGCCCTTCATACCTCAGGGACCGCCTCACACTCCGCACCCCAGAGCGACTCCTTCGGTCTGCTGGGGGCGCCTTCTTGGAGGTCCCCCGTGTTAAACGGGGGGCCACAATGGAGAGGGCGTTCTCGGTGGCCGTGCTGCGACTATGGAACTCCCTCCCAGAGAAAGCCCGTCTGGCCCCAAGTTTGTTGGCTTTCCGCCAGGCCTGCAAAACCTGACTGTTCTCCCAGGCCTTCAGAGGAGAGGAGGGGGGGTTGGGATAAAATTTGGGGGTGGTGGTTGTTTTTAGAAAGAGTTTTAGATGTTTTAATGTGTGTGTTCCAGTACTGTTTTAAACCATTGTTATTTTTTATGTTGTAAGCCGCCCTGAGATGCCATGGGCATGAAGGGGCGGATAAGAAATATAAATAAATAAATAAGTAAAATAATTATAAGAACCCATTTTTGTCATGTGTAAAAGTGGCTTTACTGTCTGAGTTTACAGGATAGTCGTAACTTCAAATGACACAAGCACACTGGAAGTCTTGAACCCAGCTGCCAGACTGAGACCTCTCTTTTTGGAGCAAAATTTTCTCATCTTGGATTGCCTAACTAATGGTCCTGTTTTCACCTCATCAGTATTAAAGAAAAAAATAAGTTTCTCTGTTCCATGCTGTCTATGGAGGTCCACACAGTTTTCTCAGCCAAGTCTGTCAGTGGCTGTGCTTCCTCACTTGCCTTTGAGAGTTTCTAAATGGAACAGACGCATCAGGCTCGTCAGGAGTAATCAGAATCACTTGTTTAGAAAAGAAATGTCAAAACTTTTGGACAGCAGGGTGTTTAAAAGCTGCACATTATGGACCATTGTGTCTGAATGTGCATAATTTAATGTCAGGGCCATTATTTTCTTTTTTAACTAGAGTCACAAGAATATTCAAAGGCTAATCATGTGTCATAGCTGAATTACAACCCTTTACTGTGGGAACAGGCATGAATACTGAATGCATCTTAGTCCTTGAGATTTTATTTTTTTTCCCCTGGAATCTTTCAGACCAGCTTTCCAAATCAAATTTGGATTTCAACTAGAAAGATACCTTATTGGCATGATAAACAATAGAGAGATTACCAAAGCACAAGGAGAAGAGAGATCCCTGTCGTGGGTAGGGTTGGGGTGCAGGTGTAATCAACCCAGGAGGAGGCCTAGGCTGGAACCCGCCAATCTCTGTTTGCTGGTCCATATTGGATTGTCAGCTCTGCCATCTTTCTACGTTCTCCCAGATCAGGCACATTTTCTCCTAATTGCTTGTAGATGGAAAGCCTTTTACCAGCCCTGAGAATTTGGGAAATTATTTTCCTAATATCGGGTAATTTCAGACGTGACGGGCCCGGAGGCTTGCCACACTGAACTCTGAATCCATCTCGGATCCTGGTCCATGATCAGGCCAGCTGTCCTGTAGATGGCATCTTCGGAGGCATCTCCTGTGAGGCATCTTCGGAGCAATTAGTTTCTGGATTGCCCTGTGTTCCTAATTAAAGTCCATTCTAATCAATGGAAAGGATCCCTTTGATTTCAGTGGTCTTCGGATCAGATCTATTGTTCCATCCTATTAGAAGTGCTGTCGGCAGTTTAGGAACTAGTCAGTGCAGCATCATTCAGTCATCTTCACTCATGAATTTGATGTCATGGATTGTTTCCAAGACTGTTGTTTGTGGGACAGACAATGGATACCATGGTGGTGTCCTTGGCTTTTGCACATATGAGGAATGCCAAGCGGACACACTGCGCCCTGGATACCTTTGTGCTTGGCACAGGAGCTGATGTTTTTAGAACTTGCTTGTCTTGTCTTTGCTGCAGAGTTTTCCTGAGAAGTGTCAACATTAACAAGATTTTAAATTGCAGGCGAATTTAAAGCATCATCTGATCCTGGCAGGCAAACATTTGTCTCAGCACTTGCAAGATGATATAGAGAGAGCAGCAAATCATGGATGGGTTAGCAATGCAGCACCAGGCAGTCTCAAGGGGACTGAGGCAAAACTGTACTCTATTGCTGCATGCAACAGGGAAAGACACCAAAAAGAATTATCTTGCAGACCTTGGGAGACCTCTAGAGGGGAGTCTCCTAAAGAAGAGGTCACAAAAAACTGCTTAACCTTTTAAGAACATAAGAGCATAAGTAATGCCATACTGGGTCAAACCAATGGTCCATCGAGATCAGCATCCTGTCTCCACAGTGGCCAATCTCAGTTGCTTGACGTGCCGAACAGGTCACAATGGGGCAATCCATTCCCCGCTGTTCACTCCCAGCTCCCAACAGTCAGAGGTTATGACCCCCAAACCCCACATCATGAAGACTGGTTCAGAGGGGTTGAAGGTGTCGAGGCTTTAGCTGGCCCAGGTGCTGTGGGCCCAGGCAGGAGGGGCAGCCAGGCAGGAGTGAGGCAGTTTGGTAACACAAGCCTGATCCAGGCTAGGCTCATTAGCAATGCTGAGAGAGACCCGGACAACAGCAGAGCATGTGGGTGCAGTGCAGTGTGGGAATCTGAGAGAGGTGGAGCTGCCTTCTTTTGAGTGGAGGCCCCTTCCCCCTTCTGCCCTGCCTGGAAGGCTGAGTGGGAGGAGGAGGGTTCAGCAGGAGAATTTATAAGCCACAGAGCAGCAGCACTGAAGATCAAAGTGACTTACGTGACACTCAAGGTGCCCTGTGCCTGGCTTCGCTTCAACTGGTCCTGATAAAATCTTTCTTCTGGTGCATGGGACACATCTCTCTGGACATGGTGTTTCCTTTAGAGCTCCCTTCAATGCAGCCCCCTGGAGAGATTGCAGATCATGCAATCAAGAAATGGGGGCTGTATTAAATGGGAGCCAGGAGGAAGCACCTCAGGCTAGAGAGAAGGCAGGGCTGGCCCCAGGCATGTGCTACATGTGTGGCCGCACATGGCCTCGTGACCAGATGGGGCCCCACGCTTCCCTGGCTGGGAGGCAGGCTGCAGCCAGCTTCTCCCCCAATAAGTTCTTCTGCCTCCCCTCCATGGCTCTGGTCCCCATCCCTCACCTGCCTCTGCATGCTTGTAGTGCTGTGGGACACCAGACACTGATCAGACTGTGAGATAAAACTGCTTGTGTAAAAACAACTATTCCACATGTGAGTGAGCAGAAGGTTGTTGCCTTGTAAAGAAGGTTTTTCGAGATGGTGTCTAGCATTCTCACAACTGGGTTGTGCATGCTCACCCTATTCAAATAATAGACCACGTGATGGTCTTGAGTTCCTCTAGTATAAAAAAACCTCTCCCCCTCAGAATGACAGCTCCTTCCAGCCCTTTCTAGGAATATAAGAAACTTCCATGCGGCGGGGCTGGAAGGGTGGGTGTTGTGAGAATGTTTAGGACCATCTCGAAGAACCTTGTTTACAAGGTAGCAACCTTCTGTTCTTCGAGTGGCTCCTCACAGGTCGTTTTTACATGGCTCAGCCGGGTGGGGGTTCCTTGGGTGAGCCGGTGCATGGACGGGGCATGCACACGGCTGCACACATATCCCCACTCACTGCCCACTCATCTGCACCCAAGGAGTAACGCTGTTTCCCCTCATTGTTCCGTGCATGGGGATGAGTGGGGGGTGAGTGGGGATGCGTGTTAGGCAGGCATGAGCACGCACCCCCACTCAATGTGGGCATGTGTGCTGTGTCATTTACATGGGGCTCCCCACCCATGAACACGGAGAAATCTGCGTGTTCATGGGTGGGAAAGACCCGTGTGAAAAGGGCCACATTCTCACAACTTTCTTACTTATATTATCTTAGGTAGGAATTTAGGATGTAAAGCAATATCTATTCTATCTTGGAAAATCTGCAAATATGGTTCTGAGATTATTATGGCTGCTGTTTCACTAACTCTTCTTAATGAAGTTATTGCTAACAGGAATGCTGTCTTTAAACCCCATAATCAGTTCGTTTGAGTCCCCCCATATAATTAATTCATGCTGCCCCGGGGTCACAAATGAACTTGTTATGGGTGGGGGCCAGGGGCGCAAATGAACTGGTTATGGGGTGGGGGGTACCATGAATTGATTATGGGGGAACAACTGAACTGGTTATATATACATGTCTCTTTTGATGGCATAATGTGCTTAATAGGTTGGCTGCAGTCTTGTGTGTTTGATAGCAGTGCCTCTGGACCGGTCACACTGCATGTGTGCACAAGGCACAGACGCACAGGCAGCAAGAAGCAACAGACTCTGGAGGCCAGGATGGCTAAGCTAAACCCCCTTCCCCAGTAAGGCAGTGGATGCAATCAGTCTCTCTGTGCCTGCTTCACTGCCCGCCTGGCTCCTCTGCAGTGGAATCACTCCTGGGGAGTGATCGTAGATGCTCGGCTGGGGAGGTGGGGAAGCATTGGGAGGCCATGCTTGTCTATGACCGCTCAGCTGAGTACCAGGTAAGACAGCCAAGAGGTGCCAAACTGGGGGGCGGGGGTGGGGGGAAGCATGGGGAGGCCATGCTTCTCCATGACTGCTCAGAGGGGTGGAGAACGGAAATCTTTCCTGTTCAGAGGGAGTAAATTTCATGTAAATTTACACATTTGCATAATTAGGTGGGACCTAATTATGTAAATCAGCCCCCCCGCACCAAAACTTTGCACATGGCCTCACAAATGTGGCCCTGAGAGAAGGGGCTGGAAGTGGATCAGGTTCCCCACCCCTGCTCTAACATATAGCGCCACCCCCCACCATCATCAGGCAAGGAGTTACACCTCCCCCTCAGCCAGCCCAGCCCGATCAGTGAGAAGAGGGGGAAGGGCATGGGTGGGGTAGGGAGGGGAGTGGGAGTCATGGGGATTTATCAGGCAGCGGCAGCAGCACCTTCTCCGGCTGGCTTCTTCTGGCTGCGCTACCCTGGGAGACTCCATGTATCAGGCACCTGGAAGTGGCCAGAAGGAGCCGGCTGGAGAAGCTTTTGCTGCTGTGAGAGTTGCTGGGGATGGGAGTCTGGGCACGCCCCCCAGCCCACCCCAGCCTAACCCAGCCCAGCCCTGGGGGAGGGCGGAAGGAAGATTGAGGGAATCACCTACACAGCGGCCACTGGAGCAGCAGGTTTGTTGCTGGTTTGTGGGCTGGGGAGGGGGCGGGGAGAGGCAACCCCTGGCACCTCTCCAATCCAGTCGTGCCCTGGGGGGGTTGGGGAGAACAGGACAGGGGAGGGGACCCAAACATGGGCACGGATACATTATGAAAAATGGGGGCCATCCCCAGACACTGGGCTTGGGTGCAGAAGAACCTGGGGAATACACTTTAGTTGTGATCCTCTGGGCAGGCAGTGCTGGTGCTACCACTTGGCATGGGTGCACGTCCCACTGAAGAGAACTGGACCTGTGCCCATGCTAAGTGCTAGTGTCAGTGCTATCTACCCTGAGGATCACACTGCCTTAGACTTTATTCTGTATTTGAAGATATATAGCTAAACCCAGTACGTGTCTGTAACATTGAAGAGTGGTTTCACAGTTATGAGGCTTCAATAACATGAAATGAACCAGGTCTGTGAAGTTTGGAATAAGATTTCCAGCCCAGACACTGGAATAAGTTTTTCTGTCATCGTTCTTTTGCTTAAATTGAGATCACAAAGTTCTTGATCTAACACCCAATGAAGACAACAAGAAGAGAGAATGGGGATCATGAAATCTGGAATCACTCCCTGTTCTGCCACAGCCTTCCAGTATGACCTTGGAGAAGTCATTTAATTATTATCTGTCTAGAGAGATTTCAGTATTCAAAGTGCTTTATAATCCTTATTTAGTTCAGCCTCACAACAACTCTGTGAAATAAGTTACTATCATTGTCATTTAATAGCTGGGGAAACAAGGCTGCGAGACATTGGGTAAAGCCATATGAGACAGGGCTGTCTGGATACCCTGCCCTGGGGAAGGTGAACACAGCCACCACACTTGGGGATGGTGAGAAGAGCAGTCCAAATGAAGAGCTACACCACCATGGCTGTCACCAGCACCTCCATGCTAGGGGCTGGGCTGAGGAGCTGGCCACATGTGGCTGGACACCTGCTGTGCTGCAGGATTGACCCTGCTGCCACTAGAAAACTGGTGGGGGGGAGGGAAGGGCAGTCCAGAGGAGTGTCCGTGCGCTTCTCAGCTGCCAAACAGCTGATTGGTGGAGGGGGCCCCGGAGGAGCGCGTATGCTTTCCCTGCCCACTAAACAGCTGATTGGGGGGATGGGGTACCCGGAGGAGTGCACATGCTCTCCTTGCCTACTAAACACCTGATCAGGGGAGGTGGGGCCCAGAAGACTGCCCTCGGGCTCCACCTACCCTGATCAGCTGTTTGGCAGGCGGGGAGAGAGCCCATGCTCCCCTGAGTCCCATCTCCCCCGATCAGTTGTTTGGAGGTTGGGATGAGCGTGCTCCTCTGGGCTCAGTCGTCAAAACTTGCCTCGCAGCAGGGCTTCATGGGTTGACCAGATGGGAGGTGGCCCGTTATCCCGCATTTGCCCAGGTGAGGCAACAGTAAAACAGGATGCCTCACCGGCATCATGTAGCAGCTGGGGCTGCCCACCCCAGATCAGAAGTGGGTGAACATCTGGGGGCTGCTGCTCATATGGTCCATTGAATTGCAGGCTAATGTGGAGTAAGGTTGTCCAATATGGGATAATATCTCATGTGGCTTTACCCAGTGACTTAGCCAAGGCCACCCAACGAGTTCATGTCTAAAGCAGGATTTGAACGCTGGTCTCACAAGTCTAAGTGTTACACCTTCTCCACTAGGCTGCACCAGGTTAATTCCAGTGGAGATAAAATATTGCCTTATAAATCTGTAGATTTTCATTGTAGACTTTTAGGGGTGAGGGCTGCCTCTTACTATGTGTTGGTCTTTGAGATGCCAGGTCATTTTAATGGACTAGTATACAGCTGACAGGTAGTAACAATTCTGATGTACTAAGTGCTCCAAGTGGGAGAAAAAAGGAAGTGGGATAGTTTCATTTCAAATTAGGCCAGACCCAGACTCAATTTAGCCTGTCCATTCACCATCTTTATAACCACGCAAACTATTTGCTAACAAGCTTGAATTATTTGTACATCACACTTTGAAATCATTACAGTCTGTTATCAATCATTACCGAGAGTGTTATTAATTAAAAGAAGCCAAAAACATTAATGCATGTGGTCTAATATTAGGCATGACATACCTTCAAAAACGTTTCCAGATATTCTCATTGTGTACACTGGGCAGGGCAAGAAGTGTAGTCAGTCAGCATGACGATGTTCCTTTCCCAACCATCATTTTACATAATCTTCTGTCTTAAAAGCTTGCGGTGGAGGGCCACTTGGGGAGACAGCTTCCTCTTCCTCCAAGGCCTAAGCCCAGCAGAGCCTTAAATAGGCTCTGCTCTCTGCTGGACTTGGGACTTCAGATGTTGGAGGAAGAGGAAGCGGTCTCGTCTCTCCAAGTGTCTGCCTCTGCAGTGCCTGTCTCTCCCAGTTCCATAAACAGCTCTGGCTTGGGCAAGCCTAGATGGAATATGATCCAAGATATTTCCATCTAGTAGCCTTGAGACAGCTTCATCTTCCTCCAACAGCTGAAGCCCCAAGCCCAGCAGAGCCTATTTCCAGCCTTGCCTAGACAGGCTTGAGAGTGAAACATTTCCTTAGTAACTTTTCGCAATACTGGTGTGACCCTGCTCTATGTAACATACCGGGGATGGTTTTAAATCCATTGAAAAGAAGTGGGATGGTTTTAGGTCTGCCTGAAAAGAAGTGGGATGGCTTCCCACCTCACTTCGACCACTGGATGGACTTAATTTCAAACAGGGACCTTGAGGTGAAAGACTCCCTGTCCTCTTAGCAATCCCCATAGCTTATAAACAGACGATTACAACACAGTATCCTGTATGGAAATCTGTTTGGTTGAAAATAGTTCCAAAACTTGTGGGGACACTCATTAAAACGTTATGAGTGGAGAAGACTTTCCACTTACCGCATCCCAAAACATGGCACCTGCATGCCAAAAATAAATATTCATTTAAAGAAAATGAAGCCACTCCCATGTGATCGTTCCAAACATTTCAAAGTCATTTTGCAATCATCTGTGCTTTGTGATTCATTCTCCAACTTTTCCTTGAAAATGCTTTGCTGCTGCAATATTCTGAGGCCTTTTTTTTTGCTTTTTTTTTTTGGCCTTAACGAAAATGTTCCCATTGGTATGTTATTGCAGATAACAGCATTTGGGAGATGTTCAGATATACCCCTTCTTCCACTGTTCACTCAAGTCACGCAACTGTAAAGAATAACTTCTGCTTCGCTTTGTTTCCTAAAACTCATTTATTGCTAGAGAACCAGACATCAGAACAGAAAGACATAGGCTCTGACTTATGTTTGTGCCAGTGGATGCTGTTGATGAGTGGATATGTTGATGTCCCAGGCAGTGGGTGTAACACCTTCACCTCCCCTTCGGTTTCCCCAGAGCAGGGGACGAAGCCAAGAGGGACACAGTCACTTGTCCTCCCTTCTCTTTCAGCCTCTGCTTAATACACACCCACCTGTACGGAGGGAAATTGACAGCTTCTCTAAGGGATAGTGATGGCTCTCTTTGCATGGCTCCCCATGCCTTACAACCCCCATGGGTGTGTGAGCCCTGAGTGTCTGGGTGCTCAGTGTGTGTTTGTAATCCTGGATTTTATCCATGCATGGACTGCATGGGTTGCTGGGGATGGTAGTGTCCCAGCATCTCTGGGCACTGAGTACCCAAAGATTTTATCCCATGGGTGCTTGAGTCCAAAGGCTCCCACAGACATGGCACCTATGCAGATAAAAATAGCCCACAACATTTTTTAAAAAGAAAAGACTCCCTCTAAAATGTTTTCTCTATGTGAGAGGTTCCCAGAAGATGGGGTTCGACTCTGTATTGGATCATGTCTGCGAATGGAGTTGTGTTCTGGTTGATGTTGTTGTTATTGTTGTTATTTATTATAGCATTATTTTAATATTATTACTTGGCAATGTACTTGGCACGGACCATTCATTAACTAGAGACAAATCCCTTCCCTGAGGGGCTTACAACCTATGAGAGACGAGGGGACGGGAGATGAGGGAGAGGGGAAAGCTGTCATTCATGAAGCTGAGATGTCACAGGTGCACATTCATACTTAACTTAGTTACAAGGGAGAAGGGGAACCTGAATGACAGGACAGAGAAGGAGGATCAGTGAGCAGTCTGTGGGGGTGAGGAGCTAGGAAAAGCCTGATGGAAGAGGTAGGGTTTCAGGAGGGATTTGAAGGCTGGAAGGGATGGAGCAGAACAAATGTGTTTGGAGAGGAATTTCCAGGCATAGGTGGCAGTGGCTGTTTTTACATGGACCCTAACCTGTATTTAAAATCCCAAATTCTTAATTCTGGGTTCCTGTTTACATGGACATTTATAACTCAGAATAATCATTAATCCGGGATCACAGTATACATGGTTAATAGGGATGGGACTATCGGTATCTGATTAATCTGATAATGCCGATAATTGTTGATATCGGATTAATCCGATAATACAGATAATGTCAGTATTGGTAAAGCGGTATTTTAACATTGCTGATTTTTTTGATCTTTAACATTGTGGCCATTTAAAAAATGGCTGCAATGTCAAAGATTCAAAAAATCTGCAATGTTAAAAAAACGATATACCGATATTGATAAATCCGATATCAGATTAATCTGATACCGATAAAACCGGTAACTGATAATTTGCCTGGAGTCCCACCCCTATTAATATGCGTTTAGACTAACACGGATACTGAAAAATCCTATGGTGCTTTGCTGCTGAATTCCATCGCCTTCTTCCACTATGATTTTTGTTTCCCTTTAGAGATTTGAACAATCCCACAGCTAATCTATGTACCAGGTTTAGGGGAAGAGAAATCAAAATGCTGATTTCCTGACCAGAGCCCCAGAAAGCACTGACAACCATAGAGATATTCCTGGGTAGAGAGAATGTTTGCTCTACCTACTAATCTCTATGCTCGATTCAGATTTACAGTTTACACAAATGTTAACCTGGTTTTATTTGATCCAGGGTTAAATAAATCCTTGAAAATGAGGATTAAATAAACCTAGGTTCAATTTTAACCTGGACAATTTAAACTAGAATTAGGTTTTTTTTAGGGCATTTTCAGATGGACATTTAATTAGGAATTAGAACCTTAATACAGCAATGAAATGTCCATCTAAACACTGCAAATCAGAGATTGTTATCTAGTATTAGGAAAAACATCCAATGTTATAAACCCTAGTTTGCTAGGGTTTATGATATGTTAAACTAATCCTAGATTAGATCCATCTAAATGACTATAATGGGTTAGTCAACTAATTATTATTATTATTATTATAATATTTTATTTATTAGCATTTATATATAGCGCCAGAAATATACCTGGCACTTTACAGAGAATAAAATAGACGTGGTTCCTGCTTGAGAGCTTACAATCTAAAGACACGGGGAGGGGAGACAGGGAAGGGGGAACAGAGGGAGAGACGAAGGGATGCAACATTCACAAGGATGCGAGAGCTCAGGTACACGTTCTTGGCTTGGTTACAGTAAATAGGAGTTTGCAGATAGCAAGTAGGGGATAATCCTGGGTGGATTAGCAGGAGTTAGGAAGGGCGGAGCGGAAGAGGTGGGTTTTGAGGAGGGACTTGAAGGTGTGGAGGGTGGGGGCAAGGTGACGAGGGCAGGGAGGGAGTTCCAGGCGTGTGGGGCAGCGAGGAAGAATGGACGAAGGTGGTTGGGGGACCAGGGGAGACGTGGGAGGATGAGGAAGAGGATGGAAGAGGAGCGGAGTGCTCAAGCAGGGGTTCGGAGGGAGATCAGAGCAGAGAGATAGAGGGGAGCAAGATTATGAAGGGCTTTGTAGGTGAAGACGAGGAGCTTGTGCAGAATACACTCAGGAAGGGGAAGCCAGTGGAGGGAGGAGAGAAGAGGCTGCACATGGACAAAGCGACGGACTAGGTGGATGATCCTGGCAGCAGAGTGTTGAACAGAGATGAGGGAAGAAAGGTGAGAGTGGGGAAGGCCAGCGAGGAGGAGGTTACAATAGTCAAGGCGTGAGATGACTAGGGCGTGGATGAGAGTTTTGGCAGAAGAGACAGACAGAAAAGGGCGGATCTTAGCAATGTTGTGGAGGGAGAAGCAGCAGGATTCTGCTGTGGGGGGGGTTGCAGCCCAGGACCCCCCGCAGCCCAGCAAAGAGCCAGGCAGCACTCAGAAACCTATGTTTGCTCAGCCCCATCCTAGCTCCAGCAGCTGCCCAAGTCTCCTCAGTTAGCATCGTAGCGCTCTCACACGCCTCCACCCGCAAGTGAAGCCCTGCTCCAGTTCTCACCTCGGTCACTGTGTCTCCTCCCACATGTCCTAAATCAGTAGCCCTGCCCCTCCCTCCGGGCTCATGGCATATCAGCAGGAGCAAGACTAAGATGCCTGCCCTATCTCTGAACTGGCAGCGGGGGACTGTAGCGAGATGAGTTCCAGGAAGGTGGCTCTCATCACAGGCATCACTGGGCAGATATAAGTTGCACTGTGGTGATCTAACTGACAGTACCTGTCTGGTGAAGATAATTAATGAAGTAAAGCCCACTGTAAATTACTATTTGGGAGCTCAGAGCCATGTCAAAATTTCTTTGGACCTAGCAAAATATACTGCTGATGTTGATGGAATTGGCACTTTACGTCTTCTAGATGCTATCAAGACCTGTGGCCTTATCAACTCTGTGAAGTTCTACCAAGCCTCAACAAGTGAACTTTATGGGAAAGTGCAGGAAATACCACAAAAAGAGTCTACCCCCTTTTACCCTAGATCACCATATGGGGCAGCCAAACTTTATGTATACTGGATTGTGGTGAACTTCAGGGAGGCCTACAATCTCTTTGCTGTGAATGGTATTCTTTTCAATCATGAAAGTCCCAGGAGAGGAGCTAACTTTGTAACTCAAAAAATTAGCCAGTCGGTAGCTAAGATTCACCTTTGACAGCTGGAATAGTTCAGTTTGGGCAACCTGGATGCCAAAAGAGACTGGGGCCATGCCAAGGACTACGTCGAGCTCAAGAAACGTCAAGCGTCTCCGTTCCAGCGGCAGGAACATCGAGCGCCTCCGTTCCAGCTCCAGCTTGCGAGGAGGTGGTTGGAGGCAGTGGCGGAGTCGAGAGGGTTGAAGGTGACGGGGCCAGTATCAGCGGACCCCGGGGAAGTACGCCGAGTCGGGGGTGGAAAAGGATTATGGCCTTGGAGGTTGGTGGTGCTCAACCCCACCCCCTGGAGACTTTGTGTAGGGGTGTGTGGTGTTCTTACCCCCCTCCCCCGGGAAGGACGTGGCTGGGGACATGCTTTGCCCACCTTCCCCTCTTGTGGTCGTTGCAGCTGGGGTTATGTGTGATCACCCCTTCCCACCTCCCCCACCTCTTGAAGACTCTGGTTGGGGGTCTCTTGTGCCTCCACATTGGGACTCTGTGCAACGGGTTGGGGGACGCTCCCTGCCTGGCGCTAGGCTGGGGCAGGTTGTCGGCATCTCCCTCCCAGCAAGGGGGCGGGGCTGGAGGAGGGCGGTTTCCGCATCACTCCCTGAAGTGCAGGGAGCGTGCTGGGGGCCGTGCCGGGGGCCCATGCCGAAGGGGCACTTTCTTCGGTTGGGGCCAGTGGCTGAGGCCAGCAGACAGAGTCGGTGTCATCAGTATTTGGATGGAAGGGGAGGAATATTTGTATATTGCCTGTGAGAGGACTCTCCCTCCTGGTGAAAGAAGGAGGGTTGAGGTTGAGAAAGGGCCTCCACCTGGTGGCAGTAGGGTGGAGGTGAGAAAGTGGTAAAGCAGGACCTCTGGTATTGCCTGTGTGTATATATGAGAGGACTGCTGGATTGATGGATAGTGTATTTGCTATTGATGGGGGAGGGTAGATGCTGTATAATTATATAAGGGCTGTTATTTTGGGGGTTGCTGCTGTCGTAATTATAATTATGTTTATGATATGTTATGTTTATTATGTGTTTATGTATTATTGTGTTCATTTTGTGAGCCGCCTTGAGCCATTTTGTAAATGGGAGAGTGCGGGATATAAATTAAAAGTGAAGTGAAGAAGAATTTGGCCACGGAGTGCCACAGAGTCATACATAAAGACCTGACATCCTCTCTAGGCATTTCTACCTCTATGGTATCTAGGGGCACATGACTGTGGGGTGATCGTATTACCTCCGTCATTCTGCAATGCATTGCGGAGCACCAAGTTTAAATACCCACAGAACAAAGGGATGAGTTTCCATGTTCTTCAACTCAGAAATCAGAAAAAAGAAAAAAAATAATCAGATTTTCTTCAATCCCCAAAATCAGTGCACTGAACACGGACGAAAAGCACCATGGGATTGAAATTCATCCCAGAGACTCTAATTCCTGATTAACAGCAAGTTTCTGTTCAGATAGACTATCACGGATTAAATGTATCAAGTAATAGAATGTCCATCTATACAAGCAGGACTTTGTAATTACTAGATAATAATCACGGATTATATCAAGGATTAGTTTGTCTGTCTGAAAATGCCCTTAAACCCAGGTTGAGAGACGTTATTCCGGATTTAGCATCGGTGTATAAACAGCCAGCATGGGAGAAGAGGTGAAGACGGTACAGGGAGTAGGTTACTTGGGGATGGTGAGGGTAGTGCCAGAGGAAGAGCAAAGCTCTTGGGTGGGAATGTAGTGGGAAACTGCCTTGGCAGGAGGGGTGGGATATAAGCTTTTATATAAATAAAATAAATAAATAAATAAAATCAACAAGTGCACAAAGGGGCAAGGGGAGCAAGGCCATTAAGAGCCTTGGAGGTAAACTTTGGGGAAATTTTTATGCAATATACTTTGCCTCTCTTTCCCTCTCTTCAGAAAATTTGTCAAGCTGACTCATTCTGCCTCCCTGGAGCCAGGAACACACAGTCTTTCCTCTGAATTTCTTACTGTCATCTGCTGCAGGCAACTGACCTACCACTAAGGTTATGCTTTTGTTATGAAGCTCACAATGATGGTGGAATTAATTAATTCCCATAATTTCATATGAATTCTGTGAGTTACAAATTTGGGTTCTGAACAGTTGTGATTATACAGACAGATCCCTGCCCTGAGGGGCTTACAATCTAGAATGGTAAAGGGAAGAGGCACACAGGGAAGGACAGGGTTACATTAATGAAGATAAGAGTTTGCAGGTACATGTAATTAGGTTAGTTATGGAGGAGACATGTGATTAGGTTAGTTTCAAAAGGAGAGTAAGGAGTTGCTGAAGGATGAGACAGTAAAAGGAAAAGCATAACTGAGCAATCTATGGGGGTGAGGATTTGGAGAAGACTTGATGAAACAAGAAGGTTTTTAGGAGGGATTTAAAAATCAAGAGGCAGGGTTGGGGAGGGAGCAGTGCATATGTGTTCAGGGAGCGAGTTCCAGATAAGAGCTAGGGTGATTTCAGACGTGCTGGCCTCCCTTCTTGACATGGCGCAGGGTCAAATCTTCATCCCCCTCCAGAATCAGGCTGGCTGGTCAACAGATGTGCTGGCCTGATTCCGCTCGGGGGAGGGGCTGTGCGGTGCAACGTGTGGCCGCACAGCCCCTCCCCCCACACCCGCCGGCTGCCTGGCCTCCTGGAGATGGGCGGGCACAGCAGCCAATCCGGCCGCTGTCCCCGATCCCAGCTCGTGGCCGCTCCGGCCTCGGTGGAGGTAACAGACGTTACCGTCTGCCGATTCCAGACTGTGGTCCAGGTAACCATCATTCCGGAGGAGAGGCCGCCCTCCCCTCCAGAATGGTAGTTAATTGGATTCCTGCCGGGAGTACACTGTGGTGAACATCTGGCGGGAACCTTTTCAGACGTTACGGAAACTTGTTCACCACAGATGGTTCACTGTGGAAAAAGGGAGCCCCATAATGTCTGAAATCACCCCTCGATAAGGATTATAACGCACTTTGAACAATGAAAACACAATAGAAATGATAAATAATAATACATATGTTAGCATTTGATCATTGTGTTAAAACAGATATACTTTTACTACTTGAAACCTCTTGTGTTTATCTTGATGCAGCAGAACTGACATTTTTAGTGACCTTTCTGTGATTTTTCCCTCCACACTTCTGCTGTGAAACACACTAAAAATTACTGTCATAAAATCACAGCCTGCCTATTGCCTAGCTTTGCAGAGCTTCGTCCTGAAAGTGCTTAAGATGTAGGCAATAATCAAGGGGTCGATAGAATGGGTGTCTATTATATGCTCCCTTAATCTTCTTCTCACTCAGAAAATATTTTCTTGATGCATTAAGGCCACTTTCACATGTTACCGGGGAGGCAGGGAAATTTCTGTGATGGCAATCATGGCTCTGTTCTCACAGGAATTGGAATACGCTATTCTGCTTTTATCCTGTGAGAACACCCGTCACTGTAAACGTTACATTGGGGAACCCGGCCATGTGTGAGTGTTCTTGCAGGATAAAAGCAGAACAGCGCGTTCTCACATGTGCTAATGAGAATAGAGCAGTGACTGCCATCACAAAGAGTTTCCCTGCCTCCCTGATGATGTGTGAATATGGCCTAAGTCAGTTTGTTTCTGGGAGCTGTTGTATTAAATTGTTTTTGGACTTAGCCTTTTTTCCTGACCCTTTTTACACATGCACATGGTTTCCCCAAGAGAGCACAATGGAAAGAACAGAAACACTTAGGGTTGCCAATAATTGTATGTAGATGTTTAGAGTCTTTAACGAAATGCAGTCCTATTTGTTCTATGTTATTTTAATGATAACAGACGGTGGCATTAATTCTTTTCCAACATCAGTGTAATTCTGTCGACTTCAGTGCAATGCCCCTTGATTCATGCCAGCGTTAGTGGAAATGGAATGGCCATTTTTTGCTTTTTGATCATTGAACTCCCAGGGTGGTACATGTGCCAGACTGAAGATAACACATTTAAGATGTTTTGCTTGCTTCTTTAAAAATCTGCATAATCAGAGGTTCTGCTCACAGAGTCATATCATGGCTTTTTTTAAAAAATGCAGTAACTGCCAATTGCTTGATGGAAAAATTTCACATACAGACTAGTAACAAGTATCTTAAAGCTAGAGTGCTTAAGAACCAAAATGTGGGGAGAAAATAAAATTAAAAGAAAGAACAGGATGTAGACAATAGTTTTAAGATGTAAACATCCGTCTCAGGCAATTTACCAGGACTTCTCCTTCTGGTTCTGGCATGCAAGGCTGGGACCCTTCCCACTGGTTACCAGCTCGAGGGCATCTCAGCAACTGGTCTCAGGCTGGAGAGGAGCACTCCGTTTTAAAGATAGCCTTCCCTGCTACACAAAAGGAGTGTCCATGTATGGGAGCATCTCATGTAAAAAGGGCCTCCGAAGAGCTGGTCCTCCTCCCCACACTGTGGCCTACTTTAGACTAGCTTGTAATCTACTTTTTGTTTTTGTCCACTCCTGGTTTATAGTTACATGAAATTATATTTAGAAGGCTCAGGAACTAGTGTAGGGGAGCTCAAACAAGGAGTCAGGATCCTGTCAGGTTGCCATATTGCTAAATAGGGTCCTTTTAAGACTGGATCTGCATAATTAGAAATGCACATTTCAAAAGCCTGCAGTCGAGAGAATCTCTTTTGTTTCTCAATGGGATCACGCCCAGAAAAGGTTGGGAATTGCTTGTCTAGTGGTTAAAGGAGTAGGACTAGAAAAGTGTCTTGTATTCCTGCCTCATCCACTGGGTTTTTATTTCAAAAAGAGCAGAACAACGGTCAACCAAATATAATTGTAGAAAAGACCATCAGGATATTAATAATGGCATGAGAAAAGGACACATTGCAAAGCATTAAAATTTGATTGAATAGAAGATCTTATAAAAATCATTTGAAACACAGGCCAGAGTTAAAGGAAGAAAGATAAATTAAAGTTTTTATATTGTGAGTGTGAAAGGAACTGTAGAGGAGTGAGAAAGTCCTGCTGGATATGGCTGAAGGTTAGAACAAACAAAGGACGGAAAGACTGTCTATATTAAATGTGCCTATCTACTCGCCCGCCTACAACAGTTTCTATTGAATAGAAATGGATACATTGGATAGAAAAGGCCAAAAGGCGTCAATAGTGAAGCTGGGTTTACACTAGGGCTGTTGCGGCAGCAGCTATTACCGCTCCGCAATTCCATTCCTCAACCTCGGCATCCCACGTTGCGCCTCGCAGAATTCCGCGCGGTACCCCGCGATTCTGCGAGCGTTCCGCCGCAAGAATCCGCATCTGCGACATGTATGTGTTTGACCGATTTGCTGATTGTTAATCAGCGGTCTTTTACCGTGTTCCGCCAAATTCATATATGAGAGACAGGTCAGGCAGGATGAGCATCTATTGCGGTTCCGTGACGGGAGTGGAGTTGCCTTAGCTATAGCTAGCTAATAACATGACTAGGCTGCTGCTGCTGCTGCTGCTCTGTGTGTGTGTGTGTGTGTGTGTGTGTGTACTGCTCTGTTGTACTGCAGTAACTGCTCCTGCTTCTTCTAAATACATGCATGGTGTTTTTATTATATGGCAAATTGATATTGTNACCTCTACAACTGCCCCACTGACCACACATCCCTGGCTGGGTGTGTGTTGGGGGTTATTGTGGGGGGCACTTCAGTCAGTATTGGGGGATGTGGTGGCCTGGGAGGGGTCAGTCAGTAATGGGGCATGTGGGGGGAGGAGGTCGGTCAGAGTAGTACTGGTAGCCCAAGCCCATCTGCATTGAATGTTATCTTAATGACACATCTTAGGCTTTGAGAGAGAGCATAGCCATAGCCGGCTAGTTACACTCATACCTAGTTTATTAGCATAGCTGCCCCTGCCCTGTAATCCAAAGACAAGTCCTCTCTCAGCCCCCCAAAGGACTATTAACTGGACTCATTATAAGCCCCTTGGGTCTTGTGTCAAGCAGTCAGGCTAGAAAGGGGCCCACAGCTCCACCCACACTCCACCCCTACCAGGCATGTTTTACAAGTTTCAAAACCAGACCCCTGCTGCATTTATTCTAGAGAATGACTGAGTTGACTCAACAACATGTAGCTGGGCTTATCTACTGTCCTTATCTACTGGCTTATCCCCTTCCTCTCCCATCCCAGTTAGCTGCTGGAGTGCTGGACCCACACGGCTGAGAGCGCGATCTGCCTCCAGTAGGCACCTGCCCTTTCCATGGTGGTGGTGGTGGCCCCGGGTGGGTTGTGGAACAGGTATGTAGCCCCTTGGTTGGGCGTGTGCGCAAGCACCCATTGGGGTGCATGGCACGTGAGGCAAGCACTGCCCACCCCCACA
Organism: Sphenodon punctatus; assembly: GCA_003113815.1. Lineage (NCBI taxonomy): Eukaryota > Metazoa > Chordata > Lepidosauria > Sphenodontia > Sphenodontidae > Sphenodon > Sphenodon punctatus. The sequence goes on along the minus strand of QEPC01013498.1, from coordinate 7,412,731 downwards.
TGGGCGCGCAACTCCGCACCCTCCTTGTGCAGCTGGTGGATGCCAGCAGCCATCAACCCCCCCGCATGTTTCCTGCTCCGTGGCCTTGGAGGGCTGATTAGTTGGTATGTGAGTGCTATTGTGTTGTGCAGCTGTGCTGGGTCCGACTCGTCCGCACTCCAGTCCGCACCCCATGCCTCGCTCTGCTGTGCTAGAATGTTGCGGGCCGTGGCTGCTATTCCTGTCCTTGGGAGTCGGGAGTCCTTGGAGGCCCCCCGGCCCTGAGCTCGGTGCTATTCTCCCATGCTGTTGGACCATGGCTGCGTGTCCATCCATGGGGCTCCTGCTTCCAGGCCCCCATGGGGCCCCCCGTATCTGGACGTACACCGAGACCATGTCCCTATGCGACCTGTGGTGTAGCCCTGCCGTGCAGCTTCTCCTGGGCATGCCGGACAGCCGCCGCTCATCTGCCTTCGCGAGCGTGAGCTCTGGACTCCGCTACCTCGGCTATGAGGCGAGCGCTCGTGATTGCCGGCTGCATGCCGAGACCCTGGGGCTGGTTCACTTCCCTGATGGCCGCGTCCCCTGTTGGGAATTGACATCATTTTTGGGCCAAATTAAGATATTAATTTCTCTGCTCCAATGTGCTGAATCAGGAGATGCTTCTGTTTGATTCAAATGGGGCACTCTGTGTTAAATTGTAACCAAACCAAACGTGCCTTCCTGACAAATTGCTAGAGCATACATGGGGATTGTTGTAAATAACTCTGTCTAATTGAACCAAAAAGGTGCTTCCTTGACACACATGTAACAGCAATATACACTGGATGCAATTGCACCCATCATTGTGTTAAAATGTAACCAAGAACACACACTGGAGTATAATATTTGGAATGTAACTTTTATGTGCCATTGGGACTGCCATTTAGAATTATGTAGAATGTTAGAAATTAGGCAAGATACTATTACGCACATGTGTGATGCATTTGATTTGAAGAACAGAAAGTATCAGAAGAAGATAGTCAGAAATTGGTCAGAGGTAGAACAAGTGAGAAGGACCGCTTGTTCCCCAAACAAACTACGTTGGTAATTCACAGAAACTGATAACAGAGGCCAAGCTGAACAAATAAGAGTGTGGTTGTTATCAAACAATATATGACTCTCAGAAGGATGTGCGAACCAATTGAAGACCAGGAAGCGTGACCCCCCATCTCCGGAGGGAGG
>QEPC01013498.1:7354584-7396213 GCA_003113815.1 Sphenodon punctatus | reverse complement strand
GTCCCCCACCAGTGGGTCCAAGTGGGGATCTTGTGAGGCAGTGCTGGGAGCGGGGAATTCAGGGCTAGGGGTGAGGCAGGGGAAGGGGTAAGGTAGGAGGAGGAAGGGAGGTGGGGGTTATCCCAGGCACTAGAAAAAGGAGCGGGCTCCAAGCTCTGCTCAAGGGAACACCAGACACTGAGGCTTAGGGCTGTTCTCCTAACTTCCAGGGGGGAGGGGAAAGGGGAAGGCCACCAAGGTATCAGGAACACACAAACAGTAACAAACACGACACACTTATCAGAATGGTAGGAGCACAAGAGGAAGTAACATACAGTCCACAATCACCAGATTCACGTAATTAGCAACAAGGTACTTAGCTTTCAAGGCAGGGTCAAAGATAAAGGGGGCCAGCTTCTCTCACGATTACCGGCGGGGAACCCATGCCCCGCCGGTTCTTTTAAAGGCCAGTGACCAGGTGTTCATCTAGGCCCCGCCCCCTATGACATGCGTCACGCCGCAATGCGCTGGCTACATCGGGGCGGGGCATGTGTAATTGTATGCGGGGCTCTCCCCTGCAGCGGGGATGGGCTGGCCGGCGTAGAGCTGTATTGCAGGGGCGGAGCTATGCCCCGTGCCGGAGGAACGTTTCCTAGGCTTCTCTCAGAGCCGTGCCTCCCTCCCCGCACCGGGGTGAGGCGCCTGACAGTGCCTTGCTTCTGTTGCTGCTGTGGCAGCTGGGTGCCCCTTCCCCTTGGTGGCCCTCCTGCCCCCATCTGTGTGGTTGTGTGCAGGGGGTGTGCTTGGTGTATACTGGTGTGCTCCAGGCCTGTGGGGTGGGCCCTGGTTGTGTGGTGTGTGTTCCCCTGGCAGCTTCCCTACTGGGCATTGCTGACTGGGCTGGCTCTCGGGGTGGTATTGGTGGTGGGCAGTTGGCCGGCACCCCTTGACCTCGCCTGTGCATTGGTGTGGCCCTGCCCCTCCCCTCTATTCCCCTCTGTTTTTGCCCCCTGTTGTTGCAGGCCATCTGTGGTGGTGGCGATGGATGGGCGGTGGCACCATGGGCGCTGGGCAGCTGAGCATGAGTATGGGTTGTGGTGGCCCCAGCCTTTGGCCCATCCAATCCCCCTTCGTGCAGGGGTCTGGGTGCTCCTCCAGGTGGTGGCTGTTTGTGTGTGGTGTGCCCCTGGTGCTGTTGCTGCCTCCGGCCCTCCCAGGGCCCATTGCTGCGGCCGTTCCTCATGACCCTGTCCCATCTCTCCTGCAGCTACTGTTGTTATACTGCTGATAATCTTGTGCCTGGGCACGATGGTGCTGCATCTGGAGCGGGTGGCGTGGGACATGCAGGCGGTGGGCCGGCTGTTCGATGGCATCTGTGAGTGTGCTGGCTGTTTGCTGGGCCCTGTGCCTGTGTCCCTCCGTGGGGGGTTCTGTTCCTTGGTGCCCGAGGCCGGCTCTGATGACTGTCTCCTCTCCCTCTGTCCCATTCAGTGCAAGTCATGATCGCGGAGTGGACCCGGGAGCAGGGGGAGTTGCTGGAGCTCCTCCTGCATGTCCTGGAGTGGCTGCACCGTCTGGACTGCGCACAGGCCAAGCGCTGGCACCGGGCATGAGGTCGCTGACCCTATTGACCGGGTGTTGTCCCAGGCCTGCCACTGCTGGCGCTGCCCCCCTTCTGTTACCCCGTCCCCCTCCCTGCCCTGTTGTTCTTGCCCCCTGTTGCAGTTTCCCCATTTTATTAAAGGCTTTTGTGTTCCTGCCCAGTGTGTCCATGTTGTGCTTTGTGTTGACCTCTCTCCTTGTGTGGGTGCCTCTGCGGGGGGGTTTGGGGGGATTTCCTGTGTTGTGTGGGTGCCTTCCCCCCCCGGCCCCCATGGCCCCTGTGCCCATCCCTGTGTGCTTCTGTTGCCTGCTGTGTGTGTGCCACTCTGCTCTGTGTGTGTATGTGTGTGGGGCTGGCGCCAGGCTGTCTGGGCTCTGTGCCGGGGTTTTTTGTAGCTGGCTCCTTTGTAGCGGCTGTCATCCCATCTCCCTCCTGCCCCACCCACGTGGTTCCTGCCTCACCTAGCGGTTCGGGGGCGGGGCTGTGTTGCGCGGCTTCATTTGCCTTCGGTCGGCCATGTTGTGCCATCACTGTGCCGGGTGGGACTTCCCCGCCGTTCCTGTCTGTCCTTGTACTTGCATGGGTGTTTGTTGGGTACTTCCTGGGATGGGTGTTTGGTCGCTGGGTGTTTGCTGGCCCCTCCCCTTTCCTTCCCACAACTTCCCGTGGTGCTGTCCGTGTAAATGTCTCCCTGCTCGGCGCCACTGGGTGTTCGCTGGGTGTGCTCACCCACCCATCCACACCCGTTGGTGCTGCTGCATTGTCCATGTAAAAAAGGCCATAGATTCCAAGCTCCAGCCCAGCTTTGCCTCTTTGCAGGTGACATAACCTGGTGGGGATTCCTGTCACAGGGCAGCAGTGAAGTGAGGCATAAATTGACTATCTGGCAGGGTTTGCTCTTGGTAGCTATTTTGCTATCTGTTGCCAAGCCTTTCCCACCAGAAATCACTCCTGCCAAACCAAACCAATAGTTTCTGATGGCTGTTGGGCTCCATTAGCTTCCACATGTGTATAGTGAATCTTGCTGTAGGGCAGCTGAGGGCAAGAGATGCTGCCCAACTGTTTCTACATGATTGCGCACACATTAACTGAGTGAGAGGCTGAGATAATGGAAAGGGAAAAGTAAGGGTCCGGTTCCCATCTCGCATTTATGCAAGGAGAAAAGTGTGTGTGTTAAGCTCAAACAAGGGTAGACCGAGTACCTTGCAGCAAAACCCTCCTGTGGAGCTCAAACATCTCACCCTATCTACAGGAGGATTTTAATGGAAGATAGTGGGAACTAAAATCCCATACTTTTCCCTAGTGTAGACAACTGCAAGAAGCCAAAATCTCATGTGCTCTGAGACATACATGTCTGCCAGTCCTCTTCCATGGCAATGCAGTTGGAGGGGGAGAAGGCAATTTCAGTGGAACATACAACAGCCTGTACCCTAGAGCTCTTAATACTACAGACAGGGGGTGCTTCAGCAGCTTGTCCGGTTGTTAAAATACAAGTGAAACAGAAGGGGGATCTGTTACTGCAGTAGCCAAAGCAGAGCATGCCACTCCTGCAAACAAGGCAGAAGAGTGGGGGTGTAGTACTGCTCCCCCATGCTGAGGAGAGCACAGCGCGAGCTCTGAGGCAGGGACACTGCTCTGACACACCAAAAGAGGAGCTATGTGTGAATGAGGAGCATTGCTCTCCCACTCCAGGAAGTAGAGCACGTGCTAGATGGTGGGTAGGGTTGGTGCCTATGCACATTATTAAGGAACAGTTATGAAAAATACATGTTACTTGCCCTGCAACATATATTTTTGATATGTGTTCCTTAAAAATGTGCATAGGTGGCAACGCTAATGGTAGGTGCTACTCTCCCATGGCAGTAGGGTTACAACACTTCCCTTTTAAAGGAGGATGCTTATGAAAAATGTCCTCCTTTTAAAGTGTCCTCTTTTAAAGGGGTGGTATGGTAACCCTACATGCCAGGGGGAGGAAGTAGAAGCTATGTGTGAGTCAGAGGAATGCTATTTTCCTTTGCCAGTGTGCTGTGCTTCCCTTTTCTTTAATTCCTACCTCTGTCCAGACTCCAGAGCCAGTCTTCGGTAGGGACCCCTAGTCAGTATCATGTCAGTTACACAGTGCCCGCTCCCCGGCTCTGACTCAGCTCCTCTCCACTCTCTGGGAGCCGGGGAACGGGCGCTGTGTAGTAGTAGTAAGCTTTTATTATTTGGCCATTGTCTGTAACAAAATTCGTTACAAAGATAATATAAAATACAAAATATACATTATAATTTTCAAAGACCAAGGGATCTTCGTCATAAATAAATACACATAAATTTAAATTTGGAGTTTGGCTTGCCCTTCTCGGGACTTAAGGCACCGACATTTGACCCCTGCTTGTAACCTTTCCCTAGATGATAAATACATTGATCGATGGGCCACAAATTAATCCCTCTTGTCTAGACTAAGCAAAAGCAAAAATCACACATAAACATACAACACATAAACAACACAATGGGTGTTTTCAGACGTTATGGGGCCGCTTGGCCCCGTACTGAAAACAACCCTTTAATTCCCCGCCGGGGTCACCCCGTCACGCCATATCAGACATGCCGGGGGGATCCCGGCGGGGAATCTGGGAGGGGGCGGGGCCACGTGGCGCAACGTGCGNAGGCTTTTGTGTTCCTGCCCAGTGTGTCCATGTTGTGCTTTGTGTTGACCTCTCTCCTTGTGTGGGTGCCTCTGCGGGGGGGTTTGGGGGGATTTCCTGTGTTGTGTGGGTGCCTTCCCCCCCCGGCCCCCATGGCCCCTGTGCCCATCCCTGTGTGCTTCTGTTGCCTGCTGTGTGTGTGCCACTCTGCTCTGTGTGTGTATGTGTGTGGGGCTGGCGCCAGGCTGTCTGGGCTCTGTGCCGGGGTTTTTTGTAGCTGGCTCCTTTGTAGCGGCTGTCATCCCATCTCCCTCCTGCCCCACCCACGTGGTTCCTGCCTCACCTAGCGGTTCGGGGGCGGGGCTGTGTTGCGCGGCTTCATTTGCCTTCGGTCGGCCATGTTGTGCCATCACTGTGCCGGGTGGGACTTCCCCGCCGTTCCTGTCTGTCCTTGTACTTGCATGGGTGTTTGTTGGGTACTTCCTGGGATGGGTGTTTGGTCGCTGGGTGTTTGCTGGCCCCTCCCCTTTCCTTCCCACAACTTCCCGTGGTGCTGTCCGTGTAAATGTCTCCCTGCTCGGCGCCACTGGGTGTTCGCTGGGTGTGCTCACCCACCCATCCACACCCGTTGGTGCTGCTGCATTGTCCATGTAAAAAAGGCCATAGATTCCAAGCTCCAGCCCAGCTTTGCCTCTTTGCAGGTGACATAACCTGGTGGGGATTCCTGTCACAGGGCAGCAGTGAAGTGAGGCATAAATTGACTATCTGGCAGGGTTTGCTCTTGGTAGCTATTTTGCTATCTGTTGCCAAGCCTTTCCCACCAGAAATCACTCCTGCCAAACCAAACCAATAGTTTCTGATGGCTGTTGGGCTCCATTAGCTTCCACATGTGTATAGTGAATCTTGCTGTAGGGCAGCTGAGGGCAAGAGATGCTGCCCAACTGTTTCTACATGATTGCGCACACATTAACTGAGTGAGAGGCTGAGATAATGGAAAGGGAAAAGTAAGGGTCCGGTTCCCATCTCGCATTTATGCAAGGAGAAAAGTGTGTGTGTTAAGCTCAAACAAGGGTAGACCGAGTACCTTGCAGCAAAACCCTCCTGTGGAGCTCAAACATCTCACCCTATCTACAGGAGGATTTTAATGGAAGATAGTGGGAACTAAAATCCCATACTTTTCCCTAGTGTAGACAACTGCAAGAAGCCAAAATCTCATGTGCTCTGAGACATACATGTCTGCCAGTCCTCTTCCATGGCAATGCAGTTGGAGGGGGAGAAGGCAATTTCAGTGGAACATACAACAGCCTGTACCCTAGAGCTCTTAATACTACAGACAGGGGGTGCTTCAGCAGCTTGTCCGGTTGTTAAAATACAAGTGAAACAGAAGGGGGATCTGTTACTGCAGTAGCCAAAGCAGAGCATGCCACTCCTGCAAACAAGGCAGAAGAGTGGGGGTGTAGTACTGCTCCCCCATGCTGAGGAGAGCACAGCGCGAGCTCTGAGGCAGGGACACTGCTCTGACACACCAAAAGAGGAGCTATGTGTGAATGAGGAGCATTGCTCTCCCACTCCAGGAAGTAGAGCACGTGCTAGATGGTGGGTAGGGTTGGTGCCTATGCACATTATTAAGGAACAGTTATGAAAAATACATGTTACTTGCCCTGCAACATATATTTTTGATATGTGTTCCTTAAAAATGTGCATAGGTGGCAACGCTAATGGTAGGTGCTACTCTCCCATGGCAGTAGGGTTACAACACTTCCCTTTTAAAGGAGGATGCTTATGAAAAATGTCCTCCTTTTAAAGTGTCCTCTTTTAAAGGGGTGGTATGGTAACCCTACATGCCAGGGGGAGGAAGTAGAAGCTATGTGTGAGTCAGAGGAATGCTATTTTCCTTTGCCAGTGTGCTGTGCTTCCCTTTTCTTTAATTCCTACCTCTGTCCAGACTCCAGAGCCAGTCTTCGGTAGGGACCCCTAGTCAGTATCATGTCAGTTACACAGTGCCCGCTCCCCGGCTCTGACTCAGCTCCTCTCCACTCTCTGGGAGCCGGGGAACGGGCGCTGTGTAGTAGTAGTAAGCTTTTATTATTTGGCCATTGTCTGTAACAAAATTCGTTACAAAGATAATATAAAATACAAAATATACATTATAATTTTCAAAGACCAAGGGATCTTCGTCATAAATAAATACACATAAATTTAAATTTGGAGTTTGGCTTGCCCTTCTCGGGACTTAAGGCACCGACATTTGACCCCTGCTTGTAACCTTTCCCTAGATGATAAATACATTGATCGATGGGCCACAAATTAATCCCTCTTGTCTAGACTAAGCAAAAGCAAAAATCACACATAAACATACAACACATAAACAACACAATGGGTGTTTTCAGACGTTATGGGGCCGCTTGGCCCCGTACTGAAAACAACCCTTTAATTCCCCGCCGGGGTCACCCCGTCACGCCATATCAGACATGCCGGGGGGATCCCCCGGGGATCCCGGGCCATGGTAACCGGCCAGATGTTACTTTTTTTTGGTCCCCGCTGGGGATCTTTTTGACCACGCTTCCCGGGACATTCCCCCGGCTAGCCCGGGAAGCGTGGTTCAAATTGACCCCATGCGGGTATTGACCGTGGCGAACATCTGGCGGCCGCCAAACAGACGTTCGAGCCACAGTGACCACAGGTGGGTATTCACCGTGGTTCACTGTGATCTCATAACGTCTGAAAATACCCATTATCAACTAACAAAACATAACCAGATAGTGAAAGATAGCCCATGGTGGCTGATTGAAATACTAAGTTTGCTAGAATTGTTGCACCGTTTGTCAAAACTAAAGCAAATGGCCTCCACTGGCCATCAACTATTATCATCAATGGTTACCAATCAAGGCATAAGGAGTGTTTCAACTCTTTGCTTGTAAAGAGCCATACAAACACAAAATGCTGCTACCGCTCTGGAACAAGGAGAATCAGCGCCGTCTAATAGATGCTGTAGTAAAAGATCCTCACTCCATCTCCTGGATAGAGATTTAACATAGGTCCCAATATATTTCTCTCTCAAGATACTAAACATTGAACATTCCAAAAGCGTATATTTAGGGGTCTCTAAGGTTTCCATATCACAGTGAGGACATAGTCTCTCCTCTCTCGGGACATTCCGATATCGACCCTCCAAAATCGCTGATGGAAAAACACCACATCACATCAGGGCCAAAGCCTTTCTATGGGGCCACTTTGGCCACTTGCTGATGTATTGGGGAGGACAAACATTGGGGGTAGGAAGGATGTAATCTGGAGCAATCCTCTGGGAGGACAAAGCAGCAAGCTCCCTCTGCTGTTCCTGATCGTTTACCCCTTGCTTAATCAGTGCTACTACTACCCCTTTATATCCTAATGGCAGTAGAAGTTCTTTTGAAAATCCTAATTTGAATACTTCTAATTCCACTTGCCCATACCAATGATCACTTGTATTATTGGTAACAATAAATGACAAAAGAGATGATGGAGGGGGAGAAAAAACCACCACTCTTAGCCAAAATTTAAGGATGGCTATTAGAGCCTGTGCTCTGATGGTGCTCACTGCTGTTTCAGTCCTTAGAATTACCTGGGGGACACAGGGTGGTAAGCCTAAGATTGCATGGAGAAATCCATTTTGTATACTTTCAAATTTGTCCAGAAAAGGAAATCCCCAGATAGCCACCGCATACAATAGCTGCAAGATCACTTTAGCCCAGGCACAAAGCTGGGTCTGCCAATTTCCCTCCATGCAAATGGAAAAAAATCACTATAGTGTCAGTGGTTTTACGGGCCAATAACCTGGCTGCTTCAAAATGCACAGTCCATTGACAGGATGATGAAAACACCACCCCCAAATACTTGAAAGATCGTACCTGTTCAATTTAGACTCTATCCATAAGCCATCTATGTTGCCGACGAATGTGGCCTATAACCAGGATATTGGTCTTAGAATAGTTAATACTCAAGTTCTCCTGGTTACAATAGAGAAGGAACCTATCCATACCCTGACGGAGACCAACTTGGTGCTGTGAAACTGACATGATACTGACTAGGCTAGTCAGTGTCATGTCAGTTACACAGCGCCCAGCTTCCTCGGCTCGGAGGGGAGAGGAGAGGAGCCTAGAGCTTAAAGTCTTTGTGACAGAGCTGTCTTCTGATAAAGTTACATGATTTTAAAAAGTAGTCACGTAACTTTCCTTATGCTGTGTTTTGCCAGTCAGCAGCTGCTCGACTGCATGTGCGAGCCAGCATAAGGAAAGTTACCTGACTCTACTTTTTAAAATCACGTAACTTTGTGACCAGCTCTTTCACAAAGACTTTAAGCTCTAGTCAGTTTCATGTCAGTTACACAGTGCCCCGCCTCTCCCCTCTCCAGGAGCCGGGAAGCGGGGCGCTGTGTAACTGACATGAAACTGACTAGAGCTTAAAGTTTGTGTGATAGAGCTGGCTTCTGATAGGTACGTGATTTTAAAAAGTAGAGTCACGTAACTGTCCTTATGCTGTGTTTTGCCGGTCAGCAGCTGCTCAACTGCGCATGCGCAACCCAGCAGAACCAATTTTTAAATCATTAATAACTCAGTTTTGGCTGCACCAGTCACTATTATATTACAGAAACAGTTGTTATTGATCTCATGCTCCAAGCGTGTGACGTTTGGGGGCTCAACTCATCCAGGGGGATGAGATATTGATGATTCAAAATCGTGAGGACGTGTGCATTTTGACCACAACCAATTAACTTTTAAACAGTCATAAAATTTTATTTTCTTGATGGATCTTCTTCAAACTTTGTGCATATGATGGTCCTCACAACTAATAGCCATAGATAAATTTTCAGAAATGTAGCTCAAGCGGTTTCCTCAAAATTGGAACTAGCAGTCCCCTGATTATAATGGAGAGTGCATTTGGGGCTTGTGCTTATAATGGCTTGTGCATTTAACTTCCTTACAGCTGCTGCTGTAAGGAAATTTATATCCAGTCTTTTTTCCTAGGGCAAATTACAACAGATAAAGATATATAAAATAGACACACGTAAAACCAAGTTAAAAATCCCCATCCCAAACTGGGGGCTAATACATGTAGGAGGCATAATGTGCATTAGCCCGCTGGAATGAGGCAGGAGTGGGTTCAAATGCAAGAGAGTGGAGGGGAGTTACTGGAAATGGAGTCATCTGACCCCAGTGAAGTAAACTGAAGTCAGCTGAATTTTATGACACAAAGATTGCTGCCAATAACAGTAAGGGCATCACAACTTGAGCCTTTGACCTTCCCTCCCTTGCTTAGAGTTGCTTTATGGATAGAAATGGGGAAAGAATTTTTCTTACCAGCAATGAATTAAAATGAAAATAATTGGAGAGAACAATCAAGTAATGGTAATTATCAATGTTATTAACACACTGGTATAACAAAGATAAATCTGGAGGAAAAATTGAATTAAAATGTATTATTATTGTTGTTGTTATTTTCAATCTTTTGGAAACATGGAATAAAATAAATGCAGTTGTAGCAACACCTGCTATTCCCATCCTAGAAACAAAAAGACCTGTTTGCTGAAATACTCGTAAATTAATTACCCAGAAACATGAACATATAAAGTTTCCTGACATTGCAGTGTTCTGAGCTAAGATAGTGTTATCAATGGAGTTCCCCCTCCCACCATATCCACCTATACACCCTAGTATTGCAGCTGTGCTTTGGTGTGTCACCAAGTCATATTAAAGTGTAGCACATTTCTTAAGTTAAAAGTCATTTAATTCCCTTTTTGTAAGTGCAAGAGATGCTATTGTTAGCTCAGACATTGACAAAGTAATAGCAGCTCCCCAAAAGCCTTACCATTCAACTTTATTCTTTCTTTGGAAAAAAAGAGAAAAAAGTTACTGCAGTTTAGAGACATTTCAAAAGAAGAAGATAATTAGCACGAAAAACCTCAAACAATCATGCTCTCTCCACCTCTGCATTTTATTTAATGTGAGTCCAACGTTTTGTTCAGAGAATTCATTATTTCCAAGTTTTTTGCATGTGTCATCCCATATTTATACTTTAATATAATCCTGTGACCAAACAAAATACAGACATGAAAAGTCTATCAAATATCAGTTGGGATCAGCAATCCCATCTGCACATGGTGTGACACCAAGTTGGGATTCCGACTCCCAGTTTGGGAACATCTAGTCCAGAGTGTCAGCTCTTATAATTGCCTTCCTCCTTCCCCATGTCCAGAATTTAGATGGTTATTCTAGCTGTTTCTGCCCTGTTTAGAATGGTAACAAATAGGTGCAATAAATTTTGTATTAACTGGGGTAAATCCAGAGCAACATCAGGAGATGACAAGAGATTTACTTCAGATTTAGATCCCCTTTAAAAGGAGCAAAATTTGGGCTTGCGTGAAGACATGCAGTCCTCTCTTCTCTTTGGCCACTAGCAGAAGCAAGCATACCCAGCGGACAGATTTTTGGTAGCTGAGGGAAACATAGGGAAGGGAGATAGGAAGTAGTTGAGCAGAGGCTAAAGATACCTGGAAGTATGTAATAACAATTCTAAAACAGCCTCCATTCTCTTAAGCACCCCAATGTGCCTGTTGTTTTGTAATCTCCATTGTGCTGGAATTGCATTGGAATCTATTTCAGCTCATGGGTTTCTCATTCTGATTTTTGTGGCTTATTTAATTAGTACACTTAAAGTGCTAGAGGGAACCTTGACTCATCAAAGCCATAGATAAGTAGAGCTTTCTTAATAACTTATTACAATTTGCAATATATGATCATCACCCACAAAAGAGGTGGCATTAATACTGCTGCTACAACACTAGGATGTGAGTAGCCTAATACCCTGCATTATCTGGAGCCCAGTAATGCCAGTGACCTTCTCTTGGTCTCACCTTTACACTGGAGACCTGCTGAGCCATTTCAGCAGTCAGCAGCACCTGGAACTCAGCTTTTCAAGGTCAGTTGCAGGATTCTGTTGGTAGAAAGCCCTCCTTGGCATACTGACCTTACTTTTCAGTCAGGTCTTCAGTTGACGAATTGTTCTGGTTTTTATAGAGTCATAGAATTTTATTTCTGGAAAGCACCTTTAAAGGTCAGTTAGTCTAGTCCCTCATCCTGAAGCAGGGCTGATTGTACCCAGACCAGAGGCTCATGCTTTTTGCCTATGTGACCTTATTTTGAGACTTCACTATAATTCCATGACCGCAGACAGCAAACCTATATGAAGTCTATGAAACGTCAACTGGATTTATGACCCCTTCTGAGCTTCTGACCCTCTGTAATCTAGACCAGTGACTCTCATCCTTTTTGTGGGCAACACCCCATCAAAACATTTTTAAAAAATCAAGGACCCACTTGGTTTGGGTACACAAGCCATAGCAGAGATCAAGAGCATGCCAGGGTCCCAGGCATTGTGGGAGAAGCCACTGCTGATCAGGTTGGATGCACCACGCGAGGTGGGGCCAAGAGAGACTCTGGGTAAAAATAGATGTGACAGTGGCCTACACTTTGGCCTGCGAGCTACTGGCACGTCTGTTGAGGTCCTGCCAGATGTTGGCCTGGGATTGCCCTGGGCCATGTTGGACGCTAGCCTGGGCTCTGAGTCACAGATTAGTTCCAGGTCACAACCTGGAAAGCAGGCCTCAGTGGATTATCATGTGGTGTGGCGCACCGTGACTAGGGTGGCCATACCTCCCCTTAAAAAGAGGACACTTATGAAAAATACATGGTTCAGGGCTGCACTAGAACTAATGCAGCCCTACAACATGTATTTTTCATAAGTGTCCTCTTTTAAAGGGGAGGTATGGCCACCCTAACCGTGACCCGGACTGGGTTGGGTCAACCAGGGCTGCCCATCGTGGTGGGATGTAGAGGTCTGGGTGTAATCTAGGGGTGGGACCGGCCACATGTTTCTGGATCTCCCCATCCTCCCCAGAGGCCTGGCTGTGGGAACATAGGGTGAGAAGTCTAACCCAGTCTGGGAGGTGGTAGTCCTATCTCTGCCTTTCTCCTCAGAGGCGGCCATGGTCCCCTCTGAGTAGCCAGTTTTGCAGATCATTGTTGCTGGATCCAGAGTCAGCAACCTTCTCCTGATCCACCCACAGCAACTCTGGTCTCTGTTGGTCAGGTCTGATGTGGGTGGACCAAAGGAAGTCACTTTTACTAAGGAGCTGCTGCCCTGACTGGGAAGAGAACAGGAGAATTCTCTGCCTGCTCTGCCCACAGTGGTTGTCTCTAAGGGTAAATTCAGATGTACACTGGGCACGTTCAACCACCCACCGGGATCCGTTTTTGATCCTGGTCAGGAATCAGTCTGGCCGTCCTTTAGACATGATGGTTGATTCCTACAGGGGATCAGGGAGGAGACGGGGCTGCACGGTGCGATGTGCGGTCGCACAGCCCCACTCCCCCGCGCTTCCCTGGCTGCCCGCCCTCCGGGAGACGGGCAGGCGCAGTGGCCAATTCAACCGCTGTGCCCAATCCCGCATCGGGGTCCGGGCCATGGTTCGGGATTGGTGGAGGTAACAGACGTTACTTTCCGCCAATTTCAGACAATGGTCCAGCTACCACGGTTCTGGACCTCCAGGCAGCCAGAGGTCCGGAACCGTGGTCAATGTGTTTCCCGCTGGGTGTTCACTGTAGTGAACGTCTGGTGGAATGCACTACAGATGTTACGGTACCATGGCCACCACAGGGGGTTCACTGTGGTTGACCGTGGTATTGTAATGTCTGAAATTACCCTAAATGGACTGTTTGCCACCATTCCAACTGCCTAACATAGAGGCAAGCATTAAGTTTGGCCACACAAACCTGGGCGGTAGCCGCCTGAGGAATGTGGGTTTACTGAGATTTCTTTCTCCAAAATACTCCATGGAATAAAAGTCTGTTCAGTGGACGTGTCAGTTTCAGCAGCAGGGCCAGTTTCAGCAAGGGGCGTTGTCCGTGTCAATTTCGCCGGAGTTTTGCATTGTAAGGGGAGCTTTGTCTGGTCAGTTTCACCAGCAGGGAGGATTGCATGGGAAGCTCTAGGCATCACCTATTTATGTTACCAATTGATGGGTTCCCTCTTCTGGGCAGAGTCCATAGGGTGGCAGCATAAACACAGAACAGCATGAACATGTGTTGATGCTGTTCCATCTCAGGATGACATTGTACAGAATACCATGGGGTTGATTTCCTCCATGGTTAGCATAATGGATAGAGCCACTCAGTGGTTCCTGGCCAGGAAGGAAGCACATTCCTGTTGAGATCTCCAAATGCTTTTATTGGCCATGGTTACACATGAAATCTGTGGCAAAACAGAAGCAGCGCTCAAATTATTTGATTGTCTGTTGTGGTCTTTGGCCATAAATCCACCTTTCATTTCTTATTAAGTAACTCACAATCTATCTCTCTCCCCCCCACCTCTCTCTCTCAGAGATGGTTCCCTCCCTGAGAGAGAGAGAGAGAGAGAGTATTTTTAAATGACCACATGATACTGTTCTGAACTTGTTGTTACCTGACTTGTCAGAATGACATCACCATCAAAATCAGTCCAATTTCTGTGGCTAAATGACCACTGTTGAGATGTTCTATTAGAGTATTATTTATTTATTTATTTTAAATAATTTATATCCCATCCCTCCTGCAAAATACAATACTATAAATACAATAAATATATATTAAAAATAGAACATAATAAAACCTTCAATCCCAATGGGGGATGTCAAAAAGAAAAGAAAACACACAGAAACGCCACCACCCTAACCCACAACCCCCCACCCTTCACCCGTCTCCCTCACCAAAGGCCTGGTGGAACAGCCAGGTTTTGCATTGTCGACAAAAGAGGGAGAAGTCCAGGGTCACCCGAGCCTCCTCCAGAAGGGAGTTCCACAGCCTAGGTGTGGCCACCGAGAACACCCTATTCATAGTCACCTCCCAGGATACCCGGGGGATTTCAAGAAGGGTGCCCCCAGTCCTGCAGGAAGGTAGAGCCCGGGCTGTATAGGGCTTTATAAATGAGCATCAACACCTTGAATTGGGCCCAGGAGACTGTAGGCATTAGGCAGTGTTATGGTAGGGAGGGAGGAAGGGATTTCAGGGGGACACACCAGAGGGCTCACACCCACAGACGTTCAGGGTCTCAACACTCTCTTGGGGGAAAAACAACCCCTCAGGATCGTGTAAGTCCCTAATGATCCCGAACGGGATGAGGCCAGATCATCATAGGAGGGGAGATACAGCAGTAGTGAGAGTGGAGCCCTTCCACTCTCTTTTCACACACCAAGTACCCACACAAACCCCTTTCACCTGGAATTGTACACACCACAGCACAGGCACCACAAGGGACAAAATATGTGCACGGGTGCAAGGAACAAGAGAACAGGTCCAGGAGAGAAGGGGAGGTACCTGTAGATAGTCACTTACACAGCAATGAGGGGTCAGGAAGGGTCCCGACTTGAGAAGGAACAGGTACGTTGGGGAACCCACGAGAGACCCTACACCCAGGTTCTCCACTAGTAACACAAGCACCATACAAGTATCCCATACACTGACCCACACCACTATCACTACACGTACCCAGCACCCAACTGTCACTCACTCACTCGCACACCCTCTCACCTTCACACACACTGATATCTAACCGTACTGTCACACGAAGCTCACGTTCCTTGCAGTCAGGGAAGGGGGCCAGTTTCTCACAGCTCTGCTGATCACTGGCAACCCCCCTTGTGTCTAGCTTCCTTAAGTAGGGCTGGCCCCACCCCACTGAGCATGCAGGTGGACGGAATGGCATGGTCAGGGCCCCCACCCTGCTGCTACCCGCCGGCATCAGCTGGGGCCATTCTCCCCCATCCCCAGCTGTGCAGGGAGCCAGAGACTCTGGCTCCACCTCTGCTAGGATCTCAGTGGCTGCAGGCGTCTCCCTGCCTCCACAAGCCGCCCGCAGCTGGCAGCCCCGCCCCCTCTGAGCTGCAAAATGGCGGTGGCGGTAGCAGGCGCTTACAGGCAGGCAGTGCAGAGCATGGAGCATGGTGTAATGTGCTCATGGTGACCCGTCCCTGTCAGGAGACAGATCCCCGCATTCTGCACCAGCTGCAGCCTCCGAACCATCACCATGGGTAGCCCCACGTAGAGCACGATACAGTAGTCCAGGTTTGAGGTGATGAAAGCATGGATGATAGTGTCCAGGTGGGATTCTGTGATGTATGGCTGAAGCTGTCAAAACGCACTCCTCACCACAGCCTCCACCTGGACATCCAGTTGGAGCCGGGAATCGAGGAGCACTCCCAGACTATGAACCTGGGGGACCAGTGGGGATGAACCCCATCAATGACAAGGGATGCCACACCCACCACCTGACCCACTAGCATCATCTCCGTCTTGTCGGGATTCAGCTTCAGTCGGCTCCCCCTCATCAAGTCCCCCGTGGCCACCAGACAAGTTCCTGGATGTCTAAAGGAGTAGAACATTCTACCTGTGCAGATGGGGAAGAAATGACTGTTGTACAACATTTTTTATTTAGAACATTCTAAATAACATTCTAACAATAACAAAACTATTCTAAAACCTGGAAGCAAGCCAAGAAGTGTCACAATTTTTAACATTCCAACTATCTAGACAATCAGCTTCAGAAAAACATAAAAACCCCTAGAATGTTCTAACAGTATTGTTTAAAAACAGCCAGAGAGAGTAAGAGAAGGCTACTGCTGGAATCAGTTACCAGCAGCAACACAGTCATTGGGTGCAGCCACATGAGACAGGCTGGGAAGGCTACCATGCTTAGGCAGCCTTTCCCCACCCTGGGCAAACAACCTACATAATAGGGATGAGCAAACGTGGTTCGGAGTTCGGCCCGAACTCAGCCTGTTTGGATGACTGAACCCAAACCCGAACATGAACTGACCGAACCGAACTAGATCCGAATGTCGAAATGACCTAACAGTTCGGATAGTTCGGATCGTGTTTGGGTGAGTTTTGGTGGCAAAAACGTGTCACTGGAAGGCAAAACGTGACAGGGAGGGGGAGTCAGCTGAGGAGCAGACTTCCAGGCACCAGGGGTGGAGAGACTTGGAGTAGCAGCCAGCCTGTCCAATTACCATCCCTGCACAGAGCCAATGGGGTTTGCGGTGAGGTGGGCGCAGCAAGAAACAAAATTGATTGCCTCCCCCCTTCCCAACACCTTCTAGTTAGTCACTGTTCCTGAACAGCAGGCGTTTCAGAAGGCTCCCTCTCTCCCAGCAGTTTTTGTTCCTTCCTATTCCTAATCCATTGCCATCCTCCTCCTATTTCACCCATCCAACCCATTTACCTCCATATTATCATTTATTTAGATTAGATTAGATAGATTTAGGTGTTATTTTTTGTTTTTACCCCTCCCTGTGTTCCCTGTGTTCAATCTTCCTTCCTCCCTCCCCCCTCCATTGAATCCTTTCCCTCTCCCTCTTATTCCATCCCTGATTCCCTTCCCCTGTTTTAAGTTTTGGATTTATTTAGAGTAGGATTATTATTAGATTGATTTTCATTTCAGTTTTGTACCCCTCCCTGTGTTCTTTGTGTTTCCCCCTGTGTAATATTGTATATATAGATAGATAGTTATTAGATAGATAGTTACTAGATAGATATACATAGTAGTTAGCTTAGTTATAGAGATAGATAGAGATACAGTGTGTTTGTAGGACAAGGCCTTTGTAGTTAATTATTAGGATATTCCATTTAGTTCAATAGGTTTTAGAATAGTTAATAGCAGTTAGATTTAGTGTAGAGATAGATATATATAAAAAAAGAAACAGCCACTCCAGCCCCAGGACCCACCATCAGGGTTCTGGGGCCTACGTTACTGGCAGGGAGGGCTGTGGCCAATATGTATCTAGAAGCTGCCACTCTAGCCCCAGGACCCACCATCATGGGTCTGGGGCCATCATTTCTTGCACAGAGAGCCTTTTTCCAAATGCCCGAACAGAACCAAACACGACCGAACTGAACGGCCGACCCCGAACACGGCGAACGGCCAAACTGAACGGGCGAACCGAACTCGACCGAACCGAATGGCCAAACCCGAACCGCGATCTGTTTGCCCATCCCTACCATGTGATGCAGTGACTTGTGTGCCCAGTGTCCACCAGATGTTCCCTCTGCCCACCGGGGTGGGGGTGAACATCTGTCTACTCCGCAACACATCCTTGCAAAAATTCCAAAGACACATTGTGGAGCAGCTTTACCCCAAGTTGGGTAAGGCTGCCCAGGGCAGGGCAACTCGTGTGATGGGGCAGACGTGCCCTGCCACGTGGGGTGCAGTGCTGTGGGGCCATGAGCAACACATGCTAGCACCTGTTGCATGCAGCCATGTCACCTTTGGGGATGGGCTCTCAGTCTGACTAACGAATGGAGGTGGGGCACGTCCAGGCGCCTGCTCATGTGGTAGGTGCCTCGGCCCACCCTGGCCCTCCCCAGCCATGGTGGAAGCTCTAATAGGGGTCGACTTACCCAGCTTCCCCCCAACCATCTGGGCCAGCTCCCTGCATGTGCCCCATAGTGTGACGGTGGTGATTGCTAGCCACGGGGCTGTGCGGGGATCAGGTCCTGAAGCTTGTGTGGCTGCACCCATTTAGCCTTTTGTTTTGCTTTTGTTAGCTGTTTAAGTCAAAGGCTCTCTCTACAGGCTTCTCAGAGTAGACTAACCACTGCCAGCTAGATCAGAGAGGGGCCATGGCAACGCACGTCTGTTAAAGTGCATTTTATGAATGCTCTTCTCCTTCATCGCCACCCTCCTCCAACCCCCAATTTGACACATTCATATTCTAGCACATTTTATAAACTGGCAAGATTGTTCTGGATATATTTTCCGGTGCGTTTTTCTACCAGTGGAAATTTAATGGATTCATTTTCTGTCTTTGAAATCCCATGTGTCTTATTTATCTTCCTCTTATAAATGCTATTATTATGGATTTTGATGTCTCTCTACATATAAAAGGACAAAGAGATTTGTTGTGGAGTATGTTTCTGCAGATGGTTTTATAAAGGTTTTGGTACTTTAGCATAATGTAGAGTGTTTGAGGTTGCCTTCTTTTTTTATATAGGACTGTTAGGAAAAGAGGATTTGCAGGATGAAGGATTTCAGAGTACTTTGTGCTACAGACTTCCCCTCCCCCCTTTTTGATTGGCTGAGTGAATTTCACCTGTGCATTTATTTTACCCTTTACTAGGAGCTATATATTTCTGTTCTCTGTCTGTCTGAACACGAAATGAAAATTCATGTTGTATTCTGTCCAGCAAAATACATACTGGACTGTGATCTGGTCTGCATTTTGGTGAAGATCAGGATTGGCTGCACCCCATACTGTGCATGTGCAAAGTGGAGGCACCCTGTACTGTGCATACACAAAATGGCGGCAGCTTTCTTTCAGAACTTTGCATGGAATTCTAATGCAGTTTAAATTTCATAGCGGAATTCTGTGCAACGTTCTGAAATTGCAGAAAATCTCTGCAAAGAGGAAAGGGCTGATCTGATCAGTCCTAGGGTAATTTCAGACATGATGGGCCTTTTGGCCCGCCACGCTGAACCCTAAACCGGGATCCGAGAAGATGATCAGACCGGCCATCCGTCAGACGTGCCAGCCTGATCACAGAAGGGAATCTCGGAGGGGGCGGGGCTGCACGGCGTGCGGCCACTCAGCCCTGCCCCCCCACGTGTCCCTGGCTGCCCGTCCTCAGGGAGTCAGGCTAGCGCAGCGGCCAATCAGGCCGCTGCGCTTGATCTTGTCCCGTGGTTGGGACCTGATTCCGGGATGGAGCTGGCAAACAGACGTTCATCGTGGCCATTGCCAGCCCCGTCCTGGATCGTGGCCAACCTAACCACGGTTCTGAAGGTGAGACCAGCCTCACCTCCAGAACCGTGGTTAGCTTTGAACCCCACCAGGAATTCACCATGGTGAACATCTGGCGGGGCTCAAGCAGACATTACCGCGATTGCTGCCACCACACGGGATCCACTTTGATTCAGTGTGGTGAGCAGCGATCCCGTAATGTCTGAAAATACCCCTAGTCTGAGCAATATAGTTTCCCCAACCATCATAGGGCTAATTTTTATGAAATTAAATGTCATGCATAAAAGTCCCTCGTTATTCAGGGACTCTTGAAAACATCCCCTTCTCCAATTTTTGTTTACACCATTTAATTATGAAGTAATCATTTCATACAGACACATTCTGTAGTAGCCCCCAACCTAATTCAAGATTTTCCAGGGTTCTAGAAGACATGAAAACGAAAATAGAGAAAGCTACAGGAAGAGGAAAGAAGGTAGCAGAAATAAAGATGAACAGAAGAGAACAGTGCAGGAATGTAGGCACAAGATAAGTGTAAAAGCGCAGGATGAGCTGTAGCTAGCAAGATGTGAAAAGCAATAAAAACAGGTAGTATATTATTAGCAAGAAGAAAGACAATGGAAAGCATAGCTCCATTATGCAATAGAGATGGAGGGCTTATAATGGACGATATTAAGGAGGTGGAGGTGCTAAATGCCAGTCTTCACAAAAAAGGAGGTAGCCAAGTTAATGTGTGAGCCACTGGCTTTCACCTCTGAAAACGCGTGGAAGACAGTTGAGGTCCCAGGGGACTGCAGAAAGGAAAATATACTTCCTAGTTTCAAAGAAGGAGAAGAAAGATTACCCAGGGAACTACAGACCTGTTGGCGTGACTTCAATGCTAGGTAAAATCCTAGATCAAATAATAAAACAGTTGAGGTGCAGTACTCACCTGGGTTGAACTGTCAATATGGGTTTTTAAAGAACAAATCATGCCAGACCAGCCTTCTCTCCTTCTTTAATAAAATGACAGGACAGTGAATGCAGTTGATGTAATATCCTTGACTTAAGTATGGCTTTTGACATCGTTGTATATGACCTATACGTAAGCAAGCTAGGGAAACGTGGGCTTGATGGTTCTCCTATTAGTTGAGTTTGTAATTGATGGAGATGTAGAGAGTGGTAATCAATGGTTCACCGACAAACTGGGAACAGGTAAAAAGTGCAAGTATCTCTCCTGGCTATGGTGCTGTTTAACATTGGGTGTTTTTAGATGGAGGCCTGTTCTCAGTCTGCTCATGCTTGGTCTGTCCATTTAAAGGCGAGCCACCCTGGGGTGAGGCAAAGCAGGAGCGGAGCAGGACCAGCGCTGCTCACAGTGCTCTGCAACGTCCCAGAGCACTGTGAGTGGAGTAGGACACATGAACATGGAACACTGGTTTGGGGCGGAGCAGCAGACCATCTAAAGGATGGCCAGCTGCTTCAGCTCTGCTCCCAGCCGTGGGTTGCCCTGGTAGCTGCCACAGAGCTGCGAGTGGCAGCCTAGAGCAGCTGCTGATCCACCTGCAGCTCTATGGTGCGAGAGAGAGGGGGCGTGTGGAGGCAGACTGTGGTCCATGGTGGCAGGGTCCATTTAAACCTGCTGTCTCCGGAGCACACCTGGGGGTGTCCCCCTCCCCAGGAATAGAATCTGGGGTGGCCACCCTCTGGTGTGTCTAAAAACAGCCACAGTTTTAATATTAATTTGTCATTGTTTTGGACAAAGGAGTGGAGAATATTTCTATCAAATTTGCTGATGACACAAAGCTGGGAGAGACTGCAAACACTCTGGAGGATAGGATCCGAATTAAAAATAATCTCAATAAACTGGAAAACTGGGCAGAAAAAAATAAGATGAAATTCAATAAAGGCAAAGCGAAGTAGTACATAGGATAGAAAAATCAAAAGTCAAATAAAAAATTGAAGTTTTTGTTGGAAAGAGACTCAGCAATAGCTTCAAAAACAAGACCTACTTTATGGACAACCCCTAAGCTTTCATACCATCATTGAATTTCAGGGTTGGAAGGTATCTCAAGGGTCATCTAGTCCAACCCCCTACTCCAAGGTAGGATAGCCTCTACCTACAGCATTGCAGACAGATGCTTGTCCAGAGACAGACTTTGAAACTATCCAAAGAAGCTGATTCCACGACCACCATAGGCAACCTATTCCATTACTCAACAGATCTTACAGTTAGGAAGCTTTCCCTAATAATTTATTCGTGAAATCTATTTTGAAGCAGTTTAATCCCATTCCCTCTTGTTCTGTCTTCTGTGACAGTGGAGAACAAATGTTCACTGTCATTTTTGTGACAGCTTTTAGATATTTGAAAATTACTTAGTCTTCTTTTCTCTACGCTCCTTTCAGCAGTTCTTCATATGGCTTGTCTTTCAGCCTCTTCATAATCTTGGTTATTCTTCTCTGAATTTTCACAAATTTATCAATGTGCTCCTTGAAGTGTGGTATCCCAAACTGAACACAGAGTGCTTTCAAACCTGATGGATCCCGCCACTGCCACGGACCTCTCTGGGCAATGGCAGGAGCTGTCACACTGGCCAGGACTTGGCTTGGCCAATGAACAAACATTCCGAGTGTAATGTGTGTAAGTGGACGTGTATCTGCACGTCCCCGCCCCCACGTTATGTGGAATGACCCACCCCTTGGCAGATGGGTGGCCATGGCAGCCGCTATGGTGCCAGGCCCCCACCAAAAGCAACCATACAAACATCACAGTATGTTCTACCCATTCCCTGGGCAGTGTTAGCACTTAGCCTGGGTTGTGAGTTTGGGATTTCCCCCAAATTACAGCCCAGACTAAGTGCCAACACCACCCGGGGAACAGCCTGGGCTAACATCTGGCAGCTGTTTCTGCTGTTACAAAAATCTGCATTTCTGCACAGGTCAAAGTGTGGAAAAGCAGGCTTTCGTAATGTCTGAAAACACCCACAGTCTTGCAGATAGGGTTTCAGCAACACTGAGTAAAGAAGTCCCACCACCTTGTGTGTCTTGGATACGACACACCTGTTAATGCAGCCCAAAATGACATTTGCTTTTTTTTCAAGTGTCACATTATTGGCTCAGATTCCGTTTATGATCTGCTATAACTCCCAGATCCTTCCTTACAGTGCCACTGCCTAGCCAGTTGTCCCTCATTTTATATTTTTCCTCTGGTTTTTCATTCCTATATGTAATACCTTTTTTTGTCTTCTTTTTAAAATGTCATTTTGTTTCCTCCAGCCCACATATCTAAGTCTTTCTCTTTGTTATAGCATGAACTTAATTCCGATCTCCAGTTACATGACCCACATCAAGATTGCAAAGGTCACACGACATGTTAGCATCCTCCAACTGAACTACTGTTGCAATTGTGAGCCTGGGTACCACACGTACAATAAAAAGTGCAAATGTGCTGAAAATGGTTCCTTGGACGTAACCCACTATATTATTAGAGCCCAGGAGTGCTCTAATAGTTAAGGCCTGCTACATCCTCCATTATAAAGTCCCAACATTTTATTTGCTATAAAATTGGCAATATTAAAGTTAGGATCGTGACATTTGTGGGGAAGGATCACTGGAGTAAATGGTTCGTTCTGTCCAAATTTCATCCAGATCAGTTGAACAACAGCTGAGATATCGCAGTTTGAAAACTGCACTTTGAAAACTGCACTTTGAAAGCCTATTTTTTCAAAAGTTAGATCTCGGCAGAGTAAAGGGGTTTTGTGTTCATTGGGAGGAGGTGTAAGCCTGCCCTTTTAGAAAATTCAAGGAGACTGCCAGAGGGTGCCTTCTGGTTTACTTTTTGTAAATCCGGTTAGTAGTTTTTAAGTTATGACCTCTTGAAAATTCAATGTTAGCCTATGGAGACCATCCTGAGTGTGGGAGTGCTTGCAAACATCCTATGTGTAATGCAGAGACTGATTAAAAGCAAACAGTCTTGAATACTGGGGAACACAACTCCCAGCAGGCACTGCTTGCCAGAGACTATCAATGCTGGGGGAAGAGAGGGAACTGCACCTCCCAGGGGGCTGTGTGCAGGGACGGATTGGCAATTCCCCTTACCGGGAGATTTCCTGGTGGCCAATGCCCCTTGGGGCTGGTGGGGCTGGTTCAGCAGGTGGAGGTTTTTTGTTTGCTTTTTGTTTTAAATCCAGTCTGGTGGGGGCTGGCGGTGGGGCCGGTCCTGATTGGATTAAAAGAAAAGTTCTTTTAATCCAATCAGGACAGGGGCCAGGCTGGTTCGCCACCTGACTGGTCCCCTGCCCCCCCCCCCCAGCAGCTGGCTCCTCCTTTTGACCTTCCCCCATAGGAACTGCTCATGACATTGCCGGTGTCAACCGGCGGTGGGAAGAGTGACTGGCTGACTGAGCGATGCATGTATCATGGACGGTCGGTGGCAGCGGTGTTGAGATCTAGCACAGCCGTGGCAGCACAGCATACAAGGCAGCAGAAGCAGAGAACAGTGGTGGTGGTGGACACAGCAGCAGAGAGGCAGTGGTGCAGCCCGGCCCAGCCAGAGTCTCAACCCCCCTGTACCCACCCTGACCCTGGATGGGACTGGGGTGATGCTGGGTGGGTCACTTATCCAGCCGTGTGGGCTGCCCACCCACCTGGGACTGTGATCCGACCTGGCAGTGGGGAGCCCACAGCAATTCAGGAGGGGGCTCCCAATGCATGGGGCTATGCATAAATTAGAAACAACGTATGCATAAGATATGGTGCCTGCAGGGCCTGCAACGCAAGGAATTCCAGCTCCTGAACAGGGTGTTTGTAACAGGGAGCAGTCCTGTGTGGCTGTTGCCCCTTTAAGAGTCAGCTGGGGGCACCAGCCAGAGGGCTGTGCACATGTGCATGGGTCTGGGGGAAGCTAGTCTATGCCAGCTGTGAGAAAACAGGCTTAGTCTTAAGGTGCCAGAGTAGGAAGGACACTTGCCCTTTAAGGGCAGTAGTGCTGTGCTGTGGGTCACACCCACTTTGGCTACATAAGGGGTTGCAAGACAAAGAGGAGGGCAGTCTCTGGCTGGGAGGTGAAGGAGCAACATCTTCCTGACAAGGCCTTCTTACATTCTGTGCTCTCCAAGGTTTTGAAGGTTGGAGAAACAAAGGGACCCAGGCAAGTGGGCGAAGCTGTGCCCAGGAGGGAGTCTTGCCTGGGGAAGGTTTAGTCAGAGCCTTTGAGACCTGGCTAGATGGACCAGGGGGGTTGATATTGTGGTACTTCTGTGCCTGAGAGAGACTGACCTGGGCCTGCTGAGTGGAGGCGACTGAGCTGGCAGCCCCAGGGATTGTGAATGTGTATACTGGACTACACAAATAAAGACTGTGAGCTGGATACCCTCTGGACTGTGTGCTGGGTCCTATAGGAGGGTACCCCCTTCCTCCCTTGAAGGAGGATTCAACCAAGGTTTGGGCTGACTAGTCATGGCAGTGGGGTAAGCTAATTCCCCAGAGACCCTAATGCCCCTGTGTGACCCCTGATACAGTGTTTAATGTGTTTAATTGAAAATTGAAGTCATATTTTCTTTTTTCTATTGGGTGAGTTGGTGTGTGTTGATCAAACACTCCTATGTTTGGAGGCCCACACCACCATTTCATACAGGGCCCTAGTTTCTCTGATCTGGCACTGGCTACCCCTTTGTTATTACAGTTGTATCCAGAAGCCCAGAGTGAGCTCCAGGATGTTTTGTACTAGGTGCTTTCCAAACCCATAATAAGAAACAGTCCTTGCCCTAAAGATACAAGACAAAGGGTGGGAGAGGTGACAAAGGACATATGCAAAGTCAGCTGCAGAATCAGGATTAGAATTTAGAGCTCCAGGCTCCCAATCATGCACCCTAACCCAGAGTTCCCAGGATCACAAGAAGGGGTTGTACTATCTGCATGGGGGTCATGATCCCAATGATACTTGATAGACTTTAGATGTCTCTTGCTGTTTGGGGTCACATGATTATATTTAAGACTCAGAATGTGGCCATACAGACACATAATTTGGGAATACCTGCCCTAACTGCTAGATAAGGTTTTAAAATACACCTGTTTACTATTTGGGGATGGAAATGGCTCCCCTTGCATAGAAGCCCTCTTTGCATTTGTACAAATCTCGATCACTAGTGATAGAAAACATCAAACAATGGGGCTTTTGACCAAGGGTTTAGTTATAGTAGAGAGAGGTGGCACAGCTGCACCAGGGCCCATGATCTTGAGGATTCCACAGCACAGAGCTGAACCAGAAGTCAAAGTACAAACCAAAGATAAAACAGGGAAGGAAGACAGCAGCAGGCACCTTGTAGAAGAGCTCTGCAAAATCTCTCAACCATACCAGGAACCGCCATGCTGCCCTTATATAAACTGAGACAACCAATGGCCACACAGGTTGAGACTGGCCAATCAGGAGTGGGGGTGAGGTGTCTTGGGCTGACCAATCAGCAGTGTTTATGTGTAACTCCAGCTGCTAGGGAACAAGTGCTGAAACAGAAGGTTGCTACCTTGTAAACAGGTAGCAACCCTTCGAGATGGGTCTGCTCTGAACATTCTCATTGTTCACCACCAAGTCCATGGTGGTAGAGAATCTATCTGGGACCCTTTAGGTCTGCTTTTGGATGTGGGTTCTGCACTGGGCAGTGACAGGATGTTGATACGGGTTGCTATGGAGAACTCACAGGGGGAACTCTTCTTGTGACAGGCTCAGTTAAACAGGAGGCTGGATGTTTGAGGGTTCATCTGAGGCTGCTAGCAGGAAGAATATCCTCTCTAGGTGCAGGCCTGTGTGTGTGTGTGTGTGCCCTGAAATCTTGGATAAAGGTAGGCGATGGCAATGTGATTTATTTTTTACACTGCAATGCTAGGGAGAATTTGAAACCAGTGGGAGAGAGACAGTAGATGGGACCCCAGTAAGAGGGCCTTCTATCTCCCAGTGGCAGGGCTTCATGCAGCAGCAAGGCATTCCCAGGGTTAATGTGATGTCCCTCCAATGTTAACCCTGGGAACTCATTGCTGCTGGTTTAAGCTGCACCACTAGCCTAACCATTGTGTTGGCCTCACCTACCATTGTGTTGGCCCCGCCTACCATTGTGGGTTGTGTTGGCCCCGCCTACAACATGAGCCACTTTCCAAATATTTTCCAGGGCAATTTTAAATTCCTAATCCGCCCCTGTATACACAAAACCTAACCTATCCTATAATCCTAATATATATAATAAAACAGACTAGCCTAAATACCTATATAATATCTAATCTCTCTATATATGTACACAACTAATATCTATCTAAATGTCTATAATATATTTATATATCTATGTCGATATCTAATCTATATCTATGTATATATAATGTACAGGGGGGAGAAGGGCAGGGAAAGGGAGAAGGTAAAAGAAAGGGCATATGAGGAAGGAAAGGTATTGGTAATACAATGAGGGCTAGGGAGGATGTTTTGCGTGCAAGCACCAGTTCTGTAAAATGCAACCTGAGACGCAGAGAGCTCTCACAGAACAGAGAAAAAACCTGGCCCTCCCATTATAAAGGGTTGCAGTGCCCTCACCCAGAGTCCTCTGACTGGTTGTGGGAGACAGGAGGCATTGAGCAATCACGGAGTGCCATGAGACTGCTGGGGCCTGCTTGTGCTGCTTACTGGCCAGGGATACATCCCTCAGATACAGCTGAGCCGCTCAACCCTCCCAACACAGGCACAGTTCAGGAGTTCAAACCTCTTTAGGGCTCCAGCACTCCCTCCTCCCCTCCATTTCCATCTAAAACAAAACGCAACCATGTAACTAATAATAACCACAACGATAACGACATTGTTGTTTTCGTATTGTTGTAGTTCTCGAATGTCATTTTCGTTATTGCAATAACGAGAACAACAATTGTTGTTCTCGTTATTGTAATCACAAAAACGACATGCACACCCCTAACATACACAGCCTGGTTCTCGGGCATTGAGGGTCTGGTAGCCCCACTCCACCCTGCCTCCCAGCCCCCGATCCAGCCACAGAGCTTACCAGCAATGGCAGTAGCAGCTGGATCAGGGATGAGAGAGGCACCCACTTCAATTTGCAGAAGTGGCAGCAACAGCTGGATCAGGGGCAGGAGAGATGGCAGCGGAAGCTGGATTGGGGGGTAGAGCCACCTAGGGGGCGCCTCTCCCACCCCTGATCCAGTGCAGAGCTTATTGGCAAGGCTGCTCAGGGCCCCAGCAAGATGCCCCAGCAAGTTGAAAGGGGCATCTTTCCCATCCCATCCAGGGCAAAGCTTATTGTCAGTGGCAGCAGCGAGGCAGCTTGATCAGGAGCAGGAAAGTCGCCCCCTTCAAGCTGGTACTCTAGATGGCTGCCTGAGCTGCCTAATGGTAGCACTGGCCCTGGTAAAAGGGAACCCTGAGAGGGTTCCTGTGGCTTTAAGGAGAGTGGGGTGTGGTGGGTGCCAGCTGTTTAAATGGGGCAACTACTGGGGAACAGGGCATCTGAGGAGAAGGTGAACTGAAGACGCAGGTGCAACAGGGGCTCTCCTGCAGGGTGGTAGGTGGGCTCTCAGTTCAGCCAGGGAGGCTGACAGTGAGCTGCAAGGAAGCAGCAGGGAGAGCAGACACACCTGGTGAGCCCGGCAGTGCCCTGCGAAGCCAGAGGGTGAAACTGACTAGAGTCATGAAGAGGAGAAGCAACTGTAGCAGGAGGCAAGGCCAGGAATCAGAGATGCATCCTGACATGAGGCTGGGAGCCAGGGTGCTCACCCAGGATGGGACTGGAGCCAGCTAGAACTAAGGGCATCTTTAAACATGATGTCGATCGGATGGCAAATGGCCCCAGCATGTGTGTGAGCATTGTGTGTAAGCAGCATAACAATGTGAACATTGTTTTTTCCACATGTTGGGTTTCCGGTAAACCTGGGATGTGGAACACGATTGATTGCTATCTCAACTCACGTGTTCCCTGCAAACATGTCAGGAACGCTATGTTTAAAGATAACGAGTTGTGTGTTTGCATCAACTTTCGGTTGGATCAACAGAGTATTGTGGGACTCCATCTGCGCTGGCCATCTCCTTCCTGCCCATCTCTATCCTCATTGTTTGAAGCACAAGCATTATTTCCCTCAAAGGAAACAACATAAATAAAGGTGTCAGTTGAAAGGGAGTTGTAAGCTTGGTTTTTCACTTGTTTACTATGAAAGCACTCCTGATGAAATTAAGTCCTGCTGTCATGCTGTTTGCATTTCCCTCACAGCGACAACCTCTACAAGGGAGATTAGCACCTACTCGGCAAGACAAAGCAAAGAAGAAAGTCCTTTCACAGCTGCTTAGAAATCCCATCCGTAGGAGGCTGAACCTGTGTTCTGAGGAAAGGTAGGAAGGGGAACACCCGTTGCTTGCCTCTGTAATTGGGTTCATGTCTAAACATGGGGCACATTTGAACATTGGGTGCAACTAGTGTCCATGTCAATATCCCAACAGTTTGAGAGATGCTTTAAGTGTTCTGTTTAAAGGAGGGGGTTGTGTTGGGAACCAGACCAGCAAGCTACATCATTGAGGCTGGGATACTTCCCTGTTACCACTTCTTTCCTTCTCCACCCCCTCCCAAATGAAGCATTGTAGCTGTTAGACTATGCGTGTCCATTATATTTATTTATTTGTTTGCATTTTTATCCTGCCCTATTCCCAAGGACTCAATATATTATACATCAAATATATTTAAAAATACACAAATAAAAATAAATTAAAATCCCCTATCCTAAATCCCCTCAACCCCTATCCCTGCTTGCCAAATGTCTGGCTAAATAGAAAAGTCTTACGCTTGCTCTGGAGGATGAGCAGGATTGAGCTTAGATGAACCTCCTAGGAGGAGGGAATGCCATATTTGCAGGGCAGTCACCAACAACGCCTCTCTGTGTGTCTGTCCTTCCTGCTAAAAATTGACAGGAAAATGGTAAATGCAAGAGAGCATTCTCCAGTTGACCTCAGAGGCCGTGATAGTCATAAGACGGTCTTTCAAATACGTAGGCCCCAAGCCATTTAGGGCTTTATAGGTGAAAACCACACCTTAAATTGTGCCTCGAGAGCTATTAGTACTCTGCAAATTCTGGAGCACCAGTGTAATGTGCTCCTGGTGATCAGTCCTTGAAAGAAGGTGGGCTGTCATGTTCTGTGCCAGCTGCAGCTTCCAAACCGTCATCAAAGGCATCCCTGTACAGAGCACAATGCCGTAATCTAGTCTTGAGGCTATGAAAGCATGGATGATGGTGGCCAGTTCCAAATCTGAAAGAAAGCCTTCTCATCAGATGGAGTTGGCCTGCAGTGGTCAAAAGTAGAGTGAAGTGTGGATGACCTACCATAAATAAGAATGAGGGCATAAGCCAAGAGAGTGCAAATGCTGCAATGTTATATTTTCATGTCAGACCCTGGATATATGAATGGCTGGGACACTTCCTGCAACCTGTTGATTTAAGTTCAAGCCCCACTTCCCTGCTATGTCTTTACAGAAACTGACCACCATAAAAATGTATTGTATACATTAAGAAAGCAAAGTTCAACAGAAGCTTGCTAATGACTGCCTTCACACACTACAGAAGAAGCTGTAACCTGTAGCAAGTAGGAAACAGCTGTGGTGTTTAGTGGGTTCTTAAGGATGGACTCTTGAGACAAATTTTAAGGGAGACAGGTATTTACTAGTTTGTTTCTCGTGGTGTCGGGTGGAGATTACTGCTCCAGGATAAATGTAATTTTTGTGTACCTCTGCAAGGCTAGATTGATCTGATAAGCAAGCTCTGAAAAGAATATTGTCCTTATAATAGCTACATTTCTAATACTCCTTGGATGAAGGGATTGGCAACAGAGTCGTGCATTGGCTCAAAACTCAGGTCCATGCCCAGCCAGAGCTTGAATGAATCAGAACAAGCCAGAGACCAGTCCTAACAAAGCCACGCTCTCCAGTGCCTGGGCTTGATATAACTGTGGGATGGGCCTGCTCTCCCAACATTGTGATAACATGTAGCTCCGCCAAGGTGGGTCTCTGTCTGTCATAAAGGGGTAGGGGAATGCCTGTACCCCACCCCTCTTCTGACATACCCCTGCTCTTTGGAGCACTGTGGCATCACAATGCTTTGGGGAAGAGGGGCATGTCAGGAAAGGGGTGGGCTTAAGACATTCACCTGCTCTTTTTCTGACATGCCTTCTGCCCCCAGGACACTGTGATATCCTGGCACGGGACAAGGGGGAGATTATCAGCAAAAGGGTGTGGTTAAGGCATCTCCCACCTTTCCCTGACATAATTTTGCCCCTCTGGAGCATTGAGACATTTTGTCCCAGGGAGCCTTGACTGGGAGTTTGGGATGGAAGGGCTCCTGAACTAAACGCAACAGGACCAGTTGGGTCCCATCAGATTCACTTTGGAAGCACGCAGACACTACTCAGTGGGGGTTGCGTCAAGCAGATTTTCAGTTTGTGTATTCTCAAAGACAGGAGAATTGTAGCACAATTTACAGAGAGGAATAAATGCAGACAATTCCTCCCCTCCTTCCCTGCCCTGCCAACTTGCCTTCTGCCCTTTCTTGTGAATTTATGCAGATGGAGAGCACATTTCCCCAAGTTTCCCTAGTGCAGCCATCTACGTTCAATTGCATAGTGGCAACTAACTACTTTAATTCAGTTTGAAGTTACGGTAATTTAGCTGCAAGGAAATGCATTGCAAAAGCTATTCAATCCCCCACAAACATTAGACAGCAAATGGACTATGCGTTATTATTATATCACTTCAAACCTCTGTCAGTCGTTTGGTGGGAACATTCCGCCCCCCCTCCCCATAGATTGTCTTTAATTCTGGAAGCAATGTTCAATGCTTTGTACTGGAAGGAAAATAGCAATGGACAAAACCACCCACAAGCACTGCAAATTTAGAACCTCTAAAAACCTATCACTTGCTCCATTATTCACTGTGTTTCAATTATATACCACAGACAACGGTAAATGAAAAAAGGCCTGCAGTAGCTCAGATGAGAACATGGATCGCACTAAAACAAATAGTGGACTAGCTCTTTGTGAATATTATTTGTATTTTCAGATAGCCCTCCAAATATCTGAATAATATCTGCACCCTGAACAATTAATTTAATATTTGTTTATTTTGATGGCTTGTGTCAGTTATATTGTTTAATATAGTAGTAGTAAGTTTATTTACGGCATTAAGCCAAAAGTCAATATTACAATGTAGCATATAATCAAACCGTCACATAATAAATATTAATACAGCGTTAAAATAAAATTAGAATATAAATAAGGATGATAATAATAATAATAATAATAATAGTTTCCTATTGCAACCAATCAATCAAAATCAAACAAAATCTTATCTAGAAAGGAAAGCCCATCTGGTCATTGCCTCCTTCTCTTTTGAAAAACAGCAGTAATACCTTGCTCTTTCTGGCACGTAGTTCAGGAGAATTTGACCCTTAGTTGTAAAATTAGAGACAAACCTCTTTCGTTCAAAAACCGTTCTATACTCTTTTTAACAACTGCAGAGTATATGAGGAACATTTATACCTTGGAACGTATTCCCTACTAAGTCAAAAAAGCCATTTTGCATATACAATTCTTTTCTTTAATTGCACTTGTCGCCCCCATCCAACAAAAGGGCTATTACTTTCTCAATTCACCAACAACTCTCCTCCTCTTCCCCTGCGCTGCACAAAGAAACCTGGCCAATATTGTTGCTATATCCAGTGATGGATCGGAAAGAACTTTGGCTGTTTCTCATTTGCCGTCCTCCCACTTTTCGCCACTTCCGGGGGGGGGTGGGTGTCAGCCACTTCCTCCTCTCAACCTTATAGAAGGGGCACTCCCATTAATATGAGCAATGTCCTCTATTCCTCCCACGTTACAGGGGCACCTCCTTAAAGCCAATGGAGTTTTGGCCCACCTTCCTTCCTGGATCTAAGATTCTAATTGTGAGAACCTCATTTTAGTTATTACTTGTCTAAGGTAATATTGTGGCATTTCCAAGTATCGTGGAGGGGCTTCTAAGGGGAAAGTATATTGATTTTGAAAACTATGTCTCAATTTCTCCACCTTGGATCTATCCTCCTGCAAGGAAATATCAGCCAGCCACTTCATAATAAGCTCTTTCTCTGTTGTTATGGGTATCAAATCTGGGGCTGCACAAAGAAAGCCCAGTCTTATTTTTCCTATTTCCCCTTTTGCTTCTTCCGCCCAAGTTTTCCAATTGTTTAATGAATTTATTTTAGTATTTAATTTCCATTATTTTGGTTACTTTGGTATTTTGTTTGTTTGGCACTATCAGCTATCACATATGCACACTGAAATGAAGTAACTGAAATAACTATATTAGGGCTAGTGTGAAACAGTCATAGATCTGTAAAAACAGAATGGCTGTTGATATTTCAATCATAATTCCAGTCCAAGAAAATGTTTGATCAGAATTCTGATCAAACAATTTGTGTGGGTACACAATGGCCACTGCCATGCTGCGGCACAGCAGCCGCCATTTTTTTGTACAATGGTGGCCATTTTGCGCATGAGCTGAATGGCGGCGGCCATTTTGCATATGCACAAACAGCCAGTGTTTTAAACATTCTGATTGTTCCAATTTCCAGTCAGAACCATCAAAATGCCTGTGGAGACAGAATGGAGAATTTTCTGTTGGAGACCTAAATGACTGAAAATCCAAAACAAAATATCTGAAATGGATATCTGGTGAAATAGAAGTTAATGAAAATTGTCATTATCTGTTGCATTGGAAGTTAAACAAGTAGTGTAAAATTGATGAAAATATTTGTTTTGATGAATATTCTTTTCATGTCTACATATGGAGAAGGGCTTCTCAGTTGCTCCCAGTTTCTGGGGAGTTACAAAATATTCCAGTCCCCAACACTGTTTAAGTACCCTCAGGTTTGCGTTAGATTATGGACTTGTTCTCATGATCAAGGGTAGTTATTCCAGAGCTAGCTCCTCTGGAGTAACTACTTCCCACCATCTCTGTTTCTACAAGCAAGGGGAGCCAAGAAAAACAGCTCTTTCCTTCCCCTGTTCTCCCACTTTGTAAGCTTACAGGGAACTGCCAGGAGGGGGTGCTAGAATAACAAGCAGCCAAAGAAACAGAGGGTGATTTCAGATGTTACGCGGTCCTGAGTCACCATAGTGGATTCCCAGTGGTGGTGAACTGAGCAACCATCCCCCGTGGTCAACAAAAGCCCTGAACAGATGTGACGGGAGCGGGACCACAGCAGGGAATTGGACCGCCAGACCACGGTCCGAGGCAGCGCAACAGATGTGACGCTGATTCCCGGATGAGGTCAAAACACCCAGAAGGAACCGGGGAGGGGCGGGAGGCAGACATGGCCGGCTGAGGGCAAACGAAGCCAGAAGGGACAAAAGGGAACACCCACATCAGGGAAACGGGAAGGGAGGGGGAGGAGGGAGAAGAGCCGCCGAGGTAACACACACAACAGGCACAGAGACAACGAGGGCACAGTGGAACACAGCACAAACACACGCCTGGGCACATACTAGGGGTGGGACTACCGGATCATCCGGTATCCGATACTGCCAGTATTTTGGTGTAGTGGCAGTATCGGATTAACCCGGTAATCCAGCCCGTTTACCGGATTCCCCCCGTACCACAATTTTTACATTGCGGCCATTCAAATGAATGGCCACAATGTAAAAAAACCCCACAAAAAAACCCAAGCACTTTCCCTCCCCGAGTCAGGCTGTGTGGGTGGAAGGGGGAACACCCCCCACCCACCCTGCCCAGCTTGGATTTAAACAACACATTTTTTTTCCCCTAAGTCCCCCTAGTGTGGGCTCCGGGCCACCTCCAGTGACCCAGAGCCAGCACCAGCAGCCAGCAGGTAAGTGTACCGGTACTGTACTGTGATTCCTGGGGAGGGGGGTGGTTTAACACACACCCCACCCCAGGGATCACCCTCCCCACCCAGGGATTGCCTCCTACCTTGAGCTCTGGGCGGCAGCGGTGGCGGTCCGGCGGCTTCAGCGCTGGCTGTGGGTGCCGGCTTCAGCATGCTACTAGGCCTTCCGGGGAACTTCCGGGTTCCCCAGAAGGCCTAGTAGTGTGCTGAAGCTGGTGGCAGCCACAGCCAGCGCTGAAGCCTCCGGACCGTCGCCGCCACCCAGAGCTCAAGGTAGGAGGCGATCCCTGGGTGGGGAGGGTGATCCCTGGGGTGGGGTGTGTGTGAAACCACCCCCACCCCAGGGATCAGTACAGTACCAGTACACTTACCTGCTGGCTGCTGATGCTGGCTCTGGGTCACCGGCGGTGGCCCGGAGCCTGCACTAGGGGGACTTAGGGGAAATTTTTGTTGTTGTTTAAATCCAGGCTGGGCAGGGTGGGTGGGGGTGTCCCCCCTTCCACCCGCACAGTCTGGGAGGGGGAGGAGGGAGGTTTTTATTTTTTTCCATTGATTTCAATGGGGACAGTTCCCCATTGAAATCAATAGAAAAGATCCGGTACCGGTAAACCGGTATTAATTCGGCAAGCCATTTTTTAAAAATCCGGGAACCAGTAAAACCGGTACCCGGTATTTGCCCTAATGTCCCACCCCTAGCGCATACACACCTGCACGGGAAAGGAAGTGAAGGGGGGACACAGTGGGACAGACAACACACATGGCACCATGGGCACAGGGGGGCGCAGGACAGGGCAGAGGGGGAGAAATGGCCATGGGGCAAGGCAGGACACAGGCAACAGCAGGCGGAGCCCCAACAACAGCACAGTCCACATGGGTGACCCCCCAGCAACACAGGCAGTCCCGGAATGGGGGGAACCCAGAAGGTTGGGCCACACAGAACAGGGAGCGGTCCGGGAACAGTCCAGGAGGCACACACACTCCAAGTGCCGGTGAGGGGGCGATGGAGGGGAGGCATGAGAGCTGGGGCCATGCAGCTGGTCCAATGTCACAAACCCCCTCCACAGAGGAAGCTGGGAGGTGCAGTCCGGGGACCCCAGACACCCGAGGTCACACAGGCACCCAAGGGGGGGCGGGGGCGCAGGAGGGAGCGCAGGCATCCGAGGATGGTTAGCAGCACCTAGGGGAGCTGGGCGGCAGGTTGGAGAGCCAGACTCGGACACCGGAGATGGCAGCCATGGAGGGGAGCACCAGTTGCAGGGCCAGGTAGAGGGGGGGCTGGAGGGGGCCCGGTGCCACAGGCAGGGGTAGCGGTACCCTGGGATGCTGGAATCACAGCAGCACGGCCAGGACATCAAGGAGGGAACAGGCAGTGGACCACGGCACCAGGGCGGAGGCAGGAGCTCACAGTGGGACTGGCAACCGGGGACTGGAAGGCACTGAGGGACTCTCAGCCAGCTGGAGGGGGCCACTAAGGGGCCAGGGGCCGGGTGGCCTGCCAGGTGAACGAAGTGCGGCCAATGAAGCATGCCCTGGAGGCATCCCAGCATGGACATGTGGTGGGCAACCAGGTAGTACGCCTTGAATGGATCCTGCATGTAGAGCCCTATGGAACCACACACTGGACAGTGCCGCCAGCTCCGCCGTGGTGGGCTCATATAAGCAGAAGTCAGCAGCAGGGGGCCACAGAGGGTGACCCAGCTCCAACAGCCGGTGATACACCACCCCACAAGAGCGCTGGTACCCACGGGCCCTGTGAACACAGCCAAAGTAGGACATGGCCAAGGCAGGGCCCCACTCCACTGGGCAGACCATGTAGGCATCCAGGCTGCACACAGAGGGCAGACACGGTCTCCACCACAGACCAACCCACATGCGGGGCGGTTCATTGACATCTTCACGGGCAACTCTGGGTGCAGCCACGATGCCTGGATCATGATCATCTCCCCCTTCTATGTCCGGATGTACCACGGGGACTTTGCGGACATGGGGATGACCTGGATCTAGGGGGTGCTCATGCCCCCCTGTATCCTGGGGGACCCGGCCTATCTCCTCACCCGGTGGCAGATGAAGGTGTTCCCGGTCGCTAGGACCCCGGTGCAGGTGCTGTACAATTCCCATCTGTGTGCAAGCAGGACCGTGGTCGAGCGGGCCTTTGGAGCTCTCAAGCAGCACTGGAGGAGCCTCGCTGGACTACATGGTGGAGACCTCTGCCATGGTGATAGGTGCCTGCTGTGTTCTGCATAACATGTGCAAGACCGATGGGGCAGCCCTCGAATATCCCATGCCTCCTCACCCTCCCGGACCAGTGCCTCTGTACGTGAACGTGGACAACTCCTCGGAATACCGTTATGCCAAGTGCATCTGTGCTGCCTTGCCAGGAATATTAGCCGGGAGGCCAAGACGTGAGGGCACTCAACCCTGACTCCACCACCCTGGGGCCCCTGGATGCTCCCTGGGCAGTCCCCTCTGCGGCCAATGGCCAGCCCCCACCCTAGGGCCCATGAACAGACCACAGGAGGCAGTAGTGTTGCCCACCCATTTATTCATCCACCCAAG
Organism: Sphenodon punctatus; assembly: GCA_003113815.1. Taxonomy (NCBI): domain Eukaryota; kingdom Metazoa; phylum Chordata; class Lepidosauria; order Sphenodontia; family Sphenodontidae; genus Sphenodon; species Sphenodon punctatus. Next base: position 7,359,759 of record QEPC01013498.1, on the reverse strand, counting down.
TACATGTGCCCCCACACCACCACTGACACCCCCCCACCACGCTGGTGTGGTTCCCACCACCCTCAGACCGCCCTCCCCCATCTCCTGTGTCTCTGGGGTCACCCCCTCGGCCGGCCTGAGGGTGCTGCAGAGCTCTGGGACCTCCCCTCCCCCCCTGCTGTCCGTGTCCACAACGGTGCCCTGGGAGGCCTCTGTGTCCTGAGGGGCCAGCGGTGGTGGGAGGGAAGGAGGAACTGGGACCGGAGGGGCCCCCCTGGGTGGCTGCTCCCTCCAGAGGCCTACAGGGACTGGGAGGCAGATGCACAGCCCCAGCTGGCGTGGGGGCGGCTGGGGTGGTGGTGGGGACACCGAGGGGCCCGGCATGAGAGCCTGGGTAGGCAAGTTGCCTGGCGGGGTGGCTTCCATCACGTATGCACTCATCGTGTCAGCGTGCATGAGCAGGGAGGTCCCGATGTCGTGGGACCTATCCATTTTTGCAGAATGCTCCCGCCCCATCCCCTCGATGGCCTGTTCCAGCTGCCCAAATGCCTCTACCTGCCTGCTGTGGTCTTGGTGCTCCCGCCTCCATTCCAGGCACACCTCTGCCTGGAGCCTCTGGTCCCTTGCCTCTGCCTGTTGCGGGAAGCGCTCTATGGCTGCCTCCATGCGGTCCACGGCTGATATAATCTGCTCCCCCTGTTCAATGGTGGCCCGGACTATGTCCTCCACCTGGTCCTCCCTCCAGTGCCATACCTGTGCCCGGTGCTCCCTCATCTGTTGTGCTGGGGGCCCGGGCCCGGGTTTCTTCAACCCCTCTGGCTGCCCTGTAGGGTACAAGGAGGTTGGTGGCTAGGCACCCATCCTGGCTGCCCCCTGGCCAGGGGCACACCTGGAGGGCCATGCCCCCATGGGTTGGTGGCCACCCCCGCGTGACCCGGGTCCCCCTGCAGGTGTCCCCGCACCCCCCACCGGTGTGCCTCCGGTGGCTGCCGGGGCTGTTCTCTGCCGACCTCCTTGCCCGCCTGTCTCTGCTGCTGGGGCATGCCATGCCCTGTGGGAGTAGGGGGGTGGTTGGCAGAGGGATGTAAGTTTGGCTGTGTGGCCCCCTGGGCCCATGGTCTGGGGTGTGGGGGTGGGTGGGACCTGCCCCCTGGCTGGGGCCCCCTTCCCCCCCTCACCCCTGGTCCATCCCCCCTCCTATCTGCCTGCTTACCCTCGATGTCTGTCTCTGATCCCTCCGAGGCCGGCCCCTCCATGTTGCCGGGGTTCCCTGTGACTACTGACTGAGGGTGACCAGTGTGCTGGCCTCGGGGTCTGCCTGTCCGGCCAGGGGGTGGGGGCTCTCCGAGATGATGTCGGGGGGGCCTGCCAGTCCCTGAGGTCCCAGGGCGCTCCTTCTGGGGGTCTGGGACCCTGGAGACGGTGCCTTCTTGGGGGTGGCGAGGGGAGGGGGTACCTCAGCCCGTTCCCTGCCCTGGACCACAGCGCTCTCCATAAGGCGCGGGGCAACTATGGAGCCCTTCATGTGGAGTATGCGGTCCAGGGTATCATAGTAGCAGGTGGTCCGGGCTCTGTGCCGTATGGCCTTGTACCCCCTCTTGAGTTCCTTGGCCTTCGACCGGCACTGTGCCATGGTCCTGTGATGCCCCGCCGCCTCCATTTCCCACATGATCTCCTGAAACACATGCTCATTGCACTGATTGAGCACGAGCTCCAGTTGATGCTCCAGGGTCCCCCAGATGTGGATGAAGTCCTGGGTCTCCCTGTGCCCCCATTGCCCCCCTCTGTAGTAGGGCCTTCTCTCCCATGGACCCTCCAGTTCCTCTTCTTCCACCTCCTGCTCCCCCTCCTTGTGTGCGCCCGCCTCCTCTGGGGACTCGGTCTCCTGGGCCCGCTTCCGTGTCTGCGGGACGGGGGTGGGTGGGTGGGTTTGGGGTTGGTTGCTGTTCTGCCCGTGGTCCGCTCCCTTCCCCCCCTCCTGCCACACTGCTGCCCCCCATGGTGCCCCTGTGCTGCCGGGTATGCTCCCCTTTGGTCCCCTTACCCATTTCTGGGGTGCCTCCTTGCCCGGTCGTTGCTCCTGGGTTGACCTTTCCCGGCGGCGGCGGCTGCTGCTACTGTCCCTCCACCACCTCCATGTGCAGCACAGCCACCTCCTCCGCCTGCGCCTCCTCCTCCTCCTGCCTTGCTCTCTGTCCCACCGCTCTCCTCTCCCTTCCGCCTTGCTCCATCCCGCCACGTTTCCCTGCTGCTGCAAGCCCTTTAAATCTCCCTCCCCAGCCTGTGTTGTTGCTGGTTGCCTGGCAGCGATGCTGCGTGCTTTGTCCCCGACTGGGAATCATTTTTGTTGATTCTGGCTGGTGGTTGGCATTCAAATGTTACTTTTTTTTGTTTCCCGTTGGGAATCGCTTTGACCACGCTTTTGGGGATGGTCCGGGCCGGAGGTCCGGAAGTGTGGTTGATATTGACCCCAGGTGGGTATTGACTGTGGTGAACATCTGGCGCCCACGAAACAGACGTTCAGGACACTTTGGCCCCGCCGCGGAATTGACCATGGTTCACTGTGATCTCGTAACGTCTGAAAATACCCAGAGAAGCTGTGAGAGGAACAGAAAAGCAGGAAGTGCTGAAGTTTTCTGGGATTAGAGAGGACTCAGGCAAGGAGTAATTCCATTCAGCTCTCCCATACAGAAGATTGTCCTCCCTGGAGTAGAAACCTTCCTTCCCGTGTTAACCCCCTCTGTTTGGAGAAATAAATACCTCTTCTTTGTCTTCTCCTGCTTGTAGGAACACAAGAGAGGTTAGAATTACTGGATTAGGAGGTACTTACTGCCTTGAAAAAGTGCCTGAGTGAACAAACCAAGTGTTAGCTTCCAAGACCGCCCTCCCCCTAAATTAATCGGGCATCTGGGGATCATTTAAGGTGGATTTGGGCCACACTGCAGTCACTTTTTCCTGCCGTGTCTATTCATTATGCTGGGTGCCAGCTCTGTACCAACAGGATTACTAGCTGAATTAATTAGTTTAATGTTAATGATTAGATGGTCATTGTTAAAGTAAATAAGTTGAAATGTGAGCCACCCTGAGCCTAAGGGAAAGGCTGGGATACAAATAGAAATAAATGAATAAATAAACAGGGATTCCCCCATATTAAGGGGAAATGCTCACCAACCTGCAAACCCCATTTCATAATTTCTTTTTACAGTCTGCCCAATGAGAGAGTTTGTAGGAAAGATATGACAAATCTATAAGGAAAAGGGACAGAAGCAGTCATAATTATATAGGTTAGGAACATTTTAGTATCAGGAGGACTCTTCCTGAAAGGTTGCTGGAAAAGAATTAGGCCCTTTTCACACTCTAACACTGATAAAATGGGTGTTATATATTATTATACATGTTTCAGGGCTGCAGGTGTGCTCTATGGGTGCCCTGCAACATGTATAATAAAATGTAACACCCACTTTATCAGTGTTAGTGTCTCTGTGAAAAGGGCCTTAAAGACAAAATTAATGTTTGTCACCAACTTAAAGTTTGATTATTTTTTCAAATTCATAAGTGTGAATTCAAATCTGAATTTCTGTCTGCTTTGATGAAGTTTATGCGTGTTTTGTTTTGATTTCTAAAACTCTACCTCTTCTTTCAGGCTGTCCCTAGCCCCATAGATTGCTTACTGAATGCTTCTCTTTTTGCCTTCCTCTTCTTCGGGATCCCCCACCTTCCCTGTAACTAAGCTAAATACCTGCAATTTCTCATCATCGCAAATGTATTCCTGTCTCTAGCACCATATTCAGGTAAGTGCAGACTGTGCAACCACGCAGGGCTCCATATTAGGGAGGGGGAGGGGTCACAGGAGTCCATAAATAAATGTAAAATCACAACTTAAGTGTGAGAAACACTGGCATAAAATACAGGCCACAGAGCCTCAAATGTGGAGAGCCCCAGCCTGTGAAGGTTCTGTGGCAATTTGGAAAGGCCCCAAACACATGGGGTCCATGAATAAACTAGAAATAATAACATATGGACCTGCATAAAAAAGTAATTACATTGAGGTATTTAATTTGCAGCTTTAAAAGAAAGTGTGGCCAGCTTTAATGCATGAAATGTCAAGTCTAAATCCCACACATGGGATATTTACATGCAGTGTGATTTTATGCAGCGTGTTCGCCGCGCACGTCTAAAAGCAGCCTTACACCGGTGTTTGTGCAACTGTTACACACCACATGCATAGCCTGCACATGGTCTTTGCACACTGCTTGTGTAGTGTGCAACAGGTGTGCAAACACTTCCACATGCACACCTTGTTCACAGTGCATAAGAAGGCCCCATAATTTCCTTTTTCTAATGGAAGAATCAGTGTGTGTCCATCAAACATTCCTGTTCGGAGGGGCCCAACACTACCTGCCTCTCCCTATGTTCCTCTCTCTCTCATCTCCCCTTCCTTGTCTAGATTGTAAACCCCTTGGAACAGTGACTTCTAGTCATGATTTTTCAACAGCCCTAGTACTCAGATTGGTTTGCTAATGACTGGCTACTCCAATGGTATGTGGATTAGCCTTCAGTTAGCAAATTGGTTGGGGGGAGCATGGAGAGGAAGGGATTGCAGGTGGTAGACATTCATTTACTGCGAAAGCTGAGTTGTCTGGTGGTGATGGAGACTTTTCTGGGGCAGGTCTAGGCCTTTTTAGGCACAGACTAACTGCCCTGGGGGTCAAGCCTGGTGTCTGGGGGGCCCAGCGCATGGAGTTTTTCTGTCGCAGTCTGCAGCCAGACACCTCCGGGACAGCCTGCACCACTGCTTGCAGTAGCCCAGATCTTGCAGTAAGTGAAAGCCCCCAGCCCATTCCTTCTCCTAGTTGCTTGGATTATTTGAGGGAAACTAGCCCACAAATCTGCTGGATAATGGTATCTGCATGGATAACCAATTCAGCTCTATCCAGTGCAATTTCTAGGGGTGGGACCCCGGGGCAATTACCGGATACCGGATTTACTGGTTTCCGGTTCTCAAAGAACCGGATTCTCGGATTAAATCCGGTATCCGGTACCGGTTTTATTTCATTGATTTCAATGGGGCACTGTGTCCCCATTGAAATCAATGAAATACAATTAATTCCTCCCCCCTCCCCCTCCCAGGCTGCGCGGGTGGAAGGGGGGACACCCCCCACCCACCCTGCCCAGCCTGGATTTTTGTTAAAAAAA
>QEPC01013498.1:7329359-7354397 GCA_003113815.1 Sphenodon punctatus | reverse complement strand
CGATCCGGCGGCCTCAGCGCCGGCTGTGGCTGCCGGCGTCAGAGACGCTCTAGGCCTTCCAGGGAAACCCGGAAGTTCCCCAGAAGGCCTAGAGCATCTCTGACGCCAGCAGCCACAGCCGGCGCTGAGGCCGCCAGACCGCCCGCCGCCGCCGCACCCGGAGCTCCGCAAAGGTAAAGCACTGGCAACTTTAGTAGGGGTGATCCCTGGGGGGTTGGGGGGGTGTTAAAACCCCCCCCCAGGGATCGGGTCTATACTTACTGGCGGCTGTGGGGACGCCGCGGCCGCTGGTGCTGGGGGTGGGCTCTTTTTTTAACCAAAAATCCAGGCTGGGCAGGGTGGGTGGGGGGTGTCCCCCCCTTCCACCCGCGCAGCCTGGACTCGGGGAGGTTTTTTTTTTTTTACTTTTTTGGTGGGACTTACATTGCAGTCATTCATTTAAATTGCTGCAATGTAAAAAAATCCGGTACCCAGAATCTGGTAACGGGACCGGATTTACCGGATTCCAGATTTACCGGTATTCCCACCCCTAGCAATTTCCATGTCACAGGATGTACCAGTTAACTGGACCACAAACCCATTAGTTTCCAACATAATGGGCCACCATTCTGAAACAATTTATAGACCAATGCTAGAGCCATTCACACAGCACTTTTTCCTCTTGCAAATTCGCCACTTGTTCCTCCTTGCCTTATGGCAAAGCATTCACACAGCTGCTGATTTCTCTGCATTTCAGTAGCCCATCCCTTCCATCAGGTGACAGGGAACAAGGGATCATCAAGGAGCACTGGAAGTAGTAAAGATTTAACACAATGCTCAGAAAGTGGATTTATGCTCAAGGGGAAATGAATAGCATCTTTTGTATTTGTGGATATTATTCAGATAGCCACCCAAATACAATCTGCACCCAGAAATGGGTATTCATTTATTTAGGTTTCATTTTGATTGGTTCACTTCAGTCTTTCAGTTGTCTGGCACCTAAACAAGCCACCAACAACTAAAAGAAAAGCCACGATGAAAAACAAGAAAACCAATATGAAAAATCTAAAACAGTTATTCGAGTGGAGCTTGATGAAAATCCTCAGCAGCTGAATTTGGCAGATAATGTACTCACACCAAATAGGAAATATAAAGGGCAGCTCCTTAAGATACAGTCCTAAAGCAACAAGGGCCATTGGGGTTATTACTAACACCGTAACATTTTCAGAAAGTATTAACTGAATGATAAAAAATGATGGCTTGAAAGGCAAGAAGGGGTGGGGGAACTGGGGGGAAGGCGGGAGAGAAAGAAGGTTTTAATTTGCAATCTTCTCACATCAGAATTATTTTATGATAATAAAGCAGCTTTGAATGTTTCCTGGAAGGTAATGCTTGGCTGGCGATGATAAAATGTGATAGCAGGATAAAACACGCTTGTGAATTTGACAGGTTACATTATCTTTTATTGACATCTAAATAGTTACCAGGCATGGGAGATTTTTTTATTTATTTTTTTGCATCTCCCCACCCCCCAAATGATATCTGCTATTTTTTTTTAGAAAAATAAACAAATGTAAATAAAAGTTTTATTATAGCATTCTAACAGATTATCCCAAATAGTCTTGGCTGGTTGCTTGTAAAGGATGTGATGTATGGATGTGTCATTGACTTCAACCTACATTTCTTTGTTCCTTCTGAAAAATCTTTCAAAATAATTTAGGAAATTCACTTGTAATCATACTTTGATCTGGGGAAACAATAGTTGGGAGAACTAGGAAAAGATGGATTAGTTTCCATATTAATAGACTCTGTGTGTGTGTGTGTGTGTGTGCACACGTACATCGACACAGACATGCACACTCAAAACCCCTTACACTTTACAAAATGAGAAAAAGATAAGAACATGAATTCCTGGCACAAAATCCTTGAATGGTAACATTTCTGAACTGCTGTATTGTTTTAAAATCTATATTTAAAAAGGTTCAGAAATTCGCCCTTCAGCCAAATCAGGTGTAGATTTTCACTGTAAAGGGTTATTTTAAATCATGGTCTTAATTAAAAAAATATCCAACTGTGTCTCGCATTTAAAGGTAAATGCTGAGCTGAGCCTCGATCCACAAGCCACTTATTCCAGAATAATAAAGCTTCAGTGGGGCTACTCTGGAATAAGTTGTTCGTGGATCACGGGTCTGGTCTTTTAGCTCTGTCTATCTAATTGTGTTAAAGGTTTAGCAGTTGTCTGTGAACGACAAGTAGTTATTTATTGAGCAACCGTGGCTGGAGAAAAGATAGATGAGCAGCGGCAGTGCCCTTTAAAAGATATTTTAGAGGCCTGCAGAAAATGGATTTTTGAGAACCCACTTAGCTTTTTGACCTACCCCACAGGGAACAATAAAAACCTTTAGAAGTCAGGGGAGCTTTTTCCTTTCTGCCACGAAACCTAGGAAAAAGTCACTGGTCTCTTCAGGCCTGGTTTTGCAGTAAGCAAGGTAGGTGGAAGCCGGTTCATTTTTTCATTGCCTTAAATTCACTATTCATGGGGTTATATTGCAGGAGTGCTCCCAAGTTTTTGCTGATCAGGGAACCAGGAGTGCTTCCTCTCCAGGTTGCAGTGCAAGCTATCCGCTCAGGACTCACAGTGCAGGCTTGGGACAGGGAAATGTGACTGCTTCCCTGATGATGATCTGTATAACAGAGAATTCTCAGTATCCGCTCCCCGCCTTCAAGAACTGCGGGTCAGGCACTACGCCTGCTAGGGCAGTGTAGTGAGTAAAGCCAATATTGTGCCTCCTTCCTACACTCTTGAACCAGCTCCTTTCTGCTCTAGCAGCTTGATCCCACAAAGGGTGGAGTGGGTCCCTCATATGGTTACCTAGAGTGGGCAGGCCCATGTGGGCGGGGGCAGGGCAAAGGGGCTATCAGGTCCATTTCTGAACCCTTCCCCTTATGAAGCATCATGGCATCATGATGCTTCATAGGGGCAGGACAACATTGAAAAGGGGTTGGGAAAGTCCCTAAGGCCCAACCCTTTTCAGACGTGGCTGTTCCCTGCCATCCCCCTGGAAGCCCCAATTTTTCCAGGTTATTTATTTATTTGTTTGTTTGTTTATGTATTTATTTTATTTTCAACATTTCTATACCACCCCCTCCTGCCCAATGGCAGCTCAGGGTGGTGAACAACATATAAAAAGCATAATACACTGTAATAAAATATCACAGTAAAGTCAAGCAACAACATAGGCCTGAAAAAAACAACAGTACTCCTAAAATAAAAAGAAATCCCCCACCACCAAACACCTGTCGAAACAGCCAGCTCTTACATTATCTACGGAAGGAGGGGAGATCCGGAGAGAGGCGAATCTCTACTGGGAGGGAGTTCCATAGCTGCGGCGTGACCACCGAGCAATACCCTCTCGAATGTGGCCAAGTGGGAAACCTGGGCACCCCCGGCCAACTGCAGGGGTAGATCCAGTACATGAGGGATGAGGTAAGTGAGACCCAGGCTATATAGACTTTAAAGGTAATAACCAACACCTTGAATTGGACCTAGAAGACTATTGGCAGCCAGTGCAGAGAGTGGAGCACCAGTGTTATGCGCTCCTGGCGGCCTGGTCCTGCAAGGAGACAGGCTGCCACATTCTGTACCAGCTGTAGCTTCCGGGTCATCACCAGGGGTATAGTCCCATGTAGAGTGCGTTGCAGTAGTCCAATCTTGAGGTGATGAATGCATGGATGACGGTGGCAAGATCAGAACCTGAGATGTACAGCCAGAGACGTTGGACCAGATGTAACTTACCAAACACACTCTTCACCACAGCTGCCACCTGAACATCCAGGCAGAGCTGCAAGTCCTAAAATCCAAACTTGAGGGATCAAGGAAGGATGCACCCCATCAATGATGGGGGCCTCCACTCCCTCGCCCTTACCCACCAGCATCACCTCCATCTTGTAGGGATTTAGCTTCAGACCACTCTTCCTCATCCAATTCCCCACCACAGCCAGACACCAGGTAAACAATGAGACTGCTGGGCTTGGGTAGGATGAAAATGAGAGGTACAGCTGGATGTCATCAGCATAGTGATGACACGAAACTTCAAACCCTCTCACAATCTCGCTCAGAGGCTGCATGTACATGTTGAACAGGAGAGAGGACAGAATGGATCTCTGTGGGACTCCAAACGTGAGGGCCCGGGGGGAAGATGTAAAATCGCCCAGTACCACACACTGAAATCTTCCAGCCAGGAATTAGAGAAACCATTCAAGAACAGTCCCGCCCACCCCGGCACAGTCCCGCACGCGAGTCAACAACATCTCATGGTCAACCGTGTCAAAAGCTGATGAAATATCTAATAAAATCAGAAGATTGGACTGACCTTGGTTCAACTTTCGGTGAAGATTGTTGACCAAGGTCACAAGCGCAATCTCAGTGCCGTAACCTGGATGAAAGCCGGACTGTGAGGGATCGAGGAAACCGATGCAGTCCAGATGCCCCTAAAGCTGCTGGGCCACTGTCCGTTGAATAACGTTCCCTAAAAAGGGAAGGCTAGAGACTGGCTGATAGGTGGCAAGGGAGTCCATGTCAAGAGATGGCTTCTTGAGCAAAGATTGCACCACAGCATCCTTCAGGCACTCCATGACCTTGCCCTCCATAAAGGAGGCATAGATAACCCCTGCCAGCAACGACCCCAACGTCTCTCCAGCCAGGATGGGCAAAGATCAAGTTCATAAATCATGGACACTCCTGACTAACTTGGAGCCCAGAGCCCTTCTGTGGAGCCCAGAGACTCTGTGTCAAAACCTGGAGTCTCTGGGTGAAGCCCAGAGAGGTGACAACCCTAGTCCTTCAGCCATCTCTGTCAAGATATGGGATGGACAGCTGAGTCCCCTAATCACCAACAATGGCTGGGAGCTGGTGGAGCCAGCAGTGGCATACAAACAGGTGAATGGGCTTTTCATGTTGTGCCTCAGTTTCCTCAAAAGGAATTTGCACTTAGTGGTCCAGGCCTGACATAATCTGGTCTGGATATAAGGTGCTCTTTTCCAATATGTGGAAACTCAGTTTACACTTTGCTAATAAGCCAGCCAGCTCAGTTAAATATCGTAAAGACAATTTATTTGTATAAATGAAGCTATGAGACTAAAGAATATTATAAAAGCATGTATCAATAGTTTACTTAAGTTCAAATAAAGACATAGTACAAAAGAAACAGTGTCAGTTAAAATACATGACTTTAGAGGACATTTCTTGTTTAAAGAACAGCTCTATTACAAGTTCAAAGATCTTAATCTCTATAAGATATAACATTTGCTCTAAGTATTATTGCTATGGTTATTGACTCAATGCATCTAAGAATATATGTTTATATTCATATTACCCAGTCCTTTGTCCCATTCCGCCAGATGGATATGAGAAAAGCTCCAAAGAAGGAACTGTTTCTGAAAAATCCATCTTTTCTCTCTCTTCTTATAGAGAAAAAGATGCTTGGAATCAGTTTAGATGACATCTGGTCAAGACTGCTGACAGGGAGGGTTTTCTCAAAATACATAGTAAGAAGCCTGTTGATGCATTCTAAAACAGGTGTCTATCATCTAAGATAGTATTAACAATGAATAAACTCCAAACAAACCAGGCCTTTTCCTGTCCTGCCAGGAAGTCACGTATCTTGAAACTGGTCAACAGAAAATGTTGATTTCTTTAAGGGACAGACTTGATTGTATATTTCTCCAGGATTGCAGCTAAAAGGACATTTTAAAGACAGTTCATTAGAAATTAACCATTCAAAGGTCTAGTCTAATGTTCAACATATTGAAACACAGAGGGTCAAAAACTATATGCTTTTTATATGGGATACATGACAGGCTCGGCTCCCTGGTCCCAGACTTGAAGGAGACAGCTGAGTGATCTAGCTACCACAACATGTCCTGCTAGATATGAGAGGCCTTGGGAAACTGCCCCCTTTGCTGACTCCCACCCACCAAAAAAGCAACCCTGTCGTGCTAGCACCCTAGAGATTTTGTCCCCAGATTTATAGAGATAGCACACTAGAGCAAGGATGTTAAGAGCACTACATTGAAAACAAACATGATGAAATTCAAAGAGTGCCCATCTTCACAAAGGGCCATAGGCTGCTTTTAGAAGTGCACGGCGAACACACTGCATAAAATCACGCTGCATGTAAATATGCCGTGTGTGGGATTTAGGCCGCTTTTAGATGAGCAGGTCGCCGTTGTGCAACCCGCTCGTGCGATATTTCAAAATCCTGCAATTGTGAGGTATTTAATTCATGGTCAGCAAAGAATGCATGACCGCCTGTCATGTGTTTGATCGCCGTCGGGCGTTTCGTGTAATCCCGTGTCGCGGAATTTTGAAATATCGCACGAGCAGGTCGCGTGACAGCGACCTGCTCGTCCAAAACTGGCCGTCGACATGACATTTCACGTATTAAAGCTGGCTACCCATTCTTTTAAAGCTGCAAATTAAATACCTCGATGTTGGGGTAGTTAATTCACGACTTAAAAGAATGCACGACTGGCTGTAACGTGCAAAATGTCACGTCTAAATCCCACATGCGGCATATTTACATGTAGCATGATTTTTATGCAGCGGGTTTGCCGCGTACATCTAAAAGCAGCCATAGTCTGCCTTTGGAAGAGCATCCCCAGGATTTATAGCAGGACACATGTCCATTCAGAAGCAGAATTGTAAGCGTAATTCCACCCCCCCTCGCAAAAGCAGTTAATAGTGACTCATTCTTAAAAAAACAGTCTTCTCCTTCCTGAGCCCTCCAATTGAGCATATTCATTCGTTCATCTGTGCCGAGGTAATTAAAGCAGGAGACCTTGCATTTTCAAATATTTCTAGGGAATTTAGCTGAAGGTGAGCCCCACTCATCTGAAGAGAAATGATTAATCCCACAACTGTGTTAATGCGCTAATAGGCAATCCGTACGGCTGTCACCTTGAACTCCAAATTAATTCATTGTGCTTAGACAGTTTGCAGTACGGCGCGTTCATGTGGACTTGCCTATAAAACGCTGGAATTTTTAGTATGCCCTGGTGAGGCCACACTCTTAGAAGAACAAAGCAAACTGGCATGGAACAGATGTGAAATTTTAATTAGCAGAATGAAAGGGCAGTCTTCACAATTAGACACATCGAGAGTATTGCATCCAGTTTTGTGTTTTAAGGAGGATACTGACAAACGGAGAAGAGTTCAGAGGAGAGCAACTATGGTGCTAATATATGCTATGCTAGGTGGAAGTTTCATGCTGGAAACACTCACCTAGCATAACAAGTATTTTCAACCCCGATTTCACAGCTACATGTTGGCTACTTGCCCCACACAGTGGGTCCGAGTGGACATCTGGGCCAATCATGCTGGACAAGCATGTGATATTTTCAAAAGGGACAAGCAGAGTATCTCCCCGCTGTCCCTGGCTCCCAGGGAACTGCCACTGATCCTTATACCACCACTTCTTGCTGGTCTCTAGGTCCTGCCTCCCTGGTGGGTGTAGAAGCAATGGGTCCTTGGGACCAACTGTTTCACCTGCTGCCTCAAGGGAGGAGGAACAAGCAGCAGCAGCAGGAGAAGCAGTGCATCCTGTGTAGCCACTTTTTCTGTTGTTCCTGCCACTTTCTGATCTCTGGTAGGTACGTGCTTCCCTGATGGCAGCAGGTCTTGGGGAGGCAGATTCCAGGGAGAAGCAAGTGGTAGTGGTGGCTTGCCACCACTGCTTGCTGCTTCCTGGACCTGTAAACCCACCCAATAGCTCATGTTTAGAGTTGGTGAGTTGCCACTACACACCCACCACCTGTTGTGTGTGCACAGTGTGCACGCAATCCTCCTGTGTGTTCAGGATTGCCCATGCTGGCAGTCTTGAACACAAATGGGCATATAATCTTTACCATACCCAAAGGTGGTAAAAGGGATGGAAGGAAAGACAAAGAGGCATGGGTGCATCCCTGAGCAACCACAAATTGGTAGAGGGGCGTAGCATGTGGGCAGATTGTGTTGAGAACACCTGTCTGTCTGTTGTACTCCCCATGCGGGACCTATAAGAGGTGGTTGTGTGGGAGTTACATAGAGCTACTATGGGCTTCAGCAGGCTCCCAGCTCAAGTATTAACACCGTGGGTCCAGGGCCGGCCCCAGGCATGTGCCACATGTGCAGCTGCACATGGCCCCTCCGCCAGCTGGGGCCCCGCACTTGCCTGGTTGGGCAGCAGGCAGCAGTCAGTTTCTCCCCCAGAAAGTGATTCTTCCTCCCCTCCCTGACTCCAGACCCCATCCCTCACCTGCCTCTGCCTTCTAGTAGTGCTGCAGTGGCGGCGGCGGTGGCAGGGGCAGCAGCAGGGGACACTGGATCGGGCTGGGAGATAAGGCTGTTTACAAACAGCTCCTCCCCACATGCTGATCAGAAGGTTGCTACTGTGTAAAGAAAGTTCTTCGAGATGGCTCCCAACATTCTCACAACTGGGTTGTGCGTGCTCACCCTGTTCAAATAATAGACCACATGATGGTCTTGAGCTCCTCTGGTATAAAAAGAACCCTTCCCCTCTGAATGACAGTTCCTTTCAACCCTTTCTAGAAATATTAGAAAAGAATTCCATGCGGGGCTGGAAGGGTGGGTGTTGTGAGAATGTTCCGAGTCATCTCAATGAACCTTGTTTGCAAGGTAGCAACCTTCTGTTCTTCTTTGAGTGGCTCCTCACATGATATTTTTACATGACTCTGCTGGGTGGGGAGTCTGTGGGCGCGCCAGTGCATGGATGGGGCATGCACACAGCTGCACACACATCCCCACTCACCCACTACTTATCCACACCCACATAGTAACCACCATTTCCCCCGGTTGCTCCGTGCGTGGGGATGAGTGGGGCGGTGAGTGGGGATGCGTGTTAGGTGAGCACGCTCGCACCCCCACTCACCATGGGCGTGTGCACCACGTCATTCACATGAGGTTCCCCCACCCATGAACACACAGAAATCTGCGTGTTTACGGCTGGGAGGAGAGACCCATGTAAAAAGGGCCACATTCTCACAACTGTCTTACTTATACTGTCTTAGGTAGGAATTTAGGATGTAAAGCAATATCTATTCTGTCTTGGAAAATAAATCTGCAAATATGGTTCTGAGATTATTATGGCTGCTATTTCACTAACTCTTCTTAATGAAGTTATTGCTAACAGGAATACTGTCTTTAAACCCGTACCCCATAACCAGTTCATTTACACCCCCATATAATCAATTCACACTGCCCCGTGGGCACAAATTAAATGGCTATGGGTGGGGGCAGCATGAATAGATTATATGGGGGCGGGGGCAGAAATGAACTGGTTATGGGGTGGGGGCAGCATGAACTGATTATGGGGGCACAACTGAACTGGTTATATGTCTCTTTTCATGGCATAATGTGCTTAATAAGCTAGCTGCATTTTGGGTGTCTGTGTGTGTGATAGCAGCACCTCTGGACTGATCACACCGCATGCGTGCACAAGGCACAGGCGGCACTGGCAGCAAGAAGCAACAGGTCCTGGAGGCCAGACTGGCTAAGCTCACCCCCTGGCCCCTCCTCCAGTAAGGCAGTGGACGCAGTCAGGCTCTCTGTGCCTGTGTCACTGCCCGCTTGGCTGCCCCTGCAGTGGAACCACTCCTGGGGAGTGGTGGTAGACACTCGGCTGGGGAGGGGGGAAGCATTAGGAGGCCATGCTTCTCCATGGTTGCTTGGAGAGGTGGAGAATGGGAATCTTTCCTGTCCAGAGGGAGTAAGTTTGATGTAAATGTATACATTTGCATAATTAGATGGTGCCTAATTATGCAAATTAGGCCCTGCACCAAGACTTCGCACATGGCCTCACAAACCCTAGGGCTGGCCCTGCGTGGGTCCTAAGTAGTTTGAGGCTTCCGGCCTTTGTATTGCTCAGTCTGTGGAATGTAAGAAGCAACGTGGGGACTCTTGAATTAAAGGTTAATGGCTGAAAGTCCATTGCCCTGATAATTAGGCAACCTTGTGAGCCAAAGCCTACTCATTACCAAAAGTTTCTGTGAAGTATTCATATCTGTGAGACATTTTAATTCAAAGCTCCATCTCTTGCCCAATCTGTACTCTCATTTGTTGAACTCAATTTTATCCCCTACGAGATAACGCTACAAAAGAACAAAGCTAATAGTTGGGAAGTTGTTTTTATTTAAGGTAGATATGGAACTGAAAGGATTCTATTGAATGGAATAACACCTGAAGTTTATCCGAATGTTTTTGAGCAAATAACTTTACAGAACCCATAAAGTTCTGTTAATGTAAGTATAAGGATAGAGATTTCCACAGGTCACCTTCACAGAAACAGCAGCTAAAGAACACTCTTCATTTCATTTCCCAAGCACTTAGGGTTTGTTTGGAGAAGGAAAAAAGTGTCTAACCAAGAAGAGACTGCATTAAAAGGATATGTCGGGACTTGGACAAAAAAGCAATAAATCTGCTGTAGCTGTGTTCAACAGCATTGGCAGTAATCTTGTCTTTTATACCTGGCTTCCAAATTGCTGATCTTTATTGTAATGCACAGCAATGTACTGTAATGGGCTGGCATTTATAAAAAAAATAAAATCTTTTCATGTGATGCTTCGGAAAACCCTTCACCTAGGAATGAATTGTAGACCCACGAGGAACAAAAAATTGCATACAAGTAAATACCAGGCTAAGAAGAAATTCAGCAACATCAATGAATGCTTTAGTTAGCACTCATTTATCTCTTGAACTGAGCAAGCAATGTGGGGGGAAAATGACTGCGGCTATTTGCTTTTGAATTCTAAAGCAAAACTAAATTAGAATAAATGGAATGGTGTTTTTAACCATTTTGCAGTTGCTCTCTCTGAGGGTTAGCAAAAATGCTCCTCATCAGTAGGTGGTGGCCTCCCTCACTCCATGTCCCATCTAACCCCTGGGGGAGTCCACTCGTATGGCACTTTATGCTTAAATTGCCCTTTTGGGGGTGGCTAGATCACCAAAAATGAAGGTCCTTAATTCAGCCACTGGCTGTTGGAACATAAAGACATGGGGCATCTTTAAACATAACGTTGATTGTGTGGCAAATGGCCCCAGCATGTGTTTGAGCGTTGGGTGTAAGCAGCATAATGATTTGAACATTGTTTTGTCCATGTGTTCGGCTCCCAGTAAACCCGGGATGTGAACACAATTGCATAGCTATCTCAATTCACGTGTTCCCCATGAGCATGTCGGGAGTGTTACATTTAAAGATATCGAGTAGTATATTTGCATCAACTTCCAGTTATTGGACCAACAAAGTACTATTTTTTCTGCAGGAGACTTTGGTATGCTCTGGCTGGCTCCTTCCTGCCCATTTCTATCTTCATGAAGCACAAGCATCATTTCCCTCAAAGGGAACAACATAAGTAAGGTGCTAGTTGAAAGGGAGTTGTAAACTCTATTTTTCATTTGTTTACTATGAATTCACTCCTGAAATGACCTCCCGCTGCAATGCTGTTTGCATTTCCCTCTTGGGTGGCATGTACAACCTCTGCAAGGGACACTAGCACCTACTCTGTAAGCCAAAGCTCAGACGAAAGTGTTTTCATGGCTGCTTAGAAATCCCATCTGTAGGAGACTACGCCTGTGTTCTGAGGAAAAGTAGGGATGGGAACACCCGGTGCATGTCTAAACATGGGGCCCATCTGAACATGGTGCGCAACCAGTGTCGTGTCAATATCCCAACACAGTTTGAGACATGCCTTAACGTTACATTTAAAGATGCCCACAGACTAACGACTCACTAGTGACACCTCAGCATTAAGCTCTCAGGCAGGTTTTTTGAACTACCTGGGGACAAACACGTTTTTGGGGGAAGAGAGTGTCCTTTCTGCATGTTTCCTCTGCAGCAGATTGCCTCGTCTAGCAGAGTGAAGTGGGCTAGGCTTTTTCCTTTTGGATTCCAGCTGCAGGTAATTTTGTAGTTACCTGTAGACTTAAATCAGCAACAATCCCCAGCTGGGATCATCCCAAAGGCCTAGTTGCTGCATGAACTTAACCCCATGGCATTATTCTGCCACTTTCTCAAAAAGCACTGAGAGCTATTCTTGATAGTTTGTGAAAAGTGAATTCACAAGTTGATACTGTATTTCTGCCATAACCACTAGTTATGGGAACTATCCAGTCAGGAAGTAGGAATTATTTACAGTGGGAGCTCATAGCATTGATAGTGGACTGATCCTAATCCCTGCACACACAACTCTCCACTGTGCATACCCTGCTGTGGGGACTATAGTGCGCACGCCGGGCCCCTTACACAAACTACACATAAGCCACACCTGCGTATGTTAGGGTGGCCATACCTCCCCTTTAAAAGAGGACGCTTATGAAAAAAAAACATGTTCCAAGGCTGCATTGGTTCCAGTGCAGCCCTGTGCCATGTATTTTTCATAAGCATCCTCTTTTAAAGGGGAGGTATGGCCACCCTAGCGTACATGCACATGCACGTGCATAAGTCATCCATGGTGTGTGTGTGTATTAGGACTGTCCAGTTTTTGCATGGTCTGCAAGCTGGGCATTATTCATCCAAGAAGTTCCCCCATCATTTTGAATATTGAACTTTGGCTGTGATCCACAAATCACTTACTCAAGAGGAGTCCCACTGAAACCAGTGGAGCTCCTCTGGAGTAACTGGTTTGGGGATCGCTACATTTGTGATCAGTTTGCATGCAATTGGCAAACACCTGGAACGACAATATGGAGGATTAATTGCTAAGTATTATTACATTGCTAATTATTAATTTATTATTATTTTCTATATATGTAATACATAAAATATGTACATTATAATATATAAGATTATTCTATATCCATATCTATAATGTATCCAATGAGTTTTTATAATGCTCCTAAATCTTTAATACCGATAGTATTTGGATTATTAGAAACACTTGGAACTAATAAATGTCAGCAACACCATTCAATCTAAAAGTCAGTGTAGCCTTGTTAATAAGGTGTTGGTCTTGGACCTAGGGGGAACCCTATGGTCCAAATCCCCTTTTAGCCATGAACTTGCTGGGCAGTCTTGGGCAAGTCACTATCTTTCTTTCAGCCTCAGTTCCACATCTGTCAAATGGCAACAATAACGCCCTATCTCAAATAGTAGTTGTGCAGGTGAGCAAGATAAGAATTGCAAAGCCCTCTGAATGCTGAAAGTGCCATATAAGTGATAAATAATAGCTGGAGGGTCTTTCTAAGAAAAAGGAGTTTCCTGGATGTCTGGAGATTACTCATTTCCAAAACAACATTGCCACTTCATTTAATTCATTTCATCTCCTTGCTCCTTCCATTTATTATTTGCATCACTTCTATTGAAGGATAAGAGCCAAAGGAAAGGAAAATGGCCATCTTGTGATAAGAAATGACCAGAACTATCCTCAGGGCTGGATTTAGGGGCAGATCCAAGAGGATGTGGGTCTTAGGGTGGCAGATTCTGAAGGGTGGCGGAGTCCGGAGAGAGAAACCGAGCCTGGGGGCAGCGCTGTAGCTGGGAGGTTTTGTCACATGACTGTGCCACCACACCCTCCTCCCCCCTGCCATCATAGCAGCCTCAACCGACATGATGCCCACAGCCATGGGGGGACACTACCCAGAGAAGCCTGCCCTAGGGGCTTGAGTCCCTTGCAAACACACTCTGCGGTGGTGGCACTCCACAGCCATCACCCCATTGGGCACACAAGTAATAGCATAGTTTGCTGCTATGCATTATTGTATGTGCGCACATTGTCGCTGCCATCTTTGCTCTCTGAAGCATGCTGGGAATGTAGTCCAGAGCTCCAGAGAGCAAAAATGGTGGCAACAGTGTGCGCACGTGCAATAGTGCATAGCAGAAAACCGTGCTATGTGTGCCTACGATGGGGACACGAGAATCATGTGGCAGCAGACTTGCAACCTCAGCCAGGCAGTCTAGTGAACTGGGGGAGGGGATCTGGGGGTGTAGTTTTGGGGTGTGTGGCTTTGGGAGGCAGCTGCCTGTGAAGTGCCTAGGGCTGGTAAAATCCTATGTCCGGTCGTGGCTATCCTGTACTCCACTCTACTCCCTCTGTAGAGGGTTATACACACGAATTTGTAACCCTTAGGAAGTAGGAGACCCTTAGTGGAAATTGAGTTCTTAGGGCATAGTCAGACCTTGCTGCAAATTGCTGCTACTCCTTTGGGGTCAGCGCAACTGCACAAACACCGATTTCAAGGTGAACTTGACCCTTCAGTACCAGGCTAGACGCTGACTGGATTCTACTATTACTGGTGTTTACAATAGCCCAAAGCATACAGTGTTATCTGTGCACTTGGCAGCACTGCTTCCTTATTTCTCTATTCTTCTCCTGCAGATTTACAAAGTGGTGTATGGAAAGAGACCTGTGCGGGAGGAAAAAGAGACCCTGGAGCTTCTCCTCTGATATATTGTGAGACCTCCGGCTACAACACAGGACATGGGAGCTTTTCTGAACCCTCGTGTCTTGTGTTGCAGC
The DNA here is from genome assembly GCA_003113815.1 of Sphenodon punctatus. Classification (NCBI taxonomy): domain Eukaryota; kingdom Metazoa; phylum Chordata; class Lepidosauria; order Sphenodontia; family Sphenodontidae; genus Sphenodon; species Sphenodon punctatus. The sequence goes on along the minus strand of QEPC01013498.1, from coordinate 7,339,910 downwards.
CAGAGGGGCACAGCTGATCAGCCCAGCAAAACCCAAGTGGAAGGAACTAAGTGGGAAGAAGCAGGAAGAAAAGCACGGAACCCCTGGGATGATTAGACTTTGGAATCCATCTTTGTTTTGTCTCTGCATTTGCAACTTCTTCCTATATCCAGAGGAGAAACCAGATCTCAAGCAGAACTGGATATAGACCAAGCCATGACATGCAGGTAACAAAATGTAATTTCTTGTTGTTGATCTTGCTCCTCTCTCTCTTTCTTCTACAGGTTTGCTCCCTGCATCAGATCACGGGTACATTACACCCTTTCAATAACAGAATTTTTGAGAATAAATAATAATAATAATAATAATAATATTCATGATTATTATTTATTATTATTATAATTATAATAAGCATGTATATAGCACCAGCGATGTACCTGGCGCTTTACAAAAAATAAGATAGACATGGTCCCTGCCCGAGAGGACAATCCAAGTAAACTGACAAGTCTGTGCTATTCTAGCTACATTATATGGAAGGCATCCACTCTAATATAAGGCATTATAGTGTAGGGTCAGTGTAGTTCACTCTTTCTATTTGGTTTGCATTTTCAATTTTGTGTATAGGGACACGTAGTATCTTTTTATTCATGTAATGGCATTCCACAATAATAGGAAGGCTTTGCAGTAAAAAAATGTGGGCAAGAAATCCCACATGATAATGTAAGTCTCCTTAAAGCTCTGCTTAAAGAAATAGGTGCATGGTTAGCAGTGACCCTTCTGTGTTATCCTGAAGAGAAATCCTGCAGTCTTCAGCTCTGGTACTAGAAATGGAAGAAAATATGATTGGTAGCTCAAGGGTTCATATCTGGTCCTTGCAATGTGCTAATGCTGTGGGTTTTTTCATTTTTAAGTTTCCTTTTCAAAATAATAACAAATTTCAGCTCAGTCTTGGTATTAGGCAATGGCCCAGCCTAACTGGTCCATCCCCTCAATGAAGGCAAAGGAGGACAGGGATTTGTGTCCTCAAAGTTAGAAGAGTGGTGCTAGTGCCAGCACAAACATCTAGAGGTTCATGCTGTAAATCTCTGAATGTGTTTTGAAAGTTCAAGAGTATATTTCCACATTGATTGTGGCAGAGGTTCCTAAACTCTGGATCATGACCACTAATGAGGGGAGGCAGATGGGGTGATGATTCCAATTGATATGTGATGTACATTGCTTGTTATATGTCGCTGTCTAGGGCCATGGGATTATATTTAAATCTCAATATGCAGACATGAAGTTTCTGAACCACTGGTCTATGGATTCAGGTTCTGCTACCCATAGTCAATATTTTGTAACTTTAACTCAATACAAAGTCCCACTGAATCCAGTGAAATTGCATATAGGGTACCCTGCTTCTTAATGGAGCATGGGTGGTAAAGATAAAGAATCTGGTCCCTGGATCTCACTACATAGGTGATTTTATAGGAAAGAAGTGCCAAACTGGGTTAGATGAATATCCATCCAGCCAAGCATCTTGTTTCTGACTTTGGTTGCTTCAGAGAAGAGCATCAACAGGTCATAATGAGTGATCCATTTCCTACTATTCACGCCCAACCCTGACAGACAAGGACTATGACCAAAAAACCACTTACTGCAGGCTTCAACAGAACTGTTCCAGAGTTTGTGGATCGTGATCACCCTGTGATCAACTTGACTAATAGCCTTGACTATGGACCTATCCTCTAAGAACTTATCCAATCCTTTTTTGAACTCTATAAAGTTTTTTGATCCTTATAAAATTTGGAACCCTAGAGCAGAACATATAAGGTTCTTATCTTATGTATTGATTATGCTAAAGGATATATTTATGATAGTCTTTGTATTTCAATTCGGTTAGGCTGATCAGATTCTGTTCTCCCTGAGCAAAGCAAGAAAACAGGTACAAGGAAAGCAAGCAAATATTCCCACCTCTGCTGCTGTAATCAGCAGTGTGAGATGGTGCTTTCAGCCAGCAAGACTGAAGTGAGAGATAATGCTTGCTTTCATTACATAGCATCATCATACAGATTTAGCTTGAAATCCAAATGACTAATCATGACCTCCTTATTTTCTGTGCAAGCAGCAGGGCAGTGGGGTTTTTTTTTTTAAAAAAACTAGCAGCTCCATGCCTTTCAATCCCTGGTGGCTTCAGTGTAAAATCTATTGAAAGAGATACTTGGGGCCCCAGTCTTGAGAAGGGTTGAGCACTTTGCCCTACGAGGGACCTCAGCTCTAGAGCTGAAATGGATAGCTGATTTGCTACCCGTGGGTAATACTTGCATTTTTGAGTACCGAGTCACATACCCAATGGGCTACTCAATTACTGATCGGGCACTGGACTACCTGAAAAATCAGTAATTTCTGGTACTGATTGTTTTTGATTTCCAATCAGTAAGGATGGAAAACCAAAAAATTGGGATTGGAAGTCAACATTCTGGGACATACCAGGACATTGGGTACTCGGACTGAGTCAAAATTGGGTACCGATTGGTACCCGATATTACAGCGTCAGTTTGGGTACTGGAAATTCAATAAGTATATCCGATTTTGCAGTACTTGTTTCAGCTCTATTCTGCTCCCATTGAAGTGAGTGGGAATGGTACAACACAGCATCTCATAGGATCACACCATGAGTGAGGAGTTATTAAGGCATTTTTAGCATTGTTAAAATGCATTGGAGTGCAATGAAATTTTTGAAGGGTCAACAGTGGTGGTCTTATTTAAGAGGATAGGGACTGGAATGTAGATTAGATTAGCATAATTGTCTTGGATTCAGTCAGTCAGTTAGTTCTCCTCATTCCAAGCAAAATATGAAGTGACAACCAGATTCTTTCACTTTGCCTGATCCAAAGACATTGCCTGGGCCTCGCTACATGTAATGCCCAATTGAGCAAACTTCACTTTACTTCAGGGACAATATGGTGCAGAGACTTTCCTCCATAAATTGCCGTGTAAGTAATGCGAAAACCCTAGGAGTTCTAAAGAATTTAAACTGAAAGGCCTGGTTCTGACACATGCTCAGGATATTAGAAGGATTCATTCTGCCTCTCTTACTCATTCTGAGTAACAGTGCCCTATGACAGAGACCACGGCAGGGATGCCCCATCTTCCTTCTGATATGGCCAGGGACCCGTGGTCTCTGTATTTTCCCCATTGGTGGTAATGAGGAAAACTCCGTGAACATGAATACAATTCCTGAATATTCCCAGGGTTTCTCCATGTCCACTAAGACAAAATTCCAGGTATAAAGAACAGTGAGTTAGTCTTCCAGGGTGCCTAGAAGGGCTGAGACCAGATTCCCAGGATAGGAAAGTCTGACTTAGTTCTTTAGTCTGTATGAGAGGGCTGGTGGGGAAACCCATGTCATGAGTTTGCTCTGGGACGAATGAAATGTTGCTTGGGACATGGTCTTGAATGCAAGAACATACATTTGTAAAAATGGACTCAACTTATTATTGCAAAGGAAAAAAATATTTTAAAGAAATAGAATTATAGAGTTGGAAGGGAACTTGAGGGCCATCTAGTCCAAACCCTTGCTTGGATGCAGGATAACTACTGCTACAGCCTCCCCAACAGATGGGTGTCTAGCTTTTTTTTTTTTTTTTTTTTTTTTTTAAAGAACATCTGGTGAAAGAGGAGCCTACGATCTTCTTGGGCAACTTGTTCCATTGCCGCGCAGCTCTTACTGCTAGGAAGTTTGTTTCTGATATTGAACCGATATCTACCATCTTGTCATTTGACCCCATTATCTCTAGTCCTGCCCTCTGTAGTCATGAAGAACAGTTCTTTGCCATCTTCTTGGTGACAACCCTTCAGATATTTGAAGAATGATACTCTTTATTGTCTCTCTGTTAGGCTATCCCTACCCAGTTCCTTTGACCTTTCCTCATAAGATTTGCTTTCCAGACCCTTTATCATAGTTATTGCCCTCCCCTAGCCAGCTCAAATTTCATAGAGTTGGAAGGGACCTCTGAGGACATCTATTCCTGCTCCCTGCTCAATGAAAGAAATCTGCAGCTACAGCAATCCCAACAGACAGTTGTCCAACCTCTTTTTGAAAATCTCCAGCAAAGGGGAGCCCGCTACCTCCATAGGCAATTTAGAATAATGGCATCTAGGAGTTGGAAGGAACCTCAAAGGTCATCTAGTCCAACCTCCTGCTCTAAGCAGGAAGTCCCCTGTCCATTGTCCCGTTGACCATGCATTGTTCCATGCATTGTTCCATCTTTAATAAAGATGTTGAATAGTACCGGGCTTAGGACAAAGGCCTGCGGTACCCCACCCCACCCCACTCAATATGACATTTGGCTATGTCCTTCATAGAAAGAGGAGCTCAAAACTGGACAGAAAGTTTTTGTCTTGGAATCTATCAGCTTGACTGTAAGAGTTGAGAGAAGTTTTGTGCTAGTTAGTCCTTAGACTGAAGCCAAACCTGCAGTTAAAGCCCCACAGTAGTTAATTATAGTTACAAAAAAAAAAAAAAAAGCATTTCCCAGGAAGCATTGTTATTATAAACTGTAATTAGTGGGTTCAATCTAGCAATACCTCATTGCTCGTAGAGGAGGGAAAGTCTGCTAAGCACAGCTGAGCATCTTTGTTAGGGCTGTCAGTGCCCGCATTCATAATTGGCAAAGAGCTGTGATGGAGAGCTGGTAATTTCTTGGCAGCTCGGCTACACTCTGCACAAATCAAGCAAAGGGAGCCAAGGCCTTCTCCATGTAATTTAAGTGACAGAACATGGGGCCTAGTCAAATATTCAGGTGTTTCTCAGGGAAAATGTTTTCCCGAGTGAGAAGTTTATTTGTTGGCGGCTGCTGGATGCTTAATTACGGAAGCTGTGCTCAATATTGCTGCCAGCTCTTCAGATATATTTAGACCAAGCTCCCTCCATATCTCAGAAAACACAGCAATTAGAATGTTCCACTTTAACACAGCAGAACTCATGATAGGTGTAGGGGCGTGTAGCGCTTGTGAGGTTGCCCGTTCTAATGTGAAACTGTAGCAGCAGTGAGAAAACTTTCAGAAATGTATCTCCCTCTGGACAGACAAGATGCCTCACACTTTTCAGTCCACACAGCACCCAGACTCCAGATTCTCTCTCTCTCTCTCACACACACACACGTTCACACATGCTTACTCACACTAACAATTTTATTGCTTGCTTTTACGGATCTCTTAAATCAGTGTTTTCCAAACTTCTTAGGTCTTGTTTCTCTTCCTTTTGTCCATGGTACCTGAGCCCCCCCAGACACATATGTTACCTCTTGGGTGCAGCCAGACGAGCCCAGTCAGGACCGAACCTTGCGTGACCTGAGAGGGGAAATTTCAGCTGCCACACTGTGGGGACAGCAGGGCTGATGGTTGGTCCCTCCATGGGGAAACCAGGCGGGCTGCTGTCAGCTGTCCTGCCATGCATGGGGTTGGGCCTCACGTGTGGGTGCCCAACCCAGCTGCACCTCACCCACCCTCCCCGGCCCACCCGCTATACCACCCCAGCCATGATGTGGCTGTGTGGGAATGGTGCTAGTGCCTGCTGTTCAAAGCCCCACAGCAGACCTCGTTGTGGGGCGGGTCAGGCAGGGACTGGGGACATGAGTGGCAGCATGCTACCTCAGGTTGAGCAGCCGTACCCCACTCTGGGTAAGGCTGTTATGCCCTGCATCCTCTGTCTTTTTCTGAGGTCACATGGCATAGCAGCGTGCTGCATGCGCCTCCTTAGGGTGGGGCTGCTGGGGCATGCGAGCCGCTGCATCACATGGCGACAGTGTCCAAACTGGGGTAAAGCTGCCCAGTTCAAGGCAGTGTCTTATATGGCTGTACTCCTTGCTCCCCCTTCTTCTTGTCTTCCTTGTCATTCTTCCCTTACCCACCAGCATTACCCCCCTTGATATCTCACGCTCTCTCATCTTAGTAAATCCACCATTTTGGAAACTCTGAACTTCCCCTAGCTCGGTCAGAATGGAGGAAGGGGTTTGGTATCTGCACTTGAGCCCATGTTCTTGCCCCAGCGAACCATCTGGATCTTCCAGTCTGAAAATCACAGAATAACCTCTTGATGAGCTTGACTTAGTCCTAGAACCCTTTCCTGCCAGGGCTTTCCCTTCATTAGTTTCATAGAATCACAGAGCAGGAAGGGAACTTCGGGTCATCTAGTCCAATCTCCTGCTTGGATGCAGGATGCCTACAGCTACAGGATCTCTGACAGATGGTTGTCCAGCTTCTGTCTGAAAGCTTCAGAGCCTACAACCTCCCTAGCCAGCTTGTTTCATGGCTAAACCGCTCTTACTGTTAGGAAGTTTTCCCTGCTATTTAATCAAAATCTGCATGCTTGTAATTTGAATCCATTATTCTAGTCTTGGCCTTTGCAGCAATGAAGAACTGTTTCTTGCCGTTTTCTCTCTGGAAGCTTTTAGATATTTGAAGATGGCTATCATGTCTCCCCTAAACCTTCTTTTCTTTGGCTAAGCATATCCAGTACGGTCCTCTTCCCTCTTAGAGAGGGACACACAAACTCGGTTATATCTTGGATCAAAGCTTATAACCAGCACCAGATCTGATCTCCAGCATCTTCTCCTGCAGGGGCCTAACCTTGACACCTTAGATTAAATTACATTCTTTAGCAAAGAATACTCTAAGTAGTTTGAATATTCATGGAATTTTTGGATTGGCAGTTGCAAATTTGAATTTGAAATTCACATGCCACTTCACAAATGAACCTGGAAAGAGGAATGTCATTTCCACCTATTAATTTCTTAACTTGATATTCTCCATTTATGTAATATCTCATTGTAGCTGGCTGGTTATTATCACAAAATGTACAGTGTTTTGTACAAATTTTAATGGACTCAAATGTCTAAACTGAACTAATGAATATTAGATGAACCGAACTGGAATTTTTATTTTAAAATTGAACTAATCACACTTAACAGTCAAAGCTTGGGCAAATATTCAGTATTGGTTAAATCAAATTGGTTAAATCAAATTGGAAGATGTGCTAATGGAATTTGAGCTGCAATCAGAAAAACCTGATTCATTCCAGCCCTAACTTTAATTATACATAACTTTCAAAAGACCCAGCAGGTGTGAAGGCTTATCCCAGAGGCTCCCAATCTCTGAATTGGGACCCCAATGGGGTGACATCGCCCTGGAAATGGGGTTGTGAACATTATGAGATTTCAGACACGTTGCATGTCTTTGCTGCTATCTAGTGTCACGGAATTATATTTAAATATCAAACTGGGGTTGCACAGAAATTTCCAAAATTTTGGAAACCACTTGCTTTCCCCACTTGTCTAAACATCTGGAGATTTCATTTCTTGCTCCTATTTTTGCCTCTCTACTGCCTCCTATGCCCTTAGTACTTGCTCACCTCAACAAGAGTTCATGGTGTTGTGCATATTAATTAGCCACTACAGAGGAACAGGATATCACTCTTGCTAAATGGTTCCTTGTATTTTTAACATCCGAGTGCTGACTGACTTTTCTGCATGCAGCTTGGCTTTGCTCTCTAAGACCTTTTTCTTTATTTACATCTTGTTTCACAAGGACAAAACCAGACGGTGACATCTGCTTGGCACTTACTGTTTGAGTTTGCAGGAGCGAACCTGATTTGCAACACGTATTGGAAGAGTCTACACGCTTAGTGCTCTGAAGTTCCCAACACTTGTGTTGACCTTGAAAAAGAGATTTAATAAAGAGTTGTCTATTTGCCCTTTTCTGGTCCTCTTTTAAGTATCACACATGCTTTCAAAGTCATACATTGTCCGTTGAAATATCTGTTCTCCTTGACTTAAAAAAACTGCATATATTTCTTGATTGTCAAATGTGTTAGATTCACACCATAAAGAAATGAAGTCTGCCATCTACCAACAGAGCAGCAGGAGTGTAAGTTTCTCTACCAGTTCACTCCAGACTTCAATAGAAGGGATCACTTCTACAGGTGAAATGCTCCAGGCAATTCATGGTTTGCTTTGCTGAGCTGTGACAAAGGCTATCCATTAGTCTCAACTTTAACAGACATTTTCATCTTCCTCAAACTTATGATGTACATTTCAAAACTTTCTTTCTGTGAGCATAATGAAAGAAAAGGGGGGGGGGGGGAACACGACACCTCTTTCATTTGGAATTTTTCTGCCCCCCTTCAAAGTACCATAGCTAGAGTTGAAACAGTTAACTGCCCAGTAAGGGTAACTATTGGATTTGCAGTAACCAATACACACTGGCAATAATTGGTTACTGAGCAGTATCTGTTTATTATTCAGCGGTTTAACAGAGCTATCACACTACTGTATTACCATTTTGTGTTGCTTACCATAGTACATTTTCCCATTTTCTCCATTTTTCCATCACTGGTTTCAAGTTTAACTCTCTTCCATTTTGAATACCTGGTTCAAATCTGCTGGATGCAGCTTTGCTATTGATCTGGAAGTAAACCAGAAATGATGGAATGCAGAGAAACGGTAAATCGATTAAGCAGTAAATTAGTTATGTAGTAACAGTAAAGCAGTATTAATCGGTGTTTTGGTTAATCAGTTAACTGCCACAGTATGCAGTTACCACCAATCAGTTAACTGATTAGATATCCAGAATTCTGGTTATTAACTGTGGTTGTGGAATTAACTATCCCCTTCAGCGCTAACTCTGATATCCCAGTGCTCCATAAGAGAAGAGGAGAGGGCCAAGGACAGAGCCTTGGGCAACACCAACCGAGAGGGGAAGGGAGGAGGAGGTGGAGTTGGCAAGAGACACATTGAAGGAGCAGTCAGAGAGGTAGGAGGAGAACCAGTTGAGGACGGAGCCACGGAAGCCAAGGGAGTGAAATGAGTCCAGCAAGAGTGAGTAGTCAACAGTATCGAAGGCAGCAGAGAGGCTGAGGACAAGAATGGAATAGAGGTGATTAGGTTTAGCCACAAGAAGATCGTTGGTGATCTTAGCGGGAGCAGTTTCAGTAGAGCGAAGGGGACAAAAGCCAGATTGGAGGGGGTCCAGGGAGGAGTTGGCGGAGAGGAAGTCGAGGCAGCGGGAGTAGACAACACATTCAAGAAGCTTGGAAGGAAAAGGAAGGAGTGAGACAGGATGGTAGCTAGAAGGGTCAGAGGGGTCAAGAGTGGACTTTTTGATGATAGGAGATACAGTGGCATGCTTGAAGGCAGAGAGGAAGGATGCAATAGAGAGTTAGAGGTTGATGATATGCAAGAGGGAAGGGGTGACAGTGGAAGCAATGGAGGTCAGGAGGGGGGAGGGGATGGGGTCAAGGGGGCAAGTGGAAGGGTTGGAGGAGGAGAGCAGGGAGGAGATTTTCTCAAGGGAGGTGGGAGGGAAGGCGTACAGGAGAGGAGGAGGGGGAGGAGGGAGAGGGGAGGGAGTAGGAAGTGGAGAGGAGTAGGAAGTGATGTCAAGGCAGATCTTGTCTATCTTGGAGGTGAAGAAGGAAGCAAGATTCTGAGCAGAAAGGGAAGAGGGGGAGGAGGACAGGGGGGCTTGAGGAGGGAATCAAAGGTGGAGAACAGGCAGCGAGGGTCCCAAGAACAGGACTTAGTGTGGGAGACATAATTCTGTCTAGCAAGGGAGACAGCAGAAGTAAGGGAAGAGAGACAGAATTTGAAATCAATGGACTTGCGTATTCATACAATAACGACAACAGACTAAACCCTTGTCCTGCCACTCTTTATGCCCAAGCTCTATCACAGCACTTCCCCTAAGTGCTTGGATTTCACATTTCCATGCTAAGTGATTTTTACAGTTTGTATAGCCCTCCTTTTGACAATAAAGTCCCCCCCACTCCGCCTACTTCCTCCTGTGTGGATTTTTTGACAGCTGAGATGCTGTATTAGATGAGATGCTGTATTTTGACAGCTGAGATGCTGCTGCAAGTATTAGCAGTAGGTCAGGCACTTCCGCAGCTCATTCTGGGGCCGGGGTTCACGCCAGCGCTTCCAACAAAGCCGCGGCGGCATCCCAGAAACAGCGGTCGGTGCAGGTGGGGCGGGGCTGTCAGGCCCCACCTCGCCAGGGGCGTAGCTACCGTGGCGCGGGGGGGCGCATTTGAGCCCGGGCCCTGCTCTGGGGGGGCCCGCAAGTCATGGGGCCCGAAAAGAAAGCCCCATCTGAGTGTTTGGTTTTTTTTTTTTTTGCCGCGGCTCCACCTGGGCCCCCCTGCCAGCGGCAGGGGGGCCCAGGTAGAGCCGCGGCAAAAAACCAACAAATCAGCTGTGCATATCTCAGGTCGGGACTCGGGAGCCCCCTCTCCACGGGACCAGATGCCTCCGGCCGGCTCCTCCCTGCCACCCTTGCTGCCGGCCGCTCTCCCCTCCCCTCCCCCACAATCTGCAGCTCCAGGAGGCTTAGAGCGGCGGGGAGGAGCAGCCGGCAGCAAGGGAACTTTTTTTAAAAAAATTGCCTGCGCCTCGTCCTGGCCCCGGGGAGGGAAAGCACCGCCACAGCGCCCTCCCCGGTGGGGTCAGGACGAGGCGCGGGCAATTTTAAAAGAACAACTGGCCCCCAGAAACGCTGCAGGGACTGGGTTTGTGGGCGCAGGGAGGGAGGCAG
>QEPC01013498.1:7274637-7300145 GCA_003113815.1 Sphenodon punctatus | reverse complement strand
CAGGCAATGCCGGGCACAGCATGCACTGGTATCATGTCCCTGGGAGGGGTGTCTTAGCAGGGTGAAGAAGGACATGCACAGTCCTACACCTTGCGGACATGGAAACTCCTTACTGTGGCCCAGAACGGGCTTTCCCCCTTCGGCCATGGCTAGTGACCTGTCGAAGGGGTGAAGTTTTGTTGGTTAAAAGGCAATGTCACTCGAAGGCACATCCAGGGCTTTGCTTAAGTTAACAGTTGATGATTAGCTAGCATACTGGAAGATTGCCTGATGCAATTACCCACCGTCCTGAGAGTTGATTAATAAAGAGTGCGGCCTGTTTTATTGCCCATGCAATGTGTCTGCATCTCATCGGTGGGGGGTGCATCGACAAATCCGGGATCTCAATGATAGGAAGTAGACCTATGACATAGACAGGGAAGGGCAAGCTTTCCCCTCCTATGGGCCACTTTGAAAATTAGTCAAGCCTTGTCCTGCTGGCTGAATAAAATGTACAGGTGGGTCTGGTTAAGATGTGTGCTTTAGGGTAGGGGAAGGAAGGGGAGGATCCACATCATAAATCTATGCTATGGATCCATGGCCTATCCTTGAGTGCATACCCTCATCTCTGCTCTCTTTCCCTGAGCTCTCTCTTTCAGTACTTGAAGAGAGGTACTGGGCCTATTTTTAACTGATAGACTTAACATTTGTACACTTTTCACGCCTCACCCAAGAAATCTTTCCTACCAGTTTTCACACTGATAGGACATATCATTTGAATTTTATGATTAGCAGGTATCCTAGTTTTCTGCAGCAAAAATTGGAAATTCTCTGATAAAAACCATAAATTCTCTGATTAAAAAAACCAAAATCTGGGGGTTTTTGTCATTAAATGTAAATGCTAGTTCACTTTCCCTTATCACAATATATATACATATGAGTTAGAACACCACATATTATTGTAATATTTTCATTTTAATGCAGGTTTGCAGCTACCTGTCCCACCACCAGTCCAATAAATAAATAAATTGAAGTCTGTGGCACCCGTCCAAATGCAGAGCTTCTTACCCCCACAGCACATGCCTTCAGGTTGCTTCCCCTCCACTGCCCTGCAATCGCTGCTTCCTCTTCCCCAACCTGTCCCTGGATTTCTCTGCCAACCCAAAAGTGGAACCATATACACTCAGGCTGGCATTTGGGGAAGCCACTAAGGGCCCAAATAGTCCCACCTCCTGTCCTCTCTTCAGAAGGTCCAGAAAACCTGACTTCCCCAATTCATAGTGCTCCTGCCCCCCAACCCACAGGAGATCTGAGGCTCTCCTCCACATGCAGAGCCCCTGTCCCTCCACAGCACATGCCTTCAGACTGCTTCCCCTCAGCTCCACTCAGTGTCCTCACTGTCTGGTGCTCGCTGTGTCCTCCTCTGGTTTTCCATCACAAAGAGAAAACTAGGAACCCTGATGAATGTTTGGCGGATGCCGTAAATAAATTTGATTGTTTGATTGAGAAACCCTGATCATTAGAGTGTTTGTGATTATAATGGTGCGATGCAGATGCCTAAGCTAACAGAGCTGTCCCTGCTGCTCTATAATCCCTTTCATAAGCTAGACATGAACCTTTATTTTGCCAGTATTTGTTTCATAGCTCTATCACAGTATTACAGTCTACTTTGTCCTACACCATCCCTGCACAATCAGCTGTACTGGACACATGGATGTGTGTAAAGTATAAAGTACTTCCCACTAAGTGGGAGTGTTAACACGAGACCCCCTGCCACGTGAGATTATTGGGGGGTTGGTTCCCCAATATCTGCTCTATCTTTAAATTTAGGGGAATTAGCCAAATTTAGTCAAAATAGGGGGTCCCCTCGTGTTCAAGGGATCAAGCTGAGGACAGTACGTGCTACAGGCAGTTTATGTACCCTCCCCAAATACAAAGAGAGAGAGAGAGAGACAGGTGTCCAATAACAACAAGTTTATATATTGGACAGGTGTTTATATATAAACTTGTTGTTATTGGACACCTGTCTCTCTCTCTCTCTCTTTGTATTTGGGGAGGGTACATAAACTGCCTGTAGCACGTACTGTCCTCAGCTTGATCCCTTGAACACGAGGGGACCCCCTATTTTGACTAAATTTGGCTAATTCCCCTAAATTTAAAGATAGAGCAGATATTGGGGAACCAACCCCCCAATAATCTCACGTGGCAGGGGGTCTCGTGTTAACACTCCCACTTAGTGGGAAGTACTTTATACTTTACACACATCCATGTGTCCAGTACAGCTGATTGTGCAGGGATGGTGTAGGACAAAGTAGACTGTAATACTGTGATAGAGCTATGAAACAAATACTGGCAAAATAAAGGTTCATGTCTAGCTTATGAAAGGGATTATAGAGCAGCAGGGACAGCTCTGTTAGCTTAGGCATCTGCATCGCACCATTATAATCACAAACACTCTAATGATCAGGGTTTCTCAATCAAACAATCAAATTTATTTACGGCATCCGCCAAACATTCATCAGGGTTCCTAGTTTTCTCTTTGTGATGGAAAACCAGAGGAGGACACAGCGAGCACCAGACAGTGAGGACACTGAGTGGAGCTGAGGGGAAGCAGTCTGAAGGCATGTGCTGTGGAGGGACAGGGGCTCTGCATGTGGAGGAGAGCCTCAGATCTCCTGTGGGTTGGGGGGCAGGAGCACTATGAATTGGGGAAGTCAGGTTTTCTGGACCTTCTGAAGAGAGGACAGGAGGTGGGACTATTTGGGCCCTTAGTGGCTTCCCCAAATGCCAGCCTGAGTGTATATGGTTCCACTTTTGGGTTGGCAGAGAAATCCAGGGACAGGTTGGGGAAGAGGAAGCAGCGATTGCAGGGCAGTGGAGGGGAAGCAACCTGAAGGCATGTGCTGTGGGGGTAAGAAGCTCTGCATTTGGACGGGTGCCACAGACTTCAATTTATTTATTTATTGGACTGGTGGTGGGACAGGTAGCTGCAAACCTGCATTAAAATGAAAATATTACAATAATATGTGGTGTTCTAACTCATATGTATATATATTGTGATAAGGGAAAGTGAACTAGCATTTACATTTAATGACAAAAACCCCCAGATTTTGGTTTTTTTAATCAGAGAATTTATGGTTTTTATCAGAGAATTTCCAATTTTTGCTGCAGAAAACTAGGATACCTGCTAATCATAAAATTCAAATGATATGTCCTATCAGTGTGAAAACTGGTAGGAAAGATTTCTTGGGTGAGGCGTGAAAAGTGTACAAATGTTAAGTCTATCAGTTAAAAATAGGCCCAGTACCTCTCTTCAAGTACTGAAAGAGAGAGCTCAGGGAAAGAGAGCAGAGATGAGGGTATGCACTCAAGGATAGGCCATGGATCCATAGCATAGATTTATGATGTGGATCCTCCCCTTCCTTCCCCTACCCTAAAGCACACATCTTAACCAGACCCACCTGTACATTTTATTCAGCCAGCAGGACAAGGCTTGACTAATTTTCAAAGTGGCCCATAGGAGGGGAAAGCTTGCCCTTCCCTGTCTATGTCATAGGTCTACTTCCTATCATTGAGATCCCGGATTTGTCGATGCACCCCCCACCGATGAGATGCAGACACATTGCATGGGCAATAAAACAGGCCGCACTCTTTATTAATCAACTCTCAGGACGGTGGGTAATTGCATCAGGCAATCTTCCAGTATGCTAGCTAATCATCAACTGTTAACTTAAGCAAAGCCCTGGATGTGCCTTCGAGTGACATTGCCTTTTAACCAACAAAACTTCACCCCTTCGACAGGTCACTAGCCATGGCCGAAGGGGGAAAGCCCGTTCTGGGCCACAGTAAGGAGTTTCCATGTCCGCAAGGTGTAGGACTGTGCATGTCCTTCTTCACCCTGCTAAGACACCCCTCCCAGGGACATGATACCAGTGCATGCTGTGCCCGGCATTGCCTGGGTATCACTTCCCCATCTCTTAAGGAGATGACTCTAAATTTCCTATAACCGTACCTAATTATCCTACCATCGCATACTGAACCCCTGCCACAAAGGGGGAGTCGTAAACCGTCTTCCCTGACACCCACCGACCCTTCTCAAACCAGGGACTGCAAATGTCCCGTGAAAACTGACAAATATTGTTCATTTCCAAGAGGAGATAAATGCACCCCATCTCCTCGATACATTTCCGGCCTCAAATAAACTATCGCTGAATGCTGAATAGTAGTGCCATTCAAACCCCTTATCCATTTCCCTATTTCCCTATTTATATTCTTCCTGGCCTTGTCCACCCTGCCAGGGTTCTGTGCTCTTCCCCATTTTAACCTGGAAATTAAACAGGTCCAAACCAAGTGAACATGGGGAAACCATTGTCTAACTATTAACAGATCAGTCTTAATACTTATAATCAAATTAACTCCTTTATGAGCAGGTAAGTCATTTTTGCCCAAATGAACCACTATTATGTTTGGTGCTGTCTCATCAACCATTTGCTGCAATGTAGGTAATAACTGGTGCCCTCGCATCCCACTTTTCCCCATCCAAACGATCTGCATCTTGCCTGACAGACTCAACTGAGGACCATCAGAAGCCTGTGCAGCCGCACGACTTGCCCAACGCACAAGGCTGTGTCCAACGATCCACACCACGCTTCTGGTTTCCGAAGCGGTACTGCGCCCTAGTAAAATAAAGCATATTTAATAGAATGAAGGCCGGAGATAGTTTTTGTATGCTTGAGAATGCCATCTTCCCACTGCCTTAACCTGTTGTTCATCTAACCCTGCCGCAGCCGCTGTTGTAGCACAGTAGCTGCACCGATCCAAAATGAATGTGATCCATACTCCTCAGGTGAGAGCCCTATGTGCCCCAATGCCCTGCACAGCACGGCTGAAAATTGATGACTAGTTAATAGGGTGCCGTCCTTATGGAGAAACAGCCTTCCTGGCAGAGCCGGCCGTATAACTATTTTCTCAACTGCACCACAGGGCAGATGCTATCCACCCCACATCTGTATAACGGCACCATTTGTCCCCTTCTTCTTTGATCCGTCTTTGACACATGCAGTCGTATTCATAAAGAGATGCTGGTCAAGTCGAGATCCTCAAACTCTACTGCACGGGCGGTGTTATCTCTGGCTGGTAGGGTGACCATCTTGCTGACCCTGAATGCTCCGAAAAAGGTTAGTACATACGCTGCAGTGAAAAGTTGCACTTTGAAACTGTCCCTACAAACCACTGAAAGTACCCCAACCAGTTGCTGCAATGTACAGGAAGTAATGGGAGCCCTGACCGCCCTTGGACAAGTTGGCGCCCGTGCCCAGCTCTCCAACATGTGTTTTATATAAAATCCCCTGCCCAGGGAAGGAAAACCCATTAACTTATTGGTGAATGAAAGGGCTGCTATCTTTCCTGCTATTGTACCTGCTGCCAGCCCACTCCACCTCAGTCTCATTGCAAACTGAAGCACCTCCGCTTTGTTTATGGGAAATCCTAGCCCCCACCCTTGGTCTGCTCTGAAGTTCTGGAACTCACGTAATTCCCTGCTGTAGGCAGCCTGTGTCCTTGGAGCAAGGGATCCCTGCACAATGTTCTGGAGCTCTAACACCCAAGGCTCCACACCCCAGGTGGCAAGGAGTCTGGTGTTTCCCCGGCCTCCAGTGCCAATTCTCGAAAACGGTTCATCTGGAACCGAGAAAGGGCACCGGCTATGCCATTGTCAACCCCTGGGACATGCTGCGCCATGAATAAAATATTACTTTTTAAACATGCTCCAACCAATACTCTAACTAAAGTCATCACTCTAGGAGACTGTGAGGACAAGGAGTTTACTACATGTACCACTGCCAAATTGTCACACCAAAATTTTACTATATGATTTGTGAGGTACTGGGACCATAGCGAAACTGCTATTACTATTGGGAATAATTCCAGGAAGGTTAAGTCCCTGGTGACTCTGGCTCGATGCCACTCGTCAGACCAACGAGCTGCACAGCAACAACCTCCAAAATAAACTCCGAAGCCCACTCCCCCTGCAGAGTCCGATTGCACCTGTAGGTCAGATCTCAAATCGTTCCCTCCAAAAACTGACACCATTAAAGCCTTCCAGGAATTCCAGTCACGTACCCAAATCCTGCCGCATTTCTTGTGTAACCCGTATATGATGGTGAGGAGATAAACCATAATTCAACTTACCATATAGCCGGGACAAGAAAGCTCTGCCTGGCGCAACCACCCGCCAGGCAAAATTGAGACTCCCCACCAATGACTGTAAGGCCCTTACAGTTATCTTTCATAACCCCAAAGCTTCACTCAACTTCTGCCTGAGGGACACCAGCTTACCTTCTGGTAATCTTGATATCATGAGTTCCGTAGGTTAACCTGGTTCCTGGCCCCTCGGTCTTTTCGGGGGCGAGTGGAATACCCCATTCCTTGGCTAGATTTTGAAACAATAGGAGGTCAGCGGCGCAATTGCCAGAGCAAGGCCGGCCGAGTATCAAAAAATCATTGAGATATTTTGTAACATCGCCTGACCGCATCCTCCCTTAAAGCGCCATTCCACTAAGGAACTAAAGTGCTCAAATGCGGAACATGATATCGAGCATCCCATCGGCATGGCCCGGTCATAATAATAATGACCATCAAAAATGAAACCCAAGAGGTGGAAATTTTTAGGGTGCATGGGTAGCAAGCGGAATGCAGACTTAACCACACTTAGCCAGCAGTGCACACCGACCCAGTGCTTTTGCCTTTGCAACGACGACATCGAAAGACGCATACTTAATGGTTGTCAGTTCTTTCGGGATAGTGTCATTGACTGAGTTTTCCTTTGGATGGGACAGATGGTGTATCAATCTAAATTCTCCAGCTATCCTCTTTGGCACAACCCCCAATGGTGATAATATCAAATTATCCATTGGGGGTTGGTCAAATGGACCGGTCACCCTGCCTGCCTCCTGCTCTTTGCCTATTTTTGTCCTCACAACTTCCTCAAGCCCCACTACAGATTTCAAGTTTTGTGGGACTCGACGAGGTCAAACTGGGCCCACTGGGATTACAAACCCTTCTTTAAAGCCTTGCACCACATAGTGTATCTTTGCTCGGTCTGGGTAATTTAATAATGCCTGCTCCAAATGCTCAATTTTTACCAGTGTCGGACCCCATTTTTGGTCCAGAGCCAGGTGATGAGTTCTGATTACCCCTGTTGCTACCGTCACCTTGCCCATATCTCCCTTTTCCACCTTTTTGATGTGACCGGAAGCAGTTACAGTGTGGGTGGCTTCTGAAACAGCCAGAGCACACATGCCAAAAGCGACATGACTGCCTGTTGCACCTCCCGGCTTTATTGTACTCCCAACAAGGGCCAGGGGCCCCTTGCCCTCCCCTTTGAGTGTCCCACCAAAATGGCTCGTTAGCCGGTGCCACTCCTCCCCGCCCTAGAGTGTGCCCACTGTCCGTGCGAGGTGCGCTAGTCACGTCAATCATGCTCTCAAACCACAAATCATGAGCATGAACATCCCAACGCAAACTAGGATTGGTTGCTGCGCAATGCCGAAAGGCTTCATTGTAGCGCAACCAAGCCCCAGGTGGTCCAGTCCCATAAGCCCTTTGCACGATGTCAGCGTACTTGTATAATTCTAACCCCCACCCTGGGTAGGCCTGCATCATGACTCCCATAAAGACAGCATATGCCGACGTCCAGTTGGCCCAATTCCTATCTGCTTTAGGGTGTCTAAACTTCTCCTTATCTTTTTCTTCCTCTAGTGTAGTGTGCTCGACTATCGGGTCACTGAACAATAAGGCGAACAAATTAACATACTCACTTTTCCATATCTTTTCTTTAGTCGTTTGGTATAAGTGTTCAGCAAATGGGGCAGCTAGATCCAAACTTGCACCGCCTGGGGGTGGGCGCTCTCCCCCCTGTGCTGGTGGAACCGGACCAGCAGCAGGGAGGGCTATTCCCTGCCCCAGCAGAGTCTCCTGCTCCGGTGTCCCCACAGGTGCACTCGCTATTGCCCCAGGCTTCTGCGTAGCTACCCCCAGCCCTGTATTGGATAGGGTGACTGGTGTCATCACCATTATCCATGATCCATTCATCCATGCTAGTTGGGAATGTCCTTGTTCTACCCTTTGGGGTACCTCAACTTGTGGCACCGTTGCACTCTCGACCCTGCTCCCCAGGGGGTTCACCCTGCCTCCTTGTTGGCCGGCCGGGACTTGACACCCTGACTTCATCGCCTCCCTTGTCCTTAGTTCCGATTGGTGCCCCGTGACTGTTATTTGGTCCCCATGACATCCTCTGTTCCCAAAATTACCTGCTGTACTTTGTGCAGCCTGGTTGTAAACAGCTCCAGTGGTGGGATTCCCTGCAACCTGCTCCACTGCTCATTCTCGCCTCCACTCCAGCAGCTCATTCTTCAGTGCCAAAATCTGCTGTCACATTTGCTCATCTCTGCCTCACTCTTCCTGGTCCTGCTCCACCCATCATCTGCGCTCTGGGGGTCCATCCGTGCTGTAGGGGAACACAACCCCCCCAGACTCGGCACACTCCACTGGCCCACCCACCCCCTGGTACGGGGGGCCCATGGCACTTGTACTCCCACCGGGATGCCCCACTTGTTGGCAGCTCTCCCTGTCTATTCTTCCAAGGGTTAATCCCCCCTCTTGCCCTCAATTATCGGGATGTGAATGCCTCCCTCCCCATATAAAGCTTGTAACAATGGGTATGTTGGGGTACTCACCCCCATCTGCTCAGGCACTTGGTCCGGTAGGCCCATCTGGACCCTGGCCTCACCTGTCTGAATTTCAGAGGCCACCGTAGGGCCTTCAGGGGGAGAGCACCTCACCAGGGATCGGCCTCCAGGGGTACCTGTTTCCACATTGCAGTATCAGGCCAGGGGGTTGATCATCCGGCTTCCCCACATAGTATTCTCTACTTGCGGGGCTTGGGGGGGGGGCTCTAGCCCCTGTAGCTCAGTGAGTTCCCTTCCTCCTTGCATCAGAGGGTGATCATGCACCCTGGTGCCCCTGTGAGGGCCTGCCTACCCCGCGTAATCCAGAAGGCTTCCTGTGCCCACCTCCCTTTGCCCCTGCCCAGCTGGGCTGGCCTGCTCAACCATCATGACTTCGCAGGCCACTAGGCGGGCCATCATCTCATCGCGTGAGGGGATCCCCCCCCCAACAAAGCTCTATCAGGGGCTTGTCCTACCTCCCTGGGCTGCTGCATTGCCCGAAGCTTCCCTTCTCCCTGAGGGGGGGCTGCAGAAGCCTCCTTCGCATGGCTCTTCGCTGCTCAATTGCCCGCCAACGCCTGCAACCCTGAATTCAGCCTCCAGAGAACCACTCAGCCAGCAGCGAGGGATCCGCGCTGCTGACTGCTCAGCCTCCTGAGCCTGAATGCTGCATTCTCTCTGCAGCACGGGAGGACGACCCCTCCTACAAGGAGCCGCCTCCCAGGCCATGTGATAGCGCTTTTTCGTGCTTAACAACTGGTTGCCTAGCAACCCCAGGACAAAAGAGCACGGGGAGCCTTCTAGCAGGTGTCCTCCCGCTGCGGCTCTTATCTGCTCTCAGGGGGTGTGTGTGCCACAAATACCCCTCTCGCAGCTATTTCTGCTGCGCGGGGACTTGGCTCACAGGCTGGAGTTGTACCCATGCCCACCTGCTCTCAGCTGGCAATTAATTTGTAAATCAGGAGACTGTCTTGTGATGTGCAAATTAACCAGTGAGATTGGAGAATTCATTTGCATACCATGGGAATTGCACATGAGGCAGGCAAGATTCATTTAGATGCCAAAAGAAGCAGTAACTAAACTAGACTGCACTGGAACCACTGCAGCTTTGCACCATGTATTTTTCATAAGTGTCCACTTTTAAAGGGACACTTCACAAACTGAAGTCATGAACCTGGTCACCTTTACCTTCCACCTTACCCATGTCCCAATTGTGTCAATTCAGAGGGCCTTAAAGTAGGTCTGGACAAGGTGGAAGGTAAAGGTGACCAGGTTCATGACTTCAGTTTGTGACCTCATAAAGGGTGATAACATCACGCTGAGCTCACAGAGGCAGCAAGATTCTGTTGCCTGGGGAAGCCATCTGTGTTCATTTGTGTTGAGGTGGCCAAGGGGAGAAAAGCTCAGTGCTGCTGCTGAATGATAAAGAGTCTGTTAGTGTGAGAGGACCTTGAGCAGGGCTGGCCTTAGCCCAGGTGGGGGCTGGGCCAAAGGGCTGAGTCCAGATGCCAGAAAGGGCTGAGGTGCAGGGAACCATACTGTTCCCTGGACTAAAGAGGTGGGAAGGGAGAGCTGTGCTGTCCTTAGCCCCAGGAGGAAAGCTATGCTGCCCTAGGATCAGGGGCACAGGGCACAGGAAGTCATCCTGCTCCTACTTCTCAAGATCCTGTGGCCGTGCTGCCACCGCTTGTGAGGGGCCACTGGAGACTGGGAATTGGGGGTGAGAATGAAAGAGTCTTTCTCTGATTGAGTTAAAGGGCCCAGTCCCCAGGGCTTTCTTGATTCCCTCAGTCCAACCTCACTTCTCTTCTTTCTATAGGGCATAGGATCAACAAAGCTTCCTACCCATGCAGGGGCAGTTTTCTTGATTTGAGGAGCTTCAGAGAAGCAAAAGCCAAACAGGAAACAGTGATCATCACTTCATGACAATGGAAACTTCACAGACATGGCTGCCCAGACTCAGATGCAATCTGCTGGCTCAATACACCAGCGTTTCCTGGCCAGAGCCACCCCCTAGGGCGAGGTTGTGGGTGACATGACTTCAAAAGAAGTATGTAGATAGAATATTGGGGGAGCCTTTGTCAATTTGTGTCTCACTCTAACCCAGTTCTGGTCTCTCTCTCAGCTTATGGCAGAGGCTACGGGAGTGGGAGGAGGCTTAGTTTCCACATAATGGTGAGGGACCTAGAGCTGAAAGAGTAGAGAAACTGCCTGGAGCTCCTGGATGGTGTTTCCCAATCAGGTCTGTCCCTCTGTCAGGGAGTGACTAGGTTCCCAGGCTGGTGGGGAGTGGATGTCTCCAACAGACCAATGATCAGAGAGAGAGCCTTCCTAAGGACATAAATGCTGCACTGAGCAGATCAATGGCACCTCCATGGGAGCTGGTGCCAACAGCTTTGGCCCTGTCCCCAAACTGATCTGCTCTACCCTCCATCCTCACCACAGCTCATTCTTTGCTTTGCAGGTCCTGGCTCCCCAGAACGTTTTCCTGACTAAAGCATCTGCATTGAGCATAGGGCAGTACCTGGCATTGCAGTGCCAAGAAGGAGAAGGCAAGGAGAGTAGTGATGCAGAGCTGCCTTCTGCCTGACTAGGGCTCAGATCCCTGCCCAGCAAAAAGCAGCACATGGTAGGAAGAAGTCAGGAAGAGAATGCTAACTTGTGTTCTGGGCATTCAGAGCCTGGGGAATATTATACCCAAGAGGGAGACATGCCTCTGGTGTCCTGGACTTAATTTGTGGAGGGGGAAGGGGTTTGCCAAGGCTTGGTCTTGGCTATTCAATTCAAAGGATGGGGGAGGGTGAGCCCTAGGAAATGTTCCCAGTAGGAGTGTCCATCCCAAAATGTGACAGATCAGGAAAAGGCCAATCTTGGCTATTTCACGGTTGGAAACAAAAGCCAGGAAAAAACCATGGATGGCTTCTTTGGCATTCTTTAATGACTTTCCTGTCTCAACCCCTGTCCTGGTTACAGATTAAATCGGAAGAACACCTGACTTACTAGAGAGGCAGGGTGGCCCAGTATTTGGGTGCTAGCTTGAAACTAAGGATCAGTTCCTTCCTCTGGCAGGGGATGTGACATTTTGGGTCGTCTTCCTTATTTTTATTTATTTACAAATTATTAATTATGATTATTGATTATTATTTATTATAAGCATTATTTTATATAGCACCAGTGATGTACCTGGCACTTTACCAAAAAAAAAGATAGACGCGGTCCCTGCCCAAGAGCTTACAATCTAAAGACAGGGCGAGGGGAGAGAGGGAAGGGGGAACAGAGGAAGAGACAAGGGATGCAACATTCATGAGGATGCAAGAACTCAGGTACACGTTCTTGACTTGGTTACAGTAAATAGGAGTTTGCAGATAACAGGTGGGGGATAATTCTGGGTGGGGATGATTAGCAGGAGTTAGGAAGGGCATAGCGGAAGAGATGGGTTTTGAGGAGGGACTTGAAGGTGTGGAGGGTGGGGTCAAGGTGGACAAGGGCAGGAAAGGAAGTTCCATGTGTGCAGGGCAGCATGGGAGAAGGGATGAAGGTGGTTGGGGGAGCAGGGAAGGCGTGGGAGGGTGAGGGAGGGGCTAGAAAAGAAGCGGAGTGCTCTAACAGGTGTTCGGAGGGAGATCAGGGCAGAGAGGTAGGGGGGAGTGATGTTGTGAAGGGCTTTGTAAGTGAAGACAAGGAGTTTGTACAGAATACGCTCAGGAGGAGGGAGCTAGTGGAGAGAGGAGAGGAGAGGAGAGGAGAGGCTGCATATGGTCAAAGCGATAGGTTAGGTGGATGATCCTGGCAGCAGAGTTTTGAACAGAGATGAGGGAAGAAAGCTGAAAGTGGGGAAGGCGAGCACGGAGGAGGTTACAATAGTCGAGGCGTGAGATGACTAGGGCATGAATGAGAGTTTTGGCAGAGGAGCCAGACAGAAAAGGGCAGATTTTAGCAATGTTGTGGAGGGAGAAGCAGCAGGATTTGGCAACGGAGTCAATGTAGGGTTTGAAGGTAAAGTGTGAGTCGAAGATGAAGCCCAAGCTACAGGTTTGGGGGACAGGGAGGATAGAGACCCCGCAATGGCAATTGACAGGGAAGAGGGAGAGGAAGGATTGGGAGGGAAGATAAGGAGTTCAGTTTTCACCATGTTCAGTTTGAGCTGGCGTTGAGACATCCAGGTGGAGATATCAGAGAGACCGTTGGTGAGATGAGTTTGAACACAGGAGGAGAGGGAAGGAGTGGAGAGAGAGAGTTGAGTGTTGTCAGCGTATAGGTGGTATTGGAAACCGTGGGAGGCAATGAGTTTGCCTAGGTATAGGGTGTAGATAGAGAAGAGGAGAGTGCCAAGGACAGAACCTTGAGGAACCCCGACCGAGAGGGGTAGGGAGGAGGAGGGGGAGGAGTTAGGAAGAGATACATTGACGCAGCGGTCAGAAAGGTAGGAGGAGAACCAGTCGAGGACAGAGTCCCGGAATCCAAGGGAGTGAAGCAATTCAGGCACTGCCAGTGTCTTTGTGCTTGGTTTTCCCCATGAATCAATTTAATTTTGGGTTCTGGATGAGATGCTTTTAATCTCTATAACCCTAGTATTTCTTGATTTAGCTCTAGAAGACTTTGACCAAAGACCATGATTTATTAAATATAACAAGCTTATCTGGCAAGAGAGTGCTTGGGTAAGGGGGGATTGGAGCACATCAATAGGTGATACACACCAGCCCCCTGAGGTGGAACTCTGGGACATCTACAGCTGGAGAACTTTCCTGAGCCACACACCCCTGCTTGAACAGGTATTTGATGGCTGTAGAGACTTGTCGAGGAATATTTTATACTCACACACTGCTGTTGGTGAAATCTGTCAGAGTTTCTTTATTGATCTCAAAGCGCAGAGAGCGAGAGCAGAACTGAACCCATGCAAGGAGACAGCCTGGTCTGTCGGTTTGCAGATTACATAGGTATTTTATAGGTTACAATTCAAGCAAAAAGATACAGGCATGTCACTCAAAGCAACGTCATATAAAGGTAAAAGGTTAAAGCAATTGTTTACCTACTCAGCAACTTATTCCCAAAACAATATAAGTTAACTGTTTATAAAGTAAGGTGCCTAAACAAAGCCAATTAACTAGAACATCTGCAAGGCCATTTTCTCCTATATGCTGAAAGGAAGAACGGAGTGGCGTCCCTCTGTCCAATGTTTATCATGCATGGAAACTGTTTCCCAGACCTTGTAGTGTGAAACAAAACCCAAACTAGTCTAATGATTATATCTATCTAGCAGGCTAAAGTTTACTTCTGCAAAGAATGGTTTTTACCCAGCATTCATCTGCCTTCCATTTTATGTTACCTTACTCTGGCTATGTGTAGCTTAATTCTATAGGGTCCCTTATAAAAATTCCTCCACAATCCCTTCCTTTTCTGCCGTTGAGGCATAACAATCTAATTTTTTAAACCCTTTAATCTTTGCTTGCTGAGCTTGGAAGTTTACATCCATGTTATAAACTTGGGTACTTTGCTTTTGGTTCAAGCCTTGTGATAGTTGTTTCACAGTGCTAGTAAGCAACTTCTAATAAGCATCAAAATTAATTGAATACATAAAAATAAGTCAAACAAAACAATAAAAACAAGCAAAACAATATAAAAGATTTTGGAGCCTAAACCTCCAAGTCAGGTCCAGAGGGACCATTGATCTGTTAGATGTAACTGGGCCACTGCTTCTTTAATTCGAGCAGTTTGATCTAAAATGGAGTCATGGAGTCAGAGTTGTTTGGGATGTAAACACAGCATTCTTTCCCGATCAGAGCACATACACCCCCTTTGCTGGCCTGGATAAAATCTAGGGCTATTCGGTTTTGCAAAACCATTTGTCTGATATTACCCATTTCATTTACTATGTCCTTAAAGCCTAGGGATGTTGCACTAGCCACAGTTTTTAATATCCCAGTCATTTGTTTTATTTCTAGCATAGAGAGGGCAACTCCAATTCCAGGTATGGAGATACCTCAATATATTTTTTTTGCCTCAGTGATCTCCCTTCTGTTTCTTAGTTTCCCCTGGGGAAGGGTAGGTAGGAATCTTATGTCAGGGGAAATAGCCCCAACAAAACAAGAACCCTCCCACCAGAGGGCAAATTTTATAGGCCTTGTTTTCACAAATGAAATCATGTTCAATCAGGGGGATGTGTTCAGTCATATAGGACAAGGAGGATTGCATACTGTGAAGTTCACAACAACTGGAGTTCAGAGGGTAGGGGAAACAGTCACGGAAGGAGCTTTCACTCAAAGCTTCATACCCATTGGATTTATGGTGTATGTGTAGCCTACTTTGGCCCCTTCCTTTTGTGCATATTTTCCCCACATAGACCTATTAGACCGAAAACAATATTTCTTCTGCACTTCCTTGGCCAGGTGAATGTTAAGAAGGATCATTGTAGCCTATATTAGCCTATGTTGGTTGTGTGTCTGGAAATGGAGTGGTTACCTCTTGCACTTATTTAGAAGCATTTAACACTGCAAGAACAAAATTTCTTTCAAAGCATAAGGGTAGATAGACCCAAATTTAACATTTAAACACAAAAAAAACCATTACAGCTATTCAATTTATAACAAAAACATTAACACTGTACACTATGCATTTATTATTAGTGTGTATGTNAGGAGGAGAGGGAAGGAGTGGAGAGAGAGAGTTGAGTGTTGTCAGCGTATAGGTGGTATTGGAAACCGTGGGAGGCAATGAGTTTGCCTAGGTATAGGGTGTAGATAGAGAAGAGGAGAGGGCCAAGGACAGAACCTTGAGGAACCCCGACCGAGAGGGGTAGGGAGGAGGAGGGGGAGGAGTTAGGAAGAGATACATTGACGCAGCGGTCAGAAAGGTAGGAGGAGAACCAGTCGAGGACAGAGTCCCGGAATCCAAGGGAGTGAAGCAATTCAGGCACTGCCAGTGTCTTTGTGCTTGGTTTTCCCCATGAATCAATTTAATTTTGGGTTCTGGATGAGATGCTTTTAATCTCTATAACCCTAGTATTTCTTGATTTAGCTCTAGAAGACTTTGACCAAAGACCATGATTTATTAAATATAACAAGCTTATCTGGCAAGAGAGTGCTTGGGTAAGGGGGGATTGGAGCACATCAATAGGTGATACACACCAGCCCCCTGAGGTGGAACTCTGGGACATCTACAGCTGGAGAACTTTCCTGAGCCACACACCCCTGCTTGAACAGGTATTTGATGGCTGTAGAGACTTGTCGAGGAATATTTTATACTCACACACTGCTGTTGGTGAAATCTGTCAGAGTTTCTTTATTGATCTCAAAGCGCAGAGAGCGAGAGCAGAACTGAACCCATGCAAGGAGACAGCCTGGTCTGTCGGTTTGCAGATTACATAGGTATTTTATAGGTTACAATTCAAGCAAAAAGATACAGGCATGTCACTCAAAGCAACGTCATATAAAGGTAAAAGGTTAAAGCAATTGTTTACCTACTCAGCAACTTATTCCCAAAACAATATAAGTTAACTGTTTATAAAGTAAGGTGCCTAAACAAAGCCAATTAACTAGAACATCTGCAAGGCCATTTTCTCCTATATGCTGAAAGGAAGAACGGAGTGGCGTCCCTCTGTCCAATGTTTATCATGCATGGAAACTGTTTCCCAGACCTTGTAGTGTGAAACAAAACCCAAACTAGTCTAATGATTATATCTATCTAGCAGGCTAAAGTTTACTTCTGCAAAGAATGGTTTTTACCCAGCATTCATCTGCCTTCCATTTTATGTTACCTTACTCTGGCTATGTGTAGCTTAATTCTATAGGGTCCCTTATAAAAATTCCTCCACAATCCCTTCCTTTTCTGCCGTTGAGGCATAACAATCTAATTTTTTAAACCCTTTAATCTTTGCTTGCTGAGCTTGGAAGTTTACATCCATGTTATAAACTTGGGTACTTTGCTTTTGGTTCAAGCCTTGTGATAGTTGTTTCACAGTGCTAGTAAGCAACTTCTAATAAGCATCAAAATTAATTGAATACATAAAAATAAGTCAAACAAAACAATAAAAACAAGCAAAACAATATAAAAGATTTTGGAGCCTAAACCTCCAAGTCAGGTCCAGAGGGACCATTGATCTGTTAGATGTAACTGGGCCACTGCTTCTTTAATTCGAGCAGTTTGATCTAAAATGGAGTCATGGAGTCAGAGTTGTTTGGGATGTAAACACAGCATTCTTTCCCGATCAGAGCACATACACCCCCTTTGCTGGCCTGGATAAAATCTAGGGCTATTCGGTTTTGCAAAACCATTTGTCTGATATTACCCATTTCATTTACTATGTCCTTAAAGCCTAGGGATGTTGCACTAGCCACAGTTTTTAATATCCCAGTCATTTGTTTTATTTCTAGCATAGAGAGGGCAACTCCAATTCCAGGTATGGAGATACCTCAATATATTTTTTTTGCCTCAGTGATCTCCCTTCTGTTTCTTAGTTTCCCCTGGGGAAGGGTAGGTAGGAATCTTATGTCAGGGGAAATAGCCCCAACAAAACAAGAACCCTCCCACCAGAGGGCAAATTTTATAGGCCTTGTTTTCACAAATGAAATCATGTTCAATCAGGGGGATGTGTTCAGTCATATAGGACAAGGAGGATTGCATACTGTGAAGTTCACAACAACTGGAGTTCAGAGGGTAGGGGAAACAGTCACGGAAGGAGCTTTCACTCAAAGCTTCATACCCATTGGATTTATGGTGTATGTGTAGCCTACTTTGGCCCCTTCCTTTTGTGCATATTTTCCCCACATAGACCTATTAGACCGAAAACAATATTTCTTCTGCACTTCCTTGGCCAGGTGAATGTTAAGAAGGATCATTGTAGCCTATATTAGCCTATGTTGGTTGTGTGTCTGGAAATGGAGTGGTTACCTCTTGCACTTATTTAGAAGCATTTAACACTGCAAGAACAAAATTTCTTTCAAAGCATAAGGGTAGATAGACCCAAATTTAACATTTAAACACAAAAAAAACCATTACAGCTATTCAATTTATAACAAAAACATTAACACTGTACACTATGCATTTATTATTAGTGTGTATGTGTTTGTGCATTAGCATGTCAGTGTGCAAAGTTCTTTTGTTTTCTTGGGCTAGGCAAACAACATTGGTGGCAATGGTGATGATGCAGACCTGTAAGAAAACAAAGAGCTGGATCCAGTAGAAAAATCACCTAAAAGTCTTTTCCTTTTTCACTAAGGTGGTAGTGGTGACACATCTCCTCTTCTCTTTGTAGTGGCAAATCCTCTTCTTGTGTAGGTGTCAGGGAAGAGTCCTCTTCTTGTGTAGGTGGCAGGGAAGAGGTTACTAGCACATTACCCTGCCCCTCTGACCTTATTTCTATAGGTGCAGAGGTCCTTTTGCAATGGGTGGTATGAATCCAGGGTGAAGGTGCCTGGAAATTAGTGTTTGTAATGTCTGTGTTGGTTGCAAAAGTACTTGGAAAAGGACTCACCAATGCCGCTTGAAGGCTGTTGTTTCTTTGGTGACTTTCAATGGGGACCTTGTCACCGGGCTGCAGGTCATGGCAGGCCTCACGAGGTTCCTGGGAAAAGGCTTCTTGGATCTATGAACAAAAGTTTTGACACACTTCATTAGTGCTTGGCATTAAAACAGCACAGTTTTATCAGTCAAATTGATGATCATTTCAATTGTGGTGGTATAGATTTATGGGCCTTCCCATCAGGGTTTATTAGTCTTCTGATGCAAGATGATCCCATACACAGAAGGGTTAAAAGCAAAAGTTCTTAACCAGTTGAGGTCTTCTTTTTAAACTGCTTCTTGCAAATTGAAAATGGTCTGAGCAGCAAAAGATTTTTATTATTATTATTATTATTATTAACAAACATTTATATAGCACCAGCAGTGTACCTGGCACTTTACAAAGTAATAAAATAGACACGGTCCCTGCCNTAATCGAGGTGAGAGATGACCAGATTTTGCTGGATTCTCGGGGCCTTGCCAGCCCCCTCAGGTTGGAAAAATGAGCACACCCACCATTGCTACCAGGCAAAAGAATTCCAAACCATGGGATAAAATTCTTTGAGAAAGTTTTTCTGTTCTGATGAGAAACTTGTGCACACAAATATTAGTGTTTGTTTACCTCTAGGACACAGACACACAAGAATCGATGCACAGTTAACGAAACACATCTAAATACTGTTTAAAATGCAAGCCTAATCAAACAAATGGGGTAGTCCTGAAAATTCTGCCAGGCCACAACAACAAAGTAAAACAAGATATTTAATTCAGGCAGTCTATCCACAATTCAAAAGCAAGGCATGAGACCTGAACTCAGTTCATATAATTTGTGGCATTCAGGCATTAGGGATCAGCCTAAACAAGCTGAAGAACCCCAAAAACAGAGCTGCAATTAACTTACACCCCTTAATTTACTTATACCGCCCTTTTGCTCAAGTGGACCACAGCGTGAAGCACGCGAGCAAAAATAGAGGAAAAACACTTGGAAAAAATCTGGATCAACATTTTGGCCCGCTACCATAGGAGGCTGTGAAAAGCATGCACCCCCCCACCAACCCCCCCGGAGTGGTGCCGTACCAGTTGCATACTAGGCAACCAGTAAGTGTGCTTGGTGTTGTTTTTTCCCCCCATAAGCTCTGAATATGAAATTGCCACTGGGCTTTTCTGTGGTAATTGCAAGCAGTAAAACAGGGATTACAATGTTATTTGGGCACTAAGGGGTTAATTCAGTTGCAGTGGTTCAGAGATTTACATCCCAAATAGAGTTAAGTTGAGACACCTCCGACACATAGTGTCCAAAAGGTCTTGGCTGCTGCCTTTAATCAAAGCAAACTCTGTTCTTTGCTAGCAGAAAGACAGCTGCTTTTCTTTCCTCCTCCCCCTCAAGATATCTTCCCGAGCTGTTCAAGAAGATATGGGGGATATGTTGGGGGGGGGGGAGGTGTTCCATTGTGGGCACTGGAATGCAACATGATTCAAAATACTGCTTCCTTTTTTCCCATTACCTGTTTATGTGAACACCAAATTATTAAAACTGTTCTAAATAATACTTTCAGTTTTGTTTTGGTCTCGTAGGCGGCGGCCGCTTTTTCTCAAACATTTTCTTTCAAACATTTTGCCACGCTGTCCAAATCAGTAATCAGTTAATTTAAAGGGAACTGCATACTTGATTATGGGGAAGGGGGTTGTTCCACTTTTCAATTAACTCCTTATTAAACTAGTAAAAGCAAAAACAAAACTTTTGCTGCTTGGGCTATTTCTTTAATTCTCTCTGTTTATTAACTTTTAATTGATTACAGTTGTAAAGGGCTTCTATTGCAACAACACTTTAAAAAAACTAATTAGACTAACTTAACCTAATTATCTAAAACACTTACATTTTTCCAATGCAGACAATATTAAACCAAAGCTTTTCAGCTTCACTTTACTAAGACTTTCTGTCACTCTGACATACACATTAATTTTCTAGTTCTGTTTCTGCACGGGGCAGACACACTAACATTCCGTCTGTCCATCTTATTTACATGCTTTTTTCACCTAACACAAATTATTGGAAACTCTCTTTCAAGAATACTTAATTAACTCTGCTTTGCAGAAGGCAGGGTAAGCCATTAAATCATAAGTTTGTTTTGGCCCTTTCCCCCTCTTCTGCATAAGTCACTTTATTCTACATAGGAGGGCAGTTTGTAAGGGCCATTGGCCTTTCCTTGTTGGCAATTTGAGCACTTGATTCCATCATAACCAATTTTTATTGCTCCATGTGCCATGATATTTTGCAGTACCAAACGTACAGGGTGGTGGTTTAGCCATGCTGGTAGCTGAATGTAATTAGTCAGCATGGCTCTTGCAGCCAAGTTTTGCAGTGTCCATACTTTTGGACCTGGATTACTTATTCTTGGATATTTATGGGTCACTGCTTTTCCAGCACCTGCCAATTGTTCTAATATGTAATTGCTGGCATCAACATTTCCTTCTTTTCTAAGGGCCCACATTATGTTAGTTTTTGTCTGCTGGACCAAATGTATACATCCAGGGATCACACCATGAGACAGGAACCAATAGTTATATATGAAAACATGTGTCCAAGGGCAATCTGATCTTTGTCTTAGATCCTCCTCCCAAGAGACTATGTGGGCCTCTATATAAAATGTCTCCATTGGTCTGGGTAACCCTGGATCCAACCACTGATAGATCCACCAGTCTCTTGGTCTAAGTAATTTCTTTCCTTCCAAACCTATTGGAACATCCAATACCCACTTGAACATTGGCCCTGGGGATATGATTCCAAAATCACAATTTATTTTCCACTGTTCTGTACAAGTGCCACCTCTGGATAGGACATATAGGTGTATAGATTGTAAATCCAGAAAGGCTGCAGAAGGACCCAAAAAGGGACCTATGCATCGATTCCTGCCATGTTTCAATATTATGTCCGTATCCATGGTGCAATTCCAGGTGACCAATTCTAAAATAGGCAACAATAGTTTTTTGACTTTCTTGATAAATGGATGTTCTTCTAATTTTAGTTGTAAATCTGTTGATGACAACCATCAATATTTCACTGTCAGTATCTAAAATGCACTCAGGTTTTACTACTTAACTCTTTCTAAAATTCTCAGGATTAGAAACAACTAATTTAAATTTGTTCAGGCTCTGCCTAGGGCCTGTTTATCAGGCCTGGACTCTGTAATTAATATGAGAAGTACACAGTTCAAAATGACAGCAGCTGTCTGTCAGATCCAACTGTGCATAAGCCAGGCAAGCATTCCTTCAAATCATCATGTGTTTTCAACTCTTGGTACAGGAAATACTTCTTATAGCAGCATACATGGTACACAAACACCAACCACAACCACCAACAAACACACAGAAAGGCAATTGTAATAGCAGTACATCATTCCGTTCCAACTGTGCACTGAAGGAATGGAATAATCAGGATTTGCATTTTCTCCTGGTTTGCTTAACATCACCTTCCTTTTTACATGAACAAAGTCACAACCATACAACACAACTTTACATAGCCAACAGCCATGCCTTCAACACAGGACATACTTAACCACATTAAACTATAAGAGGACTGAAAAGTACAAGAATTACAGAAAAACAGGGTAAACAACAAAATTAATAAATCTAAATTTTGAGCAACACAGTAAACAGGCACCTCCAAGTGTTTCAGGAAAAAAATAGGGGTACCAGTATCTGGACCAATATCCTTCCTTGCACTGAAAACTTTTAGACAGATGCCCTTAAGAAGTCAACTTAATTTTCACATATCTTGCAGTTTTGATCTGCTTCACTCACTTTGCTATGAATTCTTAACAAACTATAACACACAATTATAATAAAAAGAATGAAATTGGCTTACTGCAAAATGAAAGGAAGCTTTTCAAGCTGCCCCAACATAAAGCAGAGAAAAAAATCTGATGGTGCCTGGACAGAAACTGGTAACCTGTGCAAGAGAAAGAGGTGGAAGAGCGAAATGTTCGGTCCAATAGGCCACATTGGACCGCACATCTGCTGTCCAACATTCCGTTTCCCTCTTTCCCTCTCAGCAATGTTTTCTGATCAGGCAAAGGTAGCAGCATGCCTTTCTTTAAAATTGAGTTACTGGAGGTTCTTAAAATTTCTTATTTAATTGCGCTACACACCTGTGGAACCTTAAACAAAGTTATTCACATGATGAAAACCAATTAAAACTAGTGGAACCTAAAACAGGACTAAAAGCAGCTGAGCTCAATTCAGTGACACACCAGCCTGTCCTGTAAGGGAGCTGACCCCACTGAAAATGCTTCATGAGCAGGCAAAAATAAACCTGTACCTCCAATACTATCGGGAAGAGCAGCTGTTTGCATAAAGCCCGATAGAGATGGCTGCTGCTGCATTTGGGGCACCCCAGCATTACTTGGATAATAAGGTGGTAGAAATGCAAGGCTGCAAAAATCCACGTCAGAAGTCTCCTCATCAGTGCCCTCAGGCAAGCCAAATTGAAACTGCTGGAGTACAGCAGGTATGCAGACCTGATCAGGTTTGAGAGCACTAATTAACTGCTTTAGCTGAGTTTTTAATTTGTCCCGAGAGTCTAAAAGAGACCTAACTTCAAATTCATGCTTACGTTTGGAAGCGTCAGTATACCAATCTACACATGCAGACCATTGAGTCCAGTGCACTTTACATCCTTTTAACCTTAGGACTCTGCGGAGATGAGTAATTTTATCTAAATCAAAAGAGCCAAATAGAGGGAACTGCAGTTCAGACTGATCTCGGGTATACTTGTTCCACACAACTAAAAATTTACAATTTTTTTTTCCATAAATTATGTACATATACCAAGCTGGACTTCCTTTTGGCAGGGAGGAGAGCTCCTTGAACCCGCCGTTCCCCATATTTTTTCCCCCCAATCACACAGGGTTCTCACACAAGGACAAATCAACTTCAATGCTTTCAACTACAGGGAGCAAAGTCTGACAACACAATTCACTGCAGTCTGCACTAGGGCCGTAGCGGCATGCCGTCACGGCAGCTGTTACTGATGGAAACCCCTATTCCGCACATCGCGGCGCGGGTCGGCGGAGGCTGTTTCCGATGCCTGAGGCAGCGGTTTGCTGCAAATGTTGCCGCGTCATCGGAACTGATTGGCGGGAGCAAAACTTTTGCGGATTCCCAGTAAGAAGCGGCATCACCTCCCCTTTCCATCTGCTGCAGCATCTTTGTGATTAATCTGATCATTGTATCATGTTTCCACCATCGGCCCACCGTGACCTGAATACAAGTTATCGCAAGACCCGGCGGCATGATTCATCGGCCAATTTAATTGTCTAGGGCTTTTTAATTTCATTGTCTAGGGCTTTCACAGAGAGACATGTCCCGCCTTCACCATTAAGTATAAATAGGTGTGTTGTAACTTGTTTCTCCCTCTTGATTCCCAATCGCAGTGAGAGTGAGTGACTGTTGGAGCCGTGCCGCCAGTGTCTGTGTTTGTTAACANCCATTAAGTATAAATAGGTGTGTTGTAACTTGTTTCTCCCTCTTGATTCCCAATCGCAGTGAGAGTGAGTGACTGTTGGAGCCGTGCTGCCAGTGTCTGTGTTTGTTAACATACTCTGATGTTCTGCGCTCCACGACACAGCACTGCATAGTGACTCGAGGAGAGAGAATCCTATCCCTTCCTCCTAATTCATCAAATACCATTGATTTTGGATAACCTAAGAAGGCTTTTGTATAAGTGCTTGAACTTTTATTCTAATTCTTCAAAACGGGGTTTTTGTTTAACAGCTAATTTTGTACTAAAACAGCTAAAGTAATTTCCTTAGAGCTGCACTTTACATTTTCCATTATCCTTTTTTGTAATAAATGTACACATATGTTCTTTATTGCTGTGTTCCTGTTATGTTTATCACTATGTTTTGCTTGATATTTTTTGTGGTTGCTTGCTACTGTTAGTGCTAGTTGTGCTATGCATAGCCAGGGGTAGCCGCGGAATCCACAGAATCTGCCGGCGAGCCTGGAGCATAGACTCGGGGAGGGTTGGGGAAGCACATGGCAAAATGGACACGGCCGGAGGGGAGGGGCTTCTGGGAGAGTCACCCATGGGGAGAGCCAGAGGAGGGGGTCCCTACCCCAGGCTCACCGGCAGATTCTTCCCATCCCTCCACCACCCAGGCCATGTCTATTTCCCCATGTGCTTGCTTCCCTGACCCTCCCTGAGTCCATGCTCCAGGGCTCACCGCCGACTTCTGAGCCTTCTGCGGATACTGGCGGCAGCTTCTGAGCCTCACCTGAGTCTCATATAGTCAGTAGCCGTGCAAGGCTCACAAGCCGCCAGTGAGCCCTGGAGCATGGACTCGGTGAGGGTCAGGGAAGCAAGCACACGGGGAAATAGACACGGCCGGGGGGGAGGTGCTGCCTGTAGAGGGGCTGCAGGGACCCGAGTCTTCCGCAGCTACCGGCTATTCCCCCCTTCCTGCAGGATCTCCCTGGGTGACTCTCCAGGCAACCCCTCCCCCCGACTGTGTCTCTTTCCCCTTGTGCTTGCTTCCCCGACCCTCCCCGAGTCCCTGATCCAGGTTCGCTGGTGGATTCTTCCCATCCCTCCCACCCCCCCAGGCCGTGTCTCTTTCCCCGTGTGCTTGCTTCCCCGACCCTCCACCAGTCCATGCTCCAGGAGATACCGGCGGCAGCTTCTGAGCCTCACCCAAGTCTCATATAGTCGGTAGCCATGCAAGGCTCACAAGCCACCGGTGAGCCCTGGAGCATGGACTCGGGGAGGGTCGGGGAAGCAAGCACATGGGGAAATAGACATGGCCAGGGGGGAGGTGCTGCCTGTAGAGTGGGTGCAGGGAGGGACCCAAGTCTTCCGCAGCTACCGGCTATTCCCCCCCTCCTGCAGGATCTCCCTGGGTGACTCTCTGGGCAGCCCCTCCCCCCCAGCCGTGTCTATTTCCCCGTGTGCTTGCTTCCCCGACCCTCCCCAAGTCCATGCTCCAGGGCTCACCGCTGGCTTCTGAGCCTTCCGCGGATACCGGTGGTGGCTTCTGAGCCTCACCCGAGTCTCATATAGTCGGTATCCACAGAAGGCTCAGAAGTCAGCGGTGAGCCCTGGAGCATGGACTCGGGGAGGGTCGGGGAAGCAAGCACATGGGGAAATAGACACGGCCGGGGGGAGGTGCTGCCTGTAGAGGGGCTGCAGGGAGGGACTGGAGTCTTCCGTGGCTACCGGCTATTCCCCCCCTCCTGCAGGATCTCCCTGGGTGACTCTCCGGGCAGCCCCTCCCCCCGGCCGTGTCTCTTTCCCCTTGTGCTTGCTTCCCC